>LR738711.1:828519672-828565074 GCA_902687465.1 Secale cereale | reverse complement strand
TTATCCCAAAATTTCATGCCGGGGGGTCGTACGGACCAACCGACGCGAAGTGGCGAGGGGATTTTTACCTGGAGAAAAACAGGAGGTGGATCTGGGTTTCTGAGGGAGCGCGAAGCCGGCGGCCGCTGAGTGGCGGCGACGGCGTCGGCCGCGTGCGGTGAAGTCGCGTCGTCGGGTCGGGTCAAGGGGAGCAGGTCGACGAGGGGCGAGAGGTGGAGGAGACCATGGCAGGGGGGAAGGGTTATGCAGCGGCCGCGCCGAGTTGAAACGAGGGCGGAGACCTGGTCTGGTTCGGAGACGCCGAAGCGGCACGCGCCAGCGCCAGAGGCCGTGGGGAAAAAAGCCGGAAACGAAGCTTTCGATGGATCTGTGGGCCTTCGGGTGGTTAATGTGGTACGTTGCTGACTCGATCACACTTCCTTTACAGATGTAAATTAAATGTACTCTACCCTTTGTCATTTCCGAGTACCTTCGGGGCTAAGGCTGTTTTTTTTTCTCTCAAATATAAAAAGGTTGATTTTTTTTAACATAGTGTCGTACTTTAAATTTAGGGCAACGCTCTGCAACGGCTCGGCGATAAGATGAACGGAGTCGCTCGCACACCGTTCGATTGTGCCGCTATTAGTAGCTAGATGAGCCATGCATGGTCAACCCCATCCTCTCACCAGTCACGTCGCATGGTCGTCTCTCTTCCCTCGGTGTCGACTCGGGATGTGACGTCATTGCCCGTCGGCTCGCCGCACCGCGCAACCCCTTCGCAACATCGATGGAACCTCACTGCATCTGGGTCTTTCACAGTGAATTCTATGCACCACGCGCTCACTCATTCAGAGATCCAAGTGGATAATAATAAGAAAATTTAGATGTTCAATACTCCACTAAAAGTTAAAATCTTCATGTGGTAAGGGGGGTTGTGCTAACCAAAGATAATCTTACCCATCGCAATTGGCAAGGAAATAAGGTGTGTAGTTTTTGTACTCATGACGAGACAAATCAAACACCTCTTTTTCCAATGCAAATTTACGCGTTTTACATGGTCAGTCGTCCAAATAGTGTCCAATCTGTATTCGCCTGCATGTATTTGAAGGAAATATGCCCTAGAGACAATAATAAAGTTGTTATTTATATTTCCTTATATCATGATAAATATTTATTATTCATGCTAGAATTGTATTAACCGGAAACTTGGTACATGTGTGAATACATAGACAAAACAGAGTGTCCCTAGTATGCCTCTACTAGACTAGCTCATTGATCAAAGATGGCTATGTTTCCTAGCCATAGACATGAGTTGTCATTTGATCAACGGGATCACATCATTAGGAGAATGATGTGATGGACTAGACCCATCCATTAGCTTAGCACTATGATCATTTAGTTTTACTGCTATTGCTTTCTTCATGACTTATACATGTTCCTATGACTATGAGATTATGCAACTCCCGAATACCATAGGAACACCTTGTGTGCTATCAAACGTCACAACGTAACTGGGTGATCATAAAGATGCTCTACAGGTGTCTCCGAAAGTGTTCGTGGTGTTGGCATAGATCAAGACTAGGATTTGTAACTCCGAGTGTCGGAGAGGTATCTCTGGGCCCTCTCGGTAATGCACATCATAATAAGCCTTGCAAGCAAATGACTAATGAGTTAGTCACGAGATGATGTATTACGGAACGAGTAAAGAGACTTGCCGGTAACTAGATTGAACTAGGTATAGAGATACCGACGATCGAATCTCGGGCAAGTAACATACCGATGACAAAAGGAACAACGTATGTTGTTACGCGGTTTGACCGATAAAGATCTTCGTAGAATATGTAGGAGCCAATATGAGCATCCAGGTTCCGCTATTGGTTATTGACCGGAGATGAGTCTCGGTCATGTCTACATAGTTCTCGAACCCGTAGGGTCCGCACGCTTAACGTTTGATGACGATCGGTATTATGAGTTTATGAGTTTTGATGTACCGAAGGTAGTTCGGAGTCCCGGATGAGATCACGGACATGACGAGGAGTCTCGGAATGTCCAAGACATAAATATTGATATATTGGACGACTATATCGGACACCGGAAGTGTTCCGGAAAAGTTTCGGATTTAACCGGAATGCCGGAGGGGGTTACCGGAACCCCCCACGAAGGGGGATGGTCCATAGTGGGCCTTGAGGAAAGAAGAGAGGCAGCCCATAGAGGCTGGCCGGCGCCCCACCAGGGAATCCTAGTTGGACTAGGATTGGGGAGCGCCACCTCTCCCTCTCCTTCCTTTCCCCCTCTTCCTTCTTGGTGGACTCCTACTAGGAATATGATTGCAATCCTATTCCTAGTAGGATTGCCTCCCTGGCGCGCCATAGAAGGGCTGGCCGGCCCCTCCCCTTGCTCCTTTATATACAGGGGCAGGGGGGCACCCTAGGACACACAAGTTGATCAGTTGATCTCTCCCAACCGTGTGCGGTGCCCCCCTCCACAGAAACACACCTCGGTTATACCGTTGTAGTGTTTAGGCGAAGCCCTGCGCCGGTAACTTCATCATATCCGTCACCACGCCGTCGTGCTGATGAAACTCTCCCGTGAAGCTCAACTGGATCAAGAGCTCGTGGGACGTCATCAAGGTGAACGTGTGCTGAACGCGGAGGTGCCGTACGTTCGGTACTTGATCGGTTGGATCGCGAAGAAGTTCGACTACATCAACCGCGTCACTAGACGCTTCCGCTCCCGGTCTACGAGGGTACATAGACACACTCTCCTCCTCGTTGCTATGCATCTGATAGATAGATCTTGCGTGATCGTAGGAAAAATTTAAAAATACTACGTTCCCCAACAGTAGCATCATGAGCCAGGTCTATGCGTAGAAGATATGCACGAGTAGAACACAATGAGTTGTAGGCGATACTAGTCATACTGCTTACCAGCATGTCATACTTTGCTTCGGCGGTATTGTGAGATGAAGCGGCCCGGACCGACATTACGCGTACGCTTACGCGAGACTGGTTTCACCGTTATGAGCACTCGTTGCTTAAAGGTGACTAGCGGGTGTCTGTCTCTCTCACTTTAGCTGAATCAAGTGTGGCTACGCCCGGTCCTTGTGAAGGTTAAAACAGCACATACTTGACGAAACATCGTTGTGGTTTTGTATGCGTAGGTAAGAACGGTTCTTGCTAAGCCCGTAGCAGCCACGTAAAACTTGCAACAACAAAGTAGAGGACGTCTAACTTGTTTTTGCAGGGCATGTTGTGATGTGATATGGTCAAGACATGATGAGTTATACGGTTTTGTATGAGATGATCATGTTTTGTAAAGTTATCGGCAACTGGCAGGAACCATATGGTTGTCGCTTTATTGTATGAAATGCAATCGCCATGTAATTGCTTTACTTTATCACTAAGCGGTAGCGATAGTCGTAGAAGCAATAGTTGGCGAGACGACAACGATGCTACGATGGAGATCAAGGTGTCGCGCTGGTGACGAAGGTGATCATGACGGTGCTTTCAAGATGGAGATCAAAAGCACAAGATGATGATGGCCATATCATGTCACATATTTTGATTGCATGTGATGTTTATCTTATTATGCTTCTTATTTTGCTTAGTACGACGGTAGCATTATAAGATGATCCCTTGCAAAATTTCAAGGTACAAGTGTTCTCCCTGAGTATGCACCGTTGCGAAAGTTCTTCGTGCCGAGACACCACGTGATGATCGGGTGTGATAAGCTCTACGTTCAAATACAACGGGTGTAAGCCAGTTTTGCACAAGCAGAATACTCGGGTTAAACTTGACGAGCCTAGAATATGCAGATATGGCCTCGGAACACTGGAGACCGAAAGGTCGAGCGTGAATCATATAGTAGATATGATCAACATAAGATGTTCACCATTGAAACTACTCCATCTCACGTGATGATCGGACATGGTTGAGTTGATTTGGATCACGTGATCATTTAGATGACTAGAGGGATGTCTATCTAAGTGGGAGTTCTTAAGTAATATGATTAAATTAAACTTTAATTTATCATGAACTTAGTCCTGGTAGTATTAGCATATCTATGTTGTAGATCAATAGCTCGTGATGTTGCTCCGCGTTTATTTTTTATGTTCCTAGAGAAAACTAAGTTGAAAGATGTTAGTAGCAATGATGCGGAATTGTTCCGTGATCTGAGTATTATCCTCATTGCTGCACAGAGAATTATGTCCTTGATGCACCGCTAGGTGACAGACCTATTGCAGGAGCAGATGCAGACGTTATGAACGTTTTGACAAAAGCTCGGTATGATGACTACTTGATAGTTTAAGTGCACCATGCTTTACGGCTTAGAACCGGGACTTCAAAAACGTTTTGAACACCACAGAGCATATAAGATGTTCCAAGAGTTGAAATTAGTATTTCGTACTCATGCCCGTGTCAAGAGGTATAAGACTTCTGACAGTACTTTGCCTACAAGATGGAGGAGAATAGCTCAACCAGTGAGCATGTGCTCAGATTGTCTGGGTACTACAATTACTTGAATCAAGTGGGAGTTAATCTTCTAGATAAGATAGTAATTGACAAAGTTCTCTAGTAACTATCACCAAGTTAGTAGAACTTCGTGATGAACTATAATATGCAAGGGATGACGAAAGGAATTCCCGAGCTCTTCGCTATGCTGAAGTCGGCGAAGGTAGGAATCATGAAAAAGCATCAAGTGTTGATGGTTAACAAGACCACTTGTTTCAAGTAAAGGGCAAAGGGATAGAAGGGGAACTTCAAGAAGAATGACAAAGCAAGTTGTCACTCCCATGAAGAAACCCAAAGCTAAACTCAAGCCTGAAACTAAGTGCTTCTACTGCAAAGGAAATGGTCACTGGAAGTGAAACTGCCCTAGATACCTGGTGGATAAGAAGGATGGCAAAGTGAACAAAGGTATATTTGATATACAGATTATTGATGTGTATTTTACTAGTGTTCATAGCAACCCCTCGGTATTTGATACTGGTTTAGTTGCTAAAGAGTAGTAACTCGAAATGGGAGTTGCATAATGAATAGAAACTAGTTAAAGGATGAAGTGACGATGTGTATTGGAAGTAGTTCCAAGATTGATATGATCATCATCGCACACTCCCTATACTTTCGGGATTAGTGTTGAACCTAAATAAGTGTTATTTGGTGTTTGTGTTGAACATGAATATGATTTGATCATGTTTATTGCAAAACGGTTATTCATGTAAGTTAGAGAATAATTGTTGTTCTGTTTACATGAATAAAACCTTCTATGGTCATACACCCAATGAAAATGGTTTGTTGGATCTCGATAGTGTGATACACATATTCATAATATTGAAGCCAAAAGATGCAAGGTTAATAATGATAGTGCAACTTATTTGTGGCACTGCCGTTTAGGTCATATTGGTGTAAAGCGCATGAAGAAACTCCATAGTGATGGACTTTTGGAATCACTTGATTATGAATCACTTGGTGCTTGCAAACCATGCCTCATGGGCAAGATGACTAAAACTCCGTTCTCTGGAACTGTGGAGCGAGCAACAGAGATGTTGGAAATCATACATACTGATGTATGCGGACCAATGAGTGTTGTAACTCGCGGCGGGTATCGTTTTTTTCTGACCTTCACTAATGATTTGAGCAGATATGGGTATATTTACTTAATGAAGCACAAATCTGAAACATTTGAAAAGTTCAAAGAATTTCAGAGTGAAGTGGAGAATCATCGTAACAAGAAAATAAGAGTTTCTACGATATGATCGTAGAGGTAAAATATTTGAGTTAGCGAGTTTGGCCTTCAGTAAAAACAATGTGAAATAGTTTCACTACTCACGCCACCTGGAACACCACAGTGTAATGGTGTGTCCGAACGTCGTAACCGTACTTTATTAGATATGGTGCGATCGATGATATCTCTTACCGATCTACCACTATTGCTTTTGGGGTTATGCATTAAAGACAGCTACATTCACGTTAAATAGGGCACCATCTAAATCCGTGGAGATGCCACCGTATGAAATGTGGTTTGACGAGAAACCTAAGCTATCATTTCTTTAAGTTTGGGACTGCGATGCTTATGTGAAAAAGTTTCAACATGATAAGCTCGAACCCAAATCAGAGAAGTAAATCTTCATAGGATACCCAAAAGAAACTGTTGGGTACACCTTCTATCACAGATCCGAAGGCAAGGTCTTTATTGCTAAGAGTGGATCCTTTCTAGAGAAGGAGTTTCTCTCGAAAGAAGTGAGTGGGAGGAAAGTAGAACTTGATGAGGTAATTGTACCCTCTCCTGAATTGGAAAGTAGTACATCACATAAAATTGTTCCAGTGATTCCTACACCAATTAGTGAGGAAGCTAATGATGATGATCATGAAACTTTAGATCAAGTTTCTGCTAAACATCGTAGATCAACCAGAGTACGTTCCGCACCAGAGTGGTACGACAACCCAGTTCTGGAAGTCATGTTACTAGACCATGATGAACCTACGAACTATGAGGAAGCGATGATGAGCCCAGATTCCGCAAAATGGCTTGAGGCCATGAAATATGAGATGGGATCCATGTATGAAAACAAAGTATGGACTTTGGTTGACTTGCCCGATGACCGGCAAGCCATCGAAAATAAATGGATCTTCAAGAGGAAGACGACGCTGACGGTAATGTTACTGTTTACAAAGCTCGACTTGTTGCGAAAGGTTTTCGACAAGTTCAAGGAGTTGACTACAATGAGACTTTCTCACCCGTAGCGATGCTTAAGTCTGTCCGAATCATGTTAGCTATTGCCGCATTTTATGAAATCTGGCAAATGGATAACAAAACTGCATTCTTTAATGGATTTATTAAAGATGAATTGTATATGATGCAACTAGAAGGTTTTGTCGATCCAAAAGGTGCTAACAAAGTATGCAAGCTCCAGCGATCCATCTATGGACTAGTGCAAGCATATCGGAGTTGGAATATACGCTTTGATAAGTTGATCAAAGCATATAGATTTATACAGACTTGCGGTGAAGCCTGTATTTACAAGAAAGTGAGTGGGAGCACTACAACCTTTCTGATAAGTATATGTGAATGACGTATTGTCGATCGGAAATGATGTAGAATTTTTCTGGAAAGCATAAAGGAGTGTTTGAAAGGAGTTTTTCAAAGAAAGACCTTGGTGAAGCTGCTTACATATTGGGCATCAAGATCTATAGAGATAGATCAAGACGCTTGATAAGACTTTCGATAAGTACATACCTTGATAAGATTTTGAAGTAGTTCAAAATGGATCAGTCAAAGAAGGAGTTCTTGCCTGACTTGTAAGGTGTGAAATTGAGTAAGACTCAAAGCCAGACCACGGCAGAAAAATATAGAGAAAATGAAAGTCATTCCCTATGCCTCAGCCATAGGTTCTATAAAGTATGCCATGCTGTGTACCAAACATGTTGTGTACCTTGCCATGAGTTTGACAGGGAGGTACAATAGTGATCCAGGAGTAGATCACTGTACAGCGGTCAAAATTATCCTTAGTAACTGGATGACTAAGGAAATGTTTCTTGATTATGGAGGTGATAAAGAGTTCGTCGTAAAGGGTTACGCCGATGCAGGCTTTGACACTAAATCCAGATGACTCTAAGTATCAATCTGGATTTGTATTGAAAGTGGGAGCAATTAGCTAGAGTAGCTACATGCAGAGCATTGTAGACACATAGAAATTTGCGAAATACATACGGATCTGAATGTGACATACCCGTTGACTAAACTTCTCTCACAAGCAAAACATGATCACACCTTATTACTCTTGGGTATTAATCACATAGCGATGTGAACTAGATTATTGACTCTAGTAAACCCTTTTGGGTGTTGGTCACATGGCGATGTGAACTATGGGTGTTATTCACATAACGATGTGAACTATCGGTATTAAATCACATGGCGATGTGAGCTAGATTATTGACTCTAGTGCAAGTGGGAGACTGAAGGAAATATGCCCTAGAGGCAATAATAAAGTTGTTATTTATATTTCCTAATATCATGATAAATGTTTATTATTTATGCTATAATTGTATTAACCGGAAACTTAGTACATGTGTGAATACATAGACAAAACAGAGTGTCCCTAGTATGCCTCTACTAGACTAGCTCATTGATCAAAGATGGTTATGTTTCCTAGCTATAGACATGAGTTGTCATTTGATCAACGGGATCACATCATTAGGAGAATGATGTGATGGACTAGACCCATCCATTAGCTTAGCACTATGATCGTTTAGTTTTACTGCTATTGCTTTCTTCATGACTTATACATTTTCCTATGACTATGAGATTATGCAACTCCCGAATACCATAGGAACACCTTGTGTGCTATCAAACATCACAACGTAACTGGGTGATCATAAAGATGCTCTATAGGTGTCTCCGAAAGTGTTCGTGGTGTTGGCATAGATCAAGACTAGGATTTGTAACTCCGAGTGTCGGAGAGGTATCTCTGGGCCCTCTCGGTAATGCACATCATAATAAGCCTTGCAAGCAAATGACTAATGAGTTAGTCACGAGATGATGTATTACGGAACGAGTAAAGAGACTTGCCGGTAACGAGATTGAACTAGGTATAGAGATACCGACGATTGAATCTCGGGCAAGTAACATACCGATGACAAAAGGAACAACGTATGTTGTTATGCGGTTTGACCGATAAAGATCTTCGTAGAATATGTAGGAGCCAATATGAGCATCCAGGTTCCGCTATTGGTTATTGACCGGAGATGAGTCTCGGTCATGTCTACATAGTTCTCGAACCCGTAGGGTCCGCACGCTTAACTTTTGATGACGATCGGTATTATGAGTTTATGAGTTTTGATGTACCGAAGGTAGTTCGGAGTCCCGGATGAGATCACGGACATGACGAGGAGTCTCGGAATGTCCGAGACATAAAGATTGATATATTGGATGACTATATTCGAACACCGGAAGTGTTCCGGAAAAGTTTCGGATTTAACCGGATTGCGGAGGGGGTTACCGGAACCCCCCACGAAGGGGGATGGTTGTAACACCCCGGTGTAATGATGCTACAGTAACCCTTGGGGTTAAGCTAATCATTTTGCTAAAACAATGCTTAATCACTTTGGTCCTTATCTTTTGCAAATTGTAGTTGAATTCAAATTTCAAATTGTAAGTGAAGTTCAAAATTGCTCAAACATTAAAACTAAAATGTTCGGAGTGTGCCAATTAATGCCTATGTATTTATGGTGCAGAAACCACACTTATACAAAATGCCTAGATACTTTAAAATGGCTTACAACAGAAAGGTTTTAAATAATAAGAAAAAGTCTAAACAGAACAAAACCCCCCTTCTCCATTGGGCCTCTTGGCCCGTCCGCTCAGCCGACCAGGCCGGCCCAGCCGGCCCCTCCTCACTCCCCTTAACCCAACCCCGACCGGAACCCTAGCCCGGTCCATCCCCACTCCCCCACGATCTCTCTCTGCTCCCTCGCTCCTCTCCCACCCCGACCCGATCTAGATCGGGAGCTGGCTCGTCGCCCGCCGTCGCCCGGAGCCTCGCTCGCCGGACCGCCTCCTCGCGACCCCGTCCACTCTCCCTCGTGGCTCGACGTGTGCCCAACGCCACCGACGACGCCGCCACTCGACGCCGGCGCTCCTCACTGCTGCTGCCCTCATCGGATCGGCCGCGTCTACTTCCTCTGCCCCATCGGTCATCACCGTCGGCCCACCACCACCACCATGGCTTCTCCGTCTCCGTCGGGCGCGCTCCCGAGCTCACTGTGAGCTCCCGGTCCTCTGTGGCCTCTCCCCTTGCTCCCCCTCGCCTCGTAGCTCGGATGCAGCCGAGGCCGCTTCGTAACCGCCGTACGACGTCGCTCCGCAAGAACAGCTCGAACCCCCCCTACGGGCGTCGCGCCGCGCTAGTTTTGTGGGTGGCCGCACAGACCCAGTTGGTCGCCGGAGACGGGATCCGGCGTCTTGCCGCCGCCCCTGTAGATCACCGCCGGCAGCGCCCACTTGGCCGCGCACCTCCGCCACTTCTGCGGCCATCGGAGCCCTGCTCCCGCCCTTGCCACCGTTGGGCGCCGCTCCGGCCGGCTGGCCTCGTGCGGCCCCGTCCTCACGGTGCGGGTTCGCCCGTCCCGTAGCCCAGCGCCCGCACCCCCACGGCCTCCCTCCATCCGCTCCGCAGGGGGGGGGGGCCGCGCCCGGTCGCCTCGCCAGCTCTGGCCGCCGTCGCCATGGCCGCCGGCGCCGTGCCGCGGGCCGCCCCTCCCCTTTTTCCCAGCGCCCCATCGGGCGGGCTGGTGCCCGTGCCCGGCTCCGCCCGACGCCCTACACCCGCTAGCGCCTCGCCCGGTTGGCCCCTAGGCCAATGACACATGGGGCCTAGCCGTTGTAAAAAAAAGAAGTTTTTTAAAAAATAATAATAAAATAAATTAATTAATTGATAATTAACTTAATTAATCCTGATAATTAACCCTAATTAATTATGTTTAATTAAACTAATTACACATTAGTCTAATTAAACTTGATTAATTAAATTAGTCTATGACAGTGGGCCTGATGTCTACGCACGCTTCTACTCTTGTAGACTATGTTGGGCCCCCAAGCGCAGAGGTTTGTAGGACAGCAGCAATTTCCCTCAAGTGGATGACCTAAGGTTTATCGAACTCAGGGAAGTAGAGGTTGAAGATGGTCTCTCTCAAGCAACCCTGCAACTAAGATACAAGAAGTCTTTTGTGTTCCCAACACACCTAATACAACTAGGAGTTGTATAGATGCACTAGTTCGGCGAATAGATGTTAAATGGCAAGTGATATGGATGGCAAAACAAAGTAATATAAATCTGTAATAAAAAGTGCAGCAAGCAAACAAGTGGTAAGCGTGAGCACAAATGGTATTGCAATGGTGGAAACAAGGCCTAGGCTTCATACTTTCACTAGTGGCAACTCCCAACAACATTAACATAATCGAATCACATGATATTTCCCATAAAACATGCAAAGGGGACACACTCGGAGGTCATTCCTTCGTGGTCAAGACAGGACGAGAATTATGTAGGGCTACAAAAGCACACCTCAAAGTTCGTAGTTCTCAATCTAACGATTTCCCAATGTCACCGCGGCCATCCAAAGAGAGTCCCACAATCACCACAACATATCTAAAGGATAGTCAAAGACAACCACCAAGAGACTCTCAATCTTCAATCAACACACAAGAGAGGAAATCACTCATGAAAATATTTTTCTAATCCATGTCCAATAGGCCGCTATCACCATGGTCTCGGGGATTATACTAGATAAAGACAAGTGAGTACATCAATCCAATACATAGAGGAAGGGGAAATATCATGGGATCACCCTAGATTAACATAGCCTATGATCACAATGAAGATCACATCATGGGAGAGAGAATTGACCACACAGCTACTGGTAAGAACCTCAGCCCCGAGGAGGAACTACTCCCGCATCATGGAGGGAGGAAGCAACGTCGATGGAGATGAATCCGGGGGCACTTCCCCGTCCCGGCAGGGTGCCGGCGCAAAAATTCTGGTCCCCCGAAGCTTGATGGCGATGGCGGCGGAGATCGGAATTGCGTCTGGAGAAAAGGGGTCTGGAATCAGGGTTTCCTCGACACGCTTTAAATATATGCCAAAGGGGGGCATCGGAGGTGCCTCGGGGGGCCCAGGCGCCCCCCCCCCCCGGCGCGACCCAGGGGGGGGGCGCCGCCAGGGCGCCTGGAGCCCTGGTGCCCCCCCCGGCTGTCCTTCGGGCGCACGGTAGTTTCTGGAACGCTGATTTTTTATATAATTTTTCTGGATTTTTCCTGGCAGTTCTCGTAATGTGAAAACCTGAAATACAAAAACAGCCGAAAACAGAAACTGGCACTGGGGTGCACTGAGTTAATAGGTTAGTCCAAATATGATCAAAAGTGTACGGACGTGTATAAATATCATAGCAATATCACCCAAAAGAGGCATGGAGCAAGCAGAAATTATAGATACGTTTTGGACGTATCAACATCCCCAAGCTTAATTCCTGCTCGTCCTCGAGTAGGTAAATGATAACAAGAATAATTTCTATGGTGACATGCTATTAACCATATAGGACTTTTCATAGTCATATGACAAAAGCTTACTGAGACAATGAATCTATAGTAATTAAGTTGCCTCATGAGAAAATCACAAAGAACTGAAAGTTTTACAATATGATATTGAAACATCAAATAGATTTGTAATGAACATGATGTGCAAATATGATAAAGTGATATCTAGCTTGCCCCCTTTAGTGAAAGCAAAACATAAATGCAGGGGCACCTCCAAGGTTTAAGTGATGACTAGATACAATGATTTCAAAATAAACGATATCACAATCATGCAAAAGACAATGCTACTTTAGGACAATGCACATTACACTCAGAATGACAATCATGCTCTCAGTAGTTGGTGCTTTTAAAAGAAGGTGGAGACTCTCGAACCGTGGCTTTTGTTGGCAAGGTTGAAAACCCGTAGTCGGAAACAAAGACAAAACATGTACCAGAGCTCTTGGTTTTAAAACAGAGGTAATAATTTTTTTAGATCATGCATGTTTCGTCAACGAATGCTAGCAGACAACTCAATCACTTCTTGAGATGGACAAGTTTCGAGGAACGACTCCCGGATGAGGACGATCACATCCTCTTAATCTCCTTTGTTTATCACTGCCAAAGTTTTCTGATTTCTCATGAACAAAGCGTGAAGGAGGGTTTGTTTGTTATATTATCTTTTTGAGCCGGGCACACTCAATGCCAGTTCCTTCTCGTATTATGGGTTTGCACATTATACATGCAATCCCGGGGTGAAGCTTGTCCAACTTAAAAAGATCATGAATTAACTACTACTTCCTCATGAACTTAAAACAGAGGCACAAAATAGGAATGCTTTTTCTTTCAATAATTTCGAGATGGTACATGCAAGTCTCCGTTAGGAATGGCAGGTAAATACCATGTAGGAAGATATGGTGGACTCATATGGCATAACTGGATTAAAAGGATGTGGATGCACAAGCAGTCAGTCCGCTTAGTACAGGCGAAGGTTAGCAAAAGACTGGGAGCGACCAACTAAGAGAGCAATGACGGTCATAATCATGCAGAGCGACAAAGCAACATTGAATCAGGCATGGAAGTTATATCGCTACTCAGAAACAAAAGATCATCAAGGCTTGACAGACTTTCTTTACAGTCTTAAATATGCGTGAGCATACGCCAAGTCAATCAAAATAAATTCTTTGAAGGAAGATATTACTAAACCATACCACATCATAGGCAAACAAATCATGTTGGTACTCCAATAACACATTGGGAACCCCCCAGCTATTTGAGACTAACCATAAGAAAACATGAACTACTAAGCGCCATTATGCACGTAGCATCTTTATCATAGGCATATCAACCAATGCAACAGAAGCAAACTCTCTCAATAAGATAAGCATGATGAATAAAGAGAGTTCAAGCAACCAACTAAACAAAAGCTCTTTAAAAAGATAAGCATGAAAGTTAAGAGCTAAGCATGATAGTAGCTATTGAAAGCCCAAGAACATACACAACAAAGATAGACATGAAAATTCTATGTTATGTTCTAGGTAGAAGTGGAGCGTGTTTCTCTCCCACACAAAGAAAGCTGAGTTCCGACTCGTTATGAAAAGCTAAAGCAAGACGCTCCAAGCATAGCACATAACACATGAAGTGATAAAAATATAGTGGAACGAAAGACGAACTGATAATGTTGATGGAGAAGGGGATGCACGGGGGCATCCCCAAGCTTGAGCGTTTGACACTCCTAAATCTTTTTATCATCTTCCCTCGCACACTTGAAAACTCCCTTCATACATAACTCATCATAATCTGATTAGCGAGGTTAGTGCCCATAATAAAATAATTGTTCCTTGCTGGAAATAAAGATATTCTTGAAGTTCTACTGTTTCTCAACATTGCCAAAAAGGTTTTTGCAAAGAAAAAGCAAGCTCTAGGTTTGCAAAATGAAGGAAAGGCAAAACATGACATAATCTGTGAAAAACAGAACAGCAGGTAGTAAATGATTTTTCCGGGGCACTTCTGCAACTCTAATAAAAAAACTCAGAACAGACGCACGAAATACAATTATATAGAGCACGCTTTCGAAAAAATTCAGACCAAAAAGATGATCTGGTGATTTTATACGTATTTTTCTATCCACGGATAGAATCTGTTTCCTGGACAGCACGTCACAACCTTTGAACTTTCTTGCAATCAGAGGCTACACTTGGCACAAAGTCGATAAGTAAAGATACAATGATGATGCTACTGTAGTAACAACATCAAGACACAACAAAAGCAAAATAAAATTTTATTCATGTGGGCTGCCTCCCAAAAGCGCTTTCTTTTATGCCTTTAAGCTAGGCATAAGACTTTAATGATGCTCTCGTAGGAATAAGAGTTGAAGAACAAAAGAGAGCATCAAGAAGCAAATAACAAACACATTTAAGCCTAACATGCTTCCTATGCATAGGAATATTGCAATAGAATAATTCATTGAAGCACAAAACAATAAGCATAGGAAGACAAAACAAGTGCAACTTCAAAATATTCACCATAAAGAGAGGAAACTTTTTATTATTAAGATATTTAGAACCAAGTCTCCCTCTCTCATTATAAATTTCAGTGGCATCATGGATGAACTCAACAATATAAGCATCACATAAAGCATTGTTACCATGATCCACATGCAAAAAGGTACTCTTACTCTCCACATAAGCATAATCTTTCTCATTGGTAATAGTGGGAGTAGGACTATCATAAACAACTTGAACACTATAGATTAATTGTGTATTAGGAAGATGGTGTTCAACAAGGGAGTAATTCTCTCCATGATTATGACAAGTTTCATAAGGATAATTTCTCCTTATGTCATAGGTACCTTTATAATCACTATAGATTGGAGTTATAACATCATCATGGTAGAGAAGAGCATTATCATTGCTAGCAACTATATTTGTAAACATGTTGTCTTTATTCTTACTAGCAAAAGAATTATCAATTATCACATCACTAGTGGGTAAAGGATTTGCAATCCTATCATCCACAAGCTTAGAGCTTCCCATATCATCACTTTCAGAGTTGGTACCAAAAAGATTTTCAAGATCATAAGTAGCATTATCATCATTTTCCCAATCACAATAAGTAACATGCATATCATAATCAAAATCATCTTCAATAGTACCTACGGACGTATCATCAAGATGATAATTAAGGCAATAAACTTCACCTTCTTCTTTAAACTTACAACCGTTAGGATAAAAGTTGATGAGAGGAATATGCTCAGGCCAGGTTGATACCCATTCTTCTTCTTTCTTGCTCCTCTTCCTCCTCCTCTTCTTTTTCTTCTTCTTAACCTTAGGAGGGAGTGGTTGGAGATGAAGCTTCTCCACATATCCTGGTTTATCATTAGAAACAATAGGGGAAACTTGGGAGAAACTCTCCTTTTTATTAGCAGAAATATAAGAGACATTTTTATACTTTGGCAAAGTTCCCTCCTTTCTAATCTTACTTATGTAATCATTTTCATGGCAATTAACAACACAATAGAGATGGCAATTTTGCAAAGTGTTTTTTATTCCTATGGCATTAACATCTAGCCAAGAAGTCTTTTCTGATAACTCTTCACACATCAAAAATAACATAAGCTCATCATAAAGATCAGAGGTGATCATGTTATCACACAACCGGTTAACAATTATGTTTTGAAAGTTCATGCATTGAAAATTAAAGTGACCCTCTATACGGCAAAGTTCACAAGTAAAAGGATAAAGGTCACATAATTCTCTAGCAATTTCATTTAAATCTCTGACCCAAGTGATTGTTCTTTCATGCTTATGTTGCTTACAATACTTCTCTTCTTCAATCATAGGCCTTTCACAAGGTCTATCCACTCCACAAAAATTAACATGCTTATATAAAACTTCATTTTTAGGAATTGGATCATGCATGTTGCAATCATCATGAACAATTTCATTTTCTTTGCAAGTCTCTTTAAAAGGTTTATGATACTTGATCCAATCCTCCTTAGGCATATTAAGATGTGAAGCAAAAGATTTGAGGAAATCAACAAGGAGTTGAGAATCAAGCCCAAACTTAGCACTAAACTTATTAAAACTTGTAGTTTCAACATAGGACTTAATGCAATCATACTCATAAATTATACCTGACTCTTTACCTGTGTCGATCTCCCAATCTTCAGTGTTGCCTTGAATTCTTTCAAGGAGTTCCCATTTAGCATCAATCTTTTTGTTTGTGAAAGAACCCATAGAGGAAGCGTCGAGCAAATCTTTATCCTGTCGAGAAAGCCTCGCATAGAAATTAGTAATAATCATATCTTTGGGGAGCCCATGGTTAGGACATTTTAGCATTAACGTTTTCAGTCTCCCCCAAGCTTGAGCTATGCTCTCTCCGTCATGAGGATAGAAATTATAAACATAATTCCTATTCTCATGGACTTCATGAAGAGGATAAAACTTGGAGTAAAAGAGAGACTGGATCTCTTCCCAATCCAGCAGGTGAGAGTCATCTAGTAGCCTATACCATTCCAATGCTTTTCCTTCCAGTGACAAGGCAAATAATTTCCTCATGACAAACTCCTTTGATACACCTGCAAGCTTAAATAATGAACATAGTTGTGATAGATATAGCAAGTGTTCACCAGGATGTTTGTCTCCTGCATAACGATTAGCCAAAACATAATCGATAATACCAGCTGGTATTTTATAGGGCACAATTTCAGTAGGGGGAGGAGCAACCACCACAGGTTTGGGGCGTCTTCCCGCAAGCAACGATCCAATAGCACGGGTTTCCATAAACATAACTAGTGAAATAAAAACAAGAAACAAAAAGATTTAATTGCAAGATCTAAAGATATACCTTCAAGCGCTCACCTCCCCGGCAACGGCGCCAGAAATAGCTTGATGTCTACGCACGCTTCTACTCTTGTAGACTATGTTGGGCCCCCAAGCGCAGAGGTTTGTAGGACAGCAGCAATTTCCCTCAAGTGGATGACCTAAGGTTTATCGAACTCAGGGAAGTAGAGGTTGAAGATGGTCTCTCTCAAGCAACCCTGCAGCTAAGATACAAGAAGTCTCTTGTGTCCCCAACACACCTAATACAACTAGGAGTTGTATAGATGCACTAGTTCGACGAAGAGATGTTAAATGGCAAGTGATATGGATGGCAAAACAAAGTAATATAAATCTGTAATAAAAAGTGCACCAAGCAAACAAGTGGTAAACGTGAGCACAAATGGTATTGCAATGGTGGAAATAAGGCCTAGGCTTCATACTTTCACTAGTGGCAACTCCCAACAACATTAACATAATCGAATCACATGATATTTCCCATAAAACATGCAAAGGGGACACACTCGAAAGTCATTCCTTCGTGGTCAAGAGAGGACGAGAATTATGTAGGGCTACAAAAGCACACCTCAAAGTTCATAGTTCTCAATCTAAGGATTTCCCAATGTCACCGCAGCTATCCAAAGAGAGTCCCACAATCACCACAACATATCTAAAGGATAGTCAAAGACAAGCACCAAGAGACTCTCAATCTTCAATCAACACACAAGAGAGGAAATCACTCATGAAAATATTTTTCTAATCCATGTCCAATAGACCGCTGTCACCTTGGTCTCGGGGATTATACTAGATAAAGACAAGTGAGTACATCAATCCAATACATAGAGGAAGGGGAAATATCATGGGATCACCCTAGATTAACATAGCCTATGATCACAACGAAGATCACATCATGGGAGAGAGAATTGACCACATAGCTACTGGTAAGAACCTCAGCCCCGAGGAGGAACTACTCCCGCATCATGGAGGGAGGAAGCAACGTCGATGGAGATGAATCCGGGGGCACTTCCCCGCCCCGGCAGGGTGCCGGCGCAGGAATTCTGGTCCCCCGAAGCTTGATGGCGATGGCGGCGGAGATCGGAATTGCGTCTGGAGAAAAGGGGTCTGGAATCAGGGTTTCCTCGACACGCTTTAAATATATGCCAAAGGGGGGCATCGGAGGTGCCTCGGGGGGCCCAGGCGCCCCCCCGGCGCGGCCCAGGGGGGGGCGCCGCCAGGGCACTTGGAGCCCTGGTGGCCCCCCCGGCTGTCCTTCGGGCGCACGGTAGTTTCTGGAACGCTGATTTTTTATATAATTTTTCTGGATTTTTCCTGGCAGTTCTCGTAATGTGAAAACCTGAAATACAAAAACAGCCGAAAACAGAAACTGGCACTCGGGTGCACTGAGTTAATAGGTTAGTCCAAATATGATCAAAAGTGTACGGAAGTATATAAATATCATAGCAATATCACCCAAAAGAGGCATGGAGCAAGCAGAAATTATAGATACGTTTTGGACGTATGAGGGCCCCACTGCCCCTTTGACCAGTCAACCAGTCAAAGTTGATTGTTGACCCCGCTGACATCACCTTGACATCATGCTGACATCATCACTTACTATTCTGGATAATGTTAATTTAAATTAATTAAATAAATTCCTAAAATGCTAAAACTTTGGAAAATCATATAAAATAATCAGTAACTCGGATGAAAATGTTTTATATATGAAAATCGCTCAGAACGACGAGACGAATCTGAATACGCGGTCCGTTCATCCGCCACACATCCCTAGCATAGTGAACCTGCAACTTTCCCCCTCCGATTCATCTGACCGAAAACACGAAGCACCGGGGATACTTTCCCGAGTGTTATTCCCCTTCGCCGATACCGTGTACCACCACGTTAGAGCACCCTAGCACTGCGTGTTAACTTTTCGAGCTTCTTTATTGCATCTGTATGCCTTGTATTTATTGTTTCTTCCCCCTCTTCTCTCCGGTAGACCCCGAGACCGAAGATGCCCCGGTGATCGACTACGGTGTTGACGACCCCTACTTCTTGCCAGAGCAACCAGGCAAGCCAACCCCCTTTGATCATTCCGATATCGCCCATTCTCTTCTCTCTTATGCTTGCATTAGAACTGCTACTGCTTTTTGTATGATCCTATTCTGATGCATAGCCTGTTGTTGATACTGCTTTCATACCTTACATGTTTATACTAAACTGCTTAGTATAGGCTGGTTAGAGATCCACCAGTGACCCCCTACCTTGTCCCGACTGCCCCGCTAGATTATCAGAAGACCCGATCAACGGGATCGAAGACCAGGCCCCGGCACCGCACATCACTTTCCCCTTAGTTGTTCGACACTACTGGGCTACTATCGAGTGCCGAGGGTGAGACCTCATCAACACTTCTGATGTTAACCTTGTAGGTTAGTTCATCGGTTGTGGTCATCGAGGGTGATTCCTCTTTCTCCACTTCCGATAACGACACTGTCATGCAACTCCTCAAGAGTGGACCTCGAGGGTGTATCCTCTTTCTTTCACCTTGACGATAAACATCAGGTGGAATTCCATCGAGGGTGATTTCCTCAGGTTTTCCTTTGGTGTCAGACACACAGTTACTATGGTTACTATGACTTTACACTGAACCTGGTTACTAAAGACGGGTCGACCCCGAGGGGTACTCACGCGAGCTTAATTGCGAGTGATGTGTAGTCGGGTTGACCTGGAAGGTGCCCGTGAGATAAATACGAGGCGTGGCCGGGCACTCGCCTTTGCCGCAAGTCCTCGAGACGGGGCGATGGGGTCACATGTTCGTGAGTCTCTGCTCGTTACCGCGCGTTCCCAAGACACTAAACGGTTTGGATATTTGATCCGAGGGGCCTCTGGCCTGATAGCACTAACCATCATGTGGGCATAGTATGGGCGTTCTGCGTCGTATGCATCAGCCGAAGCTTAACTGACGTCATTGCGACTGAGCGGCGCGCGCCGGGTTGGACTGGTTAGGCTCCTACCTTTTTGAAGGAGGTTGCTAGGTCTGCTCATCGGCCGCGTACGCAACGTGCAGGAGTTCCCGGGGCGATTGGCCCATGACCCTTGGGGGCATAGGGTTTAGTCCGGCGTGCATGACCTCTCTATTAAGTCTAGGTCGGGTTGCGGCGTATTGTTTGGCCGAGGGCGGGCATGACCTGATGGTGTGTCCGGCCGGAGTTAAGCAAGCGTGTTGGGTAAGTTGGTGCACCCCTGCAGGGAAGAAAACAACTATCGATAGCCTGTCCTACGGTAACAGACACTTGGAGTTGTATCCCGATCGCTACAACTAGAACTGGATGCTGAGGCATTGTTTGGATATGTTGCTTCGGGAGTCGAGAAAGGATTCCGGAGCGTTGGAACAACAACATAAGTATGACTTATGTTATACTACTCTACTTCCCCCTCTTGCTGCAAGACGGTGGTTTCTAGAAGATGCTAGTCTTCGATAGGACTAGCTACTCCCCCTCTTATTCTGGCATTCTGCAGCTTAGTCCACAGATACTACCCCCTTTCATTGATACCGATGCATATGTAGTGTAGATCCTTGCTTGCGAGTACTTTGGATGATTACTCATGGTTGCTTTGCTCCCTCCTCCCCCCCTTCTTTCTTCTTGCTGGTTGATGCAACTAGATGGTGGAGTCCAGGAGCCAGACGCCATACCTGACGACTGCTACTACCCCGACGGAGCCTACTACTACGTGGAGACAGCTGACGACCAGGAGTAGTTAGGAGGTCCCAGGCAGGAGGCCTTGCCTTTTCGATCATTGATGTTTTGTGCTAGCCTTCTTAAGGCAATCTTGTTTAACTTATGTCTATACTCAGATATTATTGCTTCCGCTGACTCTTGTGTATTCGAGCTTATGTATTCGAGCCCTCGAGGCCCCTGGCTTGTAATATAAAGCTTGTATTATTTTAACTTGTGTCTAGAGTTGTGTTGTGATATCTTCCAGTGAGTCCTTGATCTTGGTCGTACACATTTGCGTGCATGATTAGTGTACGGTCAAATCGGGGGCATCACAAGTTGGTATCAGAGCCGACTGCCTGTAGGAACCCCCCTTTCCAACTCCTTGGCCGAAGTTGAGTCTAGTATTTGAAAAACTGTTTTACTAACATGGTTGTGTGGCTTACGGGCTCACGTCGCCAATTGGGTGGTATTAGGATCTTTTACTCCTCGTCTATACTCTGGGGCTCTGAACTCTCTTCTATTCGGGTTAAACGAATTTACTAACTCTAACATTAGGATCCCGTGACCACATTCACCCCAAAGTTGGATAAGCCATAGTTATTCCTTAGGTTAGTATTTTGAATGAGTACCCCTCTCTGTCTTGCCGACTACTATGTGGTACCCGTCGAACCTCGTTCATTCTACATGTTGGATAATGAATAATTCTTTGTCTTTGCAAATGCCCAATGCTGAACTACCCCTGTTACATGTTAGCAGGATGGTTAGACCCGGTGGTCGTGGCCATGGTGGCAACGCTCCACCACCGCCCGAATTCGTGGTAGGAATGATGCAACAGTTTGAGCTGAATCGCCAGTTCATGGAAGGAGTGATGGCTCAGTTTCCTCGCCCAAATATGAATCAGCAGCCAGCCCCAGTAACTCTGCAAGACTTTACGCAACTCAACCCTGTCGTCTACCGCAGCTCAACTCAACCACTGGATGCTGATGACTGGCTCCGTGACATCGCTTTCGAACTAGAGTCTGCTGATGTAGCCCCTGCCAACTATGTCACCTTTGCGGCATACTATCTGAAGGGCCCCGCTGCTCAATGGTGGGACAGCCACAGGCGTACCCTACCTGTTGGAACGGTCATCACTTGGCCGAATTTCCAAGCCGCCTTCCGTGCCCGCTTCATTCCTCAGGGAATCATGGACAGGAAGAAGCGAGAGTTCCGCAACCTCATCCAAGGCAGCAAGTCTGTAGATGCTTATCAGCGAGAATTCTTGGACTTGTCCCGCTATGCTGAAGAAGACATTGCTACTGATGCTCGCAGACAATAAAAGTTTCGTGATGGACTTCACCCTAATATCAAGCTAGCACTTCTCGCTCATGACTTTGCCGACTTCGCCACCTTGGTGAACAAGGCTATTCAGGTTGAGACTGGTCTTCAGGAACATCAGGGATCCCTCAGGCGCAACCGTGACGCTGGCTCATCTTCGGGCCCGTCCGCACAGAAGCGTCGGATTTGGATCCCCCACAACATGTATCGTCCGACTGCTCCTGCTCCAAGACCATCCTATGTTGCTCCGCGTCTGCCCCCTCCACCATCGAGGCAGCCTCTCCGGACTGCACCACCCCGAGCTCTTGCTCCCAATCCCAATGGTGATTTGTGCTTCAGATGTGGCCATCCAGGTCACCGTGCTAGGGATTGCAGTCAGAGAAAGAACCAGCTGGCCCTCCCTACAACTGGCCGTAACAATCAGCCCCGCAACAACGATACCAGATCTTATGGTCGTGGTCAGGCTAATCATGTTGATCTGAATGAAGCTCAAGATCAGCCTGCTACTGTGATGGGTACTCTTCTAGTGAACTCAGTACCGGCTTCTGTATTATTCGATTCAGGAGCATCACATTCATTCATGTCAGAAAAATTTGCTTACGCACACGACATTCGGTGCGAGCCCATGAACACTCCGATAGTGGTACGCACCCCTGCGGGCCAATGTCAAACTACCATGATTGGTCGCGACGTCCCTGTTGAAATTGAAGGGTTGGAATTCCATGTTTCCCACATTATATTGGAGTCTTCCAATATTGATCTCATTCTGGGAATGGAATGGTTGAAAGCACATACTGCCTCTATCGTTTGCGCCACCAAGGTCGTTCATCTCCTACATCCATCGAATGAGATAGTAAGCTACCATGCTCAGGTTGTTCAACATGCCGAGGCGCGACTTTATGCCTTGAATGCGTTGAATGCAGCACCTCTGGAGGGCATTGAGAAGATTCCAGTCGTTCGCGATTTCCAAGATGTCTTTCCAGAAGAACTCCCAGGCCTACCTCCTACACGGGCTGTTGAATTTGTCATCGACTTGAAACCAGGCACCGTTCCTATCGCCAAATGACCTTACAAGATGCCACCTCATGAGCTCCTTGAACTTAAGGAGGAAATCGACAAGTCTCTTCGCAGTGGATTCATTCGTCCAAGTTCCTCTGCTTGGGGAGCACCTTCTCTCTTTGTGAAGAAGAAGGATGGCACGAACCGTTTGGTCCAAGACTACCGTCCTATCAACCAAGCTACAATTCAGAACAAATATCCGCTTCCTCGGATCAACGAACTGTATGATCAACTGGCTGGTTCATCAGTTTTCTCTAAACTTGACTTGAGGTTGGGTTACCACCAGATCCATGTTCGTGAAGAGGATATTCCAAAGACCGCATTCGTCACTCGTTATGGTTCTTACGAGTACACCGTTGATGTCTACACACGCTTCTATTCTTGTAGACTATGTTGGGCCTCCAAACGCAGAGGTTTGTAGGACAGCAGCAATTTCCCTCAAGTGGATGACCTAAGGTTTATCGAACTCAGGGAAGTAGAGGTTGAAGATGGTCTCTCTCAAGCAACCCTGCAACTAAGATACAAGAAGTCTCTTGTGTCCCCAACACACCTAATACAACTAGGAGTTGTATAGGTGCACTAGTTCGGCGAAGAGATGGTAAAATATGGATGATAGGAGTGGTAAAGCAAAGTAATATAAATCTGTAATAAAAAGTGCAGCAAGCAAACAAGTGGTAAACGTGAGCACAATTGGTATTGCAATGGTGGAAACAAGGCCTAGGCTTCATACTTTCACTAGTGGCAACTCCCAACAACATTAACATAGTCTATCACATGATATTTCCCATGGAGACGCACCCGGAGGTCATTCCTTTGTGGTCAAGAGAGGACGAGAATTATGTAGGGCTACAAAAGCACACCTCAAAGTTCGTAGTTCTCAGTCTATGGATTTCCCAATGTCACCGCGGCCATCCAAAGAGAGTACCACAATCACCACAACATATCTCAAGGATAGTCAAAGACAAGCACCAAGAGACTCTCAATCTTCAATCAACACACAAAAGAGGAAATCACCCATGAAAATATTCTTCTAATCCATGTCCAATAGACCGCTGTCACCTTGGTCTCGGGGAGTATACTAGATAAAGACAAGTGAGTACATCAATCCAATACATAGAGGAAGGGGAAATATCATGGGATCACCCTAGATTAACATAGCCTATGATCACAACGAAGATCACATCATGGGAGAGAGAATTGACCACATAACTACTGGTAGAAACCTCAGCCCCGAGGAGGAACTACTCCCGCATCATGGAGGGAGGAAGCAACGTCGATGGAGATGAATCCGGGGGCACTTCCCCGTCCCGGCAGGATGCCGGCACAGGAATTCTGGTCCCCCGAAACTTGGTGGCGATGGCGGCGGAGATCGGAATAGCTTCTGGAGAAAAGGGTTCTGGAATCAGGGTTTCCTCGACGGGAGAAATATATATGCCAAGGGGGGCAACCAGAGGCGGAGTTGGGGCCCCAGGCGCCCCCCTGGCGCGGCCAGGGGTGGGGCCGTGCCGGGTGGCCACCTGGGCCACCCCTGGCTCCCCTCTGGCCTTGCTTTGGTTTTTCTCGAAGCTCCCTGTACGCTGATTTTTCCTGTATTTTTCCCGGAATTTTTGGAGCACTTTTAATATGGGGGAAACCTGAAATAGAAAAACAGCAGAAAACAGGAACTGGCACTGTGGTGCACTGAGTTAATAGGTTAGTCCAAATATGATCAAAAGTGTATGGAAGTGCATCAATATCATAGCAATATCACACAAAAGAGGCATGGAGCAAGCAGAAATTATAGATACGTTTTGGACGTATCAACATCCCCAAGCTTAATTCCTGCTCGTCCTCGAGTAGGTAAATGATAACAAGCATAATTTCTGTGGTGACATGCTACCAACCATATAAGAACTTTTTAAGTAAAGCAATCAAGGCATGTAATTCAATTCAAGTCATAACAAGCAAGAGTCTATATTAGCATTGTAACAAGCAACATAAGAACATAAAGGTGCAAGAGCTCTCGCTGTCCGTGACTCGAATGTCTCCAAATGGTGTTTGCGTGCAAGAAAGGGGATAGGGATATATGAGAGAGTAAAACATAGTTTTTGTATTGTTGAGAACTTAATCTACTTAAGTTTCACACTTGGTCTTCTTTGGAATCTTATCTTGACTCATCCCCAGACCAACAGCCAGGTACAAGTCAAAATGATCCACTCCCTTTAGATATTTTGAGCACTCATGCAATGGATGAGCATAAGCAAGAAAGTCGACACTTAGGATGGCAAAAAGAGAAAAATGATGAAGGGGGAAGACAAAAAAGGTGTGAAAGGCCCACATCAATGAGGACAATCATAGGCGAGAGAAAGCCAAATGATAGATATGATGTGAGGAGTAGGGATTGCCATGCAACGGATGCACATATGAGCTAAGGTAAGCTCTCCAATGGAACTAGTGGGGGTGCATCCAACTTGCTTGCTCAAGAAGACCTAGAGCTCTTTGAGGAGGCTCATCATTGGAATATACAAGCCAAGTTCTATAGTGAAGGTCCCCACATAGCTATATGCATGAATGATAATCTCTATGGAGTACTAGGTATAAGATGGAGTACGAGTGTGGATCTCTCAAAAGAAATAGTAGTGTGCCCCCTTCTCTCTTTTTATTTCTTTTTTCTATTTTTATTTTTATTTTTTTGTGGCCTCAATGGCTCTTTCTTTTTTACTCTCATTTGTCCTCTTTGGGATCTTTTGATTTTGTCCTCTTTGGGATCTTTTCCTCACTTTAGGGGCAACACTCTATGTATTACAAGAAGTATAGAAGATCTTTCACACTTTACAAAAGTACTCAACATAAAGAAAATGAAACTATCATGATGTATGCAAATGTATGTCTCTGCCAGTGTAGCAGGAAATGCAATGATTACTAGCGCGCCATGTAGCAATGATTAGGGCAAGGCCCAACTAGCATGCGGCTCATCGATCAAGCAAAAAGCATGTATGACATGAAGATCAAGTCATGAGAAGATGGATGTTGCATGGCAATGTATCTCGGAATGGCTATGGAAATGCCTTGATAGGTAGGTACGGTGGCTGTTTTGAGGAAGGATATAATGAGGCTTATGATGACAGATCGTATCGTGCCAAGTATTTGGATGCACCGTCGAAGTATGCGCCAACTCTCGAGGTGAGAAAGGGCAATGCACGGTACCGAAGAGGCTAGAAAAATATGGTTAGGTGGAAGTGTCAACTTTTGAATACTCACATTAGTCCGAAGAACTCATGCACTTATTATCGGTAACTCTCAGTCTAATTAGGAGGTTCACAAAGAGACAAGTACCCCGAGGAGGTGTGTATGGGGGTTTGGTTACCCTTGCGCATCCTCGACCCATGGTACGTGAGTGTACTCTAATATTCGATCCCTCCAAAGATTAGTGATCCATTTAGTAGCTAAAGTTCTCAACTATTTTGTAGGTTTTCGAAAATAAACACGGATTGCCCAAAATACGACATCTATCACTAATAGGCTAAAGCTCTTGACACCAAAAGTTCATACATTACTCATGGCAATACCTCAAAACTATTGCAAGTTACTACTAAAATTAAATAGCAACCTCAATTACCTACTTTAAGTTAAGACACACAACTCAGTGCAACAGGCAAACTCTCTTAACAAGATAAACATAAAAACCCAAGAGAGTTCAGCAACCAACTAAACAAAAGCTCTTAAAAAAGAAAAGCATGAAAACTAAGAGCTAAACATGACAACAGCTATGGAAAGACAAAGAACACACACAACAAAGATAAGCATGAAAATCCTATGTTGTGTTCTAGGTTGAAGTGGAGCGTGTTTCTCTCCCACACAAAGAAAGCTGGGTTCTAATTTGTTATGAACAGCAAGCAATGCTAAAGAAAACTAAAAAGGAAACTAAGAGCGAGACGCTCCAAGCATAACACATAACGCATGAAGTGATTAAAATATAGTGGAACGAAAGACGAACTGATAATTGTTGATGGAGAAGGGGATGCATGGGGGCATCCCCAAGCTTAAACGCTTGAGTCTTCTTGAATATTTCTTGGGGGTGCACGGGGGCATCCCCAAGCTTGAGCGTTTGACCCTCCTGAATCTTCTTTTATCATCTTCCCTCGCACACTTGAAAACTCCCTTCATACATAACTCATCATAATCTGATTAGCGAGGTTAGTACCCACAATAAAATAATTTTTCCCTGCTGGAAAGAAGGATAATCTTGAAGAGCTACTGTTTCTCAAGATTGCCAAAAGGTTTTTGCAAAGAAAAAGCAAGCTTAAGGTCTGCAAAACGAAGAAAAGGCAAAACAGGACAGAATCTGTGAAAAACAGACCAGCAGGTAGTAAATAATTTTTTCTGGGCACTTCTGCAACACAAATAAAAAAACTCAGAACAGACGCTTGAAAGCCAATTGTATATAGCATGCTTTCAAAAAAATTCAGATCAAAAAGATGATCTGGTGATTTTATTCGAATTTTTTCTTTCCAAGGACATAATCTGTTATCTGGACAGCATGTCACATCTTTTGAACTTTCTTGCAATTAGAGGCTAAAATTGGCACAAAGCTGAAAAATAAAGATACAATGATGTTGCTACAGTAGTAACAAACATCAAGACCACTAAAAACAGAAAGAACAAACTGAAAGCAAAGATAACAAGGGTTGCTCCCTAGAGCTCTTTCTTTATAGCCATAAAGATAGGCTTAAGACTTTAATGATGCTCTCGTAAGAATAAGAGTTGAAGAACAAAAGTGAGCATCAAGAAGCAAATACCAAACACATTTAAGCCTAACATGCTTCCTATGCATAGGAATATTGCAATAGAATAATTCATTGAAGCACAAAGCAATAAGCATAGGAAGACAAAACAAGTGCAGCTTCAAAACCTTCAACATAAAGAGAGGGAACTTGATATTATTGAAATATCTATAAGCATATGTTCCCTTCTCATAATAATTTTCAGTGGGATCACGAATAAACTCAACAATATAAGCATCACATAAAGCATTGTTACCATGATCCACATGCAAAAAGGTACTCTTACTCTCCACATAAGCATAATCTTTCTCATTGGTAATAGTGGGAGTAGGACTATCATAAACAACTTGAACACTATAGATTAATTCTATATTAGGAAGATGGTGTTCAACAAGGGAGTAATTCCCTCCATGATTATGACAAGTTTCATAAGGATAATTTCTCCTTATGTCATATGTACCTTTATAATCACTATAGATTGGAGTTATAACATCATCATAGTAGAGAAGAGCATTATCATTGCTAGCAACTATATTTGTAAACATGTTGTCTTTATTCTTACTAGCAAAAGAATTATCAATTATCACATCACTAGTGTGTAAAGGATTTGCAATCCTATCATCCCCAAGCTTAGAGCTTTCCATATCATCACTTTCAGAGTTGGTACCAGAAAGATTTTCAAGATCATAAGTAGCATTATCATCATTTTCCCAATCACAATAAGTAACATGCATATCATAATCAAAATCATCTTCAATAGTACCTACGGACGTATCATCAAGATGAGAATTAAGGCAATAAACTTCACCTTCTTCTTTAAACTTACAACCGTTAGGATAAATGTTGATGGGAGGAATATGCTCAGGCCAGGTTGATGCCCATTCTTCTTCCTTCTTGCTCCTCTTCCTCCTCCTCTTCTTTTTCTTCTTCTTCACCTCAGGAGGGAGTGGTTGGAGATGAAGCTTCTCCACATATCCTGGTTTATCATTAGAAACAATAGGGGAAACTTGGGAGAAACTCTCCTTTTTATTAGCAGAAATATAAGAGACATTTTTATACTTTGGTAAAGTTCCCTCCTTTCTAATCTTACTTATGTAATCATTTTTATGGCAATTAACAACACAATAGAGATGGCAATTTTGCAAAGTGTTTTTATTCCTATGGCATTAACATCTAGCCAAGAAGTCTTTTCTGATAACTCTTCACACATCAAAAATAACATAAGCTCATCATAAAGATCAGGGGTGATCATGTTATCACACAACTGGTTAACAGTTATGTTTTGAAAGTGCATGCATTGAAAATTAAAGTGACCCTCTATACAGCAAAGTTCACAAGTAAAAGGATAAAGGTCACACAATTCTCTAGCAATTTCATTTAAATCTTTGACCCAAGTGATTGTTCTTTCATGCTTATGTTGCTTACAATACTTCTCTTCTTCAATCATAGGCCTTTCACAAGGTCTATCCACTCCACAAAAATTAACATGCTTATATAAAACTTCATTTTTAGGAATTGGATCATGCATGTTGCAATCATCATGAACAATTTCATTTTCTTTGCAAATCTCTTTAAAAGGTTCATGATGCTTGATCCAATCCTCCTTAGGCATATTAAGATGTGAAGCAAAAGATTTGAGGAAATCAACAAGGAGTTGAGAATCAAGCCCAAACTTAGCGCTAAACTTATTAAAACTTGTAGTTTCAACAAAGGACTTAATGCAATCATACTCATAAATTATACCTGACTCTTTACCTTTGTCGATCTCCCAATCTTCAGTGTTGTCTTGAATTCTTTCAAGGAGTTCCCATTTAGCATCAATCTTTTCATTTGTGAAAGAACCCATAGAGGAAGCATCGAGAAAATCTTTATCCTGTCGAGAGAGCCTCGCATAGAAATTAGTAATAATCATATCTTTGGGGAGCCCATGGTTAGGACATTTTAGCATTAACGTTTTCAGTCTCCCCCAAGCTTGAGCTATGCTCTCTCCGTCATGAGGATAGAAATTATAAACATAATTCCTATTCTCATGGGCTTCATGAAGAGGATAAAACTTGGAGTAAAAGAGAGACTGGATCTCTTCCCAATCCAGCAGGTGAGAGTCATCTAGTAGCCTATACCATTCCAATGCTTTTCCTTTCAGTGACAAGGCAAATAATTTCGTCATGACTCCATCTCTTGTCAAACCTGAAATCTTAAACAACTCACAAAGTTCTGTAAGTTGCAACAAATGAATACTAGGATTGATTGTCCCATCATAACAATCATTCCTAATTATTTCAATTATCCCAAGTGGTATTTGGAACGGAATACATTCATTAGGTGGAGGAGACTTCTCTAACACGGGTGTGGTAAAGCGGCCTTCCCCAAGCAGCGAACTAAGAGTGCGGTTTTCCATAAACATAACTAGCGAAACTAAAAACAAGAAACGAAAATATTTAATTGCAAGATCTAAAGATATACCTTCAAACACTTACCTCCCCGGCAACGGCGCCAGAAATAGCTTGATGTCTACACACGCTTCTATTCTTGTAGACTATGTTGGGCCTCCAAGCACAAAGGTTTGTAGGGCAGCAGCAATTTCCCTCAAGTGGATGACCTAAGGTTTATCGAACTCAGGGAAGTAGAGGTTGAAGATGGTCTCTCTCAAGCAACCCTGCAACTAAGATACAAGAAGTCTCTTGTGTCCCCAACACACCTAATACAACTAGGAGTTGTATAGGTGCACTAGTTCGGCGAAGAGATGGTAAAATATGGATGATAGGAGTGGCAAAGCAAAGTAATATAAATCTGTAATAAAAAGTGCAGCAAGCAAACAAGTGGTAAACGTGAGCACAATTGGTATTGCAATGGTGGAAACAAGGCCTAGGCTTCATACTTTCACTAGTGGCAACTCCCAACAACATTAACATAGTCTATCACATGATATTTCCCATGGAGACGCACCCAGAGGTCATTCCTTTGTGGTCAAGAGAGGACGAGAATTATGTAGGGCTACAAAAGCACACCTCAAAGTTCGTAGTTCTCAATCTATGGATTTCCCAATGTCACCGCGGCCATCCAAAGAGAGTACCACAATCACCACAACATATCTCAAGGATAGTCAAAGACAAGCACCAAGAGACTCTCAATCTTCAATCAACACACAAAAGAGGAAATCACCCATGAAAATATTCTTCTAATCCATGTCCAATAGACCACTGTCACCTTGGTCTCAGGGATTATACTAGATAAAGACAAGTGAGTACATCAATCCAATACATAGAGGAAGGGGAAATATCATGGGATCACCCTAGATTAACATAGCCTATGATCACAACGAAGATCACATCATGGGAGAGAGAATTGACCACATAGCTACTGGTAGAAACCTCAGCCCCGAGGAGGAACTACTCCCGCATCATGGAGGGAGGAAGCAACGTCGATGGAGATGAATCCGGGGCACTTCCCCGTCCCGGCAGGATGCCGGCACAGGAATTCTGGTCCCCCGAAACTTGGTGGCGATGGCGGCGGAGATCGGAATAGCTTCTGGAGAAAAGGGTTCTGGAATCAGGGTTTCCGCGACGGGAGAAATATATATGCGGAGGGGGGCAACCGCGGCGGAGTTGGGGCCCCAGGCGCCCCCCTGGCGCGGCCAGGGGTGGGGCCACGCCGGGTGGCCGCCTGGGCCACCCCTGGCTCCCCTCTGGCCCTGCTTTGGTTTTTCTCGAAGCTCCCTATACGCTGATTTTTCCTGTATTTTTCCCGGAATTTTTGGAGCACTTTTAATATGGGGGGAACCTGAAATAGAAAAACAGCAGAAAACAGGAACTGGCACTGTGGTGCACTGAGTTAATAGGTTAGTCCAAATATGATCAAGAGTGTATGGAAGTGCATCAATATCATAGCAATATCACACAAAAGAGGCATGGAGCAAGCAGAAATTATAGATACGTTTTGGACGTATCAACCATCATGTCCTTCGGTTTGACCAATGCTCCAGCGACATTCTCTCGTCTGATGAATTATATATTCATGGATTACCTCGACAAGTTCATCGTGGTATATCTGGATGATATCCTGGTATATTCGAAGAATAAAGAAGAACATGCTGAACATCTTCGTCTTATTCTGGAAAAGCTACGAGAGCATAAACTATATGCCAAGTATTCTAAATGTGAATTCTGGCTACCCGAAGTAACCTACCTTGGTCATGTGATCTCCAAGGATGGTATTGCCGTCAACCCAGAGCAAGTTCAGGCTATTCTTGACTGGACCCCCTCCCAAGAATGTCAAGCAAGTCAGAAGCTTTCTCGGACTCGCCAGCTACTGCCGTCGTTTCGTTGAGAACTTCTCCAAGATCGCCAAGCCATTGACCAATCTGCTACACAAAGACGTTAAGTTTGAATGGACAGAAAAATGTCAGGAAAGTTTCCAGGCTCTCAAGGACAAGCTGACTTCTGCCCCAGTGCTTGCTCCTCCGGATTCTCAGAAGGATTTCGTCATATATTGCGATGCTTCACGTCAAGGGTTAGGCTGTGTCCTAATGCAAGAGCGCAGGGTGATTGCTTATGCCTCCCGTCAGGTGCGTTCTCACGAAGAAAACTACCCAGTTCATGACCTCGAGCTTGCAGCGGTTATTTATTCTTTGAAACTGTGGCAACATTACCTTCTCGGTAATCGTTGCGAGATCTTCACCGATCATCAGAGTTTGAAGTATCTGTTTACCCAGCCAGACCTGAACCTCCGTCGGCAAAGATGGATGGAGGCTATAGAAGATTATAACGTGGGTATTTCCTATACCCCAGGCAAGGCTAATGTCATGGCTGATGCCCTGAGCCGCAAGTCTTATTGCAATAACCACATGGTTCATAAGGCTCAACCCCGCCTTTATGAAGAACTTTGCAAGCTGAACCTTCAACTAGTTCCACAGGGTTCTCTGAGTAACCTTGTCGTGGAACCAACTCTTTTGAAAGCAATTAAGTCTGCTCAAGCCAAAGATGCTCACGTTGATATAATGAAAAAGGATCTTGCCTTAGAGAAATCCACAGATTTCTCACTTGCTGAAGATGGGACCTTGTACTTCAAAGATCGCATAGTGGTACCCCGCTTCGAGCTTATGACTGAGAAGGTGATGAAATAAGCACATGACACCCCTCTCTCTATTCATCCGGGAAGTACTAAGATGTATCTAGACATCCGTCAGAAGTACTGGTGGTCTAACATGAAGCAAGACATTGCTCGGTATATCGAAGAATGTGACGTTTGTCGTCGCGTCAAAGCTGAACATCACAAACCAGCTGGACTTCTACAACCACTTCCGATTCCTGAATGGAAGTGGGATAAGATTCAGATGGACTTTGTCACTGGCCTTCCTAAGTCTCAGAAAGGTAATGATGCTATTTTTGTCGTCATCGACCAATTCTCGAAGGTTGCTCACTTTCTGCCAGTCAAGGAGACAATCACTGCTTGTCTATTGGCAAATTTATATATCTCCAGGATTGTGTCACTCCACGGCATTCCGAAAGAGATCAGTTCAGATCGTGGTAGTATCTTCACTTCGAAGTTCTGGGATAGTTTCCAAGAGGCAATGGGGACTCATATAACTTGGAGCACTGCTTATCATCCCCAATCCCAAGGCCAAGTCGAGCGAGTCAATCAAATTCTTGAAGACATGCTTCGGGCTTGTGTTATTTCTTTTGACAAGAAGTGGGAAGAATCTCTCCCTTATGCGGAGTTCTCTTATAATAACAGTTATCAAGCCAGTTTGAAGATGTCACCCTTTGAAGTGCTTTATGGACGTAAGTGCCAAACCCCTCTGAATTGGTCAGAAACTGGGGAACGAGCACTCATTGGTCCGGACATTATTCAACAAGCTGAGGAGCAGGTTCGCATTGTCCGGGAAAATCTCAAGGCGGCCCAGTCCCGTCAGAAGAGCAATTATGACCGGAAACACTGGGGTTCAACTTATCAACCTGGTGAACAAGCTTATCTGCGTGTCACGCCTTTGAGAGGCACTCATCGGTTCGGAGTCAAGGGCAAGCTAGCTCCACGCTACATTGGTCCGTTCCGCATTCTCGCCCGTCGTGGACTGCTGGCTTATCAACTGGAGTTGCCACCTCAGTTCTCTCACGTCCATGACGTCTTCCACGTGTCGCAACTTCGACGTTGCTTCAAGGATCCGGAACGTGAAGTGGATCCAAAATTGATTGAAGTTCAAGATGATCTCACTTACAAAGAGCATCCGATTCGCATTCTTGAAGAAGCTGAACGTCGAACCCGCCAGAAGGCTACCAAGTTCCTCAAGGTGCAGTGGTCAAATCATTCTGAAGCTTAAGCCACTTGGGAACGCGAGGATAATCTTCGGGCAGAGTATCCCGACCTTTTTCCTTCTACCTCTTAATTCTCGGGACGAGAATTTATTTTAGAGGAGGAGAGTTGTAACACCCCGGTGTAATGATGCTACAGTAACCCTTGGGGTTAAGCTAATCATTTTGCTAAAACAATGCTTAATCACTTTGGTCCTTATCTTTTGCAAATTGTAGTTGAATTCAAATTTCAAATTGTAAGTGAAGTTCAAAATTGCTCAAACATTAAAACTAAAATGTTCGGAGTGTGCCAATTAATGCCTATGTATTTATGGTGCAGAAACCACACTTATACAAAATGCCTAGATACTTTAAAATGGCTTACAATAGAAAGGTTTTAAATAAAAAGAAAAAGTCTAAACAGAACAAACCCCCCCCTTCTCCACTGGGCCTCTTGGCCCGTCAGCTCAGCCGACCAGGCCGGCCCCCCTTTCCCCCTTTCCCCCCTTATTTCTTCTTGCTGGTTGATGCAACCAGATGGTGGAGTGCAGGAGCCAGACGCCATACCTGACGACTGCTACTACCCCGACGGAGCCTACTACTACGTGGAGACAGCTGACGACCAGGAGTAGTTAGGAGGTCCCAGGCAGGAGGCCTTGCCTTTTCGATCATTGATGTTTTGTGCTAGCCTTCTTAAGGCAATCTTGTTTAACTTATGTCTGTACTCAGATATTATTGCTTCCGCTGACTCTTGTGTATTCGAGCTTATGTATTCGAGCCCTCGAGGCCCCTGGCTTGTAATATAAAGCTTGTATTATTTTAATTTGTGTCTAGAGTTGTGTTGTGCTATCTTCCCGTGAGTCCTTGATCTTGGTCGTACACATTTGCGTGCATGATTAGTGTACGGTCAAATCGGGGGTGTCACAATGGTCAATAGTGGGCCTTGAGGAAACAAGAGAGGCAGCCCATAGAGGCTGGCCGGCGCCTGATACGTCCAAAACGTATCTATAATTTCTGCTTGCTCCATGCCACTTTTGGGTGATATTGCTATGATATTCATACACTTCCATACACTTTTGATCATATTTGGACTAACTTACTAATCCAGTGCACCCCAGTGCCAGTTTCTGTTTTCGGCTGTTTTTGTATTTCAGGTTTTCACGTTTCGAGAACTGCCCAGAAAAATCTAGAAAAATTATATAAAAAATCAGCGATCCGGAAACAACACTGCGTCCGAAGGGCAGCCTGGGGGGGGGGGCACAGGGGCTCCAGGCGCCCTGTGGGCGCGCCCCCCGAAGCCCATCCGGTGCCCCCCTTTGGCATATATTTAGAGGGACCTCCGAAACCCTAAGAACAGGAACTCTTTTCGTGATCCCATCTCTATTCCGCCGCCGCCGCCGCTTCCAAGATCGGGAGCACCAGGAGAACTCTTCCCGGCACCCTGCCGGAGGGGAGGATCACCACCGGGAGCTTCTCCACCACCATGGACGCCTCCCGGATGACTCGTGAGTAGTCTCCCTTGGACCATGAGTCCATGAGCAGTAGCTATGTGATGTTCTCCTCCCGTTCTTGTGCTTCACTAATTAGTCCTCGTGAGCTGCCCTACATGATCGAGGCACCTATGTAATCCTTATGCTGTTGCTATGTTGAGTTTGCTGGGATCCGATGGATTATGAGATTATGTTCAGATTGATCTTGAGTAATATATTTGATTCACCTCTTTTATATTTTAGTTCATAAGTAATTCTTGCATGTTCTCCGTTGTTACTTATTGCTTTGGCCGAGTAGTAGGTAGTGACTCCAAGAGGGAACGTTATGCTTGATTGTGGGTTCATGCCCCTCGATGACTAGCTTGAGTGACAGAAACATGAGTCTAGGGGATGTGCTGTTGCCACAAGGAGGAAAACAACGGTGCTTGTGCCCGCGGGTGCAAGGATTGTTTACTTTACGCAAAGTTCTTTTAATGCAGTTGTCTGTTGCATTGAGTTTACACTATGGGTGGGACTCGCAACTTAATACCAGCGAGATGTTCTGGATAGATATCTCAAGGTGGATGAGTAGTAGTAGATATTGATGGATTTTGGTCTACTTACTTTGGCGTACCGCCCATGCTTTGAACCTCAACCTTTCTTGCAATGTAGTCAACATTGGTTTGCGTTCGTGGTCCCGTCAATTGCCCAGCTGTAATTTGTTTACCTCACATAGCTGTTTTATCGTCTTTTGGCAGAGAGACATCACTAGTGAACATCATGAGACTCCGGTCCATATTACCATCATTGATCACATCCACTATTTACTTTCCGTTATTATTTACTATTGCAAAAACTATCTATCACTACTATCATTGCTTTTAATCCTTTGTGAACTACAAGGCCGGAGAGATTGACAACCTCTCTGTACTCGTTGGGAGCAAAGTTATTTGTATATGTGTGCAGGTCCACGTTGATTGCTACTAATCTGGCGCCGTAGCAATTGACACCTACATGTTGAACCTAGGAGTCTCTGGGGAATCGATCCTTGGCATCTTTGCTAGGGGAAAACACTTCTACTTACTGCATCTTACACCTTCCACTTGGGGTAACCAACGAGGGGTTCGAGGCCCATCAAGGAGTATTTTCTGGCGCCGTTGCCGGGGACTCCACTCTTCAGGATAGGGGGGTTGCATGCTATCTTTTACCTTTGCTTTTTAGTCTTGTTAGTTTACCTTTCATTTTTGCTTTAGTTCCTTTTTATCAAAAATCACAAAAAAATTATTTGCCTTTTTATTAGTAGTCCTTTCTGTTTAGCCAAACATGTTAGGATTTGGTACTTTGAGGGAATCAGAAGTTCTGGATTTCCATCAAAGAGATGGAGAAAATATGAAGAAGGCATGGGACAGAATTTCTGATGCACATAGGAGAATTATGCCTTGGATACCTATAAAAATTATGCTTAGAAATTTTTACCATGGTCTTTTTAAATGGTGTAAACACTCCCTTGACATTATAGCCGAGGGAGATTTCCTAGAATGTGATGAAGCTAGAGCTCTTGAAATTATACATGGTCTATCTAGTTACTTTGTTTATGATCATAATTTTGATACTGTCATAGATAGACGTGCTACTATTGAAAAGAGAATGGATGATCTAGACTTAATAAAGGGAGAAAAACCTAAACCCAATAAGAGAGACATTCTGGAAATAGATAATGACCGGGAGCCTTTTGTTAGGATTAGCATCTCTAACCAAGACTTCCTTGCTTATTGTGATATTGGATCTATGGTTTCTACTATGCCAAAAATTGTTCATGATTCTTTAAAATTTAACATGGATAGATTACCATCTTATCATGAACACACTAATGGAGGTATTTCTGAAATCCAGGGAAAAATAAAAGACGTACCGGTTAAATTCCTTAAAGGGATTGCAATGATTGATTTCTTCATCGTGGAGCCAAACCAAGGAAATATAGTGCTTGGAAGGGATTTCCTCCGAGCAGTTAAAGGCTTCATCGATATAGGTAAGGGACAAATCCGCTTACGCGGGAAGGCAAAAGGTGTGTACCCCTTTCCTAGAAGAAACAAGAATGAACTTATTGAGGAACCATTTGAGACAATTTATAACTCCGATTATTATGATGATTATTGATTCCTCTATGCATTATGCCTAGCTTAAAGGCATAAAAGAAAGCGCTTTTGGGAGGCAGCCCACATGAATAAAATTTTTGCTTTTTGTTGTGTCTTGATGTTGTTTACTACTGTAGCATCATCATTGTATCTTTGCTTTTCATATTTGTGCCAAGTATAGCCTCCGATTGCTAGAAAGTTCAAAAGTTGTGAGGTGTTGTCCAGGAAACAGATTCTGTCCTTGGATAGAAAAATTCATATAAAATCACCAGGTCATCTTTTTGGTCTGAATTTTTTCGACAGCGTTCTCTATATAATTGTCTTTGGTGCGTAAGTTCTGAGTTTTTTGATTTGAGTTGCAGAAGTATCCCGAACAGGTCAATTACTACCTGCTGTTCTGTTTTTCACAGATTCTGTCCTGTTTTGCCTTACCTTCACTTTGCAAATTAAGAACTTGCTTTTTCTTTGCAAAAACCTTTTGGCAATCTTGAGAAACATTAGAACTTCAAGAATATCCTTATTTCCAGCAAGGTATAATTATTTTATTAAGGGTACTAACCTCGCTAATCAGATTATGATGAGTTATGTATGAAGGGAGTTTTCAAGTGTGCGAGGGAAGATGATAAAAAGATTCAGGAGTGTCAAGCGCTCAAGCTTGGGGATGCCCCCGTGCACCCCCAAGAAATATTCAAGGAGACTCAAGCGTCTAAGCTTGGGGATGCCCCGTGCATCCCCTTCTCCATCAACATTATCAGTTCGTCTTTCGTTTCGCTATATTTTTATCACTTCATGTGTTATGTGCTATGCTTGGAGCGTCTTGCTTTTAGTTTTCTTTTTAGTTTTTCATAACGAGTCGGAACCCAGCATTCCTTTATGTGGGAGAGAAACACGCTCCACTTCTACCTAGAACATAACATAGAATTTTCATGTCTATCTATGCTGTGTGTGTTCTTTGTCTTTTAATAGCTACTATCGTGCTCTGCTCTTAGTATTCATGCTTATCTTTTCAAGAGCTTTTATTTAGTTGGTTGCTTGAACTCTCTTTAATTACCATGCTCACCTTATTAAGAGAGTTTGCTTCCGTCGCATGGGTTAATGTGTCTATGATAAAGATGCTACTTTCATGATGGTGCTTAGTAGTTCAGGTTTTCTTTTGGTTAATCTCAAATAGCTGGGGGGTTCCCAATGTGTTATTGGAGTACCAACTTGGTTTGTTTGCCTATGATGTGGTATGGTTTAGTAATATCTTCCTTCGAGAATTTATTTTGATTGACTTGGCGTATGCTCACGCATATTTAAGACTGTAAAGAAAGTCTGTCAAGCCTTGATGATCTTTTATTTCTAAGTAGCGATATAACTACCATGCCTGATTCAATATTGCTTTGTCGCTCTGCATGATTATGACCGTCATTGCTCTCTTAGTTGGTCGCTCCCAGTCTTTTTGCTAACCTCCACCTGTACTAAGCAAACTAACCATGCAATACATAGCTCATGGGAAAGTAGCCTAAAAACTATTGTGGTAAAGAATATGTTGCTTATGTATCTTATTTCTTATAAGTTGCTTGCTGAGCGGTAACCATGTTTCTGGGGACGCCATCAACTGTCACACTTTTGTTGAATATCATGTGAGTTGCTATGCATGTTCGTCTTGTCTGAAGCAAGGGTGATTTACCGTGGGTTGAATAACTATGCATATTGTTAGAGAAGAACATTGGGCCGCCAACCAAAGCCATGCATCATGGTGGAAGTTTTAGCTTGGACCTTAACCCTCAATCTCTCATGAGAATATGCTTATGCATTGAAGAGGAGTCCATCATCTATTTTCTATGTTGTCCCGGTATGGATGTCCTCAAGTTGAGATCTATCAAAAACGAGAAATCAAATGCGATTTATCTCCTTGGACCTTTGTACAGGTGGCATAGAGGTACCCCTTTGTGACACTTGGTTAAAACATATGCAATGCAATGATAACCCATGGGGATCCGAGCTAATTAGGACAAGGAGCGAGCACTATTGGTATTCGATGCATGAGGCTTGCAACTTATAGGATGTTTTATGCATGACACATATGAAGTACTACTACCGTTGACACAATTGCTTCCATGTTTTTTTTTTGAAATAAAAAGCTTTAGCACTTAACCTTTATTTTACCTTTATGTTGAAGCACCAACTACTGAGAGCATGATTGTCATTCTAAGTGTAATGTGCATTGTCCCAAAGTAGCATTGTCTTTTGCATGATTGTGATATCGTTTATTCTGAAATGATTGTATCTAGTCATCACTTAAACCTTGAAGGTGCCCCTGCATTTATGTTTTGCATCACTAAAGGGGGCAAGCTAGATATCACTTTATCATATTTGCACATCATGTTCATTGCAAATCTTTTTGATGTTTCAGTTTCATGTTGTAAAACTTTCAGTCATTTGTGATTTTCTCTTCAGGCAACTTAATTACTTTAAAATCATTGTCTCAGTAAGCTTTTGTCATATGACTATGAGAAAGTCCTATATGGTTAATAGCATGTCACCACAGAAATTATTCTTGTTATCATTTACCTACTCGAGGACGAGCAGGAATTAAGCTTGGGGATGTTGATACGTCCAAAACGTATCTATAATTTCTGCTTGCTCCATGCCACTTTTGGGTTATATTGCTATAATATTCATACACTTCCATACACTTTTGATCATATTTGGACTAACTTACTAATCCAGTGCACCCCAGTGCCAGTTTCTATTTTCGGCTGTTTTTGTATTTCAGGTTTTCACGTTTCGAGAACTGCCCAGAAAAATCCAGAAAAATTATATAAAAAATCAGCGATCCGGAAACAACACTGCGTCCGAAGGGCAGCCTGGGGGGGCCACAGGGGCTCCAGGCGCCCTGTGGGCGCGCCCCCCCTTGGGCCGCGCCGGGGGGGCGCCTGGGCCCCCTGAAGCCCGTCCGGTGCCCCCCTTTGGCATATATTTAGAGGGACCTCCGAAACCCTCAGAACAGGAACTCTTTTCGCGATCCCATCTCTGTTCCGCCGCCGCCGCCGCTTCCAAGATCGGGAGCACCAGGAGAACTCTTCCCGGCACCCTGCCGGAGGGGAGGATCACCACCGGGAGCTTCTCCACCACCATGGACGCCTCCCGGATGACTCGTGAGTAGTCTCCCTTGGACCATGAGTCCATGACCAGTAGCTATGTGATGTTCTCCTCCCGTTCTTCTGCTTCACTAATTAGTCCTCGTGAGCTGCCCTACATGATCGAGGCACCTATGTAATCCTCATGCTGTTGCTATGTTGAGTTTGCTGGGATCCGATGTATTATGAGATTATGTTCAGATTGATCTTGAGTAATATATTTGATTCACCTCTTTTATATTTTAGTTCATAAGTAATTCTTGCATGTTCTCCGTTGTTACTTATTGCTTTGGCCGAGTAGTAGGTAGTGACTCCAAGAGGGAACGTTATGCTTGATTGTGGGTTCATGCCCCTCGATGACTAGCTTGAGTGACAGAAACATGAGTCTAGGGGATGTGCTGTTGCCACAAGGGGGAAAACAACGGTGCTTGTGCCCGCGGGTGCAAGGATTGTTTACTTTACGCAAAGTTCTTTTAATGCAGTTGTCTGTTGCATTGAGTTTACACTATGGGTGGGACTCGCAACTTAATACCGGCGAGATGTTCTGGATAGATATCTCAAGGTGGATGAGTAGTAGTAGATATTGATGGATTTCGGTCTACTTACTTTGGCGTACCGCCCATGCTTTGAACCTCAATCTTTCTTGCAATGTAGTCAGCATTGGTTTGCGTCCGTGGTCCTGTCAATTGCCCAGCTGTAATTTGTTTACCTCACATAGCTGTTTTATCGTCTTTTGGGAGAGAGACATCACTAGTGAACATCATGAAACTCCGGTCCATATTACCATCATTGATCACATCCACTATTTACTTTCCGTTATTATTTACTATTGCAAAAACTATCTATCACTACTATCATTGCTTTTAATCCTTTGTGAACTACAAGGCCGGAGAGATTGACAACCTCTCTGTACTCGTTGGGAGCAAAGTTATTTGTATCTGTGTGCAGGTCCACGTTGATTGCTACTAATCTGACGCCGTAGCAATTGACACCTACTTGTTGAACCTAGGAGTCTCTGGGGAATCGATCCTTGGCATCTTTGCTAGGGGAAAACACTTCTACTTACTGCATCTTACACCTTCCACTTGGGGTAACCAACGAGGGGTTCGAGGCCCATCAGCACCCCACCAGGGAATCCTAGTTGGACTAGGATTGGGGGGTGCCACCTCTCCCTCTCCTTCCTTTCCCCCTCTTCCTTCTTGGTGGACTCCTACTAGGAATAGGATTGCAATCCTATTCCTAGTAGGATTGCCTCCCTGGCGCGCCATAGAAGGGCTAGCCGGCCCCTCCCCTTGCTCCTTTATATACGGGGGCAGGGCCGCAGGGGGCACCCTAGGACACACAAGTTGATCAGTTGATCTCTCCCAACTGTTTGCGGTGCCCCCTCCACAGAAACACACCTCGGTTATACCGTTGCAGTGCTTAGGCAAAGCCCTGCGCCGGTAACTTCATCATATCCGTCACCACGCCGTCGTGCTGATGAAACTCTCCCGTGAAGCTCAACTGGATCAAGAGCTCGTGGGACGTCATCAAGCTGAACGTGTGCTGAACGCGGAGGTGCCGTATGTTTGGTACTTGATCGGTTGGATCGCGAAGAAGATCAACCACATCAACCGCGTCACTAGACGCTTCCGCTCCCGGTCTACGAGGGTACATAGACACACTCTCCTCCTCGTTGCTATGCATCTGGTAGATAGATCTTGCGTGATCGTAGGAAAAATTTGAAAATACTACGTTCCCCAACAGTATTGCCTATATTTTTGGTCATTGGTTGGATGGGATTTCAAATAGGTTGAAAACACTAATTCGGGTAGGAGCATATGCCTTATTATGGGCGCTTGGGCTATGTAGAAATGATTTGATTATCGAGGTCAAAGGCACCTCTCCTTTGCAGGTTACTTTCTGATGTACGCACTTGCTTCGTATGTGGTCTATGTTACACCGAACGGGGTATCAACCGTTGTTCAAGACGGTGTGTATGCGGCTGGAGCGGGTGACCAGGGAGGTCTTTACCCAGCATGGGTGGCAGCATAATCTTCAGATTGGTGCACCACCTCCTTCAACATTTGGTCCTATATGATCCTATTGTTGCTGCTATGTCGTCTTTTTTATCTTATTCCAATTTTTATTGTTTGGTTGTATGCATCTTAGTTATACAGAGGCTGGGTGTTGCTCATTATGTTTTGTATTCAGTTGAGGCTATTTTGAGTCAATAAAAATGCCCTTTGTCGAAGAACTTATCAACGACCTAACGCATTTGGTTCTTCTTCCACTATGTTGTGCGTTCTTTTTTTCTCTGTTTTAACATGTAAAAGTGGTGTATGTATCCTTATTTATGGGATCTAGTTGGCCTTTTTTACTTTTGGTTATATGTCTTAGTTTATGTGATGGATAGCCTTAGAGCATGGTTAATAATATAGCTAACGGCCGACTACAAGAAGATGCCATGTCATCTATAACCAACCTCTTAGCCGGCATGTACAATAGCAAGTTTTAAATATGTACTACTTTATTAATAGTTGGCCCACCTCACATCCTCACAAAATGTCTTGGGTCCCGTGTTGCAGCTGACTACTAACCAAGAGCCCGCTTCTCTTCTCTCCACTCTTCTCTTTCCTCCAACTAAGCACATATATATTATTCTATTTCTTACAGCCTGCTTATGTCACCTTATTGTACTTGCTCTTAGTAGGCGGCAACTACTATGACGTAAGATCGCTTAAACCTGTTGGCTGGAGCTTTTGTACTTGGATGCTTTTTCTTTGTTAATTTCCGTTATCTCTCTTATATGGAACCCGATCCTATTTTAGGATTCTATGGGAAAAATGTCCTCTTTTCCCTTCTGTTAGGGATTGTTTCTAGATATATCATACGAGCAATCAGTATGAATATGATGTACTCCCTCCGTCCGGTGAAGAGTGTACATTTAGAAATTTTAGGACAAATTATGGAGTTGAGTAAAAAATGCATTGGAAAGGTGCAAGCCACCATCTCTCTCATATTTAATTATCCAACCCCCAATGAGCTAAGTGCATGTAGAAATTAAAAAGACCATGTGTTGATTGCTATTGGTCTTGATTACCGTGTGATGAGAGAGAAGTATGTTTTCGCACTTGAAAGTGCATCGGGAAGATAGAAGTACACACTTTTTGTGGACAAATTTTGAAGCTAGATGTACACTCTTTACCGGAGGAAGGGAGTATGTCCTTTAAACTACCGACAGTGGGAGTAACATATGTGGTAACATCACACTTATCTAGGCAAGATAGATGATGTGGCATGTAATTAATGAAGAAAGAGAGGCATTTTGTAACATAGCTAGTTACTGTAACATTACACATATCAAGAAAAGATGAGTCTGCAACCTAATAAATAAAGTGATGCATTATACAACACATATGTTACTGTCCACTATAGAAGTAGTAACATAGACTACATGTTAGTACTCCAAGTTACTCCCCACCGTGACTAGTCTTATGTATTCAATTGCATGGTTAGTAACATCACTATGTTATTTGTTTCGATGATATTGATTATCACGTTTGATCTTCTGTTCTTATGGATAAACTAAATGAAAAATTGATCAATAATTCAACATTATACGTGTAGGAAATTTTCTTCAATTGCTTTTGATGCAACCCTCAAACCGCCTCTGTTTGAGGGTGTGAATTACAAGATATGGTGTGTGATGGGTAGTACTTTGTCTAACCACCATGAATTGTTTTCACGCTTCTGAAGGAAAGCCAGAGGAACTCTTACTCCCAAACGAGAGAAAGATTTCCAGCTACAGACGCCCTACTTAAAGGTGTTGTTTTGAGTGTTCTTGGTGGCAAGATCGTCGATCCTTTCATGACCAATGAGGTTGGTAATGATATGTGGGATGTGTTGCAGGTCAAGTTTGGGGTCTCGGACATAGAAGGTGAGTTGTATCTTATGGAACAATATCATGGCTGCAAGATGACTGCCTCGTAGTTGAGCATGCTCATGAATCCAGTAACTTGCAAACAAACTTTTGGGAAACGTAGAATGCAATTTCAAAAAAAAACCTACGCTCACGCAAGATCTATCTAGGAGATGCATAGCAACAAGAGGGGAAGAATGTCCACGTACCCTCGTAGACCGAAAGCGGAAGCGTTTTACAACGCGATTGATGTAGTCGAACGTCTTCGCGCTTCAACCGATCAAGTGCCGAATGCACGACACCTTCGCGTTCTGCACACGTTCAACTCGATGATGTCCCGCGTCCCTTTGATCCAGCAAGGTGTCGAGGAAGTAGATGAGTTCCGTTAGCACAATGGCGTGGTGACGGTGATGGTGGAGTGATCCGCGCAGGGCTTTGCCTAAGCACTACGAGAAATATGACCGGAGGCGTAAACTGTGGAGGGGGCGCCGCACACGGCTAACAATTGTTGGTGTGTGTTCTAGCGGTGCCTCCCCCACACACACACATATATATATATATATATATATATATATATATAGGTTGGAGGGGAGGAGAGGCAGCCAAGGGGGCGCCCCAAGTAGGAGGAATCCTACTTGGGGTCCTCCCAATTCGGCCAAACTTTCCCTTTCCTATTCCTATTCAGATTATGAAGGGAAGAGGGAGAAGGGGGATCCTATTCACCTTTTCCTTTCCTCCTTCCCCTTCCCTTCTCCAATTTGTCTA
>LR738711.1:828365337-828519594 GCA_902687465.1 Secale cereale | reverse complement strand
GGGGGGCGCACCAGCCCCTTTGTGGCTGGTGTGCTTCCCCTCTTGGCCCATAAGGCCAATATCTTTTATCGGGGGTGCCTGGAACCCCTTCCGGTGACCCGATAAGTACCTGGTGCATCCCGAAACACTTCTGGTGTTCGAATACCATCGTCCTATATATCAATCTTTACCTCTCGACCATTTCGAGACTCCTCGTCATGTCTGTGATCTCATCCGGGACCCGAAAAACATTCAGTCACCAAATCACATAACTCATATAATACAACATTGTCATTGAACGTTAAGCGTGCGGACCCTACGAGTTAGATAACTATGTAGACATGACCGAGACACCTCTCCGGTCAGCAACCAATAGCAGAACCTGGATGCTCATATTGGCTCCCACATATTCTATGAAGATCTTTATCGGCCGAACCGTTATGACAACATACGTTATTCCCTTTGTCATCGGTATGTTACTTGCCCGAGATTCGATCATCGGTATCTTCATACCTAGTTCAATCTTATTACTGGAAAGTCTCTTTACTCGTTTTGTAATACATCATCCTGCAAGTAACTCATTAGTCACTTTGCTTGCAAGGCTTCTTATGATGTGTATTGCCGAGAGGGCGCAGAGATACCTCTCCGATATTCGGAGTAACAAATCCTAATCTCGATCTATGCCAACGCAACAAACACCTTCGGAGATACCTATAGAGCGTCTTTATAATCACCCAGTTATGTTGTGACGTTTGATAGCACACAAGGCATTCCTCCGGTATCCGGGAGTTGCATAATCTCATAGTCGGAGGAATATGTATTTGACATGAAGAAAGAAATAGCAGTAAAACTGAACGATCATTATGCTAAGCTAACGGATGAGTCTTGTCCATCACATCATTCTCCTAATGATGTGATCTCGTTCATCAAATGACAACACATGTCTATGGTTAGGAAACTTAACCATATTTGATTAACGAGCTAGTCTAGTAGAGGCTTACTAGGGACATGGTGTTTTGTCTATATATCCACACATGTATCAAGTTTCCGGTTAATACAATTATAGCATGAATAATAAAAATTTATTATGATATAAGGAAATATAAAATAACAAATTTATTATTGCCTTAAGGGCATATTTCCTTCAGTCTCCCACTTGGACTAGAGTCAATAGTCTAGTTCGCATCACCATGTGATTTAACACCGATAGTTCACATCGTCATGTGATTAACACCCATAGTTGACATCGCCATGTGACCAACACCCAAAGGGTTTACTAGATTCAATAATCTAGTTCACATCGCCATGTGATTAACACCCAAATAGTACTAAGGTGTGACCATGTTTTGCTTTGTGAGAGAAGTTTAGTCAACGGGTCTGTCACATTCAGATCTGTATGTATTTCGCAAATTTCTATGTCTACAATGCTCTACATGGAGCTACTCCAGCTAATTGCTCCCACGTTCAATATGTATCTAGATTGAGACTTAGAGTCATCTAGATCAGTGCCAAAGCTTGCATCGACGTAATTCTTTACGACGAACTCTTTATCACCTCCATAACCGAGAAACATTTTCTTAGTCCTTTTTAAGGTAACTAAGGATAATTTTGACCGATGTCTAGTGATCTAATCATGGATCACTATCGTACCTCCTTGCCAAAATCATGGCAAGGTACATAACAGGTTTGGTACACAACATGACATACTTTATAGAACCTATGGATGAGGCATAGGGAATGACTTTCATTCTCTCTATATTTTTCTGCCGTGGTCGGGCTTTGAGTCTTACTCAACTTCATATCTTACAAATCAGGCAAGAACTCCTTCTTTGAGTGATCCATTTTGAACTACTTCAAAACCAAGGTATGTACTTATCGAAAGTCTTATCAAGCGTCTTGATCTATCTCTATAGATCTTGATGCCCAATATGTAAGCACCTTCACCGAGGTCTTTCTTTGAAAAAATCAAATTCAAATATCCTTTTATGCTACAAAACTTCTACATCATTTTTATCAACAATATGTCATCCACATATAATATCAGAAATGCTACAGAGCTCCCACTCACTTTCTTATAAATAAAAGCTTCTCCGAAAGTCTGTATAAAACCATATGCTTTGATCACATCATCAAAGCGTATATTCCAACTCCGAGATGCTTGCACCAGTCCTTAGATGGATCGCTGAAGCTTGCACACTTTGTTAGCACCTTTAGGATTGACAAAAACCTTCTGGTTGCATCATATACAATTCTTCTTTAAGAAATCCATTAAGGAATGCAGTTTTGACATCCATTTGCCAGATTTCATAAAATGCGGCAATTGCTAACATGATTCGGACAGACTTAAGCATCGCTACGAGTGAGAATATCTCATTGTAGTCAACACCTTGAACTTGTCGAAAACCTTTTGCGACAAGTCGAGCTTTGTAGATAGTAACACTACCATCAGTGTTCGTCTTCCTCTTGAAGATCCATTTATTCTCAATGGCTTGCCGATCATTGACAAGTCCACCAAAGTCCACACTTTTTTATCATACATGGATCATATCTCAGATTTCATGGCCTCAAGCCGTTTATCGGAATGTGGGCTCATCATAGCTTCTTCATAGTTCGAAGGTTCGCCATTGTCTAACAACATGACTTCTAGGACGAGGTTACTATAGGATCGAAAGTATGTCTAGAGGGGGATGATTAGACTACTTGACCAAATAAAATATTAGACTTTTCCCAATTTTATGTTTTGACAATTTTTAGCAATTTAGCACAAGTCAAGCAATCTTCCTACACATGCAATTCTAGACTTGTAGTAGCTGAAAGTAAATCATTGCATATGAAGGTAAAGGGAGGGGTTTGGAGAGTGCAAACGCAAGTGGAGACACGGATTTTTTTGGCGTGGTTCCGATAGGTGGTGTTATCGTACATCCACGTTGATGGTGACTTCAACCCACGAAGGGTAACGGTTGCGCAAGTCCATGGAGGGCTCCACCCACAAAGGGTCCACGAAGAAGCAACCTTGTTTATCCCACCATGGCCATCGCCCACGAAGGACTTGCCTCACTAGGGTAGATCTTCATGAAGTAGGCGATCTCCTTGCCCTTACAAACTCCTTGGTTCAACTCCACAATCTTGTCGGAGGCTTCCAAGTGACACCTAACTAATCTAGGAGACACTACTCTCCAAAAGGTAATAGATGGTGTGTTGACGATGAACTCCTTACTCTTGTGCTTCAAATGATAGTCTCCCCAACACTCAACTCTCTCTCACAGATTTGGATATGGTGGAAAGAAGATTTGAGTGGAAAGCAACTTGGGGAAAGGCTAGAGATCAAGATTCATATGGTAGGATTGGAATATCTTGGTCTCAACACATGAGTAGGTGGTTCTCTCTCAGAAAATGAATAGTGGAAGTGTAGGTATGTTCTGATGGCTCTCTCCACAAATGAAGAGTGGGTGGACGGGTATATATAGCCCCCACACAAAATCTAACTGTTACACACAATTTACCAAACTCGGTGGGACCGAATAATGAAACTTGGTCGGACCGATTTAGTTCAAAATGTGAACCTTAGGCTATTTGGTGGGACCGACATGATCAACTCGGTGGGACCGATTTCATTAGGGTTAGGGCATAACATAATCTGGGTGAGACTGATCACATCAACTCGGTGAGACCGATTTCTGTAATAGGCAAACAGAGAGTTGGTCAGGCAAACTCGGTGGGACCGATTCGCTCATTTTGGTGAGACCGAAACATTACGAAAAGGAAACAGAGAGTCTGCATTGCGAACTCGGTGGGACCGATCTCTCACTTTGGTTAGACCGAAATGTTACGAGGGGAAACAGAGAGTTTGCAATCCCACCTTGGTGAGACCGAGATCCCTATCAGTGAGACCGAACTGATTAGGTTTTTTGGCTATGGCCATGTCAAATGAACTCGGTGGCGCCGGATAGATCAAATCGGTGGGGCCGAGCTTGACTTTTGGTTTGGGACATATATGGATATGAGAAAGTGGTTGAGGGTTTTTGGAGCATATCACTAAGAATTTTGAGCAAGTAAGCCATTAAGCAACACCTCATCCGTTTTTAATAGTATTGGCTTTTCCTATGGACTCAATGTGATCTTGGATCACTAAAATGAAAATGTAGAGTCTTGAGCTTGAGCCAATATGTGTCCTTAGCATTTTGCGGGCTCCACATTCCTAGTCCATGCCATGCCAATCATTTAAAACTTTCTGAAATGATCATCTTGAAAGAGCATTAGTTCAATGAGCTATATGTTGTTAGGAATTAATTACCACAACCACCCAGGGATAGTTGCACTTTCAATCTCCCCCCTTTTGGTAATTGATGACAACATATAGATCAAAGCTTCGACAAAAGATAATAAGATTGAAATATATCGTCGCTTTGAGAAGTATGTGATAAGCAAGAGCTCCCCCTAAATTTGTGCATTATTTAAAATTTGCTTTTGAATGCAAATGCACAATCGATTAGGAACATGTGTTACTCTTCCATGTCACATACATCTTGGTGGAGCGCTCAAAATGATAGAAAGTAAAATATGCACTCATCACCAAGGCAAAGTGAATGATCATATGTGAGAGATAAATAATAGCATCATTCAAGCACACATTAAAGTATGATATGATCAAACACATGATCATACAAGTATCTCACACATATAAACAAATTGTAGCGATAACCAACAATAAAATGAAGTAGCAAGCAAAAACCAAATAAGGCAAAAGAAGCAAAGATCTCTCTCTCTCTCTCTCTCTCTCTCTCTCTCTCTTGAAGCCTATGATCTATACACTTTCTCCCCCTTTGGCAACAAGTTACCAAAAAGCTTGAAAATGCATAGTGCTATGCGTCTCTCTAGGCTTGATCTTCGGGAGGAGGTGTTAAGAGGACTCCAAGGATGAATGCATCTGTGGAAGTTGATGGAGCTGGTGGAGTGGCAACTGGAGGTGGCACTGATGTTGTGGCTGCAGGTGCTGATGTAGTAGTTTTAGTGTCAGCTATGGGCACTGCACCAGATCTCTGCCCTCTTAGCACTCTCTGAAAGACATCTGTCGTTCCTCTATCCTCACCTCTTCCTTGAGCTTCTCCACTGTAGCTTGGATCTTCGTGACCTTCACATCTAGATCATAGAATTTTGTCTCAATGATCCTCTCAAGGCTTGCTTGATTTTGAGTCAAGTTGTCCAAACTCTTCTCAATCCTTAGAGTGGCCTCAAGCAGATGATTGAGCTAATCTTGCTTGGTCTTAGGAGCTCCTGAATCACTTGCTTGCTTGGCTGCCTTTGCTTGAGCAATCTTCTCTTGGCCCTCAACTGAAGTAGGATGGGATTCATCCATGACAACTTCATTGTCCTCGAAATCTGGCCTAAGACGAAGATGCCTCTTGTCAAGAAGATATGTCCCTTTCTCCACCCTGGAGTTGATAATCATATGAATGTGAGGGGCATATCCACAAGACATTTTCTGGTCAGCTGTGTCCTCTTGATAGTCTCTACAATCAGACTCATGACCTTGAACTTCTCGAGAACATCAAACATGTGGAGAAAGTTGATGGAGTGACCTCGGATCATTCTACGATCTCCTGACTTGGGCAACAAAGTGTGCCTAAGTATAGTGTTGATTGTGGTCAATCCAGACAACAAATGATATATGGAGCCAAATTTGTGAGTTTTCACTTCTTTGTCAAGAATTGGCTGGTACATATTTTCGATAGAGTTTGGATCCATCCTGGACTTGGCATACACATCAGTGTCATTCTCATCCTCCTTGGGGGCATTGATCAAACTTGCCCATTCAGCCATAGTTGATTGGTACCTTGTACCTTCTGTCATCCATACAATCCTAGCATCAGGATAGAAATGAGCAGTGGAGTAGAATGATAACCCACAAGTGTAGGGGATTGCAACAGTTTTCGAGGGTAGAGTATTCAACCCAAATTTATTGATTCGACACAAGGGGAGCCAAAGAATACTCTCAAGTATTAGCAGCTGAGTTGTCAATTCAACCGCACCTGGAAGACTTAATATCTGCAGCAAAATATTTAGTAGCAAAGTAATATGGAAGTAACGGTAACAGTGGCAAAGTAACGATAGCAGTTTTTGTAGTGATTTAACAATAGCAGTGGTAAAGTAAATAAGCAACAAGCAATATGTGAAAAGCTCGTAGGCATTGGATCAGTGATGGATAATTATGTCGGATGCGATTCCTCATGTAATAGTTATAACATAGGGTGACACAGAACTAGCTCTAGTTCATCAATGTAATGTAGGCATGTATTCCGAATATAGTCATACATGCTTATGGAAAAGAACTTGCATGCCATCTTTTGTCCTACCCTCCCGTGGCAGCGGGGTCCTATTGGAAACTAAGAGATATTAAGGCCTCTTTTTAATAGAGTACCGGACCAAAGCATTAACACATAGTGAATACATGAACTCCTCAAACTACAGTCATCACCGAGAGTGGTCCCAATTATTGTCACTGCGGGGTTGCCGGATCATAACACATAGTAGGTGACTATTGACTTGCAAGATAGGATCAAGAACTCACATATATTCATGAAAACATAATAGGTTCAGATCTGAAATCATGGCACTCAGGCCCTAGTGACAAGCATTAAGCATGGCAAAGTCATAGCAACATCAATCTTAGAACATAATGGATACTAGGGATCAAACCCTAACAAAACTAGCTTGATTACATGGTAAATCTTATCCAACCCATCACCGTCTAGCAAGCCTACGATGGGATTACTCACGCACGGCGTTGAGCATCATGGAATAGGTGATGGAGGAAGGTTGATGTTGATGACGGCGACGATCTCCACTCTCCAGAACCCCGAACGGACTCCAGATCAGCCCTCCCGAGAGAGATTAGGGCTTGGCAGCGGCTCCGTATCATAAAATGCGATGAATCCTTCTCTCTGTTTTTTTCTCCCCGAACGTGAATATATGGAGTCAGAGATGATATTGGTGGAGCCTCAGGGGGCCCGCGAGGCAGGGGGCGCTCCCGAGGGGCATGCCCCCACCCTCGTGGACAGGGTGTGCCCCCCTGGTCTGGTTCTTTCCACAGGTATTTTTTATATATTCCAAAATAAATCTCCCTTGATTTTCAGGTCATTCCGAGAACTTTTATTTCTGCACAAAAATAACACCATGGCAGTTCTGCTGAAAACAATGTCAGTCTGGGTTAGTTCCATTCAAATCATGCAAGTTAGAGTCCAAAACAAGGGCAAACGTGTTTGGAAAAGTAGATACGTTGGAGATGTATCAACTCCCCCAAGCTTAAACCTTTGCTTGTCCTCAAGTAATTCAGTTGATAAACTGAAAGTGATAAAGAAAAACTTTGACAAACTCTGCTTGCTCTTGTCGTTGCAAATATGTAAAGCCAACATTCAAGTTTTTGGCAAAGATTACGAACTAACCACTTTCGCAATAACTTTCAGGTCTCATATTTACTCATATCAATGACATAATCAACTAGCGAGTAATAATAAACCTCGGATGACAACACTTTCTCAAAATAATCATAATATGTATAATAGGATGGTATATCGCTAGCCCTTTCTGAGACCGCAAAACATAAATGCAGAGCAGCTTTGAAGATCAAGGACTGACTAGACATTGTAATTCATGGTAAAAGAGATCCAGTCACAATCACACTCAAAGTACATTAATAACAATACATGCAAATGACAGCGGTGCTCTCCAACTGGTGCTTTTTAATAAGAGGATGGTGACTCAACATAAAGGTAAATATATAGGCCCTTCGTAGAGGGAAGCAGGGATTTGTAGAGGTGCCAGAGCTCGATTTTGAAATAGAGATGAATAATATTTTGAGCGGTATACTTTCATTGTCAACATAACAACCAAGAGTTATCGATATCTTCCATGTTACACACATTATAGGTGGTTCCCAAACAGAATGGTAAAGTTTATACCCCCCCACCACCAACAAGCACACTCCACGGCTGGCCCGAAACAACGGGTACCGTCCATACCAACAACACCCCTGGGGGAGTTTTGTTTAATTATTATGATTTGAGCATGGGACTGGGCATCCCGGTTACCAACCATTTTCTCATGAATGATGAGCAGAGTCCACTCATCGTGAGAATAACCCACCTAGCATGGAAGATATAGACAGCCCTAGTTGATACATGAGCTATTCGAGCATACAAACCAAAATTTCATTTGAAGGTTTGGAGTTTGGCACATACAAATTTACTTGGAACGGCAGGTAGATACCGCATATAGGAAGGTATGGTGGACTCATATGGTACAACTTTGGGGTTTATGGAAGTGGATGCACAAGCAGTATTCCCGCTTAGTACAAGTGAAGGCTAGAAAGTGACTGGGAAGCGACCAACTAGAGAGCGACAACAGTCATGAACATGCATTAAAATTAATCAACAATGAATGCAGGCATGAGTAGGATATAAATCACCATGAACAAAAATATCGTGGAGGCTATGTTGATTTTGTTTCAACTACATGCGTGAACATGTGCCAAGTCAAACCACTCGAATCGTTCAAAGGAGGATACCACCCTATCATACCACATCACAACCATTTTAATACCATGTTGGCACGCAAGGTAGACCATTATAAACTCCTAGCTAATTAAGCATGGCATGAGCAGCTATGATCTCTAATTGTCATTGTAAGCATGTTTCATTCATAATAGGCTGAATCAGGAACGATGAACTATCATATTTACAAAAACAAGAGAGGCCGAGTTCATACCGGCTTTTCTCATCTCACTCAATTCATCATATATCGTCATTATTGCCTTTCACTCGCACGACCGAACGGTGTGGATGATAATAATAGTGCACGTGCATTGGACTAAGCTGGAATCTGCAAACATTAATACAAGGGAGAAGACAAGGTAATATGGCTCGTGGTTAAATCAACAATAATGCATACAAGAGCCACTAAGCATTTTCATCATGGTCTTCTCCTCTTGACCCCAAAGAAAAGAAAAGAAACTATTTACACGGGAAAGCTCCGAACAAGCAAAAGAAGAACGAGAAATCTTTTTGGGTTTTCTTTTAATTACTACTACTACATGCATGGAAAGTAAACTAGCTGATAGCTACAACTATTTTTTTGTTTTTCTTAAGGTTTTTCTAATAGACAAGAAAAAGACTAAGAAAATAAAATAAACTAACATGGATAGTACAATGAAAAAGTATGAGCACCGACTACTGGAATAAGTGTATGAACATGAATGTAATGTAGGTGAGAAATACGTACTCCCCCAAGCTTAGGATTTTGGCCTAAGTTGGTCTATGGCCAGTACTGGCCTGACGGATATCCAAAGTCGTAGTTGGGGTTGTACTGAGATGCATCAGCTACTGCCTGATGAGCTGCATCCTGAAGACGAGTCGCCTTCGTCCTCTCCTCATACTCATTCGCCTCCTCCCTGGTTATAATATATCTTCCTTTTGCCTGAAAGTCAAAGAAAGTAGGAGCAGGGAGAGCAATATGGACAGTGCGACGCCCGTCAAAGATTTGTCGGTATTGGAGGGATTGTTCATTCCTCTCAATGAACTGATGGCAAATCATGGCATTATAATCTAGAAAAGCAGGAGGCAACTTCCTATCGTTCTCGTGTATGGGCACATGAAGATAATTGGCCAAGCGAGTTGCATAAATTCCACCGAACAAATCTCCATTTAAACCGTTAAGATGTAACCTACGTGCAACAATAGCCCCTAAATTATATTGTCTATCACCTAATACTGCGCTTTTGAGGACACTAAGATCTGGAACGCACATGTGGCAAGCCACATCTTTACCGTTGATGCATCTACCAATGAAGAGAGCAAAATAATGTATAGCAGGGAAATGAATGCTCCCTAAGGTAGCTTGTGTGATTTCCCTAGATTCCCCCACGGTGATACTAGCTAGAAAGTCCTTATACTGAGATTTCTGAGGTTCACCAATATTACCCCACTGTGGGAGTTTACAAGCACCATTAAAATCTTCTAGGTCCATAGTATAAGATTTATCATAAAGATCAAACAAGACAGTGTCAGAATTATGTGAATATGTACATTTAAATATTCTCACACAGGAATCAGTTAGGTAATGGTATTGAGGGCACTTATCTGGCACGAAGTCCTCAATATCAGCATTACGCACATATGTGTAAAATTCTTCCTTAATGCCCGCCTGGATCATAAACTCCTCTAACGGCCATTCACAAGGCCACACTTAAGCTTCCCTCGGTAGTTCATCGTCCGGCTCACATACCGCGAGCCTTGGTCCTTGCTTCCTTGAGGAACCACCTTGGTAGATTTTCCTATGCATTTTTCTGATTTTTTTTGAAATTTTTAGTGACTCAAAATAAAGTCAACCAAACTCAACACGATTGATAGCAACTACTCCCACAAGTGCCCAGAGACTATATCATGCATTAGAACTACTTGGAACCACATAAATTTGACATGTAAGCTCAAGAACAGGGTCACCTTAGCAGCAAAAATTTGCAATAAATAAAGCACTAGAACAAAAACTAATTGGACCATTGGAGGAGTCACATACCAAAGAACAATCTCCCCAAACAGTTTTCTGAATGGAACTTTGAGCAAGGAGATCGAAAATGGCAGCAAGATGAGCTATAACTCGTGCTTGAGATGGTTGGTGAATTTTTTGGGAGGAAGAAGAAGTGTGTGGGTGCTGGAGTAAGTGTAGGGGGCATGTGGGGCCCACGAGGCAGGGGCGCGCCCAGGGGGTGGGTACGCCCTGTACCCTCGTGGCCATGTGCTGGCTCCCCCTGATGTGTTCTCAGTGCCAAATATTCTTAAATATTCTAGAAAAAATCATATTTCATTTTCGGGGCATTTGGAGAACTTTTATTTTCGGGGTATTTTTTATTGCACGGTTAAATCAGAAAATAGACAGAAAATACTATTTTTTCTTTATTTTAATCTAATTAATAGAAAGTAGAAAGAGGATATAGAGAGTTGTGCTATGTGAATTCAACCATCTCATGCTCATCAAAATGAATCCATTAACAAGGTTGATCAGGTCTTGTTAATAAACTCTTTCCGAATAACATGAAACCGGAGAATTTTTGAATAACACTAGGTTACCTCAATGGGGTTATGTATGTCCCCAACAATAAGAATATCATATTTCTTCTTGACAGTAGGAAGAGGGAATTCAAAACCTCCAATAGTAATCGTTGAAATTTTTCCAATAGAATTGATACTGTGGACCTGAGGTTGTTTCCTCGGAAAGTGTACTGTATGCTCATTACCATTGACATGAAAAGTGATATTGCTTTTGTTACAATCAATAACAGCCCCTCCAGTATTCAAAAAGGGTCTACCAAGGATAATAGACATACTATCGTCCTCGGGAATATCAAGGATAACAAAGTCCGTCAGAATAGTAACATTTGCAACCACAACATGCACATCCTCACAAATACCGACAGGTATAGCAGTTGATTTATCGGCCATTTGCAAAGATATTTCAGTAGGTGTCAACTTATTCAAATCAAATCTACGATATAAAGAGAGAGGCATAACACTAACACCAGCTCCAAGATCACATAAAGTAGTTTTAACATAGTTTCTTTTAATGGAGCATGGTATAGTTGGTACTCCTGGATCTCCTAGTTTCTTTGGTATTCCACCTTTAAAAGTATAATCAGCAAGCATGGTGGAAATTTCAACTTTAGGTATCTTTCTTTTATTTGTGATAATGTCTTTCATATGTTAGCATAATGATTTGTTTTGAGCATATCAGTCAAACGCATACGCAAAAAGATAGGTCTAATCATTTCAGCAATCCTCATCATCCTTTTTCTTGAATGGTTTAGGAGGAAAAGGCATGGGTTTCTGAACCCATGGTTCTCTTTCCTTACCGTGCTTCCTAGCATCAAAATCTCTCTTATCATAATGTTAATTCTTTGATTGTGGGTTATCAAGATCAACAGTAGGTTCAATCTCTACATCATCATTATTGCTAGGTTGTGCATCATCATGAACCTCATCATTAACATTATCACTAGGTTCATGTTCATTACCAGATTGTGTTTCAGCATCACAGATAGAGATATCATTGGGATTCTCAGGTGTGTCAGCAACAGGTTCACTAGAAGCATGCAAAGTCCTATCATTTTTCTTTTTTTCTTCTTAGAAGAACTAGGTGCATCTACATTAGCTCTCTGAGAATCTTGCTCAATTCTCTTAGGGTGGCCTTCAGGATACAGAGGTTCCTGAGTCATTCTTCCACCTCTAGTCACAACTCTAATAGCATTATCATTTTTCTTACTATTTAATTCATTGAGCAAATCATTTTGTGCCTTAACTACTTGTTCTACTTGAGTGGTAACCATAGAAGCATGTTTACTAATGAGTTTGAGTTCATCTTTAACTCTAGACATATAATCACCCAAGTGTTCAATCATATAAGCATTACATTTCAATTTTCTACCAACATAAGCATTGAAATTTTCTTGTTTAACAATAAAATTGTCAAACTCATCTAAACATTGGCTAGCAGAATTATAACGAGGAATATCACCTTCATCAAATCTATAAAGAGAATTTACCTTTACTACGTGTGTCGGGTTATCAAGACCATGTGTTTCTTCAATAGGTGGTAAATTCTTAACATCTTCAGCTTTAATACCTTTTTCTTTCATAGATTTCTTTGCCTCTTGCATATCTTCGGGACTGAGAAACAGATCACCCCTTTTCTTCGGAGTTGGCTTAGGAGCTGGTTCAAGAAGTGTCCAATTGTTTTCATTGGTCAACATATTATTTAATAGCAATTCAGCTTTATCGACAATTCTTTCCCTGAAAACACAACCAACACAACTATCCAGGTGGTCTCTGGAAGCATCGGTTAGTCCATTATAAAAGATATCAAGTATTTCATTTTTCTTAAGAGGATGATCAGGCAACGCATTAAGTAATTGGAGAAGCCTCCCCCAAGCTTGTGGGAGACTCCCAGCTTCAGCCTCAAAGACTCGAACCGGCAATTATTTTCTAAGGTCACTATCGCCGTGCTTGGATTGATGCTATTGGAGGAGTGCAGGATTTCGGACACTCGCCGCACCCAACTGCTTGTGGTCTCTTGCTCTCCTTGAACACACGCTGCTAAGTCAACCACGGACATCGGCTGTTTGCACGTGTCTTTGAAATTATTGATAAACCGACTACGCAACTCCCCTCATGATCCGATGGAGTTAGGTGGTAAACCTTTTAGCCATGTCCGGGTCGTGCCCTCAAGCATCGTCGTGAAGTATTTGGCACACACAGCTTCATCCACGTCAAGCATATCCATAACTTTCAACCCATGCTTCCGGAGCCAGATCTGCTGTGTAGTTGGGTACTTTGCGCGGGCCTTTGAAGTCTTTGGGTAATTTCACATTCCGTAAAGCGGGGATGAGACACTGTATCCCAAAGGAACTGGACATGATTCCTGTTTCCGTGGTGGTGGGGTGAACCGGCGTCGCTTGACGGGTGTCGTTGCGGGCAGTATGTCTAGCCTGGTCCACCACCTCCGGGGCATGTGCTCCTGCTCCTGCCGGATTATCCTGCCTCTGTCGGTGCCGTCTCCGCGTGCTGCTAGATACAGCCGGTTCATCCATGTGCCTCGTGTAACTCCGGCTCGGGCGGGGGGTTGAGTGAATCCTCTCCCAGCTATAAGAATACACCTGCTGCTATGTTAATGCCATGTCGAGCAACTCCTTAGCCCGTCGTGCCTCCATTGCTATGGGGGATGCCCCCTCAATGGGAAGAGCGGCCAGCCGTGAAGTGGCGGCAACAATGTTGTCCAACGGGTTAGAATAATGGCCGAGAGGGGTGGTACGTGCGGTGTCGGCACAACTTGGCGGTTCCGCTCTGTGGCTGGCGGCTGAACCGACGCGCCCGTCCCCGGGGCTCCTCCCCGGTTTACCTCTGGGCGGTTACTGGTTCCCGCTCCTGGTGTGCTAAAGAGATTCCTTGTCTCATAAACCGGCGGTAAACGAGATTGTTGCCTTCTGTACATTACCTCCTGTGAAGCGTTCTGATCCAGCGTGAGCCAGAAGGCTTGGGAATCTAGCTCTGCCTGTCTTGTAGCCATCCTGGCTTTCTCCGCATCCAGATCCAGCTTAGCTTGCACAATCTGGCTCTTCATCTGAGCGATCTCCGAATCATGTTGCGCCTTGTCGGCCGGGGCTACTTCTGCTATTGCAAGCATCGTCAAGGTGCCGACTAAGGTGGATAGGACGTCAGAGGGCGACGGGGGAAGGTCACCAGCCCCGGTTCCCGCTGCCTCTAAGGTTAACACCCCAGTCATCGAGGGCTGCTGCATAGGTTGTGATCCGGCCATGAAAACAGCAACCCTGGTTGGCGGATCAAAGGGGTCCGGAATACTATCGCCATCGGACACGCCCTCGGACCGGCCGTCCTACAACAAATACAAAGATTCGGTCTCTCCGGATGATGATTCATCGTCGGAATAGACAACTGTCTCGCCACCAGAATCTGATCCGTCCTCGGCTTGCACTCCATGCACTGCTCCAACGAAAACCTGCTTCATGGCGGGCTGAATTCGGGCCGATCTCGCATGCTGAGCCGGCTCGACGATGTTGGGGAAGATGTCCGACTCAGGTCCCGGTTCGCCGATCTTGCCGATGAAGACATGGATGCCGCTGAAGGGGACCCGGTACCCGTATTCGATTGAATCGGCCTCGGGGCCCCAGCCGGCGTCATCGATGTAGATCCAGCCGCGACGACTCTTGGTCATCCGGCCCACTGCGTAAGCCTTGAGCCCTTCAAAGCTGCCCTTCAAGAACTCTAAACCATCGTGCGATAGCCCCACGATGGGCGCCAACTGTCATGGATTTAGCACGGCAGATGTCCGGGTTAGCGGACTTAGGTGTGAGGCCATCGCTCGGGTTAGCTTGAAGGGTTTAAATCGGACGAAGGACACAGGGAATTTTATACTAGTTCGGCCCCTTCGATGAAGGTAAAAGCCTACGTCTAGTTTGGTGTGGTATTGCTTGGGCTTCGATGACCAAGGAGCGAATCCGCTTGCCTGTGTCTCGAGCGGTTGTTTCTTGTCCTGAACTGTCGCCGAGTTGTCCCTTTATATAGGAGGCGACGCCCGGTCCGGTTTACAGAGTCCCGAGGCCGGCTCATAAACGTGTCCGCCTCGGTCTCTACTCTTTCTATCTTACATCCCAATGTTACATGGTATGACGGTTTACAGATCATGGGCTTTATACATGGGCCCTAAGCCTCTATGGGCTATGACCTCTATTATACATCCTACTGGGCTTGTAATAATACAACCTTACTAGTATAATCGGGACCCTCCTGGCCGGTTTATACCTGTTAGTAATATCCTGACACCGTGGGTATATAGAACCAGACTCTATCGATGTGACCGAGTGGAACGACTCGGTGGCACCAAGTTGCAAAGCTACTGACAGTTACTACAACTCGGTGAGACCAAATTGTTCTAATAGGTTGCACCGTGATTGAAAATCTAGATCAACTCAGCAAACTCGGTCAGACCGAAAGGTTGAATCGGTCAGACCAAAATGCACAGAGAGGTTTTGGAAGTTTAAATCTATGACGAATCGGGGAATCCGAGTGCTCCTCACTTAGAGTGGTTTGAATCTGACTTGGTCAAACTTTATGATGTAGCATGAATAGAGTTCGAGACAAGAAAAGCATAGATAGCTAGAGGAGGTGCTTAGGCATTCTTGTCCATCCATTTGGCAAAAGAAGAAAGCCAAACAATCAAATCAACAAATGGATGTCCTCGAATGAGAAAATATGCACTCAACATGCTCACACAACAAAATAGCGAATGAAACATGTGGCAAAGCATGCACAACCATTCTAGCATCTATCAAGCAATTGGCGATGACTAGGTCATCTATATATGAGTATTTTGACTTAGGAGTCAAATGAGAACATTTGATCATAGGTCATACTCATCGTTTAAGCACAAGTGGGGTTGCCACTTTTACATAAAGCATTGTTATGTTCACACCATTAGAGTTACTTTAGCTCAATCTTTAGAGTATAGCTCCCCCTAGATGTGATATCCCCCATAAGAGGGATGAACTAACCTTGGGTTTTTTCAATGATGACTTCATGTAGGTGTTGAAGATGTAGATGCTCAATGTTGATGTAAATCATTTTGGAGCAATCCATTGGAGTGAGTTGCACTTTCAATACCTACATGGGTTAGTCCCACAAGGAACAAACAAAGATATTTATGGACATAGAGTGAATTGCACACAAGATTATGTCCATGAAAGCACTAGGTTACCTTGTCCCTTGTCTTACCAACAAGAGGGTTTGTGACTCCTTGAACTAGTGCAAGATGTGAAAATTGATTGCACTTGTCCTCGCCAATATGAATAAGAGTGAAGTATGTTGGCGGAGTCACCCTCAAGAATCCTATAGTTCTCCTTCTTCGGGATCCTCACTATCTTTATGGGAATCCTTGGAGGTGTAGATGTACTTGATGAAGTAGAACTTTCGGTAGTCTTGGGAACCCACTTGACCAAGGCCTTAGGTGCTTCTTCAAATGCATCAATCTCTTCTTGAAGCTTGTCCTTGCCCTTTAGCTCGTGGTCTTGTGGTGGAAGATCATCTTGGGCTTGTGTCCCCTTGAAGGAAGTAGGGTCATACTTCTCTTGTTGAGGAACAAACTTTGTCTTGGGGTATTGATCTTCTTCCCACTCAACTCCATTGGCATTGAACTTTCGTCCAAAACCAACACCTTGATTCTTCCAGTGTCTTCCTTGCTTGCGTACAATTTCCTCGAATTGCTTACTCCCGGCAAGGCTCTTGTAAACACCTTTCTCTATAGTTCCCTTCAATAAGCTATTTTCTTGCTCAAGTGTAACTTGGCTAAGAAAATTATTAGTGGAATCAAGAGAACTACTAGAAGCAACAACATTTGTTTTATCAAGATTATTGTTACTACTAGAGGAAGAATCTTTCTTGTTCTTGTTGCTAGATTTTACTATTGAAATCAAGATAATCGGGGTGTGATACCTTAGGGACTTTAGCCATGAACCATCTTCCAATTCCTTCATTTGGTGAGTCAAATATGTCATAGGAGTTGGATGACACAAGAGCAATTCCGGCAACACCTTCATCTTGAGTATCTTCTGAGTTGGAGTGATAGCTTCTCTCGGAGTAGTTATCGGAGTCAGAACCGGGTACCCATTCACCAACATGAGCTTGATGTCTTCGTCTTGTGTAGCTCCTTGATGATTTGTCCTTCCTTTTCGAATATTCGCTTCTACGAGAGGGTCTTCGTTCATAACAATCACTAGCGGTTGGGGCGCACCCTTGGTGCGCCGCCTGAGAGGAAGTTAGGGCGGTGCCAGGTAGGAACACGACCCTTTTCATTCTCCTTTTTGAATCTAGACGGCACATGCAAAGTATCACAATAGAGCAACACTAACAGGAGCATCCTGCTGCTTTACTGAAAAAAGAAAGATAAAACAAGAGAGGATAGGGACATCACATGGCAATGGATCACGATAGAACAAAACTAACAGGAGCATGTTGCTGCTTCTTGAAAATGCATTCTTTGACAAATTCATTATAAGTTCTTTCACAGGAGATTGCAACTAACAAAAAGGAAATGGCACAGTAGTCACTAATTCACTAGTGTAGCATCAAGGATGATTTGCTCCTGAGTAGGATATCCTATAACAACAATAGAATAATAGTTAACCATGAAGAACAGTGACTTTCAGGAGTAACAAGAAAATTCAGCATGAAGAATAGTTAAGCATAAAGATCAGGTATTTTGATCATTCCAGGAGTAGTACAAGAAGAAAATTATCCTTAAAGCTCTGTTTGGATGTAGACATTGAAGAGTTTGGCATTGAATTGGCTCGAATGCCAAATCAGACATTGATATTGAGTTTCAATGCCAATTTCGGTGTTTGGATGCTCGTGTATTTGGCTTGAGGAATCCAAGGGAAAAAAACAATTCCAATTCTTGTTTGGATGGTCAAGTGCTGAATTGCACATGTAAAAGGGTATGCAGTTTTAGAATTTGATGTACATGTTTCAAACTGAATTATACATGACATATGAATGTGTTTGAATGATATATCATTCAATTTTTTACAAGTACGCTTATGATTGGACCAAAAAGTTTGGACCAAAAAGCAGGAAGCATGTGCGTGAGGGATTGAAGAAGAATACATCAGCTCTTGGTCGTGCTTGCAACAGACTTAGCTTCGTGCACCAGCAATCAAATGTAAAGGAGGCACAGGGAGTGCAGGCACACATCAACAGACTCGAGCAGATGCACACACAGCAAAGGATTCATATGGCAGGTTCCCGCCGCCGCTCGCTGCAGCAGCCCCCCGGACTAGTAGCCAACAAAAGGGAGCGGGAAGCACAGAGACAAGACAACCCCCGGCCTAGATGCGGTGGTGGGCATGCAGCGGCAGCGGCAGCAGACGCGATGGTCACCAAGTTCAGGTCAGCAGCGACGTCCACGTCTGCCAATGGGGCTCTTCTCGTGGTGGAGGGGTTCCCGTTGCGGCTTGCGTCAGTCTTCAAGCTCGGTCAGCTGCGGAGTCCGGCACCACCATGGCACTCGCGGGCTATGGCCCGTTTTCCATGGCTGTGCGGGGATGGGGGTGAGGCGACGGGCGAATACCAATGAAAATAGAGGTCGGAGCCTCTAAATTGGATGGCGGAGAGTGCACGTGTAAAAGGGAACCGCCTGATATCAAGCCTCGATTCCTCGATTGAATGTCTTGCGCAACCAAACAGTGATATTCAAGCTACCGAATGCCAAAGTCAAAATCTGACCCTCCTCAATACCAACATCCAAACGGAGCGTAAGACAAACCCGATATTCAGGCCAGAAGCATATTGGTCACATGCCTGCAGAAAAACGGACTGATTCTGCTAGAATAACTGTAGTTCATTTTTTTAACATTCTAGTAGGAAACTATCCTTGATTAACTGACAATTTTGTTAGTACACCAGTGAAGCAATTTTTGTATAATAGGACCTTCAATTAAAGAACAACATAAAGAAGAAGAAGTAACAAGAAAAGTAGCACTTACATCTGGTATTTCCATATTTGGTCTTGCTTCAGAACTGGCAAAATAAGCGTTGCCTCCATTGTATTAGCAATTGCAGTAGCATTACATATCTGCAGAAACACCAAATGTTAGAATGTAATAGATGGGCCCATGTTGTAACTGAAACTCAATGTCAGCTTAGGAAACTCGTTATCACTGCCCACTTCTTAAAAACATATTTACCCACTGCCCTGCGGTAGCCACATGAGGATTTGGGGATGCCAAGACGCCGCTCAGCCTGCCATTGGGTGTTGCTGAGACCTGCACCTCGATCCAAATTCAGACAATGGGACGCCACCATAACATCAGCACAGGAACAGAGCCAAATGATACAGCCTACATAGAGATGTGAGTCATACCTTCTTCTGCGCTTCTTTGCTCTGGCCGACCATGATGGCCTTGGGATCCAGGGAGAGCTTGTGCAGCAAATCTGCATCTGGTCTTCCATGATCGCGCCTTCCTCAAGCGCGACCATGCTGGTGCCGATGTTAATGGAATGTTAAGCAACCCGGCCAACTTAGTAGCAGAGTAAGCATTTGCTTCATAACTTAGTAACCAAGAGGTAGCAACAAATAAAAATAAAAAAACATGTGAGATTGCATCCGTACCTTAGATAGTGTTTATGTCGCCACAAAGTTCCCTCGTATCTGATTTAGCTCAATAGGAGTTACTACATATGTAACATTCAGCAAAGACAAACTATGTAACATTCAACAAAGACAAATTAAAACAGGGGTGCAGTCCAATCATAGTAAACTACATACTCCCTCCGCCCCAAAATAACTATCTCAAACTTAGTACAACTTTGTACTAAAGTTAGTACAAAGTTGAGACACTTAGTTTGGGACGGAAGGAATATGTTAATCTTTCTCCATAATGACTACACGACTAAGATACTAAAAAGGAAATAAAATCTCAAATATGCATGGCTCATGAGATAGGATATATGAGTTGAGAATGCTTCTGCCACCACTATCACGACACCCATGTTTTGTTTTTGAATTCAGAGGATGTAAGGAAGCGAGGTTAATTCTCTGCCACACAAACATGCACTCATGTTCTTATCTATTAGTATAGTTGAAAATGTTAGTTGGAACAAACGAAAAGCCATATTAATAGATTCATGGCAGAATTGTACTTTTTGTTCCCACGGAATATAATGCATAAATCATAGGAATCTAAATATCCAAATTTCTATGAATAACGGCTTATGCATTGTTAGCCGACTACTTCGAAGTCCTAACTTACCTAATAAAATCGAAGTATATCAAATAGATGGAGTCTTTACCGTGGAATAGCAGGACCACCAAGTGGTACAGTCTAAAGCCCTATTACACACAACAATGGTTAGAAACCCAATGTACATATTAGAATGCCATTTGCTACTTACTTCAACAATGAATTTTTGGATGGCTTCCTGCTTTTGCCATCTCCAGACGTTAGTCAAAGCATGAACTGCAAAGGATCTTTTTGGTCTTCTGAAATCTGCTGAAGTCAAACTATCGATTATTTTGCTAAAAAATGTTCCCATGCTAACAATATAATAAGGCAATTCCTTGGCGCTCTCAAAATTAAGGGCCAGTACGACGGTGTCAACTTGCAAGACCAAGAAATGACAAAAATCAGTTGTAATTGAAACAGCGAGTTGAAGGCACAGTGGGACTACAAACATACCTAAGAATCAACGACAGATGCACACAAAGAGTGACGATGGACAACATAGAAAATCCAGTCAGCTGAGAGAACGATGGAACAATCCAGAAACAGAAATTTTGGGTGCAGCGATCATGAGAGAGAGAGAGAGAGGGTGAGTGAGAGAGAGAATCACCACGAGGTCATCAGGCTTGCCACATGGAGGAGCATAACCGATGAGATAGCAGGGTTGCCGTTGCCGCCTTGCCGTTGGCAAAATCATGTTTAGTTCATTTCCTATTTGAAACAAAAAATTGTAGTGATCCTCTGCCCCGTGAAGTTTCCTCAAAATAAGAGGAGAGTATACATTAAAATTGTTGCCATCTAAGGAATACACATAATACAAATGAGGAAGATATCAAGAAACAACAACATTGCAAAATCTGGTAGGTTTTGCATTCATTTGTTCAAACTCATTGCGTACCCCTCCTGTAAAATTTAGAAGGCAATTCCAAGACTAGAAACTGTATATTAACTCCTCTCTAAACAATGTTTTTTATGCAGTTTGATCGCCAGTTTGCTTCAGGAAACAGTAGGGAACGATCTTGTTGGAAATATATTATGGTGAAATAAAACCATGTAAGCTATCTCCAGTTGGACCAAGCATCTGCTATGTCAGATGAATCCTTAACATGCAGTATTATCAGTAGAAAAGAAGTTTTCTGCATATACTTCTTAGATTGAATTTTACTCAAAAGCACTATTATTTTTTGACCATATATAAACATAAAAGGTAAACTGAACCAACTAACCAATATTCTGCAGTAACTACTAAATTCATGATTTGCAATCTAGTAATATTACTCTAGATCAGTAGTAAACTTACCTTCCTGATCAATGTCACCTCCAGGTCCACGACAATCACAGGTCCCATCCTCTTTATTCCCACGACAATCACAGCTAGCTAGTCTTGTCAGAGTGACCTCCTTATAAGAGCCAGCGACACATCTCCCTCTGCATTTGTATACAAAACTCGAATCAGTCAGCTGGAATTGGTGATTTAACTGATGATCTAGCTGAAGAAGAAGATGAATTCATCCATGTTTGCTGGTGAAGTGACGGGTCCATGGATGGAATCATTGGTACCTCGGAGCAGGAGGCGTGCATGGCAAAGTCGTTGAAGCAGTCGACGACGCACTGCTGGATGTTGAGGGACAGTGTGTCCAGGGTGCTCACCATCGATAGCAGTAGCCCTGGCTTGGTGGCGCAGTAGATGTCCACCCGGGTGTCCTCCTCCTTGCACTCCACCTCAAACTTCAAGCACACTCAGTCGATTGCTGGTCACCATTTTAAGCTACATCAGCAATGGCGCTCTGCCCATTGGCGACTAATGTTTGTGAACGTGCACATGGAGCCCATATGGAGCCCTGAGCAATGGCATATGTGAACGTGCATATGGAGCCCTGAGAAACAACCTAGCCCCTAACGATTTGGGACATGAAACTTCGTCCTCTCTGTGAAGAAGAGGTCCACGCTGTCACCGTATAGAAACAAGTACCATCCTGGCCTGCCTCTCCTTGAGCGCCTCCTTCTCCACCTTGCTGCCAGTGGATGCAGTGGCATGAGCCAGAGCACCTGGTACACCTCATTGGTATTAGCCCTTGAAAGGAACTACCTTAGGTTCGACCATGCAAAGCCCACCGTCTGCACCTGGTAGCACAATAGATGTTTTAAACCTCCATCTATTCATCCAAATAGAAAAGTAGATGGAAGAGGATAAAAATTGGAAACGCTACGGCATAAATAAGTGCAGAAACAGTGCCAATAGTTATAAAACAAATAAAAGCATCAAACCATGTTAATCAGTAAATATACTTGTGGTTTGCAAGTATTCATAAATAATTTCCTGCATGTTTCATTAATAAATTATTAACTTGAAACACTATCGACAATCGAGTGCTACCTTAGAGGACACATAAAAAATGGTTTACTTCTTTCTGTTAGGAATCACCAAACCAGCCTTTATGTGTGCATCATGTTATGCCAATATATAGTTGAGCTCCATGATTTCAATACGGTTACTAATATTTAAAAAAACATATGATGGAAAAAATGTAAATAATTAACCTAGGCAAAGAGCGAATGAGTACGCTTACAAAAATTAATGTTAGTTTGTAATACATAGTTCCCCAGAAAAGGTCATGGTGAGGCTTGATTCTTAAATCATTTCTCAAACAGCAAATCATCTATGGCCCCATTCAATTATGCATGTATTATCCATATTTACATACATTCTAACTCTAGTAGAATCAAAGGGACGATGCAAAAATAGAATGACTGAGAGTACGATACTCAGAACCACAATGGTGTAATTTCAAGCAAATGTGCAGGGATACAATGGAGGAACTAATAATCCAGTAAGGAGAAATGGTTTGTGAACAGCAAGTAAATAACCCCAGAATAATCAACGGGACGATGCAAAAATAGAATGACTGAGAGCACGATACTCAGAACTACGATGGTGTAATTTCAAGCAAATGTGCAGGGATACAATGGAGGAACTAATAATCCAGAAAGGAGAAATGGTTTGTGAACAACAAGTAAATAACCCCAGAATAATCAGTAGGTCACACAGGGTTAACAAACCAAATTGTGAAGCCTACATCCCCAACCTAAATTTGGTCTACGGCAAGTACATAAACAATCACCTGAAGGCGGATGAGCAACTTGGTCGTAGTCCTATCCTTGGAATCCTCGACAGCGGTGAGTGTCGAGGTGGCCGGGAAGAACTTATTCCGCTGGAGCATATAGGCGACCACCGGCAACGATGGGACATTATCGAGGTCACCGCACCTAGGATTGTCAGCACGTACCTGAAAAGATAACAACACCACACACAAAAAGGCGTTCAAAAAAACAGTAAGAATTGGAGCTATAAGTAGATTTGGAGATCATCCCAAACAAAAATCTAAACCAACACCAAATCTGAACCAGAACTTATTCAGCATGAACTCTAAATCTGAGAAAATTATGTGATGCATGTCTCAAAAAATGCAGCACAATTATATTTCCCCTACAAATTTATCCATACATAGCTTGCATAGCAAATCACACAACATAGCCGTATTTGAGAAACAAATTACTGAGTTCCACAGTGGCCTTGTTGGATTTCAACAACAACCTACACAAGCAAGGATGAAAAAATTGCGGACTAACTCAAAGTAGAGAAGTGGTAGAGTGAGTACCTGCAAGAGAGTGATGGAGAAATACGCAGAGGCGTCAAGGCCGAGGGGTGGGAGTGGAGGAAGCGGAGCATGACCAACCAGTACACGCCAAGAAGAAGGCCAGGGATGGAGGCAACATAGCGTCTCCCCATCCTCACATCTTGCTTCCATCCCATATTTCTAACCCTCTTCTCTCTCATGGAAGGGAACCCAATTAGTCCTCGGTTCCATGGCTCTAGCTTTAGGGAAGATGAGACAGAGTAGAGAAGAGAGATGAAGAGATGGGGGTGGAGGTTGTGTACCTGCAGACCAGATGGAGATGCCTAGGAGGTGGAGCGCTGCGGCCTGCACGCCGAGGGCGAGGAAGACGGCGGCGGCGACGTGAATGGCTCTACCTCCTCCTTCATCCCTGCGGCCCTCCTGATCTTCCTCCTCTGTCCGGTCGCCACGCACAGAGAGGAGCATGGGCGGGGAAGAAGGGGCCCGGGGTGAAGAACCGATGAGGTGGGGCTTGAGGGGCGCCCCTGACGGTGTGGAGGAGGGAGAGGTGGAGGAAAGCAGCAAGAGCAGAGGGAATTGGGAGGGCGGCGGCGGCAGGGATGCGGACGGGAATGAGCTAGGGTTTTTCCTGCGACAACAAAACGAGCAGGGAAAAATGATAAAACGAAACGAGAAAATCAGCCCAGTCTCTTGTGCCCATGTGGACGTCGCGAGAGGGCGCTCCTTACGCGACTGTTAATGGGTTTAATCTCTACTCCTTCTCTCTCTTGGTGGTGATTCTTCTCTTCTACTTCTCCTTTTAGGTGAGTATTCTTTTCTTTTGTGGGGAGTTGTACACTCATTGGAGTATTGTCCAGGTCTCCCACAGTTGTAGCAATTGCATTCACGACTAGAAGATCTTTTGTCATTGTAGGACCTTGACTTGGAACTTCTTTCCTTGCTTCTATTCTTGTAGAACTTGTTGAAGTTCTTCACCATTAAGCTCAATTCCTCATTGAAGACTTGTTTCTCACTTGATGATGTAGGAGCATCACATGAAGCTTTGTAGGCACCACTAGACTTGTTGTGAAGCTCTTCTTTATCCTTGAGTGACATCTCATGAGCAAGAATTCTTCCAATGACTTCTGTTGGCTTGAGATCTTTGTAACTGGGCATCATTTGGATCAATGTGAACACGGTATCATATTTTCCATCCAAGGCTCTTAGGATCTTCTTGATGATGAACCTATCGGTCATTTCTTCGCTTCCTAAGTCGGCAATCTCATTTGTGATGAGAGCAAACCTAGAGTACATTTCAGCGACAACTTCACCATCCTTCATCTTGAACTTGTCAAGTTGACTTTGAAGCACATCCAACTTGGATTCCTTGACGGAGTCGGTACCTTCGTGCATATCAATCAAAGTATCCCAAATTTCCTTTGCATTCTCAAGATGGCTGATTTTTTTGAATTCTTCAGGGCACAATCCATTGAAGAGGATATCGTAAGCCTGAGCATTGTATTGCAACATCTTCAATTCTTCAGTAGAGGCTTCACGGTTTTGTTCCTTCCCATCAACTTGCAAACCAATACACACAATAGCCCAAACAGCGGGGTTATGTCCAAGAATATGCATTTTCATCTTATGCTTCCAACTAGCAAAATTTGTACCATCAAAGTAAGGACCTCTACGGTGATAACTTCCCTCGCTAAACACCATACTCTCCTAGGTTGTGAAACCAAGGCTATGATCACCAAAGCTATGGAAATCAAGGCAAATAGAGACCAAAGCTCTGATACCACTTGTAGGATCGAAAGTATGTCTAGAGGTGGGGGGTGATTACACTACTTGACCAAATAAAAGCTTAGCCTTTTCCCAATTTTATGTTTTGACAGTTTTTAGCAATTTAGCACAAGTCAAGCAATCTTCCTACACATGCAATTCTAGAGTTGTAGTAGCGGAAAGTAAATCATTCAATATGAAGGTAAAGGGAGGGGTTTGGAGAGTGCAAACGCAAGTGGAGACACAAATGTTTTGGTGTGGTTCCGATAGGTGGTGGTATCGTACATCCACGTTGATGGAGACTTCAACCCACGAAGGGTAACTGCTGCGCGAGTGATGTCTACTACGCAACCTTCTTCTTGTAGACGTTGTTGGGCCTCCAAGTGCAGAGGTTTGTAGGACAGTAGCAAATTTCCCTCAAGTGGATGACCTAAGGTTTATCAATCCGTGGGAGGCGTAGGATGAAGATGGTCTCTCTCAAACAACCCTCAACCAAATAACAAAGAGTCTCTTGTGTCCCCAACACACCCAATACAATGATAAATTGTATAGGTGCACTAGTTCGGCAAAGAGATGGTGATACAAGTGCAATATGGATGGCAGATATAGGTTTTTGAAATCTGAAAATATAAAAACAGCAAGGTAACTAATAATAAAAGTGAGCGAAAATGGTATTGCAATGCTTCGAAACAAGGCCTAGGGTTCATACTTTCACTGGTGCAAGTTCTCTCAACAATAATAACATAACTGGATAATATAACTATCCCTCAACATGCAACAAAGAGTCACTCCAAAGTCACTAATAGCGGAGAACAAACGAAGAGATTATTGTAGGGTATAAAACCACCTCAAAGTTATTCTTTCTGATCGATCTATTCAAGAGTCCGTAGTAAAATAACACGAAGCTATTCTTTCCGTTCGATCTATCCTAGAGTTCGTACTAGAATAACACCTTAAGCCACACATCAACCAAAACCCTAATGTCACATAGATACTCCATTGTCACCTCAAGTATCTGTGGGCATGATTATACGATATGCATCACACAATCTCAGATTCATCTATTCAACCAACACAAAGAACTTCAAAGAGTGACGCAAAGTTTCTTTCGGAGAGTCAAGACAAAAACGTGTGTCAACCCCTATGCATAAGTTCACAAGGTCACTGAACCCGCAAGTTGATCACCAAAACATACATCAAGTAGATCACATGAATATCCCATTGTCACCACAAATAAGCACATGCAAGACATATCTCAAGTGTTCTCAAATCCTTAAAGACTCAATCCGATAACATAACTTCAAGGGGAAAACTCAATCCATTACAATAAGGTAGAGGGGGAGAAACATCATAAGATCCAACTATAATAGCAAAGCTCGTGATACATCAAGATCGTGCCAAATCAAGAACACGAGAGAGAGAGAGATCAAACACATAGCTACTGGTACATACCCTCAGCCCCGAGGGTGAACTACTCCCTCCTCATCATGGAGAGCGTTGGGATGATGAAGATGGCCACCGGTGATGGATCCCCCCTCCGGCAGGGTGTCGGAATAGGGCCCCGATTAGTTTTTGGTGGCTATAGAGGCTTGCGGTGGCAGAACTCCCGATCTAGGTTTCTTTTCGGGGGTTTCTGTATTTATAGGAATTTTTGGCGTCGGTCTCACGTCATGGGGGTCTTCGAGTCGTCCACGAGGCAGGGGGCGTGCCTAGGGGGGTATGGCTCGCCCTCCACCCTCATGGACGGCTCGGGACTCTTCTGGTCCAACTCTTTTACTCCGGGGGCTTCTTTTGGTCCATAAAAAATCATCAAAAATTGGCACGTCAATTGGACTCCGTTCGGTATTCCTTTTCTCTAAAACTCAAAAACAAGGAAAAAACAGAAACTGGCACTGGGTTCTAGGTTAATAGGTTAGTCCCAAAAATCATATAAAATAGCATATAAGTGCATATAAAACATCCAAGATGGATAATATAATAGCATGGAACAATAAAAAATTATAGATACGTTCGAGACATATGAAGCATCCCCAAGCTTAATTCCTACTCGTCCTCGAGTAGGTAATTGTAAAAACATAATTTTTGATGTGGAATGCTACCTATCATAATTATCAATGTAATTTTCTATATTGTGGCATGAATGTTCAGATCCGAAAGATTCAAGACAAACGTTTAATATTGACATAAAAATAATAATACTTCAAGCATACTAACAAAGTAATCATGTCTTCTCAAAATAACATGGCCAGAGAAAGTTCATCCCTACAAAATCATATAGTCTGGCTATGCCCCATCTTCGGTGTAACACCCCGGTGTAATGGTGCTACAGTAACCCTTGGGGTTAAGTTAATCTTTTGCTAAACAAGTATATAATCATCATTGTTTCGTATTTCTTTCAATTCGAGTTAAATTCAAATTTCAAATTGTGAGTGAAATTCAAGTTGCTCAAACATAGAAACTAAAATGTTCATCATGTGGCAAATATTCTTTTGATAATATTGGTGGTGAAACAACATTTTTGCAAAAGTCTTAAGTGTCCTAAACTAATTGGGACAGAAAAGATTAAAAGAAAATGCCAAAGAAAGAAAGAAAGAAAGAAGTTGTAAAGGAAAAGGAGAGAGACCCCTCCCCCCTGACCCTGGACCAACTGGGCCAAGGCCCAGCAGACGGCCCACCTCTCCCCTGGCCTATATGGCCCCCTCCCCGTGACCTAACTAAGCACACTCCCCCACGTTCCTCTCTCTCCATCTGCCCCCGATCCAGATCGGGGCAGTGCGGCGTCCCCGTCGGCGTTCGACGCCAACGAGTCGGCGCCCCTTCACCACCAAGTCGGAACTGCCCGAGGCCACCGCCACCTCGCCGGATCGCCTTCCCCCGTCGCCGAACTGTCGTCCCCCTCCTCCTCCTCAAGGGCCTACCTCGAGCCTCGCCGCCCCCTCTTCTCGACAACGACAGTGAGGCCACGGCCCCGACCTCTCCACCTCTCCCTGTCCCCTTGTGCACGCCCGCGCCCCACACCGAGCCCGTGACCGTCACGGCCTCACTCGTCGCTCGGCCGCCGCAAACCTCCGCACGCGGGCCACACATCCGCCCACTCCTGCCTCGTTGAGGCCGCGCCCTGCGCGCCACTACAGCCGCGCCCGTTGGGGCCTGGCCGCGCCCACCAAGGCTGCTGCTGCCCGGGGCCGTGCCCCTGCTCGTCCGCGTAGCTGCGTGTCCGCAATCGCCCGCGTCCACGCGCGCCTGGGCTCGCTCATGCTCGCCTGCTGCCGCATCTGCTGCTTCTACTATTTGTGCGTGCTGCGTGCCTGCCTCCTCCTCGAGGCTACCTCCGTCGCGAACTCCCCTGCTCCGCGCGCCGGAGCCGCCCCCTCCTCCGGCGCTGCCCGCCGCTGGCCAGCAGGCCGCGCTCTGGCCCGTCCCGCGCCCGGCGTTGGCGCCCGTCGCCGCGGCCGCGACCCTCCCCGCCTCCTCTGGCTGCGCCCCCTGGCCGCCGACCGTGCCTGCCGGCCGCACCTGCCGACCGCGCCCCCTGGTCGCGCCGCGCCGTGCCCGCCTGGCTCCTCCGCCCCTACGCGCTGGGCCGGCGCCCGCCGCCATGGCCACGCCCTCCCTGGCCGGCGGTGGCCTCGGGCGCACAAGTGGGGCACTCACGCCAGTTCGCCCCGGTGCCCGGTAGCCCATTTGGCCCATGTGCCTCTGCACGTGGGTCCCGCCCCCAAATGTTTTTTTAAAATTAATGTAAATGTTAAAATAAAAATAATTAATAATAAATTAATTTAATTAATTAGTTAATTGGTAATTAATTAAATTAATTAATCATGTTAATTAACCTAAGTTATTTAATGCTGTTAGTTAACTAATTAACCCTAATTAATGTGATAATTAAACTATCTAATCTGTTAATTAGTGTAGAGGCAATGACATGTGGGACCCAACAGTCTGGTTGACCGCTGACATCGTGATGATGTCATGATGACATAACAATTCTTTTTTCAAATTAATTAATTAATAATATTTTCAGAATATTGTAAAAACTTTAGAAAATCATATAAAATAATCCGTAACTTGGATGAAAAAGTTTTATATATGAAAATTGCTCAGAACGACGAGGCGAATCCGAATACGCGGTCCGTTCGTCCGCCACACATCCCTAGCATAGCGAACATGCAACCTTCCCTCTCCGATTCATCCGTCCAAAAACACGAAACACCAGGAAAGCTTTCCCGGATGATATCCCCCTTCGCCGGTACCGTGTACCACCGCGTTAGAGCACCCTAGCACTGCGTGTTTACTTGTCGTGCTTCCTTATTGCATCTGTACGCTTTGTATTTATTGTTTCTTCCCCCTCTTCTCTCTGGTAGACCGCGAGACTGATGCTACCTCGGTGATTGACTGCATCGACGACGACCCCTCCTTCTTGCCAGAGCAACCAGGCAAGCCAACCCCCCTTGATCATTCCGATATCGCCCACTCTCTTCTCTCTTATGCTTGCATTAGAACTGCTACTGCTTTTTGTATGATCCTATTCTGATGCATAGCCTGTTGTTGATACTGCTTTCATACCTTACATGTTTATACTAAACTGCTCAGTATAGGATGGTTAGAGATCCACCAGTGACCCCCCCACTTGTCCCGACTACCCCGCTGGATTATCAGAAGACCCGATCAATGGGATCGAAGACCAGGACCCGGCACCGCACATCACTTTCCCCTTAGTTGCTCGACACTACTGGGTTACTATCGAGTGCCGAGGGTGAGACCTCATCAGCACTTCTCATGTTAACCTTGTAGGTTAGTTCATTGGTTGTGGTCATCGAGGGTGATTCCTCTTTCTCCACTCCCGATAACGACACTGTCGTGCGACTCCTCAAGAGTGGACCTCGAGGGTGACTCCTCTTTCGTTCACCTTGACGATAACATCAGGTGGAATTCCATCGAGGGTGATTTCCTCAGGTTTCCCTTTGGTGTTAGACACACAGTTACTATGACTTTACACTGAACCTGGTTACTAAAGACGGGTCGACCCACAGGGGTACCCGCACGAGCTTAATTGCGAGTGATGTGTAGTCGGGTTGACCTGGAAGGTGCCCGTGAGATAAATACGAGGCGTGGCCGGGCACTCGCCCTTGCTGCAAGTTCTCGAGACGGGGCGATGGGTCACATGTTCGTGAGTCTCTGCTCGTTACCGCGCGTTCCCAAGACACTAAACGGTTTGGATATTTAATCCAAGGGGCCTCTGGCCTGATAGCGCTAACCATCACGTGGGCATAGTATGGGCGTTCTCCGTCGTATGCATCAGCCGAAGCTTAACTGATGTCATTGCGACTGAGCGGCGCGCGTCGGGTTTGACTGGTTAGGCTCCTACCTTTTTAAAGGAGGTTGCTAGGTCTGCTCACCGGCCGCCCACGCAACGTGCAGGAGTTCCCGGGGCGATCAGCCCATGACCCCTGGGGGCATAGGGTTTAGTCCGGCGTGCATGACCTCTCTATTAAGTCTAGGTCGGGTTGCGGCGTATTGTTTGGCCGAGGGCGGGCATGACCTGATGGTGTGTCCGGCCGGAGTTAAGCAAGCGTGATGGGTAAGCTGGTGCACCCCTGCAGGGAAGAAAACATCTATCAATAGCCTGTCCTACGGTAACGGACACTTGGAGTTGTATCCCGATCGCTAGAACTAGAACTGGATGCGGAGGCATTGTTTGGATATGTTGCTTCGAAAGTCGAGAAAGGATCCCGGAGCGTTGGAACAACAACATAAATATGACTTATGTTACACTACTCTACTTCCCCCTCTTGCTGCAAGACGGTGGTTTCTAGAAGATGCTAGTCTTCGATAGGGCTAGCTTCTCCCCCTCTTATTCTGGCATTCTACAGCTTAGTCCACAGATACTACCCTTTTCATTGATATCGATGCATATGTAATGTAGATCCTTGCTTGCGAGTACTTTGGATGAGTACTCATGGTTGCTTTGCTCCCCCTTTTCCCCCTTCTTTCTTCTTGCTGGTTGATGCAACCAGATGGTGTAGTCGAGGAGCCAGATGCCACACTTGACGACTGCTACTACCCCGACGGAGCCTACTACTACGTGGAGACAGCTGACGACCAGGAGTAGTTAGGAGGTCCCAGGCAGGAGGCCTTGCCTTTTCGATCGTGTTGTTTGTGTGCTAGCCTTCTTAAGGCAAACTTGTTTAACTTATGTTTGTACTCAGATATTATTGCTTCCGCTGACTCTTGTGCATTCGGGCTTATGTATTCGAGCCCTCGAGGCCCCTGGCTTGTAATATAAAGCTTGTATTATTTTATTTGTGCTTAGAGTTGTGTTGTGATATCTTCCAGTGAGTCCTTGATCTTGGCCGTACACATTTGTGTGCATGATTAGTGTACGGTCAAATCGGGGGCGTCACAAGTTGGTATCAGAGCCGACTGCCTGTAGGAACCCCCTTTCCAACTCCTTGGCCGAAGTTGAGTCTAGTCTTTGAAAAACTGTTTTACTAACATGGCTGTGTTGCTTACGGGCCCACGTCGCCAATTGGGTGGTATTAGGATCTTTTACTCCTCGTCTATACTCTGGGACTGTGAACTCTCTTCTATTCGGGTTAAACGAATTTACTAACTCTAACATTAGGATCCCGTGACCACATTTACCCCAAAGTTGGATAAGCCATAGTTATTCCTTAGGTTAGTATTTTGAATAAGTACCCCACTCTGTCTTGCCGACTACTATGTGGTTCATTCTACATGTTAGATAATGAACAATTCCTTGTCTTTGCAAATGCTCAATGCTGAACTACCCCCTGTTACATGTTAGCAGGATGGTTAGACCAGGTGGTCGTGGCCGTGGTGCCAATGATCCACCATCGCCCGAGTTCTTTGCCGGAATGATGCAACAATTTGAGCTGAATCGCCAGTTCATGGAAGGAGTGATGGCTCAGTTTCCTCGCCCAAATATGAATCAGCAGCCAACCCCAGTAACTCTGCAAGACTTTGCGCAACTCAACCCTATTGTCTACCGTAGCTCAACTCAGCCATTGGATGCTGATGACTAGCTCCGAGACATCGCTTTCGAGCTAGAGTCTGCTGATGTAGCCCCTGCCAACTATGTCACCTTCGCGGCATACTATCTGAAGGGCCCTGCTGCTCAATGGTGGGACAGACACATGCGTACCCTACCTGCTGGAACGGTCACCACTTGGCCGGATTTCCAAGCCGCCTTCGGTGCCCGCTTCATTCCTCAAGGAATCATGGACAGGAAGAAGCGAGAGTTCCACAACCTCATCCAAGGCAACAAGTCTGTAGATGCTTATCAGCGGGAATTCTTGGACTTGTCCCGCTATGCTGAAGGAGACATTACTACTGATGCTCGCATGCAAGAAAATTTTCGTGATGGACTTCACCCTGATAACAAGCTATCACTTCTCGCTCATGCCTTTGCCGACTTCGCCACCTTGGTGAACAAGGCTATTCAGGTTGAGGCTGGTCTTCAGGAACACCAGGGATCCCTCAGGCGCAGCCGTGACGCTGGCTCATCTTCGGGCCCATCCGCACAGAAGCGTCGGATTTGGATCCCCCACAACATGTATCGTCCAACTGCTCCTGCTCCAAGACCATCCTATGCTGCTCCGCGTCTGCCCCCTCCACCATCGAGGCAACCTCTCCGGACTGCACCACCCGAGCTCCTGCTCCCAATCCCAATGGTGATTTTTCCTTCAGATGTGGCCATCCAGGTCACCATGCTAGGGATTGTAGTCAGAGCAAGAACCAGCTGGCCCTCCCTACAGCTGGTCGTAACACTCAGCCCCACAACAACGATACTAGATCTTATGGGCGTGGTCAGGCTAATCATATTGATCTGAATGAAGCTCAAGATCAGCCTGCTACTGTGATGGGTACTCTTCTCGTGAACTTAGTACCAGCTTCTATGTTATTCGATTCAGGAGCATCACATTCATTCATGTCAGAAAATTTTGCTTATGCACACGACATTCGATGCGAGCCCATGAACACTCTGATAGTGGTAAGCACCCCTGCGGGTCAGTGTCGAACCACCATGATTGGTCGCGACATCCCTGTTGAAGTTGAAGGGTTGGAATTCCATGTTTCTCCCATTATTTTGGAGTCTTCTAATATTGATCTCATTCTCGGAATGGAATGGTTGAAAGCACATACTGCCTCTATCATTTGCGCCACCAAGGTCATTCATCTTCTACATCCATCAGATGAGATAGTAAGTTACCATGCTCAAGTTGTTCAAAATGTCGAGGCATGACTTTATGCCTTGAATGCGTTGAACGCAGCACCTCTTGAGGGCATTGAGAAGATTCCAGTCGTTTGTGATTTCCAAGATGTCTTTCCAGAAGAACTCCCGGGCATACCTCCTACACGGGCTGTTGAATTTGTCATCGACTTGAGACGAGGCACCATTCCTATTGCCAAACGACCCTACAAGATGCCACCTCATGAGCTCCTTGAACTTAAGGAGGAAATCGACAAGTCTCCTCGCAGTGGATTCATTCGTCCAAGTTCCTCTGCTTGGGGAGCACCTTCTCTCTTTGTGAAGAAGAAGGATGGCACGAACCGTTTGGTCCAATACTACCGTCCTATCAACCAAGCTACAATTCAGAACAAATATCCGCTTCCTCGGATCAATGATTTGTATGATCAACTAGCTGGTTCATCAGTTTTCTCTAAACTCGACTTGAGGTTGGGTTACCACCAGATCCGTGTTCGTGAAGAGGATATTCCAAAGACCGCATTCATCACTCCTTATGGTTCTTACGAGTACACCGTCATGTCCTTCGGTTTGAGCAATGCTCGAGCGACATTCTCTCGTCTGATGAACTATATATTCATGGATTACCTCGACAAGTTCGTCGTAGTCTATCTGGATGATATCCTGGTATATTCGGAGAATAAAGAAGAACATGCTAAACATCTTCGTCTTATTGTGGAAAAGCTTCGAGAGCATCAACTATATGCCAAGTATTCTAAGTGTGAGTTCTGGCTACCCGAAGTAACATACATTGGTCATGTGATCTCCAAGGACGGTATTGCCGTCAACCCAGAGCGAGTTCAGGCTATTCTTGACTGGACCCCTCCCAAGAATGTCAAGCAAGTCAGAAGCTTTCTCGGACTCGCCAGCTACTGCCGTCGTTTCGTTGAGAACTTCTCCAAGATTGCCAAGCCATTGACCAATCTGCTACACAAAGGCGTTAAGTTTGAATGGACAGAAAAATGTCAGGAAAGTTTCCAGACTCTCAAGGACAAGCTGACTTCTGCCCCAGTGCTTGCTCCTCCGGATTCTCAGAAGGATTTCTTCATATATTGCGATGCTTCACGTCAAGGATTAGGCTGTGTCCTAATGCAAGAGCGCAGGGTGATTCCGTATGCCTCTCGTCAAGTGCGTTCTCACAAAGAAAACTACCCAGTTCATGACCTCGAGCTTGTAGCGGTTATTTATTCATTGAAGCTGTGGCGACATTACCTTCTCGGTAATCGTTGCGAGATCTTCACTGATCATCAGAGTTTGAAGTATCTGTTTACTCAGCCAGATCTAAACCTCCGCCAGCAAAGGTGGATGGAGGCTATAACAGATTATAACGTGGGTATTTCCTATACCCCACGCAAGGCTAATGTCATGGCTGATGCCTTGAGCCGCAAGTCTTATTGCAATAACCACATGGTTCATAAAGCTCAACCTCGCCTTTATGAAAAACTTTGCAAGCTGAACCTTCAACCAGTTCCACAAGGTTCTCTGAATAACCGTGTCTTGGAACCAACTCTATTGAAAGCAATTAAGTCTGCTCAAGCCAAAGATGCTCACGTTGATCTAATGAAAAATGATCTTGCCTTAGAGAAATCCAGAGATTTCTCACTTGCTGAAGATGGGACCTTGTACTTCAAAGATCGCATAGTGGTACCCCGCTTCAAGCTTATGACTGAGAAGGAGATGAAAGAAGCACATGACACCCTCTCTATTCATCCGGGAAGTACTAAGATGTATCTAGACATCCGTCAGAAGTACTGGTGGTCTAACATGAAGCAAGACATTGCTCGGTATATCGAAGAATGTGATGTTTGTCGTCGCGTCAAAGCTGAACATCAGAAACCAGCTGGACTTCTACAACCACTTCCGATTCCTAAATGGAAGTGGGATAAGATTCAGATGGACTTTGTCACTGACCTTCCTAAGTCTCAGAAAGGTAATTATGCTATCTTTGTCGTCATCGACCAATTCTCGAAGGTTGCTCACTTTCTGCCAGTCAAGGAGACAATCACTGCTAGTCAATTAGCAAACTTATATACCTCCAGAATTGTGTCACTCCACGGCATTCCGAAAGAGATCAGTTCAGACCGTGGTAGCATTTTCACTTCGAAATTCTGGGATAGTTTCCAAGAGGCAATGGGAACTCATATAACCTGGAGCACTGCTTATCATCCCCAATCCCAAGGCCAAGTCGAGCGAGTTAATCAAATTCTTGAAGACATGCTTCGGGCTTGTGTTATTTCTTTCGGTAAGAAGTGGGAAGAATCTCTACCTTATGCGGAGTTCTCTTATAACAATAGTTATCAAGCCAGCTTGAAGATGGCACCCTTTGAAGTGCTTTGTGGACGTAAGTGCCAAACCCCTCCGAATTGGTCAAAAATTTGGGAACGGACGCTCATTGGTCCAAACATATTCAACAAGCTGAAGAGCAGGTTCGCATTGTCCGGGGTAATCTGAAGGCGGCCCAGTCCCGCCAGAAGAGCAACTATGACCGGAAACACTGGGGCTCAACTTATCAACCTGGTGAACAAGCTTATCTGCGTGTCACCCCTTTGAGAGGCACTCATCGGTTCGGAGTCAAGGGCAAGCTAGCTCCACGCTACATTGGTCCGTTCCGCATTCTCTCCCGTCGTGGACTGGTGGCTTATCAACTGGAGTTGCCACCTCAGTTCTCTCACGTCCATGACGTCTTCCACGTGTCGCAACTTCGTCGTTGCTTCAAGGATCCGGAACGTGAAGTGGATCCGGAATTGATTGAAGTTCAAGACGATCTCACTTACAAAGAGCATCCGATCCGCATTCTTGAAGAAGCTGAACGTCGAACCCACCAGAAGGTTACCAAGTTCCTCAAGGTGCAGTGGTCAAATCATTCTGAAGATGAAGCCACTTGGGAACGCGAGGATAATCTTCGGGCAGAGTATCCCGACCTTTTTCCTTCTACCTCTTAATTCTCGGGACGGGAATTTCTTTTAGAGGAGGAGAGTTGTAACACCCCGGTGTAATGGTGCTATAATACGTCTCAAACGTATCTACTTTTCCAAACACTTTTGATATTGTTTTGACCTCATTCTTGCATGATTTGAACTAAACTAACCCGGACTGACGCTGTTTTCAGCAGAGCTGCCTGTATGGTTTTATTGTGTGCAGGAAAACGGATTTTTAGGTATCTCAGAAATATCCACGAAAAATCACAGAAAATCCACGCACCCGAAGGAACCAGGGGCCAGAAGAGGGGCCAGAGGGGGGCCAGGGGGTGCCCAGGCGCCCTGTGGGCGCCCCCCTGGGCCGCGCCGGGGGGTCGCCTGGGTGGGGCCCACACCCCCTGGTGCCCTACTTTGCCTCGTATTTTTACTCACGACGCGGAAACCCCAGATCGGAAGTTCTTTTCGCAGTTTTCCGTCGCGGAGCCGCCGCCACCCTCTGTTCTTCCTCGGGAGGGCTAATCTGGAGGCTGAATTGGCCTCCGGAGAGGGGAGATCATCGCCATCGTCATCATCATCACCATTCCATCATCCCTCCATGACTTCTCCCTCCATGTGTGAGTAATTCCCCTGCTGTAGGCGAAGGGGATGGTAGGGATTGGATGAGTTAGATCATGTAATAGTTTGTCAGATCGTTGGGGGCATGTTGCCTATCATCTACTATGGTGTTTATCATCTTTGCTTCAACTTGTTATTCTTAATGCTTGACACTTAGGTCCCGAGTGCCATGATCTCAGATCTGAACCATATGTGTTTGCATGAATATATTTGTGTTCGTGATCCTATCTATGAGTTGTTTGCACCTATTACGGTTCGGAACCGGCGATCCCAAAAGTGACAGCTTGGGACACCAAAGGGGATGGTCCGTAGTTTGAGGATTACATGTATCCATTGAGTTCATTGCTTTGTTCCGGTGCTCTTTGACAGGAGCACCTTAATCTCCATAAGTTCCTTTTGGCCCCGTTCATAGCGGGATGGTAGGACAAAAGATGTTGTGCAAGTTCTTATTGCAAGCACGTACAACTACCTACGGGATACATGCCTAATGTTTGATATTTGCCTAGATGATCATTACTTTTCCGTGTGTCGTGCCCCAAGTTAGAATCTATCTCATCCATGCAGCGCCCAACCATCCATCTCCCTAGCCTACAGTGTTTTAAACCCTGCTTGTCACTAGTTGCTACTTTTGCCATTTACCTTCACTATTTACTTTTTGCTGTTTACTTTTACTATCACTATTATCACTATCATATCACTGTTACCACTTATCTTTTGTTGCAAGTAAGTATATTTCAGGTGCGGTTGAATTGACAACTCAACTGTCAAAGCTTATAAATACTCTTTGGCTCCCCGTGTGTCGAATCAATAAATTGGGTTATTCTTACCCGCGAAGACTATCTTGATCCCTTAGGGTAGAGGGTTATCAAGTACCATTTTCTGGCGCCGTTGCCGGGGAGCATAGCAATATTTACAAGTCTACTTGAGGTATCCTACCTGCTGCACTTCATCCACTATGGGTAAGAAAGGAGACCCCAAGGTTCCGATCTTACTATCTACTACAAGAAGAGGTACTGCTCTGAGCACTAGTGCTACACTTGATTCACCTTCTGTTATGAGTAAGTTTGCCTCACCACCACCACATGATGCTCCTACTGAATCTGTTACTATGTCCGATACTCTTGATGATGCCTCTACTACTTTTGATGATATTAGTTCGCTTGGTTATGCTCTTGAGAAACAAATTGCCGCTGCTGCTAAAAAGTCTGGAATTGAACTTCCTGTTACTCGCTACCCTATTGGTGAAACTTATGATTATCCTGATTTGAGTAAACTCAAAGAGAGGCTCCTTGATGATGATTACTATATGCTTGATGAAGATTTATGCAGGGAACTGACAGAGTTTTCTGGCTCTGACCCTGAAGTTATTAAGAAACTATTTGAAAAACACTCTTTGAAGAACAAAACCGTTCCTGATCCTGAATTTGCTACATCTCCTATATGCATTGATGATCCTGATAATGATTTCTCTGTTGATCTTTCACTTATACCTATGGTTGAAGCTGACCCCTTTTATGGCAGAGAAAATGATGATGCTATTGCACACCTGACTAAACTTGGTGAGTTAGGTGGCCTGTTTACCACAGATGAGAAGATACGATACTTTTATATCACCAAGCTTCTTCCTTTCTCCTTGAAGGAAGGTGCTAAAGCATGGTATGATTCACTCCCATGCGGTTCCATTAAGAGTCCTCAAGACTTAGCTCACTCTTTTGTTGATAAGTACTTTCCTGCTCACATGCAACATGCTGCTTTACAAAGAATTTATAACTTTAAACAGTTGCAGGATGAGTCCCTCCCTAAAGCTTGGGGGAGGTACTGCGGTCTGATTCGGGCTAGACCAGGACATGAAATTCCTAAGAATGAATTAATCGATATATTATATGCTGGTCTAACGGATGAATCCAGGTCCTATTTGGACGGTTGTGCTGGTTGTGTTTTCAGGAAAAGAACACCGGACGATGCGGAGGATTTGATGGGCAGGATTGCCAAAAACCATGAAGATTGGTCCGTCCCTGAACCACCTCCACCACCAAAGAAGAGGGGCATATTTGTTCTAAGCCCCGAAGATATGCGAGAAGCAAAGAAGTCTATTAAAGAGAAAGGTATTAAAGCTGAAGACGTGAAGAATCTACCCCCTATTGAGAAGCTGTGTGAGCCTACTACTCACCCTCCTATGTTAGAGGTACACTCTCTTTTAGATTTCAACGCAAGTGACATCCCTCATGGTAAGCCTCCTGATCAATGTTTAGATGAGTTTGATAATTTTATTATGAAACAAAACCATTTTAATGAGAGGATACAAAGTCAATTGCATGATAATTCTCTTGCTATCAAAAAACTGCTTGATGTTTTAGATAGAACAGCTAATGATGTTCAATGTCTTGTGAAGCATTTTCATATGGTTCAAACTCAGCTTGACCAAATTTCTAATGTGCAAAGAGATCTGCTTGCTAACAATGCCAAACAAGATAATTTGCAGGCTTTCGGGATTAAGACTCGAGGAGGAACTAGCACTCAAGATCCTCTCTATCCAGAGGGACATCCGAAGAGAATCGAGCAGGATTCTCAAATGCAGGAAGAAGAAATTGTTGGCTCTCCAAAGAAAAAGAAGAAACATAAGGAGACTGACAATTCTAATGATCCTATTGCAGATGAAGAGCCAGTTGTTGATCCCAACAGTGTATCTATATCCGATGCTGAGACTGAAGACGGTGCTGAACCTGAAGGTAAGGATAGTGAGAAGAATGATCCGCCTGAAGTTCGAGAGGAAGAAGCACCTGACAAACGTAAGAGGTACACTAAAGAAGACTTCATCGCAAGAAAACATGGGAAAGAAAGAGAACCATGGGTACAGAAACCCATGCCCTTTCCAGGTAAGTCCATCAAATCTAAAGAATATGAGCATTACAATAAGTTTTGTGAGTGGATTAAACCTCTTTTTCTTCAAATCCCTTTGACTGATGCTATTAAGTTACTTCCTTATTCAAAATATATGAAAGATATTGTCACTAATAAAAGAAAAATTCCTAATGATGCAATATCTACTATGCTTGCTAACTACTCTTTCAGTGGCAAGATTCCTGAGAAGCTCGGTGATCCAGGTATACCCACCATTCCTTGCTCCATAATGAATAATTATGTCAAAACTGCTTTATGTGATCTTGGAGCAGGAGTGAGTGTTATGCCTCTCTCTCTTTACGAGAGGCTTTGTTTAGAGAAACTAATTCCTACAGATATCTCCCTTCAGATGGCTGACAAGTCAACCGCTGTTCCGATAGGTATTTGTGAGGATGTTCCCGTAGAGGTTGCTAATTGTTTAATTCTTACTAATTTTGTTGTGCTTGACATGCCCGAGGATGGGAGCATGTCCATTATTCTTGGTAGACCTTTCCTTAACACCGCAGGTGCTATTATTGATTGCAATAAAGGGAAGGTTACCTTCCATGTGAATGATAAAGAACACACGGTATATTTTCCGAAGAAGATCGACAGGAGGCATGCCCTCAACTCTATAGAGAATATCGAGACCGTGAAAATTGGAGAATGGGACTGTCCACTACATGTGCCTCACAAATATAAAACTATCATGGTGGGGACAATGTCCATCAAATTAAAGGTTTAGTAACTACTTCGTAGGAGGTGAGACTTTTTGCTCTATATATCGCCTGTTTGTTGGTAAGAGTTGATCAACCTTACTAGTAAACATGTTTTATATAGATAAAAAGTTGAGCTTGTTATGTTTTCATTTGTTTTTAGTTTTTGTCCTACTTGCTGTACCAAGTATTTATGTTTTGAAGCTTCACAATACTACTCACTACTTCAAGTTTTCAGAGAGTTCCGCAGCTTTTTGAACTTCGAAAAATTCTCAACAGTGAAGTTTTCAGAAAAATTCCAGAAAAATTTAAATAAAAATTTCCACGTCGGGAGAGACCCAGAAAGTCCTGGGGCCAGCCAGGGGGACCCACCGGTGGCCCAGGCGGCCAGCTGGCGCGGCCCAGCCCCTGCCGCGCCCACAGGGCGCCTGGGGCCCACAGGACCCCCACTCCAGGTATGTCTTCTTCCTCTCTCTCTCTCTTTCTCCAAAAACGCGAGTTCTGCACTTGTTCTTGTGTTCTTGCTGTTCTTGGAGGCGATTCTTCGATCTCTCTCTACAGCCCCTCATTGAGCTGAAATTTTGAGCAAATACTCCCTGGTATGTGACTCCTCCACCCCTCCAATTAGATTTTTGATTGGTGGCCTCATTTGTGAGTATTTAGTAGTTCTTGGTGCTGTATAGATGAGCTTGCATGCATGTGTAGAAAGTTATTTTCCAAGTTTTGATGCAAGTTTATGCCTTGGGCAAGTGAGTTGAGTAGTCTGCCTTAACTCATCTTGTTTTAATCCTCATTTTTGTAAATTGCAAAAAAATTTCAGAAATGAGTTTGTTAGGAAGGGCAAAAGGGTGGCTTGAGAAGAGGAGGCCCGCACACTCCGATCGAGTTACTAGAGCCGCAGCTTCACCATCGACTGCTAGGGTGAGCTATAATGAAGATCATGTGCCCCTGGAGTTGTTGGAAGACACAAGTCCAGCACGTGCGATGACATTTCCATGTGATGAATTCCTCGAAGCTGCGGGAATCAAGGATGAGTTTTATAATCTTTGTGCTAATGCAGGTTTGACACGACTCGTCACGAGCCGTGTTACCCAGTATCAAACACTCACCTCCAGTTTCATTAACAGTTTTAGATATAATCCTGATTCAGGTGCTATTGAGTTTAAAATTTACAATGATCTTATCACCATGACTTTGGGAAATTTTTTGTGAAATAATAGGTGTGCCGAACGTTGGGAGGACAACTAGGATGGCCACTCAGCCCTCCGAGCTGAAAACCGTCATCAACTCTCTCTGCAGCATGGGTACGAGGGATATTCATCGGTCGAAGATCTCCAGCATCTTATTTCCTCACCTGAGGTATTTTGCATATTATATTGCCAGAGGGGTGTTAGCTCGTGACAACACGAGCAACATTTCTGCTTCGGATATTGCTATCCTGGCAGCAGCCCTCTCAGGGAGGTCTGATTATAATCTGGGTGCCTTAATTGCTCGACGCCTTGCTATGAACGGTAACAAGGGGGACTTATATGGTGGCGTTTATGCCACACTTATTTTAGAACATCTTGGAGGCACCCCACACCCTGATGATAATCCTTTTACTTATTTAAGCTTTGATCTTGCTGCTATGAAAAGGCATAAGTTTGTCACCATGGGTTCTGAGCTTGATAATCTTGTTTATATCTTGCGTTTCGGAATTACCGCGGAACGCGAGATCCGTCTACCTGCACCTCTTTTGTTTGATTTTTCTCGCAGGAACGGATGGTCCTTTGATGTTGTCCAATTCGATGAGTTCATGGTCCAGCATCAGTTTCGTAACCCCATGGAGGGGGTTGTGCCCGACGAGGAGAAGCACGATGAGTTACCACATTTTCAGGAAGAGACCGCCACCGAGTTCGGTGAAGGTTCTTCCTCTGTTTGGCGCTCGGAACCTTCCTCGTGGGAGACTTCGAGGAGTTCGGTGTACGCGCCAGCATCCTTCTACGACCCTTGGACTCACCACCATACCCCCGGAGCAGGAGGCTCCTGGGGGCAGTAGCTTCTACCAACTTAGGCCAAAAGCCTAAGCTTGGGGGAGTACGTGCTCCTCTTACTTTTCCATTGTATTATCCGTTTTATTCACTTTGATCTTTTCGAAGTTTTTGCCCGTTCTTCTTTATTTCTCTCTTTGCAAAAACAACAAAAAGATTTTCTCTTTCTTTTGCTTTTATTCAACCTTTGAAAAATCCAAAAAGATTTCCTTTCTCTCTTTAGTTTGCTTTGTTTTCAGAGTTCAGCTCGAGTCCGTGATGGCATTTAATTATATTTCCTACGTTTGATCGTGCAAGTGACAAGCAGTAATGACGAAGATCGACTAAAGGGAAGCAACAAGGAAGACCGGTATGAACTCTTTTTGTTTCTACTTTTGTACATATGCCTGTATTTATGATCTAGAGACCAGCTTGTAGCGACATAGTGCTATGTTTACAATGCTCTTTCAGTGGTTCATGCTTTACTTGTGGCTAGTCTTGAATAACTAGAGTATATAATGTGTTATTGAAATGATCTACATGCATTGCACTGTTCATAGCCTGGTATACTAAGGTGGTATTTCCCTTAAGAGAATTTTTGGATTGACTTGGCACATGCTTACACATGTTAAGACTAAAAAGTCTACTCTGCCTTGATGATCTTTGAGTTTCAGAATAGTTATATCACTTTCATGCCTGATTCAATGTTGCTTTGTCACTCTGCATGATTATGACCGTTATTGCTCTCTAGTTGGTCGCTTCCCAGTCTTTTGCTAAACTTCCACTTGTACTAAGCGGACTGACTGCTTGTGCATCCAAAATCCTTAAAACCTGTTATGCCATATGAGTCCACTATACCTTCCTATACATGGTATTTACCTGCCATTCCTAACGAAGACTTTCGTGTACCATCTCGAAATTAATCAAAAGCATTTCTCTTTTTGTGCCTATGTTTTAGCTCATGAGGAAGTAGTAGTTAATTCATGATCTTTTTAAGTTGGACAAGTTTCACCCCTGGATTGCATGTCTAATGTGCAAACCCTTAATACGAGAAGGAACTGGCATCGAGTGCGCCCGGCTCAAAAAGATAATATAGCAAACAAACCCTCCTTCACGCTTTGTTCATGAGAAATCAGAAAACTTTGGCAGTGATAAACAAAGGAGATTAAGAGGATGTGATCGTCCTCATGCGGGAGCCGTTCCTCGAGACTTGTCCACTCAAAGAGTGATTGAGTTATCTACTAGCATTCGTTGACGAAATATGCACCTCTCAAAAACGTTTTTACCTCTGTTTCTAAAAACCAAGAGATCTGGTACATGTTTAGTTTTTGTTTCCGATCACGGGTTTTCAACTTTGCCAACAAAAGCCACGGTTCGAGAGTCTTCACCTTCTTTCTTCAAAGCACTAACTAGGAGAGTATAATTGTCACTCTGAGTGTAATGTGCATTGTCCCAAAGTATTACATTGTCTTCTGCATACTTGTGATATGATTTATTCTGAAATTCTTAGTTCTAGTCTCCTTTAAAACTCTGGAGGAGTTTCTGCATTTATGTTTTGCTTCACTCATGGAGACTAGCGAGATACCACCCTAGTATGCTCAAGCTATGTGCAATGTAATCTTGTCTTGATTTTCAGTAGTATATTATTTACTTTTAAGTATTTGTGACTAATCACTTGAAAGAAGGATTGCTCCTTGCATTGTCCTCATAGTACTGTTTTTAATACTTGCTAGACTCCTTTCGTAGTACATGCTTATATACATCTAATGAAGCAAAAGAGTTTGTCAAAGTTTTCTTTGTCGCGTCCAGTTCGTTGAACTGAATTGCTTGAGGACAAGCAATATGCTAAGCTTGGGGGAGTTGATACGTCTCAAACGTATCTACTTTTCCAAACACTTTTGATATTGTTTTGACCTCATTCTTGCATGATTTGAACTAAACTAACCCGGACTGACGCTGTTTTCAGCAGAGCTGCCTGTATGGTTTGTTTGTGTGCAGGAAAACGGATTTTTAGGTATCTCAGAAAAATCCACGAAAAATCACAGAAAATCCATGCACCCGAAGGAACCAGGGGCCAGAAGAGGGGCCAGAGGGGGGCCAGGGGGTGCCCAAGCGCCCTGTGAGCGTGCCCCCCCTGGGCCGCACCGGGGGGTCGCCTGGGTGGGGCCCACACCCCCTGGTGCCCTACTTTGCCTCGTATTTTTACTCACGACGCGGAAACCCCAGATCGGAAGTTCTTTTCGCAATTTTCCGTCGCGGAGCCGCCGCCACCCTCTGTTCTTCCTCGGGAGGGCTAATCTGGAGGCTGAATTGGCCTCCGGAGAGGGGAGATCGTCGCCATCGTCATCATCATCAGCACTCCATCATCCCTCCATGACTTCTCCCTCCATGTATGAGTAATTCCCCTACTGTAGGCGAAGGGGATGGTAGGGATTGGATGAGTTAGATCATGTAATAGTTTGTCAGATCGTTGGGGGCATGTTGCCTATCATCTACTATGGTGTTTATCATCTTTGCTTCAACTTGTTATTCTTAATGCTTGACACTTAGGGCCCGAGTGCCATGATCTCAGATCTGAACCATATGTGTTTGCATGAATATATTTGTGTTCGTGATCCTATCTATGAGTTGTTTGCACCTATTACGGTTCGGAACCGGCGATCCCAAAAGTGACAGCTTGGGACACCAAAGGGGATGGTCCGTAGTTTGAGGATTACATGTATCCATTGAGTTCATTGCTTTGTTCCGGTGCTCTTTGACAGGAGCACCTTAATCTCCATAAGTTCCTTTTGGCCCCGTTCGTAGCGGGATGGTAGGACAAAAGATGTTGTGCAAGTTCTTATTGCAAGCACGTACAACTACCTACGGGATACATGCCTAATGTTTGATATTTTCCTAGATGATCATTACTTTTCCATGTGCCGTGCCCCAAGTTAGAATCTATCTCATCCATGCAGCGCCCAACCATCCATTTCCCTAGCCTATAGTGTTTTAAACCCTGCTTGTCACTAGTTGCTACTTTTGCCATTTACCTTCACTATTTACTTTTTGCTGTTTACTTTTACTATCACTATTATCACTATCATATCACTGTTACCACTTATCTTTTGTTGCAAGTAAGTATATTTCAGGTGCGGTTGAATTGACAACTCAACTATCAAAGCTTATAAATACTCTTTGGCTCCCCGTGTGTCGAATCAATAAATTGGGTTATTCTTACCCGCGAAGACTATCTCGATCCCTTACGGTTGAGGGTTATCATGCTACAGTAACCCTTGGGGTTAAGGTAATCTTTTGCTAAACAAGTATATAATCATCATTGTATCGTATTCCTTTCAATTCGAGTTAAATTCAAATTTCAAATTGTGAGTGAAATTCAAGTTGCTCAAACATAGAAACTAAAATGTTCATCATGTGGCAAATATTCTTTTGATAATATTGGTGGTGAAACAACATTTTTGCAAAAGTCTTAAGTGTCCTAAACTAATTGGGACAGAAAGGATTAAAAGAAAATGCCAAAAAAAAGAAAGAAGAAAAGAAGCTGTAAAGGAAAAGGAGAGAGACCCCTTCCCCGTGGACCCTGGCCCAACTGGGCAAGGCCCAGCAGACGGCCCACCTCTCCCTGGCCTATATGGCCCCCCTCCCCGTGACCTAACTGAGCACACTCCCCCCATGTTCCTCTCTCTCCATCTGCCCCCGATCCAGATCGGGGCAGTGCGCCGTCCCCGTCGCCGTTCGAGCCAACGAGTCGGCGCCCCTTCGCCACCAAGTCGAAACCGCCCGAGGCCACCGCCACCTCGCCGGATCGCCTTCCCCCATCGCCGAACTGTCGTCCCCGTCCTCCTCCTCAAGGGCCTAACTCGAGCCTCGCCGCCCCCTCTTCTCGGCAACGATGGTGAGGACACGTCCCCGGCCTCACCACCTCCCCCGTCCCCTTGTGCACGCCCACGCCCCACACCGAGCCCGTGACCGTCACGGCCTCGCTCGTCGCTCGGCCGCCGCAGACCTCCGCACGCGCGCCACACATTCGCCCGCTCCTGCCTCGTTGAGGCCGCGCCTTGCGCGCCACTGCAGCCGCGCCCGTTGGGGCCTGGCCGCGCCCACCAAGGCTGCTGCTGCCCGGGGCCGTGCCCCTGCTCGTCCGCGCGGCTGCCTCCCCGCAGTCGCCCGCGTCCACGCGCGCCTGGGCTCGCTCATGCTCGCCTGCTGCCGCATCTGCTACTTCTGCTACTTGTGCGTGCTGCGTGCCTGCCTCCTGCTCGAGGCTACCTCCGCCACGACCTCCCCTGCTCCGCACGCCGGAGACGCCCCCTCCTCCGGCGCTGCCCGCCGCTGGCCAGCAGGCCGCGCCCTGGGCCGTCCCGCGCCCGGCGCTGGCGCCCGTCGCTGCGGCCGCGACCCTCCCCGCCTCCACTGGCCGCGCCCCCTAGCCGCCGGCCCCGCCTGCCAACCGCACCTGTCGGCCGCGCCCCTGGGCGTCGGCCGCGCCCGCCTGGCTCCTCCGCCCCTACGCGCTGGGCTGGCGCCCGCCGCCATGGCCACGCCCTCCCTGGCCGGTGGTGGCCTCGGGCGCACAAGTGGGGCGCTCACGCCCGTTCGCCCCGGTGCCCGGTAGCCCGTTTGGCCCATGTGCCTCTGCACGTGGGGCTCGCCCCCAAATGTTTTTTTTAAATTAATGTAAATGTTAAAATAATAATAATTAAAAATAATAAATTAATTTAATTAATTTAATTAATTAGTTAATTTGTAATTAATTATATTAATTAATAAAATTAATTAATCATGTTAATTAACCTAAGTTATTTAATGCTGTTAGTTAACTAATTAACCCTAATTAACCTGATAATTAAACTATCTAATCTGTTAATTAGTGTAGATGCAATGACATGTGGCCCCCAACAGTCTGGTTGACTCGTCAGCGGTCAACTTTGACCGCTGACATCGTGATGACATAACAATTCTTTTTTCGAATTAATTAATTAATTATATTTTCAAAATATTGTTAAAACTTTAGAAAATCATATAAAATAATCCGAAACTCGGATGAAAAAGTTTTATATATGAAAATCGCTTAGATCGACGAGGCAAATCCGAATACGCGGTCCGTTCTTCCGCCACACATCCCTAGCATAGCGAACATGCAACCTTCCCTCTCCGGTTCATCCGTCCGAAAACACGAAACACCAGGAAAACTTTCCCGGATGTTATCCCCCTTCGCCGGTACCATGTACCACTGCGTTAGAGCACCCTAGCACTACATGTTAACGGGTCGTGCTTCCTTATTGCATCTGTATGCTTTGTATTTATTGTTTCTTCCCCCTCTTCTCTCCGGTAGACCGCGAGATTGATGCTACCTCGGTGATCGACTGCATCGACGACGACCCCTCCTTCTTGCTAGAGCAACCAGGCAAGCCAACCCCCCTTGATCATTCCGATATCGCCCACTCTCTTCTCTCTTATGCTTGCATTAGAACTGCTACTGCTTTTTGTATGATCCTATTCTGATGCATAGCCTGTTGTTGATACTGCTTTCATTCCTTACATGTTTATACTAAACTGCGTAGTATAGGCTGGTTAGAGATCCACCAGTGACCCCCCACTTGTCCCGGCTGCCACGCTGGATTATCCGAAAACCCGATCAACGGGATCGAAGACCAGGACCCGGCACCGCACATCACTCTCCCCTTAGTTGCTCGATACTACTGGGTTACTATCGAGTGCCGAGGGTGAGACCTCATCAACACTTCTGATGTTAACCTTGTAGGTTAGTTCATCGGTTGTGGTCATCGAGGGTGATTCCTCTTTCTCCACTCTCGATAACGACACTGTCGTGCGACTCCTCAAGAGTGGACCTCGAGGGTGACTCCTCTTTCGTTCACCTTGACGATAACATTAGGTGGAATTCCATCGAGGGTGATTTCCTCAAGTTTCCCTTTGGTGTTAGACACACAGTTACTATGACTTTACACTGAACCTGGTTACTAAAGACGGGTCGACACAGAGGGGTACCCGCGCGAGCTTAATTGCGAGTGATGTGTAGTCGGGTTGACCTAGAAGGTGCCCGCGAGATAAATACGAGGCGTGGCCGGGCACTTGCCCTTCCCGTAAGTTCTCGAGATGGGGCGATGGGGTCACATGTTCGTGAGTCTCTGCTCGTTACCGCGCGTTCCCAAGACACTAAACGGTTTGGATATTTAATCCAAGGGGCCTCTGGCCTAATAGCGCTAACCATCACGTGGGCATAGTATGGGCGTTCTACGTCGTATGCATCAGCCGAAGCTTAACTGACGTCATTGCGACTGAGCGGCGCGTGCCGGGTTGGACTAGTTAGGCTCCTACCTTTTTAAAGGAGGTTGCTAGGTCTGCTCACCGGTCGTCCACACAACGTGTAGGAGTTCTTGGGGTGATCGGCCCATGACCCCTGGGGGCATAGGGTTTAGTCCGGCGTGCATGACCTCTCTATTAAGTCTAGGTCGGGTTGCGGCGTATTGTTTGGCCGAGGGCGGGCATGACCTGATGGTGTGTCCGGCCGGAGTTAAGCAAGCGTGATGGGTAAGTTGGTGCACCCCTGCAGGGAAGAAAACATATATCGATAGCCTGTCCTACGGTAACAGACACTTGGAGTTGTATCCCGATCGCTACAACTAGAACTGGATGCCGAGGCATTGTTTGGATATGTTGCTTCGGGTGTCGAGAAAGGATCCCGGAGCGATGGAACAACAACATAAATATGACTTATGTTACACTACTCTACCTCCCCCTCTTGCTGCAAGACGGTGGTTTCCAAAAGATGCTAGTCTTCGATAGGGCTAGCTTCTCCCCCTCTTATTCTGGCATTCTGCAGCTTAGTCCACAGATACTACCCTTTTCATTGATACCGATGCATATGTAATGTAGATCCTTGCTTGCGAGTACTTTGGATGAGTACTCACGGTTGCTTTGCTCCCCCTTTCCCCCTCTTTCTTCTTACTGGTTGATGCAACCAGATGGTGGAGTCCAGGAGCCAGATGCCACACTTGACGACTGCTACTACCCCGACGGAGCCTACTACTACGTGGAGACAGCTGACGACCAGGAGTAGTTAGGAGGTCCCAGGCAGGAGGCCTTTCCTTTTCGATTGTGTTGTTTGTGTGCTAGCCTTCTTAAGGCAAACTTGTTTAACTTATGTCTGTACTCAGATATTATTGCTTCCGCTGACTCTTGTGCATTCGAGCTTATGTATTCGAGCCCTCTGGCTTGTAATATAAAGCTTATATTATTTTATTTGTGTCTAGAGTTGTGTTGTGATATCTTCCAGTGAGTCGTTGATCTTGGTCGTACACATTTACGTGCATGATTAGTGTACGGTCAAATCGGGGGCGTCACATTCGTCACACAAAATATTCAAATCATGCACAACCCCAGTTTCAGCCAAGCAATTGTTTCATACTTTAGTATTCTCAAACTTTTTCAACTTTCACGCAATACATGACCATGAGCCATGGACATATCACTATAGGTGAAATAGAGTGGTGGTTGTGGAGAAGACAAAAAAGGAGGAAGATGGTCTCACATCAACTAGGCGTATTAATGGGCTATGGAATGCCCATCAAAAGATATCAATGTGAGTGAGTAGGGATTGTCATGCAACAGATGCACTAGAGCTATAAATGTATGAAAACTGAACAAAAGAAACTAAGTGGGTGTTGATACGTCCAAAACGTATCTATAATTTCTGCTTGCTCCATGCCTTTTTTGTGTGATATTGCTATGATATTTATGCACTTCCATACACTTTTGATCATATTTGGACTAACCTACTAATGGTTGCAAACGTGCACAATGTTCTTGTTTTACACTTTATTGTGTAGGAATTACTTGGAAATTGACAAAAACGCAAAAGGAGTCGTATTGGAGTAGGACTCTGACTTTTCTGAAATCTGTCTGAGAACGTTTTTTAAAGATGGCCACGTTCCGGCCCGAAGATGACGTCGAATGGAAAAAGTCTAGTTGCGAAAGTTGTGGGGAATTTCGAGGCGATGCTTCTGGATATAAAATTCGTCCAAATCGGTGTCCGGACGGCCGAGTAAAACCCGTTTTATTGAGGCCCAAAATCTGATGACGGGAATCCGAGAGTCTATATAAAGAGAGGAAACCTAATTCACCAAGGGCCACGAATTTTCCTCCTCCCAAGCCGCCGTCTTGGAGGGGAGGACCAGCACCATTGCAGCACCATCCACAAGGAAGAAGGGGGGCCAAGGAGCCGCTGCCCCCTAGGGCCGCCGCCGCACCCTAGGGCCGCCGCCGTCTCCTCCTAGCCGTCGCCGCCTCCGTGGCCGCCGCCGGCCGCTGCCTCCTCGCGGGGCTGCACCTCTCCATCAACACCACCATCAAGATCCTCCTCACCATGTCCATGATGTGGGAGTAGTTCCTCCTCAGGGCTGAGGTTTCTACCAGTAGTTATGTGGTCAATTCTCTCTCTCATGATGTGATCTTCGTTGTGATCATAGGCTATGTTAATCTAGAGTGATCCCATGATATTTCCCCTTCCTCTATGTATTGGATTGATGTACTCACTTGTCTTTATCTAGTATAATCCCCGAGACCAAGGTGACAGCGGTCTATTGGACATGGATTAGAAAAAAAAATCATGAGTGATTTCCTCTCTTGTGTGTTGATTGAAGATTGAGAGTCTCTTGGTGCTTGTCTTTGACTATCCTTTAGATATGTTGTGGTGATTGTGGGACTCTCTTTGGATGGCCGCGGTGACATTGGGAAATCTTTAGATTGAGAACTACGAACTTTGAGGTGTGCTTTTGTAGCCCTACATAATTCTCTTCCTCTCTTGACCACGGAGGAATGACCTCCGGGTGCGTCTCCATTGCATGTTTTCTGGGAAATATCATGTGATTCAATTATGTTAATGTTGTTGGGAGTTGCCACTAGTGAAAGTATGATCCCTAGGCCTTGTTTCCACCATTGCAAAACCATTTGTGCTCACGTTTACCACTTGTTTGCTTGCTGCACTTTTTATTACAGATTTATATTACTTTGTTTTGCCATCCATATCACTTGCCATTTAACATCTCTTCGCCGAACTAGTGCACCTATACATCTGACAAGTGTATTAGGTGTGTTGGGGACACAAGAGACTTCTTGTATTTTAGTTGCAGGGTTGCTGAGAGAGACCATCTTCAACCTCTACTTCCCTGAGTTCGATAAACCTTAGGTCATCCACTTGAGGGAAATTGCTGTTGTCCTACGAACCTCTGCGCTTGGAGGCCCAACATAGTCTACAAGAGAAGCGTGTGTAGACATCAAGCTATTTCTGGCGCCGTTGCCGGGGAGGTGAGTGCTTGAAGGTATATTTTTAGATCTTGCAATTAAATCTTTTTGTTTCTTGTTTTTATTTCACTAGTTATGCTTATGGACAACCTTGCTATTGGATCGTTGCTTTTGGGAAGACGCCCCACACCTGTGGTGGTTGCTCCTCCCCCAACATAGTCTACAAGAGTAGAAGCGTGTGTAGACATCAAGCTATTTCTGGCGCCGTTGCCGGGGAGGTGAGTGCTTGAAGGTATATTTTTAGATCTTGCAATTAAATCTTTTTGTTTCTTGTTTTTATTTCACTAGTTATGCTTATGGACAACCTTGCTATTGGATCGTTGCTTGTGGGAAGACGCCCCACACCTGTGGTGGTTGCTCCTCCCCCTACTGAAATTGTGCCCTATAAAATACCAGTTGGTATTATCGATTATGTTTTGGCTAATCGTTATGCAGGAGACAGACATCCCGGTGAACACTTGCTATATCTGTCACAACTATGTTCATTATTTAAGCTTGCAGGTGTATCAAGGGAGTTTGTCATGAGGAAATTGTTCGCCGTATCACTTATAGATAAAGCTTCAGATTGGTATAAGCTTCTCGATAACTCGCACTTGCTTGATTGGCAAGAGCTTATGTCTCTCTTTTATACTAAGTTTTATCCTCTTCATGAAATTCATCGAGACAGGAACTATATCTATAACCAATGAGAAAGATTATGCTTATGTGGAGAGTAAGAGTACCTTTTTGCATGTGGATCATGGTAACAATGCTTTATGTGATGCTTATATTGTTGAGTTTATTCGTGATCCCACTGAAAATTATTATGAGAAGGGAACATATGCTTATAGATATTTCAATAATATTAAGTTCCCTCTCTTTATGTTGAAGGTTTTGAAGCTGCACTTGTTTTGTCTTCCTATACTTATTGCTTTGTGCTTCAATGAATTATTCCATTGCAATATTCCTATGCATAGGAAGCATGTTAGGCTTAAATGTGTTTGGTATTTGCTTCTTGATGCTCTCTTTTGTTCTTCAACTCTTATTCCTACGAGAGCATCATTAAAGTCTTATGCCTAGCTTAAAGGCATAAAAAAAGCGCTTTTGGGAGGCAGCCCACAATGAATAAAATTTTATTTTGCTTTTGTTGTGTCTTGATGTTGTTACTACAGTAGCATCATCACTGTATCTTTACTTTTCAGCTTTGTGCCAAGTGTAGCCTCTGATTGCAAGAAAGTTCAAAAGTTGTGACGTGCTGTCTAGGAAACAGATTCTGTCCTTGGATAGAAAAATTCGTATAAAATCACCAGATCATCTTTTTGGTCTGAATTGTTTCGATAGCGTGCTCTATACAATTGGCTTTCGGGCGTCTATTCTGAGTTTTTTGATTTGAGTTGCAGAAGTGCCCCGAAAAAATTATTTACTACCTGTTGGTCAGTTTTTCACAGATTCTGTCCTGTTTTGCCTCTTCTTCGTTTTGCAAACCTTGAGCTTGCTTTTTCTTTGCAAAAACCTTTTGGCAATCTTGAGAAACAGTAGACCTTCAAGAATATCCTTATTTCCAGCAAGGAACAATTATTTTATTATGGGTACTAACCTCGCTAATCAGATTATGATGAGTTATGTATGAAGGGAGTTTTCAAGTGTGCGAGGGAAGATGATAAAAAGATTCAGGAGTGTCAAACGCTCAAGCTTGGGGATGCCCCCATGCACCCCCAAGAAATATTCAAGAAGACTCAAGCGTCTAAGCTTGGGGATGCCCCCGTGCATCCCCTTCTCCATCAACATTATCAGTTCGTCTTTCGTTCCACTATATTTTTATCACTTCATGTGTTATGTGCTATGCTTGGAGCGTCTTGCTTTTAGTTTTCTTTAGCTTTGCTTGCTGTTCATAACGAGTTGGAACTCAGCTTTCTTTGTGTGGGAGAGAAACACGCTCCACTTCAACCTAGAACATAACATAGAATTTTCATGTCTATCCTTGTTGTGTGTGTTCTTTGTCTTTCAATAGCTACTGTCATGCTTAGCTCTTAGTTTTCATGCTTTTCTTTTTAAAGAGCTTTTGTTTAGTTGGTCGCTGGAACTCTCTTTAGTTATCATGCTTATCTTGTTAAGAGAGTTTGCTTCTGTTGCACTGGTTGATATGTCTCTGATAAAAATGCTATGTGCATAATGGTGCCTAGTAGTTCATGTTTTCTTATGGTTAGTCTCAAATAGCTGGGGGATTCTTAATGTGTTATTGAAGTACCAACATGATTTGTTTGCCTATGATGTGGTATGGTTTAGTGATATCTTCCTCCAAGAATTTATTTTGATTGACTTGGCGTATTCTAACGCATATTTAAGACTGTAAAGAAAGTCTATCAAGCCTTGATGATCTTTAATTTCTGAGTAGCGATATAACTTCCATGCCCGATTCAATGTTGCTTTGTCGCTCTGCATGATTATGACCGTCATTGCTCTTTTAGTTGGTCGCTCCCAGTCTTTTGCTAACATTCGCCTGTACTAAGCGGACTGACTGCTTGTGCATCCAAAATCCTTTAAACCAGTTATGCCATACGAGTCCACCATACCTTCCTATACATGGTATTTACCTGCCATTCCTAACGAAGACTTTCATGTACCATCTCGAAATTATTCAAAAAAAAGCATTTCTCTTTTGTGCCTCTGTTTTAGCTCATGAGGAAGTAGTAGTTAATTCATGATCTTTTTAAGTTGGACAAGCTTCACCTCGGGATTGCATGTCTAATGTGCAAACCCATAATACGAGAAGGAACTGGCATAGAGTGCGCCCGACTCATTAAAAAAATATACAACAAACAAACCCTCCTTCACGCTTTGTTCATGAGAAATCAGAAAACTTTGGCAGTGATAAACAAAGGAGATTAAGAGGATGTGATCGTCCTCATTCGGGAGCCGTTCCTCGAAACTTGTCCAGCTCAAGAAGTAATTGAGTCATCTGCTAGCATTCGTTGACGAAACATGCATATCCAAAAAATAATTACTACCTCTGTTTTTAAAACCAAGAGCTCTGGTACATGTTTAGTTCTTGTTTCCGACAACGGGTTTTCAACCTTGCCAACAAAAGCCACGGTTCGAGAGTCTCCACCTTCTTTATTCAAAGCACCAACTATTAAGAGCATGATTGTCCTTCTGAGTGTAATGTGCATTGTCCCAAAGTACCATTGTCTTTTGCATGATTATGATATCGTTTATTCTGAAATCAATGCATCTAGTCGTCACTTAAACTTTGGAGGTGCCCCTGCATTTATGTTTTGCTTCACTAAAGGGGGCAAGCGAGATATCACTTTGTCATATTTGCACACCATGCTCATTACAAATCTTCTGAGCATTTCAATATCATATTGTAAAACTTTCAGTTCTTTGTAATTTTCTCATGAGGCAACTTAATTACTATAGACCCATTGTCTCAGTAAGCACTTCTCATGTGACTATGAAAAGTTCTTATATGGTTAATAGCATGTCACCACAGAAATTATGCTTATTATCATTTACCTACTCGAGGACGAGCAGGAATTAAGCTTGGGGATGTTGATACGTCCAAAACGTATCTATAATTTCTGCTTGCTCCGTGCCTTTTTTGTGTGATATTGCTATGATATTTATGCACTTCCATACACTTTTGATCATATTTGGACTAACCTACTAATGGTTGCAAACGTGCACAATGTTCTTGTTTTACACTTTATTGTGTAGGAATTACTTGGAAATTGACAAAAACGCAAAAGGAGTCGTATTGGAGTAGGACTCTGACTTTTCTGAAATATGTCTGAGAACGTTTTTTAAAGATGGCCACGTTCCGGCCCGAAGACCACTTCAAAAGGAAAAAGTCTAGTTGCGAAAGTTGTGGGGAATTTCGAGGCGATGCTTCTGGATATAAAGTTCGTCCAAATCGGAGTACGGACGGCCGAGTAAAGCCCGTTTTACTGAGGCCAAAAATCTGATGACGGGAATCCGAGAGTCTATATAAAGAGAGGAAACCTAGGTCACCAAGGGCCACAAATTTTCCTCCTCCCAAGCCGCCGTCTTGGAGGGGAGGACCAGCACCATTGCAACACCATCCACAAGGAAGAAGGGGGGCCAAGGAGCCGCTGCCCCCTAGGGCCGCCGCCGCCCCCAGGGCCGCCGCCGTCTCCTCCCAGCCGCCGCCGCCTCCTCGCGGGGCTGCACCTCTCCATCAACACCACCATCAAGACCCTCCTCACCATGTCCATGATGCGGGAGTAGTTCCTCCTCGGGGCTGAGGTTTCTACCAGTAGCTATGTGGTCAATTCTCTCTCCCATGATGTGATCTTCGTTGTGATCATAGGCTATGTTAATCTAGGGTGATCCCATGATATTTCCCCTTCCTCTATGTATTGGATTGATGTACTCACTTGTCTTTATCTAGTATAATCCCCGAGACCAAGGTGACAGCGGTCTATTGGACATGGATTAGAAAAATATTTTCATGAGTGATTTCCTCTCTTGTGTGTTGATTGAAGATTGAGAGTCTCTTGGTGCTTGTCTTTGACTATCGTTTAGATATGTTGTGGTGATTGTGGGACTCTCTTTGGATGGCCGCGGTGACATTGAGAAATCCTTAGATTGAGAACTACGAACTTTGAGGTGTGCTGTTGTAGCCCTACATAATTCTCGTCCTCTCTTGACCACGGAGGAATGACCTCCGGGTGCGTCTCCATTGCATGTTTTATGGGAAATATCATGTGATTCGATTATGTTAATGTTGTTGGGAGTTGCCACTAGTGAAAGTATGATCCCTAGGCCTTGTTTCCACCATTGCAATACCATTTGTGCTCACATTTACCACTTGTTTGCTTGTTGCACTTTTTATTACAGATTTATATTACTTTGTTTTGCCATCCATATCACTTGCCATTTAACATCTCTTCGCCGAACTAGTGCACCTATACATCTGACAAGTGTATTAGGTGTGTTGGGGACACAAGAGACTTCTTGTATTTTAGTTGCAGGGTTGCTTGAGAGAGACCATCTTCAACCTCTACTTCCCTGAGTTCGATAAACCTTAGGTCATCCACTTGAGGGAAATTGCTGCTGTCATACAAACCTCTGCGCTTGGAGGCCCAACATAGTCTACAAGAGTAGAAGCGTGTGTAGGCATCAGGTGTGCATCCAACTTGCTTGCTCGCGAAGACCTAGGGCATTTGAGGAAGCCCATCGTTGGAATATACAAGCCAAGTTCTATAATGAAAATGCCCACTAGTATATGAATGTGACAAAACAAGAGACTCTCTATAATGAAGATCATGGTGCTACTTTGAAGCACAAGTGTGGAAAAAGGATAGTAGCATTGTCCCTTCTTTCTTTTTCTCTCTTTTTTGGAGAATCTTTCTCTTTTTTTTGGCCTTTCTCTTCTTTTTTTTCTCACACAGGACAATGCTCTAATAATGATGATCATCACACTTCTATTTATTTACAACTCAAGGATTACAACTCGATACTAGAACAAAATATGACTCTATATGAGTGCCTCCGGCGGTGTACCGGGATGGCAATGAATCAAGAGTGACATGTATGAAAAATTATGCATGGTGGCTTTGCCACAAACACAATGTCAACTACATGATCATTTAAGGCAATATGACAATGATGGAACATGTCATAATAAACAGAACGATGGAAAGTTGCATGGCAATATATCTCGGAATGGCTTTGGAAATTCCATAATAGGTAGGTATGGTGGCTGTTTTGAGGAAGGTATATGGTGGGTGTATGGTACCGGAGAAAGTTGCGCGGTACTAGAGAGGCTAGCAATGGTGGAAGAGTAAGAGTGGGTATAATCCATGGACTCAACATTAGTCATACATAACTCATATACTTATTGCAAAAATCTACAAGTTATCAAAACCAAGCACTACCCGCAGGCTCCTAGGGGAAGGGTTGGTAGGAGTTAACCATCGTGCGATCCCGACCTCCACACAAAGGAAGACAATCAATAAATAAATCATGCTCCAACTTCATCACATAACGGTTCACCATACATGCATGCTACGGGACTTGCAAACCTCAACACAAGTATTTCTCAAATTCACAATTGCTCTACAAGCATTACTCTAATATCACCATCTTCATATATCAAAACAATCATCAAGTATCAAACTTCTCATAGTATTCAATGCATTATATATGGAAGTTTTTATTATACCCATCTTGGATGCCTATCATATTAGGACTAATTTTATAGCCAAAGCAAATTACCATGCTGTTCTAAAGGACTCTCAAAATAATATAAGTGAAGCATGATAGTTCATCTATTTTTTCAAAATAAAACCACCGCCGTGCTCTAAAAAGATATAAGTGAAGCACTAGAGCAAACGACAAACTACTCCGAAAGATATAAGTGAGGATCGATGAGTAGTTGAATAATTCTGTAACTATGTGAAGACTCTCTAACATTTAAGAGTTTAAGATCTTGGGATATTATTCAAACAACAATCAAAACAAAATAAAATAAAATGACGCTCCAAGCAAAACACATATCATGTGGTGAATAAAAATATAGCCTCAAGTAAAGTTACTGATAGACGAAGACGAAAGAGGGGATGCCTTCCCGCGACATCCCCGAGCTTAGGCTTTTGGTTTTCCTTGAATTTTACCTTGGGGGTGCCTTGGGCATCCCCAAGCTTAGGCTCTTGCCACTCTTTATTCCATAGTCCATCAAATCCTTACCCAAAAACTTGAAAACTTCACAACACAAAACTCAACAGAAAACTCGTAAGCTCCGTTAGTATAAGAAAATAAATCACCACTTTTGGTAATGTTATGAACTCATTCTAAATTCATATTGGTGTAATATCTACTGTATTCCAACTTCTCTATGGTTCATACCCTCCGATACTACTCATAGATTCATCAAAATAAGCAAACAACACATAGAAAATTGAATCTGTCAAAAAAAACACAACAATCTGTAGCTATATGAAACTTTTGAATACTTCTGTAACTCAAAAAATTCTGAAATAAATTGGTGGATGTGAGGAATTTGTAACTCAAAGAATCAACCTAAAAGCACTCTCGAGTAAAAAATGTCAGATAATCTCGTGAGCGTAAAGTTTCTATTTTTTACAGCAAGATCGCAAAAACTTTCACCCAAGTATTCCCAGAGGTTCTACTTGGCACTTTATTGAAACAAAAGCTATAAAACATGATTACTACAGTATCTTAATCATGTGAACTCACAAAAATAATAGGGGTAAATATTGGGTTGTCTCCCAACAAACACTTTTCTTTAATGCCTTTTAGCTAGACATGATTATTTCAATGATGCTCGCAGGAAAGCAAAGAATTGAAACACAAAGGGAGCATCATGAATCGCATGAAAAGCACATTTAATTCTAACCCACTTCCTATGCATAGGGATTTTGTGAGCAAACCATTTATGGGAACAAGAATCAACTAGCATAGGAAGGAAAAACAGGCACGACTTCAAGATTTTCAACACATAGAGTAGAAACATGATTTACTGTAATAGGTAGAAGCATATGTTCCTCTCTCATAATAATTTTCAGGGGCATCATGAATGAATTCAACAATATCGCTATCACATACAACATTCTTTTCATGATCTACAAGCATAGAAAATTTATTACTCTCCACATAAGCAAATTTCTTCTCATGAATAATAGTGGGAGCATCATATGAAAGTTTAATACTATAAATTGTTTCCACATTAAAAGAGTAATGTTCAGTAAAAGGATATTCAAAATAATGACAATAATCATCACTATTTCTTATAACATAAGTACCATCACAATAATCATCATAAGTAGCAACTTTGTTCTCATCATAATCAATTGAAACCTCTTCCAAGATAGTGGAATCATTACTAAATAAAGGCATGACCTCTCCAAATCCACTTTCATCAATATAATAATCATAAATAGGAGGCATGCTATCGTCATAATAAATTTGCGCATCAAAACATGGGAGACTAAAAATATCATCTTCATTAAACATAGCATCCCCAAGCTTGGGACAAAAATTAATTGCAGCAAATAAATTCTCAAACATGTCATTCTCATCAAACATAGCATCCCCAAGCGTGGGCCTTTGCATATCATAAGCATAATCACTCTCGTCATTAATAGTATGGATAGCACCAATAGTATAGCAATTATCATCATCACAATGAGTAATAGGAGCAACATCATTTGGGAGGGATACCTTTTTACCTTTGCTTCTCCGTCTTTTCTTTTTCTTCTTCGCATCATGTGTGGGTTTAATCCTCTTTTTGGAGCTCCTTATTAATGAGATTGGTTGAATAGAAAGCTCCTCCTCGTTACCCGATTCATCATAAGAAAGAATAGGAGGATATTGGGAAATCTCTTCCCTTTCATTAGTATTCTCTTCATCTTCTATTTGTTTTCTTGTCTTTATGTAGTTGGCAATATAAGGATTTTCAATGCAATTCACCGCACAATACATATAAATATCCTCTAGATCAAAATTAAGAACTTTATCAAGGACAAATTCTGGCAGATCCTTAGTTATACGTTTCATTTCTTCATAACCCACAAGCAAACTAAGTTCATTATGATGTGCAAGGGAAATCAAGTCATCACACTTTTTGGACACGATTGGATCATGAAACAATTTGCATTGGATATTTAAATGATCGCGCTCATTGCAAAGTTCATAAGGATGGCAAAGAAATTTTAAATTTTTAGCACAAGCATCTAGCCTCTCTTTCAACCATTTAGTTTCTAAATACTTATGCCTCTTGCAAAATCTATCTTCACTATTTGGTGTGTACTTGCAAACTCTATGCACTCCACAAAAGTTGACATGCTTATAAGAGACATTTTCATCATGACTAGTGCAATCATCATTAGTACTATGGATATTCAAAGAGTTCATACTAACAATATTGCAATCATGCGCATCATTCAAAGATTTAGTGCCAAACATTTTAATGCATTCTTCTTCTAGTACTTGGGCACAATTTTCCTTCCATCATTTTCACAAAAGACATTAAAAAGATGAAGCATATGAGGCAACCTCAATTCCATTTTTTAGTTTTCTTTTATAAACTAAACTAGTGACAAAACAAGAAACTAAAAGATTCGATTGCAAGATCTAAAGATATACCTTCAAGCACTCACCTCCTCGGCAACGGCGCCAGAAAAGAGCTTGATTTCTACTACGCAACCTTCTTCTTGTAGACGTTGTTGGGCCTCCAAGTGCAGAGGTTTGTAGGACATTAGCAAAATCCCCTCAAGTGGATGACCTAAGGTTTATCAATCTGTGGGAGGCGTAGGATGAAGATGGTCTCTCTCAAACAACCCTGCAACCAAATAACGAAGAGTCACTTGTGTCCCCAACACACCCAATACAATGATAAACTGTATAGATGCACTAGTTCGACGAAGAGATGGTGATACAAGTGCAATATGGATGGTAGATATAGGCTTTTGTAATATGAAAATATAAAAACAGCAAGGTAACTAATGATAAAAGTGAGCGAAAATGGTATTGCAATGCTTCAAAACAAGGCCTAGGGTTCATACTTTCACTAGTGCAAGTTCTCTCAACAATGATAACATAATTAGATCATATAAAAATCCCTCAACATGGAACAAGGAGTCACTCCAAAGTCACTAATAGCGCAGAACAAACGAAGAGATTATTGTAGGGTACGAAACCACCTCAAAGTTATTCTTTCGGATCGATCTATTGGGCTATTCCTATAAGTGTCACAAACAACCCTAGAGTTCGTACTAAAATAAAACCTTAAGACACACATCAACCAAAACCCTAATGTCACCACAAGTATCCGCGGGTTTGATTATATGATATGCATCACACAATCTCAGATTCATCTATTCAAACCAACACAAAGAACTTCAAAGAGTGCCCCAAAGTTTCTACCGGAGAGTCAACACGAAAACGTGTGCCAACCCCTATGCATAAGTTCACAAGGTCACCGAACCCGCAAGTTGATCACCAAAACATACATCAAGTAGATCACGTGAATATCCCATTGTCACCATAGATAAGCACATGCAAGACATATATCAAGTGTTCTCAAATCCTTAAAGACTTAATCTGATAAGATAACTTCAAGGGAAAACTCAATCCATTACAAGAAGGTAGAGGGGGAGAAACATCATAAGATCCAACTATAATAGCAAAGCTCGTGATACATCAAGATCGTGCCAAATCAAGAACACGAGAGAGAGAGAGAGATCAAACACATACCCTCAGCCCCGAGGGTGAACTACTCCCTCCTCGTCATGGAGAGCGCCGGGATGATGAAGATGGCCACCGGTGATGGATCCCCCCTCCGGCAGGGTGCTGGAACAGGGTCAGGATTGGTTTTTGGTGGCTACAGAGGCTTGCGGTGGCGGAACTCCCGATCTAGGTTTCTTTTCGGGGGTTTCTGTATTTATAGGAATTTTTGGCGTCGGTCTCACGTCATGGGGGTCTCCGAGTCGTCCATGAGGCAGGGGGCGCTCCCAGGGGGTAAGGCTCTCCCTCCACCCTCGTGGACGGCTCGGGACTCGTCTGGCCCAACTCTTTTACTCCGGGGGCTTCTTTTGGTCCATAAAAATCATCAAATATTGGCACGTCAATTGGACTCCGTTTGGTATTCCTTTTTCTGTAAAACTCAAAAACAAGGAAAAAATAGAAACTCACACTGGGCTCTAGGTTAATAGGTTAGTCCCAAAAATCATGTAAAATAGCATATAAATGCATATAAAACATCCAAGATGGATAATATAATAGCATGGAACAATAAAAAAATTATAGATACGTTGGAGACGTATCTACGAGTCCACGGAGGACTCCACCCACAAAGGGTCCACGAAGAAGCAACCATGTCTATTCCACCATGGCCATCACCCACGAATGACTTGCCTCACTAAACTAGATCTTCAAGAGGTAGGCGATCTCCTTGCCCTTACAAACTCCTTGGTTCAACTCCACAATCTTGTCGAAGGCTCCCAAGTGACACCTAACCAATCTAGGAGACACCACTCTCCAAAAGGTAATAGATGGTGTGTTGATGATGAACTCATTTCTCTTGTGCTTGAAATGATACTCTCCCCAACACTCAACTCTCTCTCACAGATTTGGATATGGTGGAAAGAAGATTTGAGTGGAAAGCAACTTGGGGAAAGGCTAGAGATCAAGATTCATATGGTAGGATTGGAATATCTTGGTCTCAACACATGAGTAGGTGGTTCTCTCTGAGAAAATGAGTAGTGGAAGTGTAGGTATGTTCTGATGGCTCTCTCCATGAATGAAGAGTGGGTGGAGGGGTATATATAGCCTCCACACAAAATCTAACCGTTACACACAATTTACCAAACTCGGTGGGACCGAATAATGAAACTCGGTCAGACCGATTTAGTTCAAAATGTGAATTTTAGTCTTTTCGGTGGGACCGACATGATCAACTCGGTGGGACCAATTTCATTAGGGTTAGGGCATAACGTAATCTCAGTGAGACTGATCACATCAACTCGGTGAGACCGATTTCTGTAATAGGCAAACAGAGAGTTTGTCAGGCAAACTCGGTGGGACCGATTTGCTCATTTCGGTGAGACCGAAACATTACAAAAAGGAAACAGAGAGTTTGCATTGCGAACTCGGTGGGACCGATTGCTCACTTCGGTTAGACCGAAAAGTTACGAGGGGAAACAGAGAGTTTGCAATCCCATCTCGGTGAGACCGAGATCCCTATCAATGAGACCGAACTGATTAGGGTTTCTGGCTATGGCTATGTCAAATGAACTCGGTGGCGCCGGATAGATCAAATCGGTGGGGCCGAGCTTGACTTTTGGTTTGGGACATATGTGGATATGAGAAAGTGGTTGAGGGTTTTTGGAGCATATCACTACGCATTTTGAGCAAGTAAGCCATTAAGCAACACCTCATCCGTTTTTAATAGTATTGGCTTTACCTATGGACTCAATTTGATCTTGGATCACTAAAATGAAAATGTAGAGTAATGAGCTTGAGCCAATCTGTGTCCCTAGCATTTTGAGGGGTCCACATTCCTAGTCCATCCCATGCCAATCATTTAAAACTTTCTAAAATGATCATCTTGAAAAAGCATTAGTTCAATGAGCTATATGTTGTTAGGAATTACCAAAACCACTCAGGGATAGTTGCACTTTCAATCTCCCCCTTTGTGGTAATTGATGACAACATATAGATCAAAGCTTCGACAAAAGATAATAAGATTGAAATATATTGTCGCTTTGAGAAGTATTTGATAAGGAAGAGCTCCCCCTAAATTTGTGCATTATTAGAATTTGCTTTTGAATGCAAATGCACAATCGATTAGGATCATGGGTTACTCTTCCATGTCACATACAACTTGGTGGAGCGCTCAAAATGATAGAAAGTAAAATATGCACTCATCACCAAGGCAAAGTGATTGATCATATGTGAGAGATATATAATAGCATCATTCAAGCACGCATTAAGGTATGATATGATCAAACACATGATCATACAAGTATCTCACACACATAAACAAATTGTAGCTATAACCAACAATCAAATGAAGTAGCAAGCAAAAACCTAATAAGGCAAAAGAAGCAAAGCTCTCTCTCTCTCTCTCTCTCTCGAAGCCTATGATCTATACACTTTCTCCCCCTTTGGCAACAAGTTACCAAAAAGCTTCAAAATGCATAGTGTTATGCGTCTCTCTAGGCTTGATCTTCTGGAGGAGGCGTTGAGAGGACTCCAAGGATGAATCCATCTGTGGAAGTTGATGGAGCTGGTGGAGTGGCAACTGGAGGTGGCACTGATGTTGTGGCTGCATGTGTTGATGTAGTAGCTCTAGTGTCAGCTATGGGCATCGCAGCAGATCTCTGCCCTCTTGGCACTCTCTGAAATACATCTATTGTTCATCTATCCTCGGCCTCTTCCTTGAGCTTCTACACTGTAGCTTGGATCTCCGTGACCTTCACATCTAGATCACAGAATTTTGTCTCAATAATCCTCTCAAGGCTTGCTGAGTCAAGTTGGTCAAACTCTTTTCAATCCTTAGAGTGGCCTCAAGCAGATGATTGAGCTAATCTTGCTTGGTCTTAGGAGCTCCTGAATCACTTGCTTGCATGACTCCCTTTTCTTGAGCAATCTTCTCTTGGCCCTCAACCGAAGTAGGATGGGATGCATCCATGACAACTTCATTGTCCTCGAAATTTGGCCTAAGACGAAGATGCCTCTTGTCAAGCAGATATGTCCCTTTCTCCACCCTGGAGTTGATAAGCATCTGACTGTGAGGGGCATATCCACAAGACCTTTTTTGGTCAGCTGTGTCCTCCTGATAGTCTCTACAATCAGACTCATGACCTTGAACTTCTCGGGAACATCAAACATGTGGAGCAAGTTGATGGAGTGACCTCGGATCATTCTACGATCTCCTGACTTGGGCAACAAAGTGTGCCTAAGTATAGTGTTGATTCTGGTCAATCCAGACAACAAATGATATATGGAGGCAAACTTGTGAGTTTTCACTTCTCTGTCAGGAATTGGCTTGTACATATTTTCCATAGAGTTTGGATCCATCCTGGACTTAATAGTTTAGTCCACAATAGTCTTCCTCCTTGTGTTGGTAGCAGCCTTTGGAAGATTACTAGGAGTGCTTCTGCTACTCTCATAGTAGCTGCTATTGGACGGACTAGAGCCCTCACTCAGATGTGCCTGCTCCTATGATTTGTTCTGGCTGTCACTTTGATCAGACATTGTTCACACTGCAAACTGAAAGCTGACCCTGTGAATAGATTTAGATGAGATAGAGTGGATGATCATCACAAAGTGCAGAGGTTTTGTAAAACAAATGAGTCAAAATCTTAGTTTTGGGTTTCTGCAGAAAGCATTTCGAAGCTACCGATTTGTTAAACTCGGTGACACCGAAGCAACTTTGGAGTCTAAACTAGTGAAATCGGTCAGACCGAGACACATTTCAGTGACTCCGAGTTTGCTTGGGTTTCACTGAGAGTTGAACTCGGCCACACCGATTTGCAAGTTTAGGTCAGACCGAAAAGTGCAAGTGCAATGGCCTAAGCCAAATCGGTGAGACCGATTTCCACAATTTGGTCGGTCCGAGATGAGTTAGGTAGAAACCTAACCCTAAAACTTTGAATCAAAACTAATCTAAATGGAGGTTTTCCTGGACAGGATTATCTCATACGTGGCAAGAATCATGGCATTTACTTTGTGCTTAGAATCAGACTGAGGAAAACACAAAGGATCGAACTCATACCCGAACTCGATGATGAGCTCGCTACGGCGGCAACGGTGGGGTTGAATTCCGTTGACGGTGGTGGAGACCAGCGGCGGGAGGTCGCTGGCGACGAGAGAACGACCCGGAGACCCGAGACGGCGGAGCTGGATAGGCGCGGGCGAAAGAATTCGGGAAACTTTCCAAGTTTTGGCCCGTGGGTATATATAACCAGACTCTGTCGGTGTGACTGAGTGGAACGACTCGGTGGCACCGAGATGCAAAACTGCTGGCAGTTACTGCAACTCGGTGAGAACCGGTTCTAAGCCTTAAACATGGCGCACTAAACTATTAAGTAGTCATCATATCGAGCTTTGCCAAATGTTCATAACGTCTGCACCTGCTCCTGCAATAGGTATGTCACCTAGTGTTGCATCAAGGACATAATACTTCTGTGCAGCAATGAGGATAATCCTCAGATTACGTACCCAGTCTGCATCATTGCTACTACCATCTTTCAACTTAGTTTTCTCTAGGAACATATCAAAAACATAGGGGAGCTACAACACGTGTTATTGATCTACAACATAAATTGCAAATACTAACAGGACTAAGTTCATGATAAATTAAAGTTCAGTTAATCAAATTACTTAAGAACTTCCACTTAGATAGACATCCCTCAAGTCATCTAAATGATACGTGATCCAAATCAACTAAACCATGTCCGGACATCACATGAGATGGAGTAGTCATCAATGGTGAACATCTCTATGTTGATCATATCTACTATATGATTCATGTTCGACCTTTTGGTCTCCACTGTTCCAAGGCCATGTCTGTACATGCTAGGCTCGTCAAGTTTAACCCGAGTATTCTGCATGTGCAAAACTGTCTTGCACCCTTTGTATGTGAATGTAGAGCTTATCACACCCGATCATCACATGGTGTCCCGGCACGACGAACTGTCGCAACGCTGCATAATCAGGGAGAACACTTGTACCTTGAAATTTTAGTAAGGGACCATCTTATAATGCTACCGCCGTACTAACCAAAATAAGATGCATAATAAGATAAACATCACATGCAATCAAAATATGTGACATGATATGGCCATCATCATCTTGTGCCTTTGATCTCCGTCCCCAAAGCACCGTCATGATCTCCATCGTCGCCGTCTTGACACCTTGATCTCCATCGTAGCGTCGTGGTTGTCTCGCCAACTATTGCGACTATCACTAACTCATAGTGATAAATTAAAGCAATTATATGGTGTACGCATTTCATACAATAAAGAGACAACCATAAGGCTCCTGCCGGTTGTCAGATATCTTAAAAAACATGATCATCTCATACAATAACGTATAACTCATTGCATCTTGACCATATCACATCACAACATGCCCTACAAAAACAAGTTAGACGTCCTTTACTTTGTTGTTGCAAGTTTTACGTGGCCGCTACGGGCTTCTAGAAAGTACCGTTCTTACCTACGGCACAAAAACCACAATGGTGATTTATCAAATTTTCTATTTTAACCTTCAACAAGGACCGGCCGCAGTCAAATTCGATTCAACTAAAGTAGGAGAAATAGACACCCGCCAGCCACCTTTATGCAAAACTAGTTCCATGTCTGTCGGTGGAACCGGTCTCATGAACGTGGTCATGTAAGGTTGGTCCGGGCCGCTTCATCCAACAATACCGTTGAATCAAAATAAGACATTGTTGGTAAGCAATATGACGATCACCACCCACAACTCTTTGTGTTCTACTTGTGCATATCATCTACGCATAGACCTGGCTCATGACACCACTGTTGGGAAACGTAGCATGCAATTTTAAAAAAAAATCCTACGCTCACGCAAGATGTTTCTAGGAGATGCATAGCAACGAGAGGGGAAGAGTGTCCATGTACCCTCGTAGACCGAAAGCGGAAGCGTTTTACAACGCGGTTGATGTAGTCGAACTTCTACACGCTTCAACCGATCAAGTACCGAACGCATGACACCTCCGCGTTCTGAACACGTTCAGCTCGATGACGTCCCTCGTTCCTTTGACCCAGCAAGGTGTCGAGGAAGTAGATGAGTTACGTCAGCACAATGGCATGGTGACGGTGATGGTGAAGTGATCCGCGCAGGGCTTTGCCTAAGCACTACGAGAATATGACCGAAGGCGTAAACTGTGGAGGGGGCGCCGCACACGGCTAACAATTGTTGGTGTGTGTTCTAGCGGTGCCTCCCCCACATATATATAGGTTGGAGGGAAGGAGAGGCAGCCAAGGGGGCACCCCAAGTAGGAGGAATCCTACTTGGGGTCCTCCCAATTCGGCCAAACCTTCCTATTCCTATTTGGATTAGGAAGGGAAGAGGGGGAAGGGGCGGATCCTATTCAATTTTTCCTTTCCTCCTTCCCCTTTCCTTATCCAATGTGGCCAGCCCACATGGGGGGCGCACTAGCCCCTTTGTGGCTGGTCTGCTTCCCCTCTTGGCCTATAAGGCCCATATCTTTTGACGGGGGTGCCCGGAACCCCTTTCGGTGACCCTATAAGTACCTGGTGCATCCCGAAACACTTCCGGTGTCTGAATACCATCGTCCTATATATCAATCTTTACCTCTCGACCATTTCGAGACTCCTCGTCATGTCTGTGATCTCATCCGAGACTCCGAACAACATTCGGTCACCAAATCACATAACTCATATAATACAATATCGTCATCGAACGTTAAGCGCGCGGACCCTACGGGTTCGAGAACTATGTAGACATGACCAAGACACCTCTCCGGTAAATATCCAATAGTGGAACCTGGATGCTCATATTGGATCCCACATATTCTATGAAGATCTTTATCGGTCGAACCGCTATGACAACATACGTTCTTCCCTTTGTCATTGGCATGTTACTTGCCCGAGATACGATCGTCGGTATCTTCATACCTAGTTCAATCTTGTTACTGGAAAGTCTCTTTACTCATTTCGCAATACATCATCCTGCAAGTAACTCATTAGTCACTTTGCTTGCAAGGCTTCTTATGATGTGTATTACCGAGAGGACGTAGAGATACCTCTCTGATATTCAGAGTGACAAATCATAATCTCGATCTATGCCAACCCAACAAACACCTTTGGAGATACCTGTAGAGCATCTTTATAATCACCCAGTTACGTTGTGACGTTTGATAGCACACAAGGCATTCCTCCGGTATCTGGGAGTTGCATAATCTCATAGTCGGAGGAATATGTATTTGACATGAAGAAAGCAATAAGAGTAAAACCGAATGATCATTATGCTAAGCTAACAGATGGGTCTTGTCCATCACATCATTCTCCTAATGATGTGACCCCGTTCATCAAATGACAACACATGTCTATGGTTAGGAAACTTAATCATCTTTGATTAACGAGCTAGTCTAGTAGAGGCTTACTAGGGACACGGTGTTTTGTCTATGTATCCACACATGTATCAAGTTTCTGGTTAATAAAATTCTAGCATGAATAATGAACATTTATCATGATATAAGGAAATATAAAATAAGAACTTTATTATTGCCTCTAGGGCATATTTCCTTCACAAACTTGAGCATTTCAATTGTGTGTTATAAGGTAAGTTTATTGTCGGAGTCATCATAGCTAAACTTCCTCCCTTGTGGAGGAATTTTGCTACTTCTCTTAAGCACAAAAGACTAGAACTTGTTGTTGTCAATATTATTGGCACTCTTGATGTGAAGATAAGACGAGGGCGATAGACGTACACGCTTGTTTCCATGAGGAAAATTCTATTGCCAACTTGGTACACAAGAAGAATTCTAGTTCCACAAATTCAAGAACAAGAACAACTCATTGATCACCGTACCTTGTTATCATCGTTACCATTTTCCACTATTTTTAATGTATTTCGGTACCCGGGGCTAATTTGTTAGTCACTATACTTAGTAGGCAATGTTGGACACCATGATACCGAGTGGGTTAAGAGTGTATCTCTCTATCCCTAGAGGAGCAAATTCTTGTCTTGACATATCTAGCACCACGGCATACTTTATGACTTATCCAAAAGTCACCTTTATAATTACCCAATTATAGGGTAAGAATTGATAAACCTAAATCAACCATCCATATCTGGGTCTACCATATTATCATGGTGCAAGGATGCAAAGTAAATGTTAATACATTATGAGAAAAATATCGACAACATCGCAATAGCCCATAAGTGGATCTATTCAACATCGTTGTTACCTTGACCATGTGCTCTCATTATTGTTGGCATAATTGTTACGTGAACAATGCATGTGGCAGATAAAACAAGAACATCAACAATACATGAGCTAGGCTGGAGGCCTTAGGGGTCTGTATGGTGTTCATAGTTCTACACATGTAATTACTTTCTTTGAATCTGTTGGATTAATAGAATAGGATATAAACTTAACCATGCACATAGAAAAAGAACAGAAACAACCTTTTTATTTGCTCTAGAGCAGATTTCCAACACATGGGGACATTATTGTTGCCTACCCCGGCCACCAAGGGGAAGAAAGGCCTTCACCAGACCCACGTGTCACGAAACTATGGCCCATGCCTTGAAATCGAGACCAATCAAAGCACATAACTTCACCACCGCCACCACACACCCGAGCATCCACATCCCGTGTTGCTCCACCATGACATCATGCCGCTGTAGCGACCATGGTTCCAATGAACCGGAGTCTCTGTGCTCAGTGTCATCCCTAGATCGGTATGCTGACACACACAATACTCGAGGATTTATAACAGAGGTTCAATCACACTTTATTACATCGAAAAGTCCTCGAAGAGGCAATATCCATTACACGAGAATGGCTGAAATCCATCTAATAAAGATAAACTACGGAAGCTATGAAGAGTAGCTGAGTTCATACAACTCCACGACAAACATTGAGTGCATGACAACGACCTATCGCACCTTAATCTTTGTCTGAAAACTCTGCAACATGATACGTTGTAGCCATGTAGGTCAACACATTGAATATGCTGGCAAGAACACACTGTAATGATAATGAGCAATGTCTACAACTATATGCATATTTGGCTGGTGGAGGCTGTAAGGTTTATTTTTGCAAAAAAGCTAGTTTTTCCCTACAACAAAGGAATGTATTTATTCAACTACTTAGTTAAATTTAAGCATGAACAATTGAGTATGGTTCCTCCATCTCAATCCCAAACCAAAGTCATTATTAACCCAACAATTTAATAAAGTGATGAGATCAGTCCATAATTCAAATACCAGGATACTCAAGAAAGTCCATAACCGGGCACACAACTAATCATGATCAGTTTGTACACTCTGCAGAGGTTTGTGAACTTTTCCCCACAAGACTCGATCTCCCACGCTTGATTTCTCGCACTGCATGGTGTTTGAGAAACGGATGACCGAGACATAGTCTTTCAGAAGCATTAACTCTTAACCCTGGGTAGACCGTACCACCTACATCCGCTACATCTGCTAGTATACCACGGAAAGAGGTCACACAACATACTCAACTATGCCAGAGCCCATAATGGCTTGTGGCTACACACGGAAGTTTCTATGCATGAATGATATATGATCCCTTTGAGCCTGGGTGGCATTCCATAGGATAATCACACGGGTCCTCCAGGATTTCCTAGGACAATACTCGATTCTCCAGGTGCCCTGCAACCAATCCACCCAGACGTGTATTAAATTCCACTATAAAGAACCCTTAGTTGTTATTACTCTCACAACTTACATAAAATCACGCATACCAATCCACGTCTACAAACATGGCTAAGCAATAATTAACCAAGCGTATATTCCCTTGGGTTGATCTCAAGTCATTGGGTTCCTACCTCATGAACTACAAAGCATCATATTATGTAACCAGTCCTACTCATGCAAGTGTTTGAGGATATAACTAATGCAATGCAAACTGGGTATTAGAAAAGTATGATCAAAGTATGAACTTGCCTTGCTGACGATCGCTGAAACCTAAAGACACGTAGTAGCATGCTTCGCACTCCGGGAATTCTATCGCAATCAAATAATAGCATATATAAGCAATCATGCAACAGAATCAAAGAACAGATCTCGAAAAACTTCGAAAACCAACGAATCACTCTTGCAACAGCAAACAATTTCTAACAGTACCAAAATTGAGTAAATTTGGGCTTATAAGAAAGTTTAAGTCAAGAGCTTCGATGTGCAACAAGAATCAACTAAAACGGAGTTACGAAACTCAAGTTACGATAAACGAAGTTCAAACACAAAACTGTTTGAAAACAAAATTTAAAACTTTCAAAATCAAGTTTGAGCTGCACTACTGGAAAGATAATATCGAAATGAAGAAATCGGCGTTGGTTTCACCTAATTCCGACTAACGAGTAAAGAGTTACGAGAGTTTGACAGAAAGATAAGATCGAAACGAAGAAAGGGACCGATTTGTAAAAAAATCATCGCGGATATGTCCTCGACAAAAATAAACAGAAAAAGAAAATTCTAATTTGCGAACGTTCGTTAAATAATAAAACCAGAAAAAACGAACTAGGGTTTTTCCTAAAAAAATGATCTAGGATTTTTTTGAAAAAAAAACCGAACTAGAAAAAAAAACGGCGGTTTATACCTAGCGATCGGGTTGGTCCGCGGGTTGGGTCGGGTCAACGGCGGTGGATCGGGCGGCGGGTCCGGCGCCGAGTCCGGCGACGAGGCGACGACGGCGGAGGTGTCGGCGCGGGCGACAGTAGCAGCGGCGAGCGGCGGCGGCGGGCTAGGCGGGTGGCGGCAGCGGTCGAGGTGAGAGGGGGGGGGCGCTATATAAAGGGGCCCGGGGGGTCCGACTTGGGCAAGGGGTCGGGATGGCGACGTGAGACGCAGGGACTCCGGCGGAGTCCGGCCGTCCATGGGAGGAAGGCGGCGCGGCGGTTGGGCCGGCTCGGCTCGGTCTTTGGCCCAGTCGGGCGAAACATTTTTTTAAAATACGCCCGAACAAAAACAATACAAATAAAATATATTTTGTTTTTCTAAAAATACCAGAAGAAATTTTCACCGTATAAACCTAATATTTAGAACAAAGTGAACATTTTCTGATATTAAAATGCCTAGAAACTAAAATAACTTTTTAATGCAATTTTGAAAATAATGTACTACAAATAAAAATCCAATAATAATTATTTTTACTCAAAAATCAAATTCCAACATTTTTATTATATTTTTGAAGAAGTCATATTATCTTCTCTCATTTATTTTCAAATATTGAAAAAATGAAATTTGAAAAAAATATTATTGATCCAACCCCATTTGGAAAATAAATAAAATAGTGGGCTCCTCTTTGGAAAACTTCCAACTCTCTCACTTGGGTCCTTGAGTTACTTAAAGCTTTCGATCAATTTTCAAATAAACTCATGCTGAAAATGCACAAATGATTAATGCATATGAATGATCTATGATAACATCCAAATTGAAAATTGGGATGTTACAAACCTACCCCCCTTAAGATGAATCTCGCCCTCGAGATTCGGGTTGGCTAGAAAATAGGTGTGGGTGCTCCTGGCGTAGATCATCCTCTCGTTCCCAGGTGGCTTCATCCTGTGTATGGTGACTCCACTATACTTTGCAGAACTTGATGACTTTGCCGGGGGTAACTCTGTCGGCAAACTCGAGAATCTTAATGGGCTTCTCCTCGTAAGTCAGGTCGCTCTCTAACTGAATTGCTTCCAGGGGTAATGTATCGCGTAACGGAATATCGACCATCTCTGTGTGACACTTCTTCAAATGAGATACGTGAAACACATAGTGAACTCCGGACAAAGTCTCGGGCAACTCTAGTTGATAAGCTACTTCTCCTCTGCGCTCCAAAACCTTGTACGATCCCACAAATCATGGTGCCAATTTACCCTTAACTCCAAAACACTTAACTCCTCGAAGCGGAGATACTCGAAGATACGCTCTATCCCCAACTTCGTAGGTCACTTCCTTGCGCTTCGTATCTGCATAACTCTTCTGCCTGGACTGGGCTACCTTCAGTCTATCGCGGATCATCTTGACCTTCTCTTCTGACTCTTTGATCAAATCAGGTCCAAATAACTGACGGTCTCCAACTTCATCCCACATCAACGGTGTTCTGCACCTCCTTCCATACAAAGCCTTGAAAGGGGCCATTTGCAAACTGGTTTGATAACTGTTGTTGTAAGAAAACTCTGCGTATGGCAGGTTATCACCCCAACTAGATCCATAATCGAGCGCACAAGCTCTCAACATGTCCTCCAGAATCTGATTGACTCTCTCTGTCTGTCCATCAGTCTGTGGATGAAAGGATGCACTAAATTCTAGCCTTGTACCTAAAGTCTCATGCAACTGCTTCCAAAACTTTGAGGTAAACTATGTTCCTCTATCTGATACAATGGTCCTCGGAACTCCATGCAGACATACGATCCTGGTCATGTATATCTTGGCCAACTTAGCACTCGCGTAACTGGTCTTCACGGGGATAAAGTGAGCTACTGCAGTCAAACGATCAACTATCACCCAAATAGAATCATACCCTGAACTTGTCATGGGTAGTCCTGTGATGAAATCCATTCCAAGTTTATCCCAGTTCCATTCGGGTATGGGTAATGGCTGCAATAACCCTGCTGGTTTCTGATGTTCAGCCTTGACCCTCTGACAAACATCACACACTGCTACATACTCGGCAATGTCCTTCTTCATTCCGGTCCACCAGAAATTTTGCTTCAAATCCAAATACATCTTGGTGTTGCCTGGGTGAATCGAATATGGAGAATCATGAGCCTCTAGCTTGGAGTAGCAACTTCCTAATCTCGGGGTCATTGGGCACATAGATACGCTTTTCAAACCAAAGTGTTTCGCATTCATCCTCACGAAATCCTTCTGCCTTTCCGTTGGCCATTCTTTCCTTTATTTCCGTAATCTCTTTGTCCAACTTCTAGGCTTCCCAAATCTTTCCCAACAAAGTGGACCGAATTTCCAAGGTGGCAACATAACCTCTAGGGACTATCTCCATTTGCAAATCCCTAAGATCATCGACTAATTCCTGGGGTAATCCTCCGGAAATGATGGTGTTAACATAACTCTTGCGACTTAGAGTGTTTGGCACGACATTGGCTTTTCCTGGATGATAATGCAACCTCATGTCGTAATGCTTTATGAGCTCAAGCCATCTCCTTTGCCTGAGGTTCAGCTCCTTCTGTGTGAAGATATACTTCAAACTCTTATGATCCGTGTATACATCACAACGGTTTCCAATTAGAAAATGTCTCCAAGTTTTTAGTGTGTGCACCACGGCAGCTAACTCCAAATCATGCGTGGCATAATTCAACTCATGTGGTCGTAGCTGATGTGAAGCGTATGACACAACTCTTCTATCTTGCATAATAACACCTCCAAGTCCTTGATGAGAAGCGTCACAATACACTTGGAAATCCTTGCGTATATCCGAAAGGATCAACACTGGGGTTGTAACCAAACGTTCCTTCAACTCCTAAAAACTGGCCTCACACTCTTCGGTCCACTTATACTTAGTCTCCTTCTTCAATAACTCCGTCATTGGCTTCGCAATCTTTGAGAAATTCTCAATAAATCTCCGGTAATATCCTAAGAGTCCAAGAAAACTATGAATTTCGTCAACTGAGGTGGGAGCCTTCCATTCTATGACTGACTCAACCTTGGCGGGGTCTATGGATATACCGTCTCCTGATATGACATGTCCAAGGAATCCAACTTCCTTCAACCAAAACTCACACTTACTGAACTTGGCGTACAACTGATGTTCTCGGAGGTTCTCGAGAACTAAATGCAAATGTTCCTTGTGCTCCTTTTCATTCTTGGAGTATATCAATATGTCATCAATGAATACTACCACAAACTTATCCAAGAACTCCATGAATACCTTGTTCATCATACTCATGAAATAGGCAGGAGCGTTAGTCAAACCAAATGATATAACTGTATACTCATAAAGCCCGTACTTTGTGGTAAAAGCTGTCTTGGGTATATCCTGATCGCAAATCGATCTTAGAGAATACCTTGGCAACTTGCAGCTGGTCAAACAGATCGTTGATCATCGGCAGTGGGTACTTATTCTTGATTGTCACCTCGTTCAGTGCACGATAATCAACACCATTCTCAATGATCCATCCTTCTCGACTAGGAGCAATGGGGCTCCCCACGGTGATGAACTTGGTCGTATGTAACCCTTACCCATTAACTTCTTGATTTGCTTCTTGATCTCCTCCAGATCATTAGCGGGCATCTGGTATGGTCTCTTAGATATTGGTCCGGTGCTGGGTAATAGTTCAATTAAGAACTCTATGTCTCTATCCGGTGGCATGCCGGGTAACTCCTCCGGGAATACATCGGGGTAATCCTTCACAACTGGCACTTCTTCCTGAACAACTCCCGTGAGTGAATTCACATGCGCTTTCCTGGGTGTGTGTCTCGACACATACTTGATCCTCTTTCCTTCCGGAGTGGTGAAAAGAATTGATCTACTGGCGCAATCGATGTTTCTTCCAAACTTGGATAGCCAATCCATACCTATGATTACATCCAAACCCTGGGATTCCAAAAGAATGAGGTCCGTGGAAAATACATGTCTTCCAATGGTCAATGGCACTTGATAGCATCCATGGCTAGCCATATACTCTGCTCCAGGGGAACTCACTAACATGGGCGTCCTAAGGGCTACGGTGGGCAACTTATACTTTTCAACAAAACCCCTTGATATGTATGAATGCGATGCACCAGTGTCAAAAAGAACAAGGGCAGTAAATGTATTAATCAAAAACTTACCGACAACTGCGTCGGGCTGCTCATCAATCTCCTCCACATTGACGTGGTTCACTTGTCCTCTGGTGAACGGGTTGGGCTTCTTTCCGGAGCTTCCATTCCCATTCCCATTCTTTGACTCGGGGCACTCAGTAGCATAGTGTCCGGTCTTCCCGCACTTGAAACAAGTAACGTGAGTCAGATCCTTCTTGGCGGGTGTTGAGGGAGTGGAACGATTCTGATTGTTGCTTCCTCCATTCCCATTGCCATTCCTAGCACCACCGTGGTTGTGTGCATTCCCTCCATTATTAGAATGGCCTCCATGGTTATGGGTGGGATGGTTGTGTCCTCCTGAGTATGGGGTATAGCAAGGCTTCTGCTGGGCTCCAGAGTTAAACTTCCCAGCTCCGTACTTCCTCTTGCGGTTGTCAATCTGCTGCTGCTTCCCTTCTAACATGATGGCTTTGTCCACTAGCTCTTGATAATTGTTGTAGGTTGCTAGCATCAGCTGCATACTCATCTCATCATTGAGTCCTTCTAGAAACTTCTCCTGCTTCGCAGCGTCAGTGGACACATCATCTGGCGCATATCGAGCTAACTGCCTAAAGTCATCCACGTACTGCCCCATAGTATGGTTTCTTTGGCGCAAGTTGCGAAACTCACGCTTCTTCAGGCTCATGGCTCCTGCTGAGACATGTGCTGTGCGAAAGGCTTGCTGAAACTGATCCCAAGTAATTGCAGCAAGTGGGTAGGTGGCGGTGTAGTTCTCCCACCAAGCGGCTACTGGTCCCTCAAGTAGATGTGTAGCAAAACGCACCCTCTCTGCATCTGTGCATCCTGCAGTTGCTAGCTCTCTGTCCATCTTGCGGAGCCAGTCATCTGCAACAATCGGCTCGGTGCTACTAGAGAACACCGATGGTTGCAACCTTAAGAACCAGGTCAAGTTGTCATGGGGAGGTAGAGGTGTGTTGTTGTTGTTGTTGTTGTTGTTGTTGTTGTTGTTGTTGTTGTTGTTGTTGTTGTTGTTGTTGTTGTTGTTGTTGTTGTTGTTGTTGTTGTTGTTGTTGTTGTTGTTGTTGTTGTTGTTGTGACTCGTAGTAGCACGCTTCACACTCCGAGAATTCTATCGCAATCAAATAATACCATACATAAGCAATCATGCAACAGAATCGAAGAACATATCTCGAAAAACTTCGAAAACTAACTAACCACTCTTGCAACAGCAAAAAATTTCTAACATTACCAAAATTGAGTGAATTTGGCCTTATCAGAAAGTTTAAGTCAAGTGCTTCGATGTGCAACAAGAATCAACTCAAACGGAGTTACAAAACTCAAGTTACGATCAAACGAAGTTCAAACACAAAACTGTTTGAAAACAACTTTTAAAACTTTTAAAATCAACTTTGAGCTGCACTACTAGAAAGACAAGATCGAAATGAAGAAATTGGCGTTGGTTTCACCTAATTCCGACTAACGAGTAAAAAGTTACGAGGGTTTGAAGATCAGGGACCGATCTGTAAAATAATCATCACGGATAGATCCTCGACAAAATAAACAGAAAAGGAAAGGCTACTTTGCGAACGTTTGTTAAATAATAAAACCAGAAAAAAAATGAACTAGGGTGTTTCCTAAAAAAAACCGATCTAGGGTTTTTTCGAAGAAAAAAAACCGAACTAGAAAAAAAAATGACGGTTTATACCTAGCGGATCGGGTTGGTCCGCGTGTCGGGTCGGGTCAACGACGGCGGATCGGGCGGCGTGTCCGGCGGCGAGGCTCTGGCGGCGGCGGCTATGGCAGCGAGGCGGTCGGCGGCAGTGCGGGCGCGGGGCGACAAAGGTGGCGGCGCGGGCGGCGGCTACGTTGGCGAGCGGCGGCGGCGGGCTAGGCACGCGGCGGCGGCGGTCGAGGTGAGAGGGGCGGGGGTGGCGGCGCTATATAAAGGGGCCCGGGGGGTCCGACTTGGGCAAGGGGTCGGGACGGCGACATGCGACGCCGGGACTCCGGCAGAGTCCGGCCGCTCCACGGGAGGAAGCCGGGCGATTTTTTTTAAATACGCCCAAAAAATACAAAAAAAATTCTAAAAATACCAGAAGAAATTTTCACCGTCTAAGCCTAATACTTAGAACAAAGTGAACATTTTTATGATATTAAAATGCCTAAAAAATACAATTATTTTTAATGCAATTTTTAAAATCATAAACTGCAAATAAAAATCTAATAAAAAATAGTTTTACTCAAAAATCAAATTCCAACATTTTTATTCTAATTTTGAAGAACTCATATTATCTTCTCTCATTTATTTTTAAATATTGGAAAAATGAAATTTGGCAAAATATTATTGATCCGACCCCACTTGGAAAATAAATAAAATAGTGGGCTCCTCTTTGGAAAACTTTCAACTCTTTCACTTGGGTCCTTGAGTTGCTTAAAGCTTTGGGTCAATTTTCATATAAACTCATGCTCAAAATGCTCAAATGATTAATGCATATGAATGGTCTATGATAACATCCAAATTGAAAATTGAGATGTTACAGCCGCCCACATTGCCACAACGAGGCAACCACTAGGGCACCTTGTTTCATGATGACTACACTATTGTCGCCGTTTACGGTGACAAGCGCTCCATGGCAGTTGGCAATGTAGTTGTGCAAGGCTCAAAGGAGTGGGTGCTTCAATTTCTCTGCTTACCGAGGCAAATCACACAAGGTATGGCACTTACGGGTCACCTAAGTATCATCAGTTTCTCATTCTGTAAAAAAACAATTTAAATAAAATCAATTTATTTAAAAAATACAAAGAATATATTCCAAAAATACAAAAACACACACACAAAAACCAATGTATCGTATATACCTAAGAGAGTCATCTTCACTAACTTATTTACCTCAACATTCAAACATGTCACGTCACCATATCTATACCTATATATATACACATAAAGCAAAATGCGTTCCGCCAATATTTTCATCTGTTCACTGCCGAAAAGAAATTTGTGCATCAGAGGTGGTACTAAAATTTTATGTGTTCCTCTGCTAGAAAAAAGGGTTTTTTCCAGAATTTCGTACGCGGGCCGCACGTTATGGCCCAGCGAAGCCAGCCCACTTATTTTTCTGCCCACGCAACTGAAAAAATCATATTTTCCGCATAGCGCGGCAAATAGTTGGAGCTTCACACAGGACAACCAAAAATGGGCTGACCCATTTTTATTTGTTTCTGTGTTTTATTTTTATTTTTATTATCCTTCTCCTATCTCGATTTTACCTACCAAGTCTATTTTCCTTAGAAAATTTATTTCATAAATTCAAATTTCTCAAAAAATATTCAAAAATTCAAAAATACAAATTTTGGAGAATGTTTAGATTTCCAAAATTCGCTTGCCATTTTGAAAAATATTTGGAACTTGAAAAAAGTTTCCCATTTTGTCAAAAATAAAATACTATTTTTCACAATTGTTCGAGATTTCTATTAATGAAATGGCATTAAAAAAATGCTCCAATTCGAAAAATATTATTGGTTTGGTGAAATTCTCACATTTCACACAATGTTTGGGTGTATAAGATAAACTTTTTGAAAAATTGTTATGAATTTTCAACACATGTGTCCGTTTTAAGAAAATATTCACAAATTCAAATAATGGCCATGTTTTTATATAACAACTTAGTGTTTTTAAAAAATGTGAATTTTAAAAGAAGTTCATGATTTTTTAATTTTGTTCGCGTTTTTCTGAAAGTATACATAATTTTCAAAAAACCTATTCATGATTTAGAAATTCGTTCATATTTTCTACAATATTCAGAAACTTCATACCTTAAAATCTCCTCGATTGAAAGGAAAAATAGATTGATTAATTCATGGGCCTTATTTGGCGTACGACGACATAACAAAACTCTTAAATGCCCTCGATCAATGTATGAAAAAAATAGCGGATTGATTACTTCACACCCGGCGAAACCGAGAAGCTAAATGTTCCTTTTTCACGTGCACATAGGGTTTTGCTTGGACATATAATTCTCACTAACTTTAAATGCAAATTATTATTTTCCCCGTTGCAGCGCACGATCATATATGGTAGTAATTATGAATGGGATAAGACCCGCCACAACACGCAATCATGCATGAAAAAAAGACCTCACCACAACATTCAACCATGCATGAGAAAATGGTTTGCATTAAATTATTCTACCTTTATTCAATATATATTGGAACAACTATACATAATCATATATAATAAGTCATAATTAGTCTAGCTTTTGTTCTCATGTTATTAACCCAATTTTTCATCAACCAACTCTTGCGGCACCGCGCGGGGGGTCATCTATCGGTTTCAAAAAATACTTGACGATTAACAAAATATCAATGATATTTTTAAAGAATTCACAATTTTTTAGCTTCGAATGTTGATCATTCGCTAACTACAAAATATCTAGGTATTAGAAGAATAAAAGAAAAATATAATTCAATGATATTTGTAAAGAGTTCATAATTATTTAAAAAATACTTATCAATTTTAAAGCGATTCACTAATTTCGTAAATAAGCTCCGAATGTTAATCATTCACTAATTACAAAATATCTATGCATTAGAAGAATACGAAGAAGAAAAAGATAAACCAAAGAAAACTGGAAATTCAAAATAAACGTCAAGAATTATGGGCCGGCCAAACTACACTGCCGAAAGCCGAGGTTAAAACTAGAATTTGTGTGTCGCTTGCGTGACTTGGGTGATATCCTTCCCATCGCGTTAAAAAGGATTTGCTCATATGGGCAGGAGTCACTCAGAGATCCTATACAGTGCCCGAGGCATGGAATCTTATGGGCCGGCCCAACTACATTTTGGCTGAATCGGTTGACTGATTGGTCAGCAACCATTGAATGTTGGCCAACCGTTGACTGTTGAACATGAAGAGTTGTCCGTCCACTTTTTTGGGAGAAGTGAAAAGTTTATAAATTAATAGAAGGTTCAATTTTTTTTAAATTCCACAAATCTGAAAAACCCTTGAAATTTGGAAGAAAAAAGTTTGTTGAAAAAACGTCAAGACTTTCAAAGTTTATAATTTGAAATAGTTTGCAAAACTGAAAACAAAATCATATAATTTGAAAAAAGAGGTTCGCTAATACGTGTCGGTCATAAACAAACAGTTTTTAACCCCTTTGCGCGACGACATTTGGAACCGTCGCCAAGTGAGTATGGGCGATAGGGGTCCTTCCCACACGGCCCAGAAACCGTCGGGGATATGCCCTTCTGGCAAACACGCTCGGCAAAATGAGGTCGTGTGTGATCGGCGAGCGCTCAAATACCAAAATACGTACAATAGAGCTAAAAAAATATGATTATACGGCGAAATTGTTTCAAGTCGCAAGTACATCCCACACAGTCAGTCCCCGCTAAACGTTTTCGTTCGTATGTATATCCCACACAATCGCTCGAAGGAAAACGTTTCCGTTCACAGATACATCACACATAATTTTTCCCGTTAAATCGTTTATGATAGCGTTGCCATTGCACATGATATTAATAATTTTATCGTTTGCGTTATTGAATGCATCACACATGGTGCGTAGAAGAAACTGTGTGGTAAAGACTGTCCATCACACACACTTTTTATGTGGTAAACATTTGCGCAAGGTGGCCTAACGCAAACAGTTCTCAAGAGAAAGTCGTGTGTGCAGTGGAGATTGATCGCACACGTAGTGGATCCTAGAAACGTTTCTGATCTCCACGTATATCGCAGATGTTTCGCTTTCGCAAACCGTTTGCAGTGTAATCCCTAATTAATCCAATTAATCTCTAATTTAAAAATCACATGTTTTGAATTTAAAAGTAGGCAATCACTTATTTCATATCCAAACATGTTTATTAAAAATATAGGTTCAAACACGAATCCATAATTCGATGCACATGTACATATACTGAAGAACTACATAAGCACCAAGTAAAGAATGATGAATCACAGTTGTACTAAAGACTGTAAAGAGAGAGGCGAAATACATTCTGCTTGCTGGACAAGGTGAAGCGGAATGCCCATATTGTGCCCTCTTCCATGTGTAATGCACGCACGACTCTAGGTCAACCCCTTGAGATGGCTGCCCGTCCATCCTTCACTGTCTTTATTAGGACTTCTCGATGCTCATTGTAGTCTGCATGAAATACTTTAACCTTCATTGCGTGTCCACCAATCATGTACTTTGCGAGGTAATCTTGAGTGAACTACTTCGGGAACCACTGGGAACGAAAAAGATTCAGGCATTGTTGTCTAACAACTCATTATGGGCAGTAAAAAGAGAAGGCTCCAGAGTTTGTAGTTACCATCCTACAGCTCACTGTTGTGTTGGATAGAGCATAAACAAATAATTTGCTCGCCACCATTCGTATCTTTTTGCTAATAATCCTTATCAGTTTCCTCACTTGATGCTTGTTCATCAATATCTGATTGCCCCATACGCAAAAAGGGTCGATGCGTGGATCCTTGCTAAGGGCATATGTACCTACAAGCAACAAGTCAATATTAGAAGCTAACTAGTGTCCATGCCTGGTTCTATATGCACTACATTATGGAACGACGGGGGGAGTACAAGCCGAGGGATGAAGCTAACCTCAGCGAAAAATGGTGGCCACTCCCATTGTTGTCCTGCATAAGTAGTGGAAAGGCATGATAAGTACAACAATCTTAACATCAAACAAATATAGCAAAGGTAAACAACATCATCTCCAAATGGTAGCTTGAATGTGTTGGTTTCAGCATGCTGTTAAAGCAGATATAAAATGGAAGGCAATGTTACCGACAGCAGGCTTAACAGCCATCAAATATTATAATTCAAACTGGTATTGTTGAAAATGAAATCCTTAAACATCACACTGGATAAATGTGTAAAACTAAAATAAAGGGCATGTGTTAACTACACCAGAAATAACTGGAATCAAATATAGCCGTTCAAACTGGTATTGATGTAGTCGAGCGGCACAGTTCCGACTTGCACATAATGAACAACACATTGTGAATGACTGAAATAAACAAGGCATAAATGACCAATATAACAACCAAATATAGCCATTGAAAACTGGACAGAGTCTCACTGAAACCAACCTAACAAGCAAATACAGATAAACATGGCATATGCTTGAAAACTGGACAAATGCTCACTGCAACCAACTTAACAAGCAGATAAACATAAACAAGGCATCTGCTTGATAACTGGACAAATGCTAAAAAAGCAACCTAACAACGAAATACAGATAAACAAGGCATCTGCTTGATAACTGGACAAATGCTAAAAAAAGCAACCTAACAACCAAATACAGATAAAGAAGGCATCTGCTTGATAACTGGACAAATACTCACTACAACCAAACTAACAATCAAATACAGATAAACAAGGCATCTGCTCGATAACTGAAAAATGTTCACTTTAACCAACCTAACAACCAAATACAGATAAACAAGGCATCTACTCACTATAAACAACCAAATATAGCCATTCGTGAAACTAAGGACAATTCATACTTAAACATCACATAGACCTATTGAAGAATACATTTTTGCATAACTGAAATAATTAAACACGACATAGTTAAAGCACCACACGGCAAATGCTACTACAACAAAGGGTACAGGTTGGCAAGCTAGAAAAGGTAAGATTTGCTAATAGAATGTTGTGATGACCCACAACTGTAGGGGATCTATCGTAGTCCTTTTGATAAGTAAGAGTGTCGAACCCAACGAGGAGCAGAAGGAAATGATAGGCAGTTTTCAGTAAGGTATTTTCTACAAGAACTGAAATTGTCGGTAACAGATAGTTTTGTGATAAGGTAATTGGTAATAAGTGACAAATAGTAAAAGTAAATAAGGTGCAGCAAGATGGACCAATCCTTTTTGTAGAAAAGGACAAGCCTGGACAAACTCTTATATGAAGGAAAGCGCTCTCGAGGACACAAGGGAATTATCGTCATGCTAGTTTTCATCACGATCATATGATCCACGTTTGTTACTTTGATAATTTGGTATGTGGGTGGACCGGTGCTTGGGTGCTGCCCTTACTTGGACAAGCATCCCACTTATGATTAACCTCTATTGCAAGCATCCGCAACTACAAAAGAAGTATTAAGGTAAACCTAACCATAGCATTAAACATATGGATCCAAATCAGCCCCTTACGAAGCAGCGCATAAACTAGGGTTTACGTTTCTGTCACTCTAGCAACCCATCATCTACTTATTACTTCTCAATGCCTTCCTCTAGGCCCAAACAATGGTGAAGTGTCATGTAGTCGAAGTTCACATGACACCACTAGAGGAGAGACAACATACATCTCATCAAAATATCGAACGAATACCAAATTCACATGACTACTTATAACAAGACTTCTCCCATGTCCTCAGGAACAAAAGCAACTACTCACAAGACATAATATTGTTCATGATCAGAGGGGTATTAATATGCATAATAGATCTGAACATATGATCTTCCACCAAGTAAATCAACTAGCATCAAGTACAAGGAGTAATCAACACTACTAGCAACCTACAGGTACTAATCTGAGGTTTTGGTACAAAGATTGGATACAAGAGATGAACTAGGGTTTGAGAGGAGATGGTGCTCGTGAAGATGTTGATGAAGATAACCCTCCCCAAGATGGGAGAGTTGTTGGTGATGACGGCGGTGACGATTTCCCCCTCCGAGAGGGAAGTATCCCCGACAGAACAGCTCTGCCGGAGCCCTAGATTGGTTCCGCCAAGGTTCCACCTTGAGCCTGTGGCGTCTGGTCCCGAAAGCCTCCTTATGATTTTTTCCAGGTCAAAACACCTCATATAGGAGAAGATGGGAATCAGGGGGGGGGGGGTCACCGGCTGGCCCACGAGGCAGGGGGCGCGCCCCCCACCCTCGTGGACAGGTGGTGCCCCCCCTGGCAGATCTCTTTTGCCATATTTTTTTTATATTATCTGAAACGAAGTTTCGTGGAGTTTCGGAGCTTTTTGAGTTGTGCAGAAAAGGTCTCCAATGTTTGCTCCTTTTCCAACCCAGAATTCTAGCTGCCGGCATTCTCCCTCTTCATGTAAACCTTATAAAATAACAGAGAAAAGGCATAAGTATTGTGACATAACATGTAATAACGGCCCATAGTGCAATAAATATCAACATAAAAGCATGATGCAAAACGGAAGTATCATGTTGCCTCACATTTCATGGATGGGATCCTTCCAGTTGGAAGAGCATAGCCAATGGTGTTGGGGAACGTTGCATGGGAAACAAAAAATTTCCTACGTTCACCAAGATCAATCTAGGAGATGCATCTACGAGGGGAGAGTTGGATCCACATACCCTTGTAGATCGCTAAGCGGAAGCGTTCAAGAACGCGGTTGATGGAGTCGTACTCGCCGCGATTCAGATCGCCGAAGATCCTAGCACCGAATCAACGGTGCCTCCGCGTTCTTCACACGTACAGCTCGGGGACGTCTCCTCCTTCTTGATCCAGCAAGGGGGAAGGAGAGGTTGATGGAGACACCGGCAGCACGACGGCGTGGTGGAGATGGTGATGGAGGATTCCTGCAGGGCTTCGCCAAGCACCGCGGAGTTCACGAAGATGGATGTGGGAGAGGGAGGGCAGCGCCGAGGCACGAACGTGTGTGGCTGCCCTCCCTCTGCCTCTCTTTATATATGGGGAGTAGAGGGGAGGGGGCGCCCTAGGGTTTACCCCTAGGGGCGGCGGCCAAGTGGAGATGGGGGGGGCGGCGGCCAGGGCTGCGCCAGGGTTAGGGCTCCCCCCCCCAGGTGCCTTGCCCCCCAAGCTAGGGGGTGCGGCAGCCCTAGGAGGGGCCAGCTCCCCTTGCGCATGAGGAGAGGGCCCAGGGGGGGGGGGGGCGCACAGCCCTATGAGGGCTGTTGTGTCCCCCCCTTTGTGGCCCATTAGGCCTGAAACTCCTTCCGGGACCCCGAAACCCCTTTCGGTCATCCGCCGTCTTCCCGATACTCCCCGGAACACTTCCGGACTCCGAAACCTTTCATCCTATATATCAATCTTCGTCCCCGGACCATTCCGGAGACCCTCGTCACGTCCGAGATCTCATCCGGGACTCCGAACAACCTTCGGTAACCATGCACTGTTCTCACTAACAATCCTAGCGTCACCGAACCTTAAGTGTGTAGACCCTGCGGGTTCGGAAACTATGCAGACATGACCGAGACACTCCCAGGCCAATAACCAATAGCGGGATCTGGATACCCATATTGGTTCCCACACGTTCCTCGATGATCTCATCGGATGAACCACGATGTCAAGGATTCAGGCAATCCCGTATACAGTTCCCTTTGTCTCGTCGGTATGTTACTTGCCCGAGATTCGATCGTCGGTATCTCTATACCTAGTTCAATCTCGTTACCGGCAAGTCTCTTTACTCGTTACCGTAATACATAATCCCGTGACTAACTACTTAATCACTTTGAGCTCATTGAGATGATGTATTACCGAGTGGGCCCGGAGATACCTCTCCGTCACACGGAGTGACAAATCCCAGTCTCGATCCATGTCAACTCAACAGACACCTTCGGAGATACCTGCAGAGTACCTTTATAGTCACCCAGTTACGTTGCGACGTTTGGCACACACAAAGCACTCCTACGGTGTCAGTGAGTTACATGATCTCATGGTCATAGGAACTTATACTTGACATGCAGAAAACTATAGCGATAACTGATACGATCGAAAGCTATGTTTAACGTTTGGGTCTCGTCCATCACATCATTCTCCTAATGATGTGATCCCGTTATCAAATGACAACTCATGTCTATGACCTGGAAACCGCGGTCATCTTTGATCAACGAGCTAGTCCTGAAGAGGCTTACTAGGGACACAAAGTTTGTCTATTTATCCACACATGTATATGAGTTTCCAATCAATACAATTATAGCATGGATAATAAACGATTATCATGAACAAGGAAATATAATAATACCTCTTTTATTATTGCCTCTAGGGCATATTTCCAACAGTCTCCCACTTGCACTAGAGTCAATAATCTAGCATTACAAGGTAATGAATCTAACACCCATAGAGTCTTGGTGTTGATCATGCTTAGCCCGTGGAAGAGGCTTAGTCAACGGATCTGCAACATTCAAATCCGTGTGTACTTTGCAAATGCTTATGTCCTCCTCCTTGACTGAATCACGGATGGAATTGAAGCGTCGCTTTATGTGTCTGGTCCTCTTGTGAAACCTTGGTTCCTTGGCTAGAGCAATGGCACCAGTGTTGTCACAGAACAGAGTCATTGGGTTTAGTGCACTAGGCACAACTCCAAGATCTGTCATGAACTCCTTCATCCAGACACCTTCCTTTGCCGCCTCCGAGGCAGCTATGTACTCCGCTTCGCATGTAGAATCGGCTACCACGCTTTGCTTGGAACTGCACCAGCTTACCGCTCCCCCGTTGAGAATATATACGTATCCGGTTTGAGACTTAGAGTCATCCGGATCAGTGTCAAAGCTTGCATCGACGTAACCCTTTACGACGAGCTCTTGATCACCTCCATAAACGAGAAACATTTCCTTAGTCCTTTTCAGGTACTTTAGGATATTCTTGACCGTTGTCCAGTGATCCATAACAGGATTACTTTGAAACCTTCCGGCCATACTTATGGCAAGGCTGACATCTGGTCTTGTGCACAGCATTGCATACATGATAGAGCCTATGGCTGAAGCATAGGGGACGACACTCATCTTTTCTCTATCTTCCGCAGTCACTGGGCATTGAGTCTTACTCAACTTTGTACCTTGCAATACCGGCAAGAACCCCTTCTTGGATTGATCCATTTTGAACTTCTTCAAAACTTTATCAAGGTATGTACTTTGTGAAAGTCCTATCAAGCGTCTTGATCTATCTCTATAGATCTTGATGCCCAATATGAAAGCAGCTTCACCGAGATCCTTCATCGAAAAACTCTTGTTCAAATACCCCTTCACGCTATCCAAAAATTCTATATTGTTTCCAATCAGCAATATGTCATCCACATATAATATTAGAAATGCTATAGAGCTCCCACTCACTTTCTTGTAAATACAAGCTTCATTGTAAACTTGTACAAACCCAAACGCTTTGATCACCTCATCAAAGCGAAGATTCCAACTCCGAGATGCTTGCACCAGCCCATAAATGGAACGCTGGAGCCTGCATACTTTGTCAGCATTCTCTGGATCGACAAAACCTTCCGGTTGCATCATATACAACTCTTCCTTAAGAAAACCGTTAAGGAACGCTGTTTTGACATCCATCTGCCAAATTTCATAATCGAAATATGCAGCTATCGCTAACATGATTCGGACGGATTTAAGCATCGCTACGGGTGAGAAAGTCTCATCGTAGTCAATTCCTTGAACTTGTGAAAAACCCTTTGCCACAAGTCGAGCTTTATACACGGTGACATTACCGTCAGCGTCCGTCTTCCTCTTAAAAATCCATTTGTTCTGAATGGCCTTCCGCCCTTCAGGTAATACTTCCAAAGTCCATACTTTGTTTTCATACATGGATCCCATCTCGGATTTCATGGCCTCTAACCATTTGTCGGAATCCGGGCCCACCATCGCTTCTCCATAGCTCGTAGGTTCACCGTTGTCTAACAACATGACCTCCAAGACAGGGTTACCATACCACTCAGGTGCAGTGCGTACCCTTGTCGACCTACGAGGTTCGGTAGTAACTTGATCAGAAGCTTCTTGATCATCATCATTGGCTTCCTCTTCAACCGCTGCAGGCTCCACAAAAACATCTTTCTGTGCTGCGCAACTCTCTGGTTGAAGCAGAGGTTCAATAACCTCATCAAGTTCTACCTTCCTCCCACTCAATTCTTTCGAGAGAAACTCTTTCTCGAGAAAGTACCCGTTCTTAGCGACAAACATTTTGCCTTCGGCTCTGAGATAGAAGGTGTACCCAACAGTTTCTTTTGGGTATCCTACGAAGACACATTTGTCCGCTTTGGGTTCGAGCTTTTCTGGCTGAAGCCTTTTGACATAAGCATCGCAACCCCAAACCTTGAGAAAAGACAACTTAGGTTTCTTACCAAACCATAGTTCATACGGTGTTGTCTCAACGGACTTAGATGGAGCCCTATTTAAAGTGAATGCAGCTGTCTCTAATGCATATCCCCAGAACGATAGTGGCAAATCGGCAAGAGACATCATAGAACGCACCATATCTAATAGGGTTCGATTACGACGTTCGGACACACCATTACGCTATGGTGTTCCAGGTGGCGTCAACTGTGAAACAATTCCACATTTTCTTAAGTGATTGCCAAACTCATAACTCAGATATTCTCCCCCTCGATCAGATCGTAGGAACTTGATCTTCTTGTTACGATGATTTTCAACTTCACTCTGAAATTGCTTGAACTTTTCAAACGTTTCAGACTTATGCTTCATTAAGTAAATATACCCATATCTACTTAAGTCGTCAGTGAAGGTGAGAAAGTAACGATATCCACCGCGCGCCGTGACACTCATCGGGCCACACACATCAGTATGTATGATTTCCAATAAGTCACTTGCCCGTTCCATTGTTCCTGAAAACGGGGTCCTTGTCATCTTGCCCATGAGGCACGGCTCGCATGTGTCAAGTGATTCAAAATCAAGAGACTCCAAAAGTCCATCAGCATGGAGCTTCCTCATGCGTTTTACGCCGATATGACCCAGACGGCAGTGCCACAAGAAAGTGGTACTATCGCTAACTACTCTACATCTTTTGGCATCAATGTTATGAACATGTGTATCATCACTATCGAGATTCAATAAGAATAAACCCCTCACTTCGGGTGCATGACCATAAAAGATATTACCCATATAAATAGAACAACCTTTATTCTCTGATTTAAATGAGTAACCGTCTCGCATCAAACAAGATCCAGATATAATGTTCATGCTTAACGCAGGCACTAAATAACAATTATTCAGGTTCATAACTAATCCCGATGGTAATCGAAGAGCGAGCGTGCCGGCGGCGATCACATCAACCTTGGAACCATTTCCCACGCGCATCGTCACTTCGTCCTTGGCCAGCCTCCGTTTATTCCGCAGTTCCTGTTTAGAGTTGCAAATGTGAGCAACCGAACCGGTATCAAATACCCAGGCACTACAACGAGAGTTGGTAAGGTACACATCAATAACATGTATATCACATATACCTTGCTTGTTGTTGTTGTTGGCCCCCTTCTTGTCTGCCAGATACTTGGGGCAGTTCCGCTTCCAGTGGCCGTTCCCCTTGCAATAGAAACACTCAGTCTCTGGCTTGGGCCCAGCCTTGGGTTTCTTCACTGGATGAGCAACTGCCTTGCCACCCTTCTTAGAGTTACCCTTCTTGCCCTTGCCATTCTTCTTGAAACTGGTGGTTTTATTGACCATCAACACTTGATACTCCTTCTGGATGTCTGCCTCAGCGACTTTCAGCATCGAAAACAGCTCGGCGATGGTTTTGTTCATCCCTTGCATGTTATACTGCTACACGAAGCTCTTGTAGCTAGGCGGGAGTGACTGGAGAATTCTGTCAATGATAGCCTCGTCCGGGAACACAAGTCCCAGATCAGCTATGCGGGTATAGTACCCAGACATCTTCAGTAAGTGCTCACTGACAGACGAATTCTCCTCCATCTTGCAAGCAAAGAATTTATCGGTGGTCTCATACCTCTCGATCTTGGCATTCTTTTCAAAGATGAACTTCAACTCCTGGAACATCTCATATGCTCCATGACGTTCAAAACGCCTTTGAAGTCCTCCTTCCAAGCTATACAATATGGCACACTGCACTATTGAGTAGTCATCCGAACGCGACTGCCAGGCGTTCATAACGTCCGCAGAGGCCTGAGGAGCGGGGGGTTCACCTAGCGGTGCATTTAAGACATAAACCTTTTGGGCAGCTGTGAGGATGATCCTCAGATTGCGGAGCCAGTCCACAAAGTTGCTCCCATCATCTTTTAGTTTAGCTTTCTCTAGGAACGCATTAAAATTCAGGGGAGCTACTGCGCGAGCCATCTACAACAAAAGATTTGCAAAGACATTTTAGACTATTGTTCATGATAAGTGAGTTATTACCTAATCAAATTATTTATAACTCCCACTCAAATTGACATCCCTCTGGTCATTCGAGCGTGACATGATCCAGATCCACCAACCCAAGTCCGATCATCACGTGAGATGAGGTGGTGTCAATGGTGAACATCTACATGTTGATCATATCTACTATATGACTCATGCTCGACCTTTCGGTCTTCCGTGTTCCGAGGCCATGTCTGTACATGCTAGGCTCGTCAAGTCTAACCCGAGTGTTCTGCATGTGCAAAACTGGCTTGCACCCGTTGTATGCGAACGTAGAGTCTATCACACCCGATCATCACGTGGTGCTTCGAAACGACGAACCTTCGCAACGGCGCACACTCGGGGGGAACACAATTTTATCTTGAAATTTTAGTGAAGGATCATCTTATAATGCTACCGTCGTCCTAAGCAAAATAAGATGCATAAGTGACATGATATGGCCATCAACTCGTGCATTTGATCTCCATCTCCAAAGCACCGGCATGATCTCCATCGTCACCGGCGCCACACCATGATCCCCATCATCATGATCTCCATCATCGTGTCGCCATCGGGGTTGTCGCGCGCCCACCATGCTCTTACTACTATTGCTACCGTTTAGCGATAAAGTAAAGCATTACAAAGCGCTTAATGATTGACACGCAGGTCATACAAAAATTAAAGACAACCCTATGGCTCCTGCCGGTTGCCGTATACATCGACATGCAAGTCGATATTAACTATTACAACATGATCATCTCATACATCAAATATATCTCATCATGTCATTGGCCATATCATATCACATACATACCCTGCAAAAACAAGTTAGACGTCCTCTAATTTGTTGTTGCATGTTTTACGTGGCTGCTATGGGTATCTAGCAAGAACGCTTCTTACCTACGCAAAGCCACAACGGTGATATTTAAGTTGCTATTTAACCTTCTAGAAGGACCGCCTTGTTCTGTTCCGATTCAACTAAGATAGGAGAGACAGACACCCGCCAGCCATCTTATGCAACAAAAGTCACATGTCTGTCGATGGAACCGGTCTCATGTACGTGGACATGTAAAGTTGGTCCGGGCCGCTTCATCCCATAATACCGCTGAATCAAGAAAGACTAAGGAGGGAAGCAATCTAAACATCAACGTCCACAAACCCTTTTGTGTTCTACTCGTGAAAGCATCTACGCAAGATCCTAGCTCATGATGCCACTGTTGGGGAACGTTGCATGGGAAACAAAAATTTTCCTACGTTCACCAAGATCAATCTAGGAGATGCATCTACGAGGGGAGAGTTGGATGCACATACCCTTGTAGATCGCTAAGCGGAAGCGTTCAAGAACGCGGTTGATGGAGTCGTACTCGCCGCGATTCAGATCGCCGAAGATCCTAGCACCGAAGCAACGGTGCCTCCGCGTTCTTCACACGTACAGCTCGGGGACGTCTCCTCCTTCTTGATCCAGCAAGGGGGAAGGAGAGGTTGATGGAGACACCGGCAGCACGACGACGTGGTGGAGATGGTGATGGAGGATTCCTGCAGGGCTTCGCCAAGCACCGCGGAGTTCACGAAGATGGATGTGGGAGAGGGAGGGCAGCGCCGAGGCACGAACGTGTGTGGCTGCCCTCCCTCTGCCTCTCTTTATATAGGAGGAGTAGAGGGGAGGGGGCGCCCTAGGGTTTACCCCTAGGGGCGGCGGCCAAGTGGAGATGGGGGGGGCGGCGGCCAGGGCTGCGCCAGGGTTAGGGCTCCCCCCCCCAGGTGCCTTGCCCCCCAAGCTAGGGGGTGCGGCAGCCCTAGGAGGGGCCAGCTCCCCTTGCGCATGAGGAGAGGGCCCAGGGGGGGCGCACAGCCCTATGAGGGCTGTTGTGTCCCCCCTTTGTGGCCCATTAGGCCCGAAACTCCTTCCGGGACCCCGAAACCCCTTTCGGTCATCCGCCGTCTTCCCGATACTCCCCGGAACACTTCCGGACTCCGAAACCTTTCATCCTATATATCAATCTTCGTCCCCGGACCATTCCGGAGACCCTCGTCACGTCCGGGATCTCATCCGGGACTCCGAACAACCTTCGGTAACCATGCACTGTTCTCACTAACAATCCTAGCGTCACCGAACCTTAAGTGTGTAGACCCTGCGGGTTCGGAAACTATGCAGACATGACCGAGACACTCCCAGGCCAATAACCAATAGCGGGATCTGGATACCCATATTGGTTCCCACACGTTCCTCGATGATCTCATCGGATGAACCACGATGTCAAGGATTCAGGCAATCCCGTATACAGTTCCCTTTGTCTCGTCGGTATGTTACTTGCCCGAGATTCGATCGTCGGTATCTCTATACCTAGTTCAATCTCGTTACCGGCAAGTCTCTTTACTCGTTACCGTAATACATAATCCCGTGACTAACTACTTAATCACTTTGAGCTCATTGAGATGATGTATTACCGAGTGGGCCCGGAGATACCTCTCCGTCACACGGAGTGACAAATCCGAGTCTCGATCCATGTCAACTCAACAGACACCTTCGGAGATACCTGCAGAGTACCTTTATAGTCACCCAGTTACGTTGCGACGTTTGGCACACACAAAGCACTCCTACGGTGTCAGTGAGTTACATGATCTCATGGTCATAGGAACTTATACTTGACATGCAGAAAACTATAGCGATAACTGATACGATCGAAAGCTATGTTTAACGTTTGGGTCTCGTCCATCACATCATTCTCCTAATGATGTGATCCCGTTATCAAATGACAACTCATGTCTATGACCTGGAAACCGCGGTCATCTTTGATCAACGAGCTAGTCCTGAAGAGGCTTACTAGGGACACAAAGTTTGTCTATTTATCCACACATGTATATAAGTTTCCAATCAATACAATTATAGCATGGATAATAAACGATTATCATGAACAAGGAAATATAATAATAACTCTTTTATTATTGCCTCTAGGGCATATTTCCAACAAATGGTGCGCTCTCTAATGTCACGGATGGGCTGTTTCACCTTGGAAGAACCTTCGTGAGTGCCCTCCTTGTTGTCCTGGTCGTTGTCGATGAGATCTGACTTGGCAATTGAGGATCCCAAGCCGCTGCCGTAGAACGTGTCCTTCAGAGGTGACAAAATGGGCTCGATGGCATATAAAGCTCGCAAATCCTTGACCGCTTGGCGGAGGAGATCAGCGGCAGGGCCATCGAAGAGATCCACGGCGGTTGAACCAGAGGGGTTGGGGATGGACCACATAACCTATGACATGGCCCGCGTGAAGCCGTTAGTGTGGACAAGTGTAGGAGATATCGTAGTCCTTTCGATAAGTAAGAGTGTCGAACCCAACGAGGAGCAGAAGGAAATGATAGGCAGTTTTCAGTAAGGTATTTTCTACGAGCACTGAAATTATAGGTAACAGATAGTTTTGTGATAAGATAATTGGTAGCAAGTGACAAATGGTAAAAGTAAATAAGGTGCAGCAAGGTGGCCCAATCCTTTTTGTAGCAAAGGACAAGCCTGGACAAACTTTTATATAAAGGAAAGCGCTCCCGAGGACATATGGGAATTATCGTCAAGCTAGTTTTCATCACGATCATCTGATTCACGTTCAGTACTTTGATAATTTGGTATGTGGCCGGACCGGTGCTTGGGTGCTGCCCTTACTTGGACAAGCCTCCCACTTATGATTAACCTCTAATGCAAGCATCCACAACTACAAAAGAAGTATTAAGGTAAACCTAACCATAGCCTGAAACATATGGATCCAAATCAGCCCCTTACGAAGCAACGCATAAATTAGGGTTTAAGCTTATGTCACTCTAGCAACCCATCATCTACTTATTACTTCCCAATGCCTTCCTTTAGGCCCAAATAATGATGAAGTGTCATGTAGTCGACGTTCACATGACACCACTAGAGGAGAGACAACATACATCTCATCAAAATATCGAACAAAGACCAAACTCACATGACTACTAATAGCAAGACTTCTCCCATGTCCTCAGGAACAAAAGTAACTACTCACAAGACATAATATTGTTCATGATCATAGGGGTATTAATATGCATAATGGATCTGAACATATGATCTTCCACCAAATAAACCAACTAGCATCAACTACAAGGAGTAATCAACAGTACTAGCAACCCACAGGTACTAATCTGAGGTTTGGATACAAGAGATGAACTAGGGTTTGAGAGGAGATGGTGATGATGAAGATGTTGATGAAGACAGCCCTCCCCAAGATGGGAGAATTGTTGGTTATGACGGCGGTGATGATTTCCCCCTCCCGGAGGGAAGTATCCCCGGCAGAACAGCTCTGCCGGAGCCCTAGATTGGTTTCCGCCTCGGTTCCGCCTCGAGACGGCGACGTCTGGTCCCGAAAGCCTCCTTCAGATTTTTTCCAGGTCAAAACACTTCATATAGGAGAAGATGGGCACCTGGGGCCCACCGGCTAGCCCTCGAGGCAGGGGGGCGCGCCCTGGGAAGGGGGGCGCGCCCCCACCCTCGAGGCCAGCTAGTGGCCCCTCTCGTGGATTTCTTCCGCCAGATATTTTTTATATTTTCCGAAAAAATGTTTTGTGGAGTTTCGGGGCTTTTGGAGTTGTGCAGAATAGGTTTCCAGAGTTTGCTCCTTTTCCAGCCCAGAATTCCAGCTACCGGCATTCCCCCTTCTTCATGTAAACCTTGCAAAATAAGAGGGAAAAGGCATAAGTACTGTGACAAAACATGTATGAACAGCCCATAATGCAATAAATATCAACTTATAAGCATGATGCAAAATGGACGTATCAACTCCCCCAAGCTTAGACCTCGCTTGTCCTCAAGCGAAAGCCGATATCGAGAAATATGTCCACATGTTTAGAGATAGAGGTGTCGATAAAAACAGAATACGGACATGAGGGCATCATGATCATTCTCATAACAACAACTTATATAAATATAGTCATATGATCATTATGCTAACGTAACAATTCATCCATAATATTAAGTATGCATCATAAACTTCATTGGAAACTAACAAACTTTGATCTCGGTCATTGAAGCAATTGCAATTTATCGAATATTGGAAAGAGTCAATATAAGAGCTTTTTAGCAAGCCTACATACTCAACTATCATATAGTCTGTCACAATTGCTCACACTCACGCAATACTTATGTTTATGGAGTTTTAATCGGACACAGAGAAAGATAGGGGCTTATGGTGTTGCCACCCAACCTTTTACCTCAAGGGTAATGTCAACAGTAATAGATCATGAAAACTTACATCCAAGTGGGTATATATATATCAGGATCTTTCCAACACAATGTGCTTGCCAAAGGATAAAATGAAAAAGGAAAGGTGGATCTCACCTGGACACTTATAAGACAAGAATAAAAGATAGGCCCTTCGCAGAGGGAAGTAGAGGTTGTCATGTGTTTTTATGGTTGGATGCACAAAGTCTTAGCATAGAAGAACTTCACTTTATATTGCCACTTGTGATAAGGACCTTTATTATGTAGTCCGTCGCTTTTATTACTTCCATATCACAAGCTCGTATAAAGCTAATTTCTCCCACACTAATAAATCATACATATTTTAGCGAGTTTACAACATGACAACTTACTTGGAGGGATCTTTCTCGATCCATAGGTAGGTATGGTGGACTCTCATGGCAAAACTAGGTTTAAGGATATATGGAAGCACAAGTAGTATCCCTACTTAGTGCGAGGAGTTTTGGCTAGCATGAGGGAGAAAGGCAAGCTCAACATGTTGGAAGATCCGTGACAATATACTTTATTTTGGATATAAGAAGACATAACCCATTATGTTGTCTTCCTTTTCCAATATCAACTCTTTAGCATGTCATACTTTAATGATTGCTCACAATCATAAAAGATGTCCAAGATAGTATATTTGTATGTGAAGCCTCTCTTCTTTTATTACTTCCTATTAATTGCAACGATGACCAAAACTATGTTTGTCACCTCCCAACAACTTTTATTTGTTATACTCTTGTATGTGAAGTCATTACTTCCCATAAGATCGATATGACCTCTTTGATACTCTTTTTATTTTCTTTCTTTTTATCATGACCCAAGTGAGGAAATCAAGCCCTTGACTCAACACTAATCTTTATTATATAGCTCACGGACTCGATTACAAAGGATAAAGCTCAGAAAGCAAAAGCTCACAACTGGATCATGCAAACTTTATTCTAATAGATCAAGATACTACCAAAAGGATCGAACTAAGTAAGACGGTAAGGATAGGAGTGATGGTGATACGATACCGGGGTCACTCCCCCAAGCTTGGCAGTTGCCAAGGGGAGTGCCCATACCCATATGATTATGTCTCCTTCTTCGGGGAGTGCCCATACCTCTGTTGTTCTTCCAAGGCATGGGCTCACCATCATAGAAGGATGATCGAGTCTCCGGGATACTCAAATCTGCAGCCAAACTCATGTTCTTCAATCTATATTCATACTCATAGTTTTGGTTTTGCAGGTCATAGATCTGGGCTTGGAGGTGATCGATCATCTCTTAAAGATTGGAGATGGCTTCTCTGAATATCCTTGAGTCCATCTTGAGGTTGTTGGCAAGCTCCGAGATCATCATGGGGTTGGCGTCGAGACCTCGTTCCACCATACCTTGGCACTTGAAAACTTGTTGCTCCATTGCTTCGAGTCTTGTCTTCACGCTCCCGGTCCTTCTCGGCCCCTCGACATCACGGATGTGCAGCACCCCCTCATGCAACTCCATGGTTTTGGGGTGGTGCAGCACCTTCACAAGGTAGGGGTTGATGACCTTCTCGAAGAACTTGTCCTTGGGGGTGTTGGAGGACGCCATGATGATCCAGATCTGTCAAAAACAGCAGCTCGAAACGAAAACAAAGGAATTCTGCGTGATATAGAGGTCAAAACCTCCGGGAGTATATATAATGAATTTTTCCCGAACGAAAAGAGTAACCCACAAGAAAACGGAGTCCAGGGGACACACGGGGTGCCCTCGAGGCAGGGGGATGCGCCCTGGGAAGGGGGCGCGCCCCCTACCCTCGAGGAGGCCTCGTGTCTCCTCCGGACTGCAGTTTATTTTTCTATTTTTCTTAATATTCCAGAACGGAGAAAATTTGCCTTTAGAACTGTTTTGGAGTCGGTTTACTTAACGTATCACGTACCTCTTCCTTTTCGGAGGCTGAATCGTTCTGGAAAGTGTCCCTTATGTATTCCTCCGGGGTTATGGTTTCAATAATATTAGTTTCAACATTTATAGGATTACCTAAGATGTAATGTTTGATCCTTTGACCATTCACCACCTTCGGATTTGTGCCTTCGAAGTTGTTGATTTTTATCGCACCGGAACGATAGACCTCCTCGATAACGTAAGGCCCTTCCCACTTGGAAAGAAGTTTTCCTGCAAAAAATCTTAAACGAGAGTTGTATAGCAAAACATAATCACCTACGTTAAACTCACACTTTTGTATCCTTTTGTCATGCCATCTTTTAACTTTTTCTTTGAATAACTTGGCATTCTCGTAGGCCTGGGTTCTCCATTCATCGAGACATCTAATATCAAATAGCCTCTTTTCACCGGCAAGTTTGAAATCATAATTGAGCTCTTTGATGGCCCAATATTCCTTATGTTCTAGCTCAAGAGGTAAGTGACAAGCTTTTCCATATACCATCTTATATGGAGACATACCCATAGGATTTTTGTATGCAGTTCTATAGGCCCATAATGCATCATCTAGTTTCTTGGACAAATTCTTTCTAGACCTATTAACTGTCTTTTGCAAGATTAATTTCAACTCCCTATTACTTAGTTCTACTTGACCACTAGTCTGTGGGTGATAAGGTGATGCAATTCTATGGTTGACATCATACTTAGCAAGCATTTTACGGAAAGCACCATGAATAAAGTGTGAACCACCATCAGTCATTAGATATCTAGGGACTCCAAACCTCGGAAATATAACTTCTTTAAGCATCTTAATCGAGGTGTTATGATCAACACTACTAGTTGGAATAGCTTCTACCCACTTAGTAACGTAATCAACAGCAACTAGGATATGTGTGTACCTATTAGAGGAAGGAAAAGGTCCCATATAATCAAAGCCCCAAACATCAAATGGTTCAATAACAAGTGAATAATTCATAGGCATTTCTTGACGTCTACTAATATTACCAATTCTTTGACATTCATCACATGATAAGACAAACTTACGGGCATCCTTGAAGAGAGTAGGCCAATAAAAACCGGATTGCAATACCTTGTGTGCAGTTCTGTCTCCCGCATGGTTTCCTCCATAAGCTTCGGAGTGGCACTTGTGTAAGATCTATTCATGTTCATGCTCAGGTACACAACATCTAATAATACCATCTACTCCTTTATAATGATGTGGGTCATCCCAAAAGTAATGTCTCAAATCATAGAAGAACCTTTTCTTTTGCTGGTATGTAAAGCTAGGTGGTATGAACTTAACAACAATATAATTAGCATAATCAGCATACCAGGGGGCAGTACGAGAAGTACTTATGACATCTAGTTGTTCATCAGGAAGGCTATCATCAATAGGTTGTGGGTCATCAAGTATATGCTCTAACCTAGACAAGTTATCTGCTACGGGGTTCTCAACTCCCTTTCTATCAATAATATGCAAGTCAAATTCTTGCAGCAAGAGGACCCATCTAGTAAGTCTAGGTTTAGCATCTTTCTTTTCCATAAGGTATTTGATAGCAGCATGATCAGTGTGAATAGTTACTTTAGAATCGACGATGTAGGGTCTAAACTTATCACAAGCAAACACAACTGCTAAAAATTCTTTCTCAGTGGTAGCATAATTTCTTTGGGCACTATCTAGAGTTTTACTAGCATACTGGATAACATTCAATTTCTTATCAACTCTTTGCCCTAAAACAGCTCCTACAGCATAATCACTAGCATCGCACATAATCTCAAAGGGTAAATTCCAGTCAGGAGGTTGGACAATAGGTGCAGAGATCAATGCTTTCTTAAGTATTTCAAATGCTTCAAGACAATCATCATCAAAGACAAAAGGAATATATTTCTATAAAAGATTAGTCAGAGGCCTGGAGATTTTGGAGAAGTCCTTAATGAACCTCCTATAAAACCTAGCATGACCAAGGAAACTTCGTATACCTTTGATATCCTTAGGGCATGGCATCTTTTCAATAGCATCAACCTTAGCTTTGTCAACTTCAATACCTCTTTCAGAAATTTTATGTCCCAAGACAATGCCTTCATTAACCATAAAGTGGCACTTCTCCCAATTCAAGACAAGATTAGTGTCTTCGCATCTCTGCAAAACTCGATCAAGGTTGCTTAAGCAATCATCAAAAGAAGTTTCGTAAACGGAGAAATCATCCATAAAAACCTCGACAATCTTTTCACAAAAGTCAGAGAATATAGCCATCATACATCTTTGAAAGGTAGCAGGTGCATTACATAAACCAAAAGGCATACATCTATAAGCAAAGGTACCGAAAGGACAAGTGAAGGTGGTCTTTTCTTGTTCCCCTTTTGACACAGGTATTTGAGAGAAACCAGAATAACCATCTAGAAAGCAGAAATGAGTATGTTTGGATAACCTTTCTAGCATTTGATCAATAAATGGCAAGGGGTAATGATCTTTCTTGGTAGCTTTATTTAACTTATGGAAATCAATTACCATCCTATATCCCGTAACTATTCTTTGCGGGGTCAACTCATCTTTATCATTAGGGACTACAGTCATACCTCCTTTCTTGGAAACACAATGAACAGGGCTTACCCACTGGCTATCAGCAATGGGATAGATAATACCTGCCTCTAGAAGATTTAGAATTTCCTTCCTTACCACTTCTTTCATCTTAGGATTTAACCGTCGCTGATGATCAATAACTGGTTTAGCATTTTCTTCCAATTTTATCTTGTGTTGACATATAGTGGGACTAATGCCCTTAAGATCATCCAAAGTATATCCAATAGCAGCTCGGTGCTTCTTCAGAGTTTTCAATAACCTCTCTTCTTCATGCTCTGAAAGGTTAGCACTAATAATAACAGGATATATCTTCTTTTCATCAAGATAAACATACTTAAGATTATCAGGTAAAGGTTTAAGTTCAAGCACGGGATCACCCTTGGGTGGAGGAGGATCCCCTAGGATTTCAACAGGCAAGTTGTTTTTCAATACGGGTCCCTATGTAAGGAATATTTCATCTATCTCTCTTATCTCATTCATTTGCATATCATTTTCATGGTCTAGCAAGTATTGTTTTAAAGGATCATTAGGTGGCACGGCAATAGAAGCAAGACCAATAAGTTCATCCTTACTGGGTGGTGCCTTTTCATGGGGTTGTCTACGGAATTTAGCAAAGTTAAAATCATGAGACGTGTCCCCTAATCCGACAGTGACAATATCTTTCACACAGTCTATCTTGGCATTAACGGTATTCAAGAAGGGTCTACCAAATATAATGACAGAAAGCATCTTGTGGGGAACTAAGAACAAGAAAATCAGCAGGGTATTTAACCTTCCCACACAAGACTTCAATATCTCTAACAATCCCAACTGGTGAAATAGTATCTCTATTAGCAAGCTTAATAGTAACATCAATCCCTTCTAACTCAACAGGTGCAATATCATGCATAATTTCGTTATACAAGTCAAGAGGGATAATACTCGCACTAGCACCTACGTCGCATAAACCATGATAGCAATGATCCCCTATCTTCACGGAGATAACAGGCAAGCCTACGATAGGTTTATGTTTATTCCTAGCATTGGGTTTGGCTATCCTAGCAGACTCTTCTTGGAGATAAATAACATGTCCATCTAAATCTTCTACCAAGAGATCTTTAAACATGGAAACACTAGGTTCAACTTTAATTTGCTCGGAGGGTGTAGGTGTTCTAGTATTACTCTTACGAACTATAGTTGAAGCTTGAGCATGATCCTTTATCCTAATAGGGAAAGGTGGTTTCTCGATATAAGCGGTAGGTATAACAGGATCAACATTATAAGTGATAGTCTTTTCGTCAACTTTAATAGGTTCAACTACTTTTACTTCAATAGGGGGATGGTATTTAAACCACTTCTCCTTGGGGAGATCAACATGAGTAGCAAAAGATTCACAGAAAGAGGCTACTATCTCAGAGTCAAGTCCATATTTAGTCTAAACTCACGGAAAACATCGGTATCCATAAAAGCTTTAACACAATCAAACTTAGGGGTCATACCTGACTCCTTACCTTCGTCGAGGTCCCAATCTTCGGAGTTGCATTTAATTCTTTCCAATAAATCCCATTTGAAGTCAATAGTCTTCAACATAAAAGAGCCAGAACAAGAATTATCGAGCATGGCGCGATTATTGAGAGAAAGTCGAGCATAATTTTTTTGGATGATCATCTTTCTTGAGAGCTCATGGTTGGGGCATGAATATAACATTGACTTAAGCCTCCCCCAAGCTTGAGCGATGCTTTCTCCTTCGCGAGGCCAGAAATTATAAATATAATTACGATCACGATGAACCTTGTGCATAGGGTAGAACTTCTGATGAAATTCTAACTTCGGACGATTATAGTTCCATGATCCCATATCATCGCATAGCCTAAACCATGTCAATGCATCTCCCTTAAAATATAAAGGGAATACCTTCTTCTTGATAACATCCTCGGGCATACCTGCAAGCTTAAACAATCCACAAACTTCATCCACATAGATTAGGTGTAAGTCGGGGTGAAGTATTCTGTCTCCTGTATAGGGATTTTCAAGCAGTTTCTCTATCATACCCGAAGGAATCTCAAAGCAAACATTTTCAATAGGTGCAGTATGTTGAGGACCAACTCTTTGCTCTTCTGCTCGGGGTGAAGATACCCCGAACAAGCCCCTCAAAGGATTTTGAGCCATAGTAACACGTGACAATAAATTTCAGCACACTATATAAATTTTTCCTTACCAAATTCAAATTACCAAAGGCGCTTCACTCCCCGGCAACGGCGCCAGAAAAGAGTCTTGATGACCCACAAGTGTAGGGGATCTATCGTAGTCCTTTCGATAAGTAAGAGTGTCGAACCCAGCGAGGAGCAGAAGGAAATGATAGGCAGTTTTCAGTAAGGTATTTCCTGCAAGCATTGAAATTATAGGTAACAGATAGTTTTGTGGTAAGATAATTGGTAGCAAGTGACAAATGGTAAAAGTAAATAAGGTGCAGCAAGGTGGCCCAATCCTTTTTATAGAAAAGGACAAGCCTGGACAAACTCTTATATAAAGGAAAGCGCTCCCGAGGACATATGGGAATTATCATCAAGCTAGTTTTCACCACGATCATCTGATTCGCGTTCGGTACTTTGATAATTTGGTATGTGGGTGGGCCGGTGCTTGGGTGCTGCCCTTACTTGGACAAGCCTCCCACTTATGATTAACCTCTAATGCAAGCATCCGCAACTACAAAAGAAGTATTAAGGTAAACCTAACCATAGCCTGAAACATATGGATCCAAATCAGCCCCTTACGAAGCAACGCATAAACTAGGGTTTAAGCTTCTGTCACTCTAGCAGCCCATCATCTACTTATTACTTCCCAATGCCTTCCTCTAGTCCCAAATAATGATGAAGTGTCATGTAGTCGACGTTCACATGACACCACTAGAGGAGAGACAACATACATCTCATCAAAATATCGAACGAAGACCAAACTCACATAACTACTAATAGCAAGACTTCTCCCATGTCCTCAGGAACAAAAGTAACTAATCACAAGACATAATATTGTTCATGATCAGAGGGGTATTAATATGCATAATGGATCTGAACATATGATCTTCCACCAAATAAATCAACTAGCATCAACTACAAGGAGTAATCAACACTACTAGCAACCCACAGGTACCAATCTGAGGTTTGGATACAAAAATTGGATACAAGAGATGAACTAGGGTTTGAGAGGAGATGGTGTTGATGAAGATGTTTTTGAAAATAGCCCTCCACAAGATGGGAGAGTTGTTGGTGATGACGGCGGTGACGATTTCCCCCTCCTGGAGGGAAGTATCCCTGGCAGAACAGCTCTGCCGGAGTCCTAGATTGGTTTCCGCCTCAGTTCCGCCTCGAGACGGCGGCGTTTGGTCCCGAAAGCCTCCTTCTGATTTTTTTTTCCAGGTCAAAACGCTTCATACAGGAGAAGATGGGCACCTAGGGCCCACCGGCTGGCCCTCGAGGCAGGGGGCGCGCCCTGGGAAGGGGGCGCGCCCCCCACCCTCGAGGCCAGCCCGTGGCCCCTCTTGTGGATTTCTTCCGCCAGATATTTTTTATATTTTCCGAAAAAATGTTCTGTGGAGTTTCGGGGCTTTTGGAGTTGTGCGGAATAGGTTTCCAGAGTTTGCTCCTTTTCCATCCCAGAATTCCAACTGCCGGCATTCCCCCTTCTTCATGTAAACCTTGCAAAATAAGAGGGAAAATGCATAAGTATTTTGACAAAACATGTATGAATAGCCCATGATGCAATAAATATCAACTTATAAGCATGATGCAAAAGGGACGTATCACTTATCTCGACGTTTACCGTCACGTGCGAAGCCTTCCTCCGAACTCCTCCGCACTTCGTCTTATGACTCAAGACCTTTGGTGTGAAGCCGCAAGTGATGGAGGAGGAGCGGGCAGAGTGTGGCGGTGCCATAGTGAGCAAGCTCGCCAGTACCGTTTGGCTGAAAGGATCCTTTGCCAAGTCTTCCGATTTATGGCAGCATGGGTGGTTCTACATCACCGGTCCCCGCGGCTCCAAGTGGGCTGATGCGCCCGTATTTCGATCCAGCCCCCCAATTCAGCTTCCATCATGGGTTAATAAAGGGTTAGACTAGGGATCAACGGACAAGGTGCGGGCTTTGCAGAGCCGCATCCGAAGCCTCATTGAGAGGAACATCAATATCGTCAACGTTGTTCTAGTGATGCTAGTCCGCCGGATCCTCCCGTGCTAGCGACGGCCTCTCCGTATGTGGGAGTTCAATCCAGAAGGGCCGCGGACTCTTCAGCACTTCTCCGGCTCTACGCACAAAGGAATGTGGGGATTACTCTTCGGGAAACGAAAGAAATTGCCGGACACCACCGAAGATGTCGGCCTAGACTGTAACCATCCGGACACCCCGGTAAGTTCCCGCTCACCGAACACCTCATGATGAGAGACCAGTGATAAGACACTGACTGAATCATCCTTTTTCAGGGCTGGATAATAAAAGTGGAACGGATTAGGTGTCCGGCTCCCCTTCCCGAAGACTCAGCTAGCCCCATGTTGACAAGGATGCTGGCCTCGGCACCATACCAGGCGCCGACAGGGGAGAGTAAAGAGCAGAGCGAGAGAACCCAAGATGACCTTCGTTGGAGAGGTAAATCGGATACTGAGTCTGGATAAATCGACCTTTCCTCGCCTGAAGACAGAGGCATAAGAGGACCTAGTATCCCTTCTCCGAGAAGGAGGAAAAGAGCCGCCTCCGATGGTTGGGAAAGGCGGTCTAAGAGAGGCAAGATGCCACCGTCAAGCGGCTTGGGTTCGGAAAACGACGCCGTTGAACAGCCCCAACATGGGGACAAGCCCTTAACCAAACCATAAGTGAATCCGGGGTACTTTGTAACGTGTCCGTGCATGGAATATGCATGGCAGCAGATGGTGCTGTTGCCGTTGAAGTTCTTCGAACAGAGCTGGCCCGGGCCAAGGAGCAGGCCCGGTGTAGTAGTGCGGCAGCCGAAAAGGCATCGGCTGAGTTGAAAGCCGAACAAGCTGCACGGCGCCAAGACGAGGAGAAGATATCTGAGATGGCACTCGAACTAACAAATGCTACTGCCCGTTGCGCATTTCTGGAGAAGGAGAGTGGAGCCGAACGGCTGAACTTGTCAAGGTCCTACAAGAGGCGAGAAGCGCGGACGGAATCCAGAGCGGCCCGTGAGGAAATCCGGCAAGCTAGGGAGATTGCGGCTGGTAAGCACTTAGTTCTGCAGACTAAGTTCGGCGATCCAAACTATGCTCAGCTTGACCGAGTGCGGAGTTCTTCGGACAAGTTTTTAGACTTGCCGAAGAGTTCTTCTGATGCGGCGCAGTATTATCAAGCGCGAGAGGGGTACGCAATAGAGAAGCTTTTCTGGTCACTGTTTGGCGCCTCAAAGTGCCCTCTGTTGCTGAATGAGCACATGTCCCAATGGGCCGAGCTTCATAGGATATCCGGCGTTGCCATGAAGAACGTCATAGTCCGGTTTTGGCCAACTGAGCCTGTTCCGAATAGCTACTTCGGTTTGGTGCAAAGGCTTGTTGACGTGGTGTCGCGTATCGATGTTTTGAATAGGTCGGCGTGCATTGAGGGTGCTCGGATGTCTTTCGCCCAAGTCAAGACATTTTGGGGAAGATGAAGGCCATCGATGTTGCGGCGAAGAGTCCACCCAAGGGCAAGGACCGTCCTGGGCTGGAGCATTATTTTGAGGACGTCCTAGAGGCCGCTCGCTTAATAGAGGGTCAATGCTCGAAAAACGTAATGTTCGAGTGAGGTGTATGAGAATTGTAAAGACAATTTCATAGTTAATCTATTTTTATCTTTTGCTCAAAAGCTTGAATTCCTCCTGTGCGGCCGTTTTAATATGATCTGAAAGTTTTCCAGTCGTCGGCTTCAGCCCCCTCGTAGGAAGTACGGGGGTGTTCGGCAAAGCATTTAATCACTCTTTATCCAACATCATGGTCCATGAAGGAGGTGATAATGCGGCGAACCAAGCAATCGGACTATAGGGCGTTAACACTTTCACTTAGCCATATGACTTTTATGGTGGGGCTACGACATAGCCCCTGGTATGTATGCGGCATATTAAAATATGATGACTTACATATTTGATCTGAAAAAGATCCCTCGTGTGACACGGAGAATCACTAAAGATTCCAATAAGTCGGCAAGTGGTTGACCAGCTCTCGCTGCATCATGACAGTCAGTTTTTGGCTTTCTCTACTGAGGTATTTGACCATATGAAGCGGAAGCACAATCGCAGTAGTTCTCCCTTTACTACCCAAGCCAATAGAGCAGAACATAGGGAAGCAAGCACATGAGCCGGGCAACCCAACTGTTTACCAAAGACAATGATTCGGAGCTGATGCACATAAGGCCAAACTTGCGACGCCAAAGTGCGCTATAGAGTTGTTCGCGCTTTTGCTGGCAACTCATTTGTTCCTGTACCGAGCCCCTGGCAGGTTATGCCAAGGTACATCTGTGAAACAACCATAGGAGCCATATTCATTGGCGAAGCAACACAGATGATTAATTCAGATACTGTTTGATGGGACCTGAGCGATATGCCAATGATTATTATATATATATAGACCATAACCCCGGCTATTTGACATGTTCGGGGTTGTAGGTGGAGGAAGAAGCATAGTACATGCTCGAAATAAAGAGTGCGGTCTACAAAAGTTACTTTGGACCTCCTGTCGCACGTGCGCCGCCTGTCCTCGACGAGGGGAATCCTTGATGGATGTAGCCCTTTAGGTGAGTGTACGTATCCAAACTCCGATAGAGTCAGTTTTAGGTGTTTGTCCTGTTCGTCACCTGTTTTTAAGAGATACTAAAGGAAGGTATAAAAAATAGATAAAAAGTGTTACGGGAGTGCTTGCAGGCTTGTCCATAGTGTGCTTCCGCCAGTGCCCATGGTATCTTGAGTGCGTAGTGATGTTTGCGCGGTACAAATTTTGCAGGTGTACGAGGTGGGCGGTGGAAGCCGGACTGCTATTTTCGCTCCGGGAGTAGTCGATCCTCGGGTGGAAATTGCTTCTAACTCCCGGTACTTCGTTGGTGAACCTCTCCATTGTCCCTATCGCCTGGTGGCCTCCTCCCCTTGTGTTTGGTGTTTAGCTTGCCGGCCTACTTAAAGACCCAGCAGTTTCTGTTAGTATGATTAGCTGGTTTATCGGGGTTGCCGTGGATCTGGCAGGGTCGGTCCAATATCCTGTCTAGGTTGGATGGTTCGTCTCGGTTCGCCTTAAGTGGCTTCTTCCGTTGACCGGGTTTAGGATTGCTGAATCCGGCGTTGACTACTGTGTCGCATGATCTTTCATTATCATTGCGACTGTTGTGTTTACTTCGTCGTGGCTTGCCGCTGCCGTCTCGGTTTTCGGAAGTGCCCGGGTCGCTAGCGTTGTTGCTTCTACGAGCGAGCCAGCTGTCTTCTCCCACACAAAAGCGGTTCATTAGAGCAGTAAGGGCTGTCATGGATTTAGGTCCTTCTTGATCGAGGTAGCGTGTAAGCCATTCGTCCCGGACGCTGTGCCTGAAGGCTGCGAGGGCTTCCGCTTCCGGACAGTCGACGATTTGATTCCTTTTGACTAAGAACCTATTCCAAAGCTTCCTGGCTGACTCCCCGGGCTGCTGGACGATCTGACTTAGGTCATCGGCATCCGGTGGCCGGACATATGTTCCTCGGAAGTTATCAAGGAAGGCTTCTTCCAAGTCTACCCAGCTGCCTATGGAATTTTTAGGCAGGCTGTTCAACCAGTGCCGAGCTGGCCCTTTTAGCTTGAGTGGGAGATGTTTAATGGCGTGGAGGTCGTCTCCACGGGCCATATGGATGTGGAGGATAGAATCTTCTATCCATACCGCGGGGTCGGTCGTTCCGTCATATGATTCAATATTGACGGGTTTGAATCCTTCGGGGAATTCATGGCACATTACTTCATCAGTGAAACAAAGAGGGTGTGCGGCACCTTTGTGTAGGGCCACGCTGCGACGTAACTCAGAAGGAGTCCATTTGCGGATTTCGGCTCGGGCGTGTCTGTGTTTATCACGTCCGAATAGGTAGCCATCATCGCGTGTCGAGGCATGCCCTCGCGATTCGTAGATCGATCTTGCGTGTCCTGCTCTACTGTCCCAGTCCCATCGAAGGTCGTTTGTACAACAGTGAGCTGTGTTATTCCTGTCTTTACGGCGAGGTGGGCGGTCTGGTGTTCGGCTTGAATTGCCTCTTCATCCGAACTGGATTGTCGACGACCTGCCGCATTGTGTGACGATGGTGCGGGCTCCAACGCCTCGTCCTCGAACTAAGGTAGTCAACTATGCTTCGGGTAGTTTTTGACTAGGCCCTTAAGGCCGTATTCTTCGGCGGTCAGGACTTTGGTCCATCTATCATTGAGTAGGTCTTGGTCAGCTTGAAGCTGCTGCTGTTTCTTTTTTAGGCTCCTTGCAGTGGCTATCAGCCTGCGCTTGAAGCGCTCCTGCTCGAGGTGTTCTTTGGGTACGATGAAGTCTTCGTCGCCGAGGCTTACCTCATCTTCGGAGAGCGGAAGGTAGTTGTCGTCCTCTGAATTGTCGATGGGCAGGGTCTGTTCGTCGGGGCTGCCTTGCCCGTTTTCTTGTTCCTCCTGTTCGGATCTTGCTCCAACAGGGTCTTCAATGTCTTCGGCGTCGTCCGGAGTGCTGGTGCCAGTGTTGTTGCGATGTGACTTAGAGCGGCGTTTAGGGCGCCGATATTTAGACTGTGTCTCAGGAGGTTTATTCTCGACTGGATCTTCTTTGTCATCGTCGCTAGCTTTTGTAGGTGTATCAACCATGCACATGTCGTACCAGGAGGTGGCCGTCCTACGTTCCGCGAATGGCGGGTCTTGTCCTTGCTCCTTGTTGGCATCATCGTCTATACCGTCGATGTCTTCGGAGCCATAATCAGGCATGTCGGTTAAGTCCTCGACAATGGCTATTAAGTGGGTGGCGGGTGTGTAGCGAAATTCTCCGTCGTCAGCCCCTAGTTCGAATCGAACATAGTTCGGCTGTGAGTCCCCCGCCAAGGACAGGTTTTTTTAACGAGTTTAGCACGTCGCCCAGGGGCGAGTGTTGGAAGATGTCTGTGGTGCCGAATTTGATGATCGATAACCGATCCAGTTCGGTGTCCGCAGGCGCATGTGGTTCGGAACTTATAGCCGGAGACGAGTCCGGAGTCTCGTTGATGCGAATACTGCAAGGTGTCGATTGAGTCTGTGCGCGGCTCCAACATTGCGGACTCTGTGGCCTCGGATGGCACAATCTGCACCAGATTTAAGGCTGTTGAAGCAACATGATCCATCTCCTGGATGCGGTCCGATGACAGATTTAGGTCATGTTCATCGGAGCGAGGGGGAGCGTTCGCCGCGGTCTCAAATCCATCTTAGATAAAGTCGCCATGGATGTCCAGGGGCGTAGCTGTTGATCTGCTCTAGATGGCCAAGAGAGTTGGCCCGCAGTACAAAGCCGCCGAATACGAAGATCTGTCCGGGGAGGAAGGTTTCCCCCTGGATAGCGTCACTATCGATGATTGAAGGGCCATCGAACCTCTCGTCGACGGCACAGTGGAACTCTCAATGAAAGAACCAATGTCGGTGTCAAAACCGGCGGATCGCGGGTAGGGGGTCCCGAATTGTGCGTCTAAGGTCGATGGTTACAGGAGACTGGGGACACGATGTTTACCCAGGTTCGGGCCCTCTCTATGGAGGTAATACCCTACTTCCTGCTTGATTGATCTTGATGAATATGAGTATTACAAGAGTTGATCTACCACGAGATCGTAATGGCTAAACCCTAGAAGCCTAGCCTGTATGACTATGGTAATGTGTATATCTCATTTGGACTACACCCTCCGGTTTATATAGACACTGGGGGATCTAGGGTTACATAGAGTCGGTTACATAAGAAGGAATCTTCATAATTGGTCGCCAAGCTTTCCTTCCACGCCAAGGAGAGTCCAATCTGGACACGGGTGCAGTCTTCGGCCTTCATGTCTTCACAGCCCATCAGTCCGGCCTATAGATGACAGGTCGGACGCCCGAGGACCCCTTAGTCCAGGACTCCCTCAGCGGGTGGAGGACTGTGGAGGGCGGGTGGTGTTTGAGGATACGCCTGGGCTACTGAAAATTTTAGTAATGCTGGGTGGAGATGGTGGTGGATGAGGGAGGGCGACGGTTCAAATGCCTTGGCTACTAGAATTTTACTATAATGTCGGTGCTGGAGTAGTGTGGGCGGCGGTTGAAGTATGGCGGCTACTAAAATTTGGGTAAAGGAATTGATGTGGGGCGGGAGTTCCCAAGATTGCGCATGGTCCAATAACAATATGCGTGTATGATAATAAGGAAAAGTGGCGTGGATCCGCCAATTTTTGCAACGCTCAAGGCGGGTAGTTTGTTTTTTATATTTCTAGCTAGCTGGTCTATCGCACACGGTTCATACGAATTTCCAAATAAACTTACCCGGCTTTAGCTTGCACGGGTGGTGGTTTTACAGCAGACTTGCATCACACATGGTTAAGCCAGTACCTCCACCCTTTGCTCGCGTTGGCGCGGTCGTGGTGATTTCAGCGCACTGGCATCGCACACGGTTGAGCTAGTACCTCCACCCTTTGCTCGCACTTGCGCGGTCGTGGTGATTTCAGCGCACTTGCATCGCACACGGTTGAGCCAATACCTCCACCCTTTGCCCGCGCTTGCGCGGTCGTGGTAATTTCAGCGCACTTGCATCGCACACGGTTGAGCCAGTACCTCCACCTTAATTTGCTCGCGCTTGCGCGGTCGTGGTGATTTCAGCGCACTTGCATCGCACATGGTTGAGCCAGTACCTCCACCTTAATTTGCTCGCGGTTGCGCGGTCGTGGTGATTCACATCACGCTTGTATCGCACACGATTAAGATATTATACCCCGTGTCCGTTGAGGGTCATCAGAGTCTTTGCAGCAAAAAATAAAGTTAGAGAGGGTCAAAAGACATCCACACCAGCATGTGGCCCAAATATATATGAATGAAAAGGGTGGTCTGTGATGTTCAAAATTCCAATGCACAACTTTGACCTCGCGGGCCCACGGTTGGGCACGTCGTTGAAGATCGATGAGAGGGGCCAGAAGTCAAGAACCACCTGGAAGTGGCGAAATATATGTACGAATATTGGGTATGTTTAAAACTTTAAATACATAATGCATAACTTTGGTGGCACCTGCCTCGCAAACCCAAAAGCACCCAAACAACCACCTAGCTAGGATATATATAATGACATAATGTCATACCTAGCTAGGATGCTTGGCCCACCACCTCCCACTTCATGTCAGCGGGGCGGATGCACGTAATGATCGATACTTTGGTCATACATGCATGTCGCCATGACCTACCATAAGACGGACCAATGAATCTTTCGTTTGGTCAAATGACAGTTGGTGTTGTTGATAAACCGCTTAGGCCAATAGATTGAACCATCATAAAAATCGCACGAGAGGGACCACAAAACCAGCACCTCTTGCATGCAGCCCAAAATGATGCACGTTGGGAAGTGGTGATGTGTGTTTTCAATATAGAATAATGTACAATTAGATGTGGTGCCTACCTCTCGATACAGACAACAACCATGAAGGCAAGGTAGTTAAGGACGAGATATGTACACAGGGTTTGATGTAGGTCGAACCCAGCAATCCGAGCATTTGGGAGGGAATCCCGACAACGCATGAGCTCGATCTTTGGTTGACCGACATTTGATGGTGACCGGCCCTAACACGAACTAGGAGGGATCCATTCATGGCCAACACATACCCCTCATTATCAGTCAAATGGATGATATATATACACTCGGGGAGCCCACAGATATCTGTGTCATCACAAAAAACCGCACAAGGGAGACGTGGTCGATCAAAAGACCCCGTATACACTGCATGCAGCCCGAAAATATGTATGGGTACGATGGTGTATGATGTGTTTAAATCCCAAATGCACAACTTCGATGGGCCACGCCAACTACATTACAAACCGAACACCGTACACGACTCCGAGCCTGGTTCAATACCTATGATGTCAGTTTCCCAACTTTGAGGCGGCTGGGGGGGGGTCGTCCCACGCATGTGCTCAAACTTTATTTTGTCTAGCATGGGACACACACACACACACACACACACACACACACACACACACACACACACACACACACACACACACACACACACACACATATACATCTATACACCTATATAGTGTGCGAATAACTTTGAATGTTGCTCGTTGGATGAAGCCAATCCGACGGTACAAAGATGGAAAATCCGAGCACTACTGGCCGTTGGATATCATCTACATTCCACCAGATTCTGCCACATGTACAATCTAGAAGACTCCATGGTTGAACTTAAGCATAATGCACAAACCTCAAAAGACAAGCACTTCTCCTTTGTTCTCTAGAATCTTCCATATCTTAATTGCCCAAACCTTTTTTTCTAAATGAATTGTCACTTTTTGTTTTTACCTTTACAATGCACAATTCCATGAATCTTAAAATAGTCTTTTGTACAAAACTAATTGATTTTGGATGAGAAGAACTATAAGAATTAAACAAACATCTACATCATGCATATCTGGGAGAAGAGGCGGGAAACCGATGAGAGGAGTGGCGAGAAACGGTAGCCTGTTTTGAATGAAAACCTAGTAGAGAAGGAAGCGTGAGCTACATGACGCATGCGCACAAGGCTTACCCTGCATGTGTTGTCGAAAGGGCTCAGGGTTGCCGTTCGATCTGGGAACACCCAACGGTGCACATGTACGATCCATGGGATTTGGGTTCTGGCCAATCAGAATGCACGACTCAGATCGCACGCGCAGCGGGGGGGGGGGATATCATACGGAAACCATCATTCGGTGGAAACCGGTGCAAACCACGAGAAAAAGATGTTTTGAAGTTAAAAAAAATCAAAAAAATATGGGATGTTAACAGGATGATGTTTTATTGCCACACAAAATTTCAAGTTGAAACACATTACGAGATGTGAGCTATGAAAAAGACAAAATCAGTGTTGAATAGTGCCGAATAGTAATGTCACTATTCAGGGCAGAATTTGTCTTTTTCATAGCTCACATCTCGTAATGTTTTTCAACTTGAAATTTTCTGTCGCAATAAAACATCACCTTCTTAACAACCGACATTTTTCCCAGATTTTTATGAAACTTTATAATATGGTTTCCACAAAGTTTTCATTGAATATCGGCTTACGTGAGTGAACCGTGTGCTATTTGAAAACATTTCGTGAGAAGAATCTCAGTTTTTAAATCCCCGTAAATCCAAAACTAAGCTGAAAATCATGAAACCTGCAATGGTGTCACGACATGGCACTTATATGTCGAGGAATTTTTTTCGTCCATTGTGGCGCAAGTTTTATTACAAGCCTCTTACAAACTGGAGCATTTCTCAAAGAAGCCTCGTGGTTCTGATAGGGAAACGTGTCCCCCTTGTGGGCAAAACGTAATCACTACATCTTTTCGCCTTGTATTTTCTTCTATGGGCATCATGGAACGACATGATATCCGTGCTGAAATTTAAACTTATTCAGGGTTCGTTTGGCCTTTTTATACACTAATTGAGTTTCCTAGGCATTTAATGTCCATAATTCAAATCTGAACTACAAATAGATGCTCCAGTTCACCAAAATGGCTAGAAAAATTATACATGTATCCTGGGGTGCATGTTTAGGTCTCATGCGAGGAATGGGAATGAATTACAACCATACCGGTGTCCTGGCTCGTCCTCAAACATTTTGAATCTCGGTTTTTAAGTCCCCATAAATCCTAAACTCACCAGAAAGTCATCAAAGGTGGCATGGTGTCACGTCATGGCACATATATGTCGTGGTTAAAATATTGCCAATTTGGGCCAAGCTTTATTACAAACCTCTTACAAACCGGAGCCTGTTACAAGAACCCTCATGGTTTTGATAGGGAAACGTGTCCCCTTGTGGGCCAAACGATAATCACTCCCTCTTATAGCCTCATATTTTCTTCTACACGCGACACGGAACAACCGAAGATTCGCGCTGAACTTTGAAATTATTCAGGGTTCGTTTGACCTTTTTTATTCATTAATTGAGTTTTCTAGGCATTTAATGTCCATCATTCAAATCCGAACTACAAATACATGCTCCAGTGCACCAAAATGGCTAGAAAAAAACGTACATATTTCCTTGGGGTGCATGTTTAGGTCCCATGGAACGAATATGAACGAATTCAACTGTCTCGCCATCCTGGCTTGGCCACAAACATTGCGAATCTCGGTTTTTAAATGTCTGTAAATCCAAAACTCACAAGGAAATCATGAAACTTGGCATGGTGTCACTACAAGCTATATTACAAGCCTTTTACAAACCGGAGCCTGTCGCAACCCTCGTGGTTCCGGTAGGGATACATGCCCCTCTTGTGGGCAAAACGATAATCGCTGCCTCTTCTCGCCATGAACTTTGTTTTCTACATGCAACATAGAATAACAGGAGTGTCAGATTGAAATTTGAAACTGTTCAGGGTTCGTTCAGCCATTGTATATATATTACTAATTACTAAGTTTTCTATGCATTTAATGTAGTCCATAATTCAAATTTGAACTACAACCACATGCTCCAGTGAAGCAAAATGGGTGGGAAATCGTACATGTGTCATTGGGTGCATGTTTAGGTCTTGTTTAAGGAATGAGAATGAATTACAAACTTGTCGTTGTCCTGAAACAATGAGAATCTTGGTTTTTAAATCCCAGTAAATCAAAAAGTCACCCAATAAACATGAAACTTGCCATGGTTTCATGAAATGACACATATATGTCGTGGTAAAAAAATCGTCCAGTTTGAGAAGAGGCGCACACATTAGTAGCCAACGAAGTCCTTTCCGAAACAAAAAGCTGACACGTTAATATCGCACATGGTTGTATTATATTTACCGTGTCGAAATTTAACCATACTTGGTGGCGTGCAGCCGTTTGATTAGATGGGACGAGCGCGAGAAGTCCGCCGTGCAGGCTCAACGGGACGCGTGCGAGCAGTCCGCCGCGCAGGCTCGAAGGTACACGTGCATCATGTCCACCTCGCAGGCTCGACGGGACACGCGCGAGCAGCAAGGCCACCCATGCTCACCGGGAAGCGAGCTCTTTGACCTCCATGCACCGGCTGCCGCCCACCTCGCTCACAACTTCTCCATTAATGGGTTAATTAAAGCCCCTGGACGGAGGGTGTTTGCTTGTGATCCCATGGCAGCATTTGCTTTGTTCGTGTTTTCAACTCGTATTCTGCCCTAATTTAAATTGCCACATAGGGCAACGGATAATACGACCACAAATAAAATGGCAACGGATAATACGACGACAAATTTACAATGGCGGAGATAATAATTGTCTTACATATTCCGAATAATTTAAAATGCCACATGCGGCAAAGCCTGGAAGACACGGGGGCAAGAGAAGAAGGAAATTGCAGACAATGATCTGGGTCACTACTGTCTCTACTCGTCGATGGATCGTTGGGCGGCGAAATCTTCCAGCTCTTTCTACAATTCCTCACGACTTTGCTTCAAAGCAGCCATGGATTCCTCCACCTTCTGCTCGCGCTTGATCCGGAGCTTCCTCAAGCCAACCATCAGTTCATCGACGACCGCTTTCAGTGTCATCTCCGAGGCACTGCTTTTCTCATGCAGCATCTTCCAGCCGGCGGCCTCCTCCTCCTTCTCGGCGACCAACTTGAGGAGCTTCGCATTGTCACCCATGAGTTGCTCGACAAGGCCGGTCGCCTTGTCAACCGAGGCATCGCTAATCTTGATCAGCTTTTAAGCTGTCGACTAGCTCTTGCTGTGTGGTGACGCCAGTGAGAATGTCATCGTCGCTAGCGAAGGACTTCAGGAATGTATGCTCGTCGTGATGGCCGACGTCGCGAATGCGCTTGTGAGAGCCCTCGCGTGCCCGTGAGAGCTTGTTCGAGGGCCCCGCGACACGCTGGGACATCTCTGCTGCGACTGCGGCTTCGCGGCGGGACCTCTCTAGTGCTTTGTAATGCCGAGTATGAGATTATACCTCCTACGTGTCGAGGCACGACTTAAAGGTATACGCTCATACTAGAATGATCTCAAGTATGGTATCTTTGCACGACTCATGTAAAATAGGGATGAAATTGCAAAAGAGTAGTTGGCTTACACTCGCCACATCACACAATACATTACATAAGCAATCGTCATCCAAATAACATCACAGTCCGACTACGGACGAAGATCCAAATGAAAGATACCAAATAAATAAAGCCACAAGGTCCGAATCGCCCCTAGTAGAAGCCACTACTGATCATCGGGATAGTACACGTAGTATCACCCACGTTCTTCGTCGAACTCCCAGTACAGCTCGGTGCCGTCATCTGTGTAGTTCACCATAGTACCTGCATCTGGTGTTGTGTAGAATCTGTGAGCCACGGAGGACTCAGCAATCCCGTTCCCGGGTAGCAAAACTATCTAAGCCTTGGGTGTGGAACAAGGCTGAAGAATAAAGGTTGCAGTTGCACTAGCACTAGCTTACGTGTTTAGAGCGAGAAGAGAAATGCCACGAGCGTCAAAGTGATCATGAAGTGATCCTATCTAAGCACGTCAAACATAACCCCACTGTGTTCACTTCCCGAACCCCTTTCGGAAAATGACCGTCACGGCTACTCACGCTGGTAGTGTATTCTGAACATGGTGTCAAGTTTTCTACAACCGGATATTAACAAATTCCCATCTGCCACATAACCGTGGGCACGACTTTCGAAAGATCAAACCCTGCAGGGGTGTCCCAACTTAGCCCATCACAAGCTCACGATCTGCGGAGTCGCAACTCCAAGGTGGGAAGACCCGAGTAGTCTCGGAATCCCGTGCTCATGATATTCCGACTAAGGTAAAACTAATCCAGCAAGTCCTCCCAGCGTGCCGACACCCTGATAGTAGCCGCACGTTTCTCATCTCAGGCCACGACCGGATGGGTGATGCTACAGGTTTTTACCAGCCCTCGGGTTTTCCCAAGGTGGCCCTGCAGGACCCCCAGTTTGGACCAACACTCATGTGGAGCACTGGCCCGGGATTGTTGATTAAGAAAAAGGGTTTATAACTCCTTATGCAAGTTTTAGTTGTTAGGCAAATGTAGAACCAATGTTGGGACTTGCTGGAAAAGCTTTAGCGCTAAGCGGGTTATCGAGGGGGGGGGGCCATAAACCCCAACCGTGTTAGGGACGCATAATCAAGGAACATAACACCGGTTTAAACGGTTCCTAGGGCGGCATGAGTGGAACAAAACACCAAGCAAGAGGCTTAGACTTCCACCCATTGCCAAGTATATAGATGATTTATTTAACAGATTATATAGTGTGATATCCCAACAATAACTTCAACATGAAGCAAGAATCTTCAAATCTTCTCTTGCAACTAGCAATGCTATAAGAGGGGCTGAGCGAAGCTTACGTAGCCAAACAAAGGTTTGCTAGGTTGGGTGGTTAGAGAGATTCATGGTTACAATAGGAGGCTGACAAACAAACATGGGCATCGAGGCAATAAGCTAAAGAGCGAGACATCTAGCAATAGGCAAAGATAGTAATGATATCTGGGTCAGGCCATCTTGCCTGTCGAGTCATCGATGGGATCGTAAGACGGCTGCTCTTACTCAACCTCGGTAGGAACCTCGTTCTCGGTCTCGGCTCCCGGCTCTACTCAACACAAGAACACAACATGGCACAACATCAAACAAGGTGCAATGCACAATCAACATGATGCAAGTATGATGCATTTCATGGCAAAGGATGGAGCACACAAGAACAACACAAAACAACAAGTTTAAATGAGGCCGAAATCGAGATATAGCAAATCCGGTAAGTTCTCATATGCATATTTTGAAATTAGTCCAGATCTGGACAAACCTTAAGTTAAAGTTGTTAAATAGCAAGTTAACATGCACCATGATGATCTACACGAAATTCTAGTCAAGTTTCATATAAAGTTTGTTTAATTCGGAGCTACGGTCTAGAAGATATGAGCAAAACAAGACAAACATAGCAACGGTGCAAGATGCACCCAAACATCAAGCAAACACACTCCAAACATGTAAAAACATGATATTATGATTCTATATGCAAAATCACACCAGTTTCATATAAGGCACACCCAAAACGGAGCAACGGGCTAAAAGATACGAGCAAAACAAGTTACAATGCAAAGCTGAAGTTAACAGCCACATAGCAACTTTGGAGCAAGGTAAATATATGCTACAACACCCAAACATGGTGACAAGAAGCATGGACATAAAGTAGACATGTTACTTATCAAGTATGAACTTATAACACACCCAAAAACCTACTGGAACACAATTAACCAAGCACGGCAAGTTGCAATAAAATTATCCAGACTTAGTCAAAATCTGGGAAGGCAAAACATCATCACGATGCTGCCTTCGGAGGCACAAAACAACATGCATATCAACTCTACTAAGCATATAAAGATAATGTACATGTAGTAGACATATCCTACAGCAAACAACTCCATTAGAGCAACTCCATAGGGGGCATGGATCAATAGCAACAAGCTACACCAAATTGATCATGCTGTTGACAACCTGATAGGCATAATTTATAGCAACTTGAGGGCAAGAAATAAATAAGCTACAGCAAGCCATATGTGCAAGTGAGGGCATGAATGGATAGACAAAAACATGGACAACAAGGAATGATCATTGGCCACTCCAAAACTAGCATGGATTTGAGTGGGGCATCAAGCAAACATAGCAACAAAATAACAAGTAACATTAGTTTATAACAAGTAGCACTCTTGTTACGAAGATTAGGACATCTAGATGGTCTCAAAAAGCATGCCACAATGGAACAAAATGTTGTGCACATCCCCACAATCATTTTGACATATTATTCACTCAATTTGGACATACACACAATTAGTTACAGCCACCCAAAGATGCCAACATATTATGCAATTTTTAGGGACTTTGCAGAAATTTAAACACTAGGGAATAAAAACAATGAGCGCAGTTTTATTAAACGACGCTCAGGCGGGATCCGGGGCTTCTCACCAGGTGGGCTGAGCCCAAGTGGGGCGGAGGGGTGCAGCTGGACCGGAGTCGGGCCGTGGCCCACGAACGGAGGGGAGGAGGCGCGGGAGGCCGGCTGGGCCGGTCGCTGCCGACGACGACGGCGGTCGAGCGGGACGAAGCTACGATGGCGGCGCCGGCTTCGCTGCTCCGGCGAGGAGCTCGGGACGGCGGGGAAGGGCGGAGACGGCCGGGACGGGGCCGCGGACGTCGGATCTGGCGGCGGCGCCCTCGGGGACACCGGATCCGGCCTCGATTTGCCCCGGGAGGCAGGGACTCCGGCGGGCTGCGCACACCGCCGGCGGACAGGCAGGGCGAATGGCGGCTTCGCCCGACGGCTAGGGCGCGGAGGAGGCGGTGCGGGATCCGCGGCTGCGGCGGCGAGGCGGGCCTGCGCGGGCTCGCGACGGGCCTGGCGGGCCGCGGCGGTGAAGTGGGCGCGGGCAACACGTGTCGGCGTCTGGTTGCCATGGCCGTCGGATGGACGCGTCCGGCGGCATACGGACGTGTCCGGCGCGGCGGAGGGGGGTTTTCTAGGGTTTCATCTGCGAAATTTCGGAGGTGGACACATATTTATAGGTAGAGGGAGCTAGGAGAGTCCAAATGGGGTGCGGTTTTTGGCCACGCGATCACGATCCGACGACCGAGATGATGGAAAGGGTTGTGCTGGGTTATTTGGCTGTTGTGGAGGGGGTCTTGGGCCTTAAATAAGAGGTACTTTTAGCCCACTAGGTTAATCATTGGAGTACCAAACGAACTCCAAACGCGATGAAACTTGACAGGTGGCCTACACGTACCAAAACAACAACGCACGACAAGTCTCACCTCATTCTGGAAACATTACACGGTCACACACGAAAGAAGGACTCGGGGATGCCACGGGCACGTGTGTGAGTGTCGGAACTCGAAACAGACAATGGGAAGTGACGAGTGGGACCGGGTGCAAGTGACAACACGAATGCAATGCAATGCACATGACAAAATGACATGGATGAAATGCACACACGCACACGACAAAACGAAGAAACCCGAAATGAAAGAAGATCCCGGAATGGAATTGATGAAGTCAAAGTTTCATATATTGCCATAATTGGAAAGTGTTACATCTGGGGCATTACATGCTTCCACGGCCTTGGTCTTTGCTGCCTGGTTATATGTCCACCCTAAACTCCTCCTACAGGTCATGGCGTAACGTCTTGACAGAAAAAATCAGTTTTGTGGGTGATGACGAGAGGAATTGTGAAGTAATTTTCGAGTGGGTAGTTTTTATAGCCCGGTGCTAAGTGTGAACACATATTAGTTTGATAGGTGTGAACAGATTTGCAATTACTTATTGCATTGTAATCAGCAATGTGACGAGAAACAAGGTCAAAATTTATTGATGGCAGAAGGTTGACCACGTGGTTGCTCGCCGTTGAGGCGGCCGCGGCGCGCTCCGCTCTGGCGTCCCTGCGCGCGCTCTGCTCGCCATTGAGGCAAAGTTACAATGGTAACGGTTAATAATTATTAATAATTGTCTTACATATTCAAGGTTATTTAAAATGCAGAATATGGCAAGGCCCAAAACACTTGCTACCTACATATGCATACAATTATAATAAAATATAAGCTAAAAGGTTGAGCTAGCGGCCTTCCGACGATGGTCTTCTCGGACTCCATGATCAGCATAGCACCCTTGAGGCCGTTCACTCCGAGTGTCCCGACCCTCCTCCGCCTACGGAGCTGCTAGCGCTGGGAGGCTCTTGGGGCTGCTGGGCCTCTTCCAGAAGAGCTTGACAGCGTGCAATCACACGCATGACAACTCCGCGGAACCGCTCCATTTCCATGTCTCTGGCCTGGTAGCAAATTCCGTCGATCACCTGCATCCTCAAGATATCACGTTGGCGATGTTCTACTTCGTCGGGGACGTCAACTCCGCCAAGGATGCGCTCGAGCCTGGCCACCACATCATCGGGATCGATGTTGACACGGCCGTTGCGGGCAATGATGAAGCCGCAGGCTGCCTTTGTCTTGACTGAATCGCTGAGGTCCTCTGCCCATTCCTTGTGGGGCATCAGACTCTTGACGAGCTCTCGCGACGGCGGTTCTTCAGGTGGGTCGTTGATCATGCCGCCGAGCAGCTCTGGATCTTTTGCACGGTGGATGGCAAACTGCTCATCACACCTCCTCTACAATATGTCGATTGTGCTCCCAAGGACTGTGACGCCGATATCACTGCCGATGGGCCATGGTGCCTGCACCGGCCGATGAAGCTCTTGCTCCCCGACCTGCTCCGGCTCGTTCTCCTCGCTGAAGATTTAACACAGGTAGGCGTCGACGTCGAAAATTTGGTCGTTGTCTGGCATGCTTGGAATAACTAATGGTAGATGGGTGAGGACTAGATCTTCGCATAGTGTCGCGGTGGTGCGTTGCCGCCTGGGTTATATGCATCAAGCCGTCAGCTGGTGGCGGGAAACCGGTGAGGGAATAGGCGTGGATTTTACAATTCACCCATGTGGAGTGCGGGAAGCATTCGCTGGAGCACGGGAAGAATCGGTGGAGCACTGCTACTTCTCGAGCTTGCGTTGTATTCCCTCGAAGAGGAAAGGGTGATGCAGCACAGTAGCGTAAGTATTTCCCTCAGTTTTTGAGAACCAAGGTATCAATCCAGTAGGATACCACGCGCGAGTCCCTCACACCTGCACAAACAAATAAGAACATCACAGCCAACGCGATAAGGGGTTGTCAATCCCTTCACGGTCACTTACGAAAGTGAGATCTAATAGATAGGATAGGATAATATTTTTGGTATAAGAACAGAAAGTAAATAAAGCAAATAAGCAACATCAACAGAAACTGGCTAGTTGACGGGAAAGTAATATAATAAAGATAGACCCGGGGGCCATAGGTTTCACTAGTGGCTTCTCTCATGATAGCAGAATTCTACGGTGGGTGAACAAATTACCATCGAGCAATTGATAGAAAAGCGCATAGTTATGAGAATATCTAGGCATGATCATTATATATAGGCATCACGTCTATAACAAGTACACCGAAACGATTCTGCATCTACTACTATTACTCCACACATCGACCGCTATCCAGCATGCATCTAGAGTATGAAGTTCATAAGAACAGAGTAACGCCTTAAGCAAGATGACATGATGTAGAGGTATAAACTCAAGCAATATAATATAAACCCCATCTTTTTATCCTTGATGGCAACAATACAATACGTGCCTTGCTGCCCCTACTGTCACTGGGAAAGGACACCGCAAGATTGAACCCAAAGCCAAGCACTTCTCCCATTGCAATAACTATAGATCTAGTAGGCCAAATCAAACCAATAATTCGAAGAGACTTGCAAGGATATTATAATCATACATAAAAGATTTCAGAGAAGAATCAAATATTGTTCAAAGATAATCTTGATCATAAACCCACAATTCATCGAATCTCGACAAACACACAGCAAAAAGATTACATCGAATAGATCTCCTTGAAGATCGAGGAGAACTTTGTATTGAGATCCAAAGAGAGAGAAGAAGCCATCTAGCGAATAACTATGGACCCGAACGTGTGTGGTAAACTACTCACAACTCATTGGTGAGGCTATGGTGTTGATGTAGAAGAACTCCGTGATCGATCCCCCCTCCAACGGAGCTCCGGAACAGGCCCCGAGATGGGATCTCACGGGAACAGAAGGTTGCAGCAATGGAATTAGGGTTTCGTCTGTTGCCTTGATGTTTTCAGGGTACAAGGATATATAAAGGAGGAAGAGGGGCACCGGGGGAGCCAGAGGGGGCCCACGAGGGTGGGGGCGCGCCCCTGCCCTCGTGGCCACCTCTTTCATTCCCTCGCGTGTACTCCAAGTCTTCTGTGTAGATACGGTTCCAAAAATAACTACCCCGAAGGTTTCATTCTGTTTGGACTCCTTTTGATATTCCTTTCCCACGAAACACTGAAATAGGCAAAAAAACAATTTGCACTTGGCCTAGGGTTAGTAGGTTAGTCCCAAAAATAATATAAAAGTGTATAATAAAGCCCATTAAACATCCAAAACAGAATATATAATAGCATGGAACAATAAAAAATTATAGATACGTTGGAGACGTATCAAGCATCCCCAAGCTTAATTCCTGCTCGTCCTCGAGTAGGTAAATGATAAAATAGAATTTTTGATGTGGAATGCTAACCAACATAATTCTCAATGTAATTATTTTTTTGTGGCATGAATGTTCAGATCCGAAAGATTCAAGACAAAAGTCTATATTGACATAGGAATAATAATACTTCAAGCATACTAACAAAGCAATCATGTCTTCTCAAAATAACATGTCCAAAGAAAGTTATCCCTACAAAATCATATAGTCTTGCTATGCAACCTCTTCATCACACAAAATATTTAAATCATGCACAACCCCGGTTTCAGCCAAGCAATTGCTTGATACTCAAAAAATTTCAAACCTTTCAACTTTCACGCAATACATGAGCGTGAGCCATGGATATAACACTATAGGTGGAATAGAGCGGTGGTTGGGGAGAAGACAAAAGAAGAAGATAGTCTCACATCTACTAGGCATATTAATGGGCTATATAGATGCCCATCAACAGATATCAATGTGAGTGAGTAGGGATTGCCATGCAACTGATGCACTAGAGCTATAAGTGTATGAAGCTCATAAAAAGAAACTAAGTGGGTGTGCATCCAACTTGCTTTCTCATGAAGACCTTGGGAATTTGAGGAAGCCCATCGTTGGAATATACAAGCCAAGTTCTATAATGGAAATTCCCACTAGTATATGAAAGTGACAAATAAGAGACTCTCTATCATGAAGATTATAGTGCTACTTTGAAGCACAAGCGTGGAAAAGGATAATAGCATTGTCCCTTCTCTGTTTTCTCTCAATTTTTTTGGAGGGGGCTTTTTGCCTTTTTTTTAGCCCCCTCTCTCTCTCTTTTGGGCCATCTTTTTTTGGCCTTTCTCACACGGAACAATGCTCTAATAATGAAGATCATCACACTTTTATTTACTGACAACTCAAAGATTACAACTCGAAGCTAGAACAAAATATGACTCTATGTGAATGCCTCCGGTGGTGTACCGGGATGTGCAATGAATCAAGAGTGACATGTATGAATGAATTGTGAATGGTGGCCTTGCCACAAATACAATGTCCACTACATGATCATGCATGGTAATATGACAATATGAAGCGTGTCATATGAATGGAACGGTGGAAAGTTGTATGGCAATATATCTTGGAATGGCTATGGAAATGCCATGATAGGTAGGTATGGTGGCTGTTTTGAGGAAGATATATAGTGGGCGTATGGTACCGGCGAAAGTTGTGCGGTACAAGAGAGGCTAGCAATGGTGGAAGGGTGAGAGTGCGTATAATCCATGGACTCAACATTAGTCATAAAGAACTCATATACTTATTGCAAAAATCTACGAGTTATCAAAACAAAGTATTCAACGCATGCTCCTAGGGGAAGGGTTGGTAGGAGTTAACCATCGCACGATCCTGACCTCCACACAAAGGATGACACTCAATAAATAAATCATGCTCCAAGTTCGTCACATAACGGTTCACCATGCGTGCATGCTACGGGAATCACAAACTTTAACACAAGTGTTTCTCAAATTCACAATTACTCCACTAGCATGAATCTAATATCATCATCCTCATCTCTCAAAACAATCATCAAGTATCAAACTTCTCCTATTATTCATTGCACTTGTACAAAAGTTTTTACGATACTCATCTTGGATGCCTATCATATTAGGACTAATTTTATAACCCAACCACATTACCATGTTGTTCTAAAAGACTCTCAAATATATATAAGTGAAGCACGAGAGATCAATAATTTCAATAAAATAAAACCGCCACCGTGCTCTAAAAGATATAAGTGAAGCACTAGAGCAAAACTATCTAGCTCAAAAGATATAAGTGAAGCACATAGAGTATTCTAATAAATTCTAAATCATATTTATCTATCTAAAATGGTGTGTCCAGAAAAGATGATTGTGGCAAACTAAAAATCAAAGACTCAAATCATACATGACGCTCCAAGAAAAACACATATCATGTGGTGAATAAAAATATAGTCTCAAGTAAAGTTACCGATAGACGAAGACGAAAGAGGGGATGCCTTCCCGGGGCATCCCCAAGCTTAGGTTTTTGGTTATCCTTGAATTTTACCTTGGGGTGCCTTGTGCATCCCCAAGCTTAGGATCTTGCCACTCTTTGTTCCATTGTCCCTCAAATCCTTACCCAAAACTTGAAAACTTCACAACACAAAACATAGCCAAAAATCTCGTGAGCTCCGTTAGTATAAGAAAACAAACCACTACTCAAAGGTATTGTGATGAACTCATTCCTTGTTTGTATTGGTGTTAAACCTACTGTATTCCAACTTCTCTATGATTCATACCCCCGATACTACTCATAGATTCATCAAAATAAGGAACCAACACACGATAAACAGAATTTGTCAAAAACAGAACAGTCTGTAGTAATCTGTAACTTTCAAATACTTCTGTAACTCTAAAAAATTGAAATAAATTTGTGGACGTGAGGAATTTGTCTATTAATCATCTGCAAAAAGAATCAACTAAAAATCACTCTCCAGTAAAAAATGACAACTAATCTCGTGAGCGCTAAAGTTTCTATTTTTTACAGCATGATCACATAAACTTCACACAAGTCTTCCCAAAGGTTCTACTTGGCACAAACACGAATTAAAACACAAAACCACAACTAAACAGAAGCTAGATGCAATATTTATTCCTAAACAGAAGCAAAAACAAAGAAAATAATTGGGTTGCCTCCCAACAAGATCTTTCTTTATAGCCATTAAGATAGGTTTGAGAATTCAATGATGCTCACATGAAAGATAATAATTGAAGCACAAAGAGAGCATCATATAGCATGTGAAAATCAAATCTAAATATAACATACTTCCTATGCATATGCATTTTATAGGAAAACAAATTAGCAAGAGAAGCAAGATCTAACATATGCAAGGAAGAAGAAAGAAACAAGATCAATCTCAACATGAAGAGAGGTAATTTAGTAACATGAAGATTTCTACAACCATATTTTCCTCTCTCACAAATAATTGCATGTAGGATCATAAGAAAATTGAACAATATAGCTATCACAAAACATATTTTCAACACGATCCACATGCATATGAAGTTGACACTCTTCCAAAATAGTGGGATCAACATTAACTAAAGTCATGACCTCTCCAAACCCACCTTTATCAAATATTTCATAAGATTGAACATTCTCCAAATATGTGGGATCTAAAGTTGACACTCTTCCAACCCAACTTTCAATATTATTGCAAATATTATTATCAATCTTACATTCATCATGGGGATTAATAATTTTTCAAGATCAAAAGAAGAATCACCCCAATCATGTTCATTGCAACAAATAGTGGTCATAGCAAAACTAGCATCCCCAAGCTTAGGGTTTTGCATATTATTAACACAATTGACATCAAGAGAATTTATAATAACATCATTGCAATCATGTTTTTCATTGAAGGAACTATCAAGTATGAGTGCAACAACAACGATCTCATTTTTAACATAAGGAACTATAGCAAACTCATCTTCATAAATATTGGCATCATGGCCACAAGAATAGCAAGCGTCGTGTTCATCAAGGGATATTTCAATCAAATCATCGGAATCATAATTATCTATAGATTCATGCATATCATTATTTTCTTTCAAAGCAACGGCCATTCTTTCAATAAATTCTTTGACATAGACATTATGAGCATAGTTTTCAAAGCAATATTTAAGTATGTCTAAATTTTCAGATTCGTAGAGAGTAATATCATACTTTTCAATCAAAGAAGCAACTTCATAAGCACCCTTAAAAGAAACAAATTCTTCAATTTGTTCGATATCGTAGTAACTATAAACACCCTTTGCATAAGAAGATAAGATTTCATTATCATTAAACTCACATCGGTAGAGGAGGTGTTTTTTTAGGGTTCTTAGAGCAATAAGTAAAATCACAAAGTTCACAAAGATTCCAAGCATAACACAACAATCTGTTTATTAAATCCCATAAGAGTCTCCCTTTTTCAGACAAACGGCGACGCACAAAATGAGCATGCTCATCTACAGATTTCCTATCAACTAGGCTAGTTGGGGTTTCAGCACGAGCGCATAAGGATCGAAGATGATCCAAGTAGAACACTGTAAGTGGACCCATATCAATAGATTTTTAGCAAGAAAAGATGCAAGTAAATAGAAGGCACATGGCAACACAAGCAATCAAAAAGGTGAACAGAAAAAGGGCGGATAAAACGGCAAAAGTGAAGTGGGGGAGAGGAAAACGAGAGGAAAATAATGTAATGCGAGGGATAAGGGTTTGTGATAGGTACTTGGTATATGACTTTTGCGTAGATCTCACTACAAAAAAAGACACATTCGTGACATTTTGGGCCGAATGAAACTTTTTTCTGTCATACTTATGACACGTCTATGACAATAATTGTGACAAAACACGGTATCATCATAGATGTGATGGGGTCCTACTTCTATGACAAAAAATCATGACAGAAAATGGGCTTTTTGTCCTGGACGGGCCAGAGACGCAGCTGCATGACATTCTTTGGGCCATCCATGATGGAAAAAACCGTGGTAGAAGCGAGGGCGAGAAAATATTGGGGTGTTCCCGGTTACGGTGGGTGGTCGGGGCCGAGTGATGCGCGTTTCTCTCGTACACGCACGCGCGCGGGTGTGAGGCGTTGGGCTCTAACTGAACCCGAGCGAGCAATTGGGCTCTAACTGAACCCGAGCGATTGCACTCCAGGCTACGCGTTACTGAACCCGAGCGTTCGATCGATGGCTGTTAACTGAACCCGATCGAGCGATTCCTTTGCTACTGCTGCTAACATAAGCCGATCGATGCTGCCTCTGCATGAACAGTGAGCGTTGCTGGGGGGTTGGATGAACAGTTCCCGGTGGGGGTGGCTGAACAGGACCCCGTGGTGTTGCCTCTGCATGAACAGGACCCCGTTCGATCGAGCCGGTTGGGGCTGCATGAACAGGACCCCGTGGAGGGCTGCATGAACAGGACCACCCCGTGGAGGGCTGCATGAACAGTAGACGGTGGAGGGCTGTATGAATAGTAGCCCGTGGAGGGGTGGTTGAACAGGAGCCCATGGAGAGGGCTGGTTGAACAGTAGCCGGTGGAGTAGCGCGCGGTGGAGCCTCAACACTCGCAAGTGGAGGCTGGAGGAGGTCGACGGTGGACGAATAGTTGCCCGTGGAGGCTGGAGGGGGCCGACGGTGGTGATGAACAGTATCCTGTGGTGTCCTGTTTTGCGGTACGCCACACCCCTCCCGACGAACATGACCCTCGTTTCGACCGTAGCGCTCCAACACAAGTCCGTTTCCTCTGTTTTGTGGTACGCTACACCCCTCCCAATGAACAGGACCCGCGTTTCGACCGTAGCACTCCAACACAAGTCTGTTTCCTCCGTTTTATGGTACGCCACACCCCTCCCGATCAACAGGACCTCCGTTTCGACCGTATGAGGTCCGTTTCCTCCGTTTTGCGGTACGCCAGACCCCTCCCGATGAACAGGATCCGGTTTTGAACGTGGCAGGTCAAACACAAGGCCGTTTCCTCCATTCTGCGATACGCCATGCCTCGTTTCCATCTGCTATTCTGTCCAAGCCCTCCCGATGAACACGACGACGCATTCCGTTCCGACCCAGCCGGTTGGCTCCCCATGAACACGACGACGATGATGTTTCTCTGTTCTGACCCAGCCATGTACACGAGCCCTGGCCGTACGTATGCGCGAGTAGGCGTTCGAGACCCTGCCCGTCTGTACATACGTGGCCGTATTTTCTTTCTTGCACACTTGCCGTTGTACGTACGTGTACATGCCACGTGGGTGCCTCTACTACGACATGTGCGCGCCTCTAGATCGACCAGTATGTACGTACACATTCGCGACCAGAATGACAATGCTACGTACGCTTCGACCAGGTGGGTCCCGACTGTCAGGCACTTCCTTGCCCGCGAAGATGTAGCTGGTGGGTCCCAGCAGTCAGGGGGCGAATCGTTTTTTTCCCAGGACACACTTCCTTGCGTGCGAAGATGTAGCTGGTGGGTCCCAGCAGTCAGGGGGAAACATTTTTTCGCGAAATATGGTGGGTCCCCACTGTCAGGTGGAGGAATAATTATTTTGCGCGTAATAAGGAGGCACTTCCTTGCTCCGGCCGTGGACCAAGCTGTCAGCCTCTCCACGTACAATACTCTTTCGATGGAAGTCGTTCCTTGACCATGTTGACCACGCCGCACCGAGAGCACCAGGGCGGTGGACGACGGCGAGGCCTAGGAAGGGGACGACGTAGAGCCGGGGAAGACGCGGCAGCGGAAGCCCGCGTGGAGAGCAGTACGAGGGTTCACTGGTTCGGCTGTAGTGTGAGGCTGCCGTCGCCGCAGGGCCTGGCCAGTTGTGGGAATAGTAGGGGCCAGTGAGGCCTCTGCGGCAGGACAGCTGGCCACGGGAGGCAGGAGCATGCGGCATGACCGGCGCTGCTTTGGGCGGCTGGAGCAAGAAGACCAGAGGATGAAGAAGCACTACGGCCATTGGATGGACATCGTACGGTCACTGGAGCTAGAATCGTTCATATTGACTAAGTTGACAAAGCACTCCGTCCCCGTCAACTTAGTAGGCCCTCAAGTCAGCCACCCACCAAGGTGGGTCCCAACTAGCAGGGGGAGTATTCATTTTATTGTGCGTAATAAGACGGCACTTCCGGTGGGTCGGAGCTGACAGCGAGGGGAACATTTTTTCGAGAAATACGATGGCCCGTCCGGTGGGTCCCAGCAGTCAGGGGGAAATGTTTTTTTCGCCAAATACGATGGCCCGTCCGGTGGGTCCCTGCTGTCAGGTCGAGGAATAATTATTTTCTGCGTAATAAGGAGGCACTTCCTTGCGGCTGCCGTGGACCCAGCTGTCAGCCTCTCCACGTACAGTACTCTTCCGATGGAAGCCGTTCCTTGACCATGTTGACCACGCCGCATCGAGAGCACCAGGGCGGTGGACGACGGCGAGGCCTAGGAAGAGGACGACGCGGAGCCGGGGAAGACGCGGCAGTGGATGCCCACGCGTAGAGGAGTATGAGGGTTCACTGGTTTGCTGCGGTGTGAGGCTGTCGTCGCCGCAGAATAAGAAGGGGTGTGGGTGAGTAAAGGGATGGCCTGGCCAGCGGTGGGAGTAGTAGGGGCAGTGAGGCCTCTGCCGCATCGCAGCTAGCCACGGGAGGCAGGAGCGCGAGGCACGACCGACGCTGGTATGGGCGGCTGGAGCAAGAAGACCATAGGTTGAAGAAGCACTACGTACGGCCGTTGGATGGACATCGTACACTCACTGGAGCTAGAATCGTGCATATTGACTAAGTGACAAAGCCCTCCGTCCCCGTCAACTTAGTAGGCCCACAAGTCAGCCTGCCACTATACTAGGTCCCAGCTAGCACGGGGAGTATTCAGTTTTGTGTGTGTAATAAGGACGCACTTCCTTGCATGCGAAGATATAGCTGTTGGGTCCGAGTTGTCAGTGGCGGTAACGTTTTTTTCGCGAAATACAGAGGCCCTTTCGATGGGTCCCAGATGTCAGGTGGAGGAATCATTATTTTGCGCATAATAAGGAGGCATTTCCATGCGTGCGGTCGTGGACCCAGCTGTCAGCCTCTCCACGTACAGTCCACTTCAGATGCATGTCCGTTATTGACCATGTTGACCAGGCCACGCCGAGAGCACCAGGGCGGTGGACGACGGCGAGGCCAAGGAAGGGAACGACACAGAGGCAGGCAAGACTCGGTAGTTGTTTCCCACACGAAGGGGAGTACGACTCTACAAGGGTTTACTGGTTCATCTGTCGTCGCCGAAGAATAACAGCAGGTGTGGGTGAGTAGAGGGATGGCTAGGCTAGCGATGGGAGTACGGTGGGGCGGTGAGGCCTGCGCGGCAGCACAGCCGGCCGCAGGGAGGAGAGAGCAGGCAGTCCCGCCGACGCTTGTTTGAGCGCCTGGAGCAGGAAGAGCAGAGATTGAAGAAGCACGACGGCCGTTGGATGGACATCCAACAGTCACTGTGTGTGCATCAACCTTTTTTTTAGGAAAGCCTCAAATATGTGGAAAACATCATACAACCCATCTTCCATTATTTCTAATAATTTACAGCCCATTTGCTAATTCTTAAGGTTTTTTTTAAGCCCATATTCTTTTTGTTAGCATTACAACCCATATTGTGGCCACAGTTAAAAAAGTATACAAAATTTTGCATATTCCGGTGCGGTCCGAACTGTTTTTAATCCCGAAAATTTTGAGTCACGTTCAAACTGATTTTAAAAATAAATATACATCAATATAAAATCCAAAAAATTGTCCACACATAAAAATCAATGCAATTTAAAATCTCGAAATGAAAAAAATAAATTCGAAACTAATTGCCGGTTTGATGTGTTTTAAAAATGTACAGCCCATTTCTCAATACTGATAGGCCATTTTCTCGGCCAGCTGAATGAAAGCTCTCCTCGTCTTGAAAGATTTGCAGCCCAACATGACTGACAAAGCGACTTACTTGGCAAATCACAAAAAAACTGGGCTATGGCCGTGGACCCAGCTGTCAGCCTCTCCACGTACAGTACTCTTCCGATGGAAGTCGTTCCTTGACCACGTTGACTACGCCGCACCGAGAGCACCAGGGCGGTGGACGACGGCGAGGCCTAGGAAGCGGACGACGCAGAGCCGGGGAAGATGCGGCAGTGGATGCCCACGCGAAGGGGAGTGCGAGGGTTCACTGATTTGGCTGCGGTGTGAGGCTGTCGTCATCGCATGGCCTGGCTAGCGGTGGGAGTAGTAGGGGGCGATGAGGCCTCAACGGCAGCAGAGCCGGCCACTGGAGGCAGGAGCAGGCGGTCTCGTCGGCGCTGGTTTGGGCGGCTGGTGCAAGAAGAGCAGCGATTGAAGAAGCAGCCGGACCGTTCGATTGAAATCCAACGGTTACTGCTGCTAGAATCGTTTGTTGACTAAGTTGACAAACCCTGCGTGCGTGTCAACTTAGTAGGCCCACAGGTCAGCCTGCCAACAGGTGCGCCCCATATGTCAGTGGGAGGAATCATTTTTTTCCGCGTAATAAGGAGGTAGTGATTGCGTGCGCCCAGGCCAGCGGAGGGAGTAGGGTGGGCCAGGGAAGCCGGCGCGGCATCACAGCGGGCCACAAGAGGAGGGAGCAGGCAGTCCCGCCGGCGCTAGTTTAGGGGGCTGGAGCAGGAAGATCAGAGATTGAAGAAGCACGTAGGCACTTGGATGGACATCCAACAGTCACTGCTGCTAGAATCGTGTGTTGACTGACAAAGCCTTGCGTAAACAAGTCAGCCTCGAAATATGTGGCGTGTACAGCCCATTTGCTATTATTTTTATATGTTTTACTCATTTTCTAATTCATATGGAATTTATTGCAGCCCATTTTCCATTTTTAGAATTGCTGCCCATTTTCTGGTCAGTACCAGGGTTAAAAAATAACTAAATATGTGGGAAATTATGAAAATTCGCAAATTTTTGCTGGGGAAGAAAATATTATTAATCTAAAAATTAGTAGCCATACTAAAACAAATTTAAAAATAAATTAGTACTATGTCATGTTAAATCCAATGAAATGCGTATAAGATATCAGTGAAGAACAAAAACAAAAAAAGAAACTAATATCCCATTTGCTATATTTTTTTTGGATTTTTCAACCCCTTTTGATATTAATTTTAACAGACACTGACCATACTCTTTGGCCAGGCCGAAATGCATCCCTCCTCGTCTTGAAAGATTTGCAGCCTAGTAAGTCGGGGAAAACAAATAGGCCTAGCTTGGGTATTCTTCAAAAAGAAATACTGGGCTACCTATTTTCCCAAAGAAAAAACTGCTGGGCTGGTCATGTTGTTAGACGGTCCACAGAGACCGCACAACCCAGTTTATAGCTTGCTCCTATGAATTACTTATTTATGTTTAGGGGGCCATGAGCATGTACCTGGGCCAGATTCATGAGAGAGCCTCCCTTCTAGTTAATTATGGGATTCTCTATTGGGCCTTCATCAGTGGGCTGCATGTTATCAACAAGTGGAAAATGTGTTCTGTAGGAAAAATAGTTTGCGCTACGTACGGTACGGGGCACTAAAGGATCGAACTGTGCAACACTTCCAAAAATTGTGTTTGTCGTTCTAACAACACATTTATTCAACCAACAGATGAAATATACTATTGATTGTACATTGAAAACAGTAGCAGCACCAACCAGGGCTGGGGTGCAACAGAAGCAGTAAGCAGGCCAGAAGAGTGAAGACGCAGCTCTCTCTTCCAAACCTAACATCAGCCATCATTACAAAAGGGCTACCAAAAAAGAACAAGTTTATGCATTAAACTAAATAAAGACCCTACTACAGAAGTGTGCGCATCTAACTAACTGGCTCAGTTTGACGTTACTATTTACTAAGATGTGGAGATTGGCTGACGCCTTGAACCAGATGGGTGCCTAACGGGGAAAACTCCAGCCAGCAGGTCGGAGTCTGATACTTGCGACCCTGTCTCCTACTTTGGGCTGTAGAGCGTGGCGGCACATATCAGGGTATGGTGCATGCAGAGACGCATGGTACACTGTGTACAAAAAATTTTGCCTGATGAACGAAACCGCGCTGCCATCATGATCCATGTCGTCGGTTATCTCCTGGTTAATCGGATAATTCAGTACGACAAACAGAGAGTGTGTACCAAGGCTACTTACCAACCTCCAGTCAAAAATTCCCGAAGGCCCAGAGAAGCGGGGATCCTGCTCAAAGACCTTGCAATGACTGTGATTGTATTCCGCGAAACAACACGTCCAGTACGTGCCATCGTCCGATCGAGCCAGGAACCACCTGCAACTACCATGCCGCTTTTCTTTAAAAGGTTCTGGGATTAGGAAGGGCAGGGACACCAGGCGGCCTACAACATCATATCAAGTTGGAGTCAAATAACCCTAAAAAAAAGTTGGAGTCAAATAAAAAAGGGCTCTTGATGTAGTTAATCTTAAGAACAACATGTTATGAGCATGAATATTTTTTCAGTAAATGTTGACAGTAATATAAGCAAGCCATCATGATATCATAGGAAAGTAACATATTGTTGTAAGAGCCGTTTGTAGCGATGACTGGAGTAGGCCAGCAATACGTCCAGACATAGAAGGAGTCGACATCGTAAATGAAGCCCTTGTGTTCAATGGCATCAAAGAACCATCGAGGATGTATGATCCTGCGATGGACGTGCAGATTTATCCACTTACCACGGTGACCTGTCAGATAGGCGAGACCGTGGTTGAAGAACACAATTAGCCTGAAATCTTTATAATTTGCAAATCACTACAGGCCCTTGGAGAAGAACATCAAGTACGAGACATGCTACCCATTCACCGTGCCGGAGTCGTTGGAGGATCAACGCCGCCTGCTAGTCTTGGAGGAGGGCGGCAGCATCTTCCTCTTGATCGTGGGCACCGGCGAGGCCCGCGCAGGCCACCGCCACATCTCTGTAGTTTGCGTCAGGGGCGATGCCGCTGATGCTGACACTGACGCGAGGCCGATGTACGGGTGCGTGCTCAATATTACTACCCCTCGGAGGTACGTGGGCGGCGACACTGGCTACGTCAAGCTGACTTTGACTCTGCCAAGCTGGGACCTTCCCGCCGATGTGGACATGGAAGACGCACGGTATTATTTGACCCCCAACAATGTGCACGGGGACTCCAATCACCTGGACATCTGCATTATCAAGTTAAATGTTGATCATTATTCTTCGCTCAATGTAGTCCACTGTCTAAGCATATGGAGACTTCCATGCATGATCTTGCTCTATTGGAGTATCGTGCATGAATAAAAGTGTATCCATTTATGGTTAAGTCTAGAATCTTCCATGTATGAATTTTTACTACAGTACTGGTGAAAGACTTATGATCAACCATTTCTTACATATACTCTGCCCCCTTCAAGTCATCCTGATTTAATCCCTCCATCTAGGTGTATAAGGGCATGGTTAATACTTAAATAGTATAGCCAACTGTTGACTATAAGAAAGTGCCATGTCATCTATAGCCAACATGTATAACAATGGATACTCAAAAACTAATTCTTGAAGATCATTTCCTGCAAAGCACAATAAGAGTTATTTCTTCTCAAGTTTTGGATGCAGGTTGAACAGTTGAACGCTTTTGCTTGCAAAAGGTACCTTTTTATCTATTTCACCCAGATGTTTGTAAGCTCTAGAGATGAAATAATATCTGAACAAACCTATCGATACCCGTTACACATGAGATGAACCCCACATCCTTTGTCAAAATAATCACCTCCCCGATCAATGCATTTCACTCTTCCGTGCAATGCACAGGCACCTTACTATAGATTAGTATGACCAAAAATTGAAGTAACATTATATATAGTACGATAAATGATGATGCATGTCACCTAAAATTATATCATTGAAAATTATGTTCAAATACGAATCCAACGATATTGTTTTTGTTGACATGCACTAACATTTTGTCAGTTAAATCTTCAGTCAAATTCAATGGGGGATAAACCACGACCAATGTAGTAGTACTAGTGTAGAGGGCGGCGCTACACGGGAGTCTCACCCCGCTCGTGGCGCGGCAGTAAAACCGTCATATCACAAAACCCAACCACTCCCAGTAATAAGTGGCCTGGTAAAATAAACGGACAAGCAACCATCACATCCCTCCATCTTTTTTGCATTCCATCTCTCTGCATTTACTTTCGCCGGTTCATCTCGCACACTCGATCCCTAGCTACTACTCCTAGTATCCCTAGCTACTACTCCTAGGGCCAGTTCTTTTGGCGGCTTCCCCAGCTTTTCCCATAAGACTAGTCACAGTGGAGAGTAACACTAAGGCGCCTCACTCATTTATTTGGGCGTCTAAGCTTGTACTACTAGTAGTACCTCCAACCTGGTTTATTCCTCACCATTTTAATTTGTGCTAAATTTTGACCAAAGATTTAAGTGATAAAATGTTAGTGCATGTGGCATGCACTAACATTTCATTAGTTAAATTTATGATCAAAATTTGACACAGATTACAATGGGGACCAATAAACCAGGACGGAGGTACTTAGTAGTTATGGGATTACTAATCTAGAAGCCTAAAAGAACTGGGCCCTGGTACTCCTACTAGTAGTACTCCCTCTGTCTAGGTGTCTAAGTCACCTAAGGTGGAGCAGCGCGACCTAGGTGGCTGCGTATTGGAAGAGGGCAAAGAATCAGACCGAAAATTCGTCCAATCACCGCGCCACTTTTTTTCTCCTAAACCAAACAGAGATTAGCAATGAATCCCTGATTAATAGGGCTGCCGTTTCAGCCAACCCATGCAGGCCCATTGGCGTGCATGCAAACTGGGGTCAATCCCTCCCCTAATCAACATGTTCCTTCTCTACATGCATAGGTCGCTCATTCTCTCCCGCATTAACTTCCTCCCCCGCGTGGTTCAGCCAAAAAATTGCTCGCTGATGAACGAGGCAGTGAGGGGAACGAGGACGGAATTTAATACATTGCACCTAAGTGTTTTAGAAATATCTGATTTTCGTAAAGTGACTTACACACCTAGACGAAGGGAGTAGTACTCAAGTTGGAATTCCAATTGCACGGCACAACTTGTTAGGCAAAAAATTCGATACAGGGTGTATGAAGCGGTTTGGGAATTTGGATGACTTTCCGACCAGTGAGATACTCCGTACAAAGTACGACAGAGAAATAACCACAGAGAAGGAAGCTAAAAGTAAACAATCAAACGAGTATTTTTGCATTTGTTTTGCATTGAATCGTTTCACAAGCTTGACTAGTGCTATTTTTCTACTTTTACAAAAACCGCATCGTAGTGTTAAAACGTGCATTTGCACGTACATAAGTAATATTACTCCCTCTGTCTAGGTGTATAAGTCTTCCCTCTTTCTTGGTCACGGTGCACAACCAAAGATGACTTATTGACCTGGACGGAGGGAGTACCACAGTCTGCAAGCATATATAGAGAGATATGTGTAGTGCGATAGTATATAGTAAAGTTTGTGCTTTATGCACGTACTTACAAAATGCGTACAAATGCACAAGGTTTCCAAACTTTCCCTTTTACATAGTTAATTAAGGACACTAATAATTCCTGAACGTTCGGGATTTATTATTTGCTTCCTAAAACTAATGATATCACTTACGAAACAAAAATTAGACTCCTACTAAAAGCCACGGTGCTCGCAGGAGCGCTTGCGGCACGCCACGAGTGCCTTGGTGCGCGGCCGTTTCCCAGAGCGCCGACACAACGCCTCTTCCTGAGCCTTGCAACTCGCGAGGTGCTGATTGGCGGCTTGCCGGCGGGCGAGCACGATCTCACCGGTGTGGTGATCCGGTGACAACAGGTACTCCTCCTGGCTGGAAGCGTGCACCCGGTCCATGTACCGCCAAGCGTAGATGAGGCACTTGGGCCCGACTGCACTCAGGGCTTTGGCACAGGCGTCCTCCGCCATCCTCACAGCCGTCGCACGAGCCTTCTGCCAAAGAGCCAATTGCCTGACTCTCTCGGACGCGACATAGGCCTACCAGGCAGCTTGTCCCGCGGTGCGCTTCTCTTCGTGGGCCTTCTTCTCTGCCTCTATTTTGGCTCGCTCTGCTGGAGGCAAAGCCTCCCACAAGGCAACATCCATTTCTTTCCAAAGCTCCTCAAGGCTGGGGGGGCTCGGCGGGCGGCGCGGCGTTCTCCTCGTAGCGGGGAGCCGACGCATCCTCCGACGCGCGTGTTGGCGAGATTAGGAATGCTGACGCATCCACCTCGACGCGTCGCGGCAAGGAGCGGAACGCCAATGCGTCCTCCTCGACTAGTGGCAGCGAGGAGCGGAACGCTGACTCGTCCACCTCGATGCGTCGCGACGAGGAGAGGAACGCCGACGCGTCCTCCTCGACTAGTGGCGGCGAGGAATGGAACGGTGATGCGTGACCGTCCGCGTGGTGCAGCGAGGGGCGCCTAGGGCTTGGGAGGGGCGATGCCATGGTGGTCGACGTGAGAGGGAGGGGGAGGAGATAGCGATGAACGTTACCGTTCTTACGAATGTCGTGGGAGGCGCAGTATTTATAGCGATCAATGGCACACCTACGTAAGATATGGACTGAGCTGCATTGACTTAACTGCAGGTCCAGTTGTATCACTAACATGTGGGCCAGACCCCTGTTGGGACCACCTGTCAGTGACCCAATGCACCTGAAGTTAAGTAACCGAAGCAGCGTCCCGGGTGGAGTGGTGGGACCGCCGAAGGGAGAAGGAGAGTCTGGGAGGCATATTGTTTCCACACATGGAGAGGAAAAGATTTGGAGGTGAACGGGCTTCCTGCAGGTATGGGGAACGGTGCATAAAGTCTCATCTTGCATGCCGGGCTAGGTATAGTCTCAAGTCATTAAAAACATACATGCCACAGCTGGTACTCCCTCCGATCCTTTATACTCTACGCATATTTTTTTTTGTTTTTTTCCCAAATGCTCTGCGCGACCCCCTTGAGTAGCGCACATTTCCCAGCCTGCCCCTGCCTTTCCGCTTCGCTAGCAATTAATCTCCTTAATTGGCGCAACTTCCAAGTTTGCATGCAGAGACATAAGTGGAGGAGAGAGAGATTACGTGTGACATGCTTGGAGGGATTCGAGGCGACTAGTACTCTAATCCACGCAAAAGCAGGGGCAAACTTGTCCAGAAAATTTCGAACGGGCCTCTCCTTGGTATGCAAGCTACGAGTTATGCGCAAAGTAAAAAGAAAGGGAGGGAATAAAGAAGAAGCTGCTAGCTCATGGGACCTTGCTTCATTTTAGGTGAGCTGCACCAAAAGGTCCCATGAATTGAATCATCCATGTTGGTGACTGGTGTCATCCCTTCTACGATGGCGTTGACTGCAGATATGGTTCCCATCACGAGGTATGTTCCTTTTTGGTCTGACTGTTTGCCAAAGATCATGCATGTTGATCGTGGGAGGCACGACGGGAATAGCAAACAAGCTGGCATGGCGTGCGAACAGGCCGAAGGTCATGGGAGGCGCGACAGTTGACGGAATTAATTGAAATTACACACAAGCCGGCATGGCGTGCGCACAGGCGGAAGCCATACTGTCAGGCCTATGATATGGGTCTAGTAGACATGAGATCTAGTGGGTCCTGCATAGTTCTTGAGAACTCTTTGGGGGCTTGCAGCCGTTTATCCACCGGGCAAGACAGCAACCCCATGTCGTTCGCACGCCCTACTCGTCCCCGTCTTCTACTAGTACAATACCTTACAACAGTTCACTCCCAGTCATCCCGTCAATCCTAACCCTCCTCCCAAATCCATGGTGTCCCAAATCTCCATGATCCGTGGCGAGTACAAGGTTAGAACCATCACCGGCGATGAGTTCGACGTCATCTACACCCGTTCTTCCGCAACGGTGAAATAATGCCTTGCTCACTTCAAACGCATGTTCGAAAACTCAAATGATGAGTGGGTCGTTGGGCTAGATGTTGAGTACACCACAGTCTTGGGAAGTGAGAAGGAACTAAAGGAGGCAAAGAAGAAGAAGCCCGCCGTGATCCAGGTTTGCGTGCATGACTTATGCTTGGTCTACCACATATGCCATGCCGACATTGAGTGCGAGGAATTTAATAACTTCCTCAAGGGCGGCCGAGTCAAATTATTTACTGTAGACTTTAGGAACGACAAGGAAATCCTAGGTCGGATAGGCCTCGTTGTAGGCCAGCCCTTCGATCTCCAGAAGGAGAGCCTGGTGTCCTCCTCTCAGCCTTCAATGCTGACCCTGGCTGCAGCCATGATTGATCGTTTGTACGCTAAACTGAAGAAACCTCACCACAAGTTTCATCATGCATGAGAGTCGAAGACATTAGATGAAGATCACATCCTGTACGCGGCAATGGATGCCTACCTTTGTTTAAATATCAACAAGGGTTGGATGAAGAAGCAGAGCCCAGTGTCCGGCTCAAGCAAAGAAGCTTCGGCGCAGAGGAAGAGGAAGAGGGACGAGGACGAAGTCGAGGACGTGGACTCGGACTCCGAGTGGGTGGCAGAGTCGTCGCTCATGCTGGTTCTACTGCAGTGTCAAGTGGACTAGTTGCTTAGTTTATTTTCAAGGGTGTGTTGTGCTGAGGCCCCAGCAGAACTATGTTTATGTTCTTTCTCGTTATTTGAACTTTTTAGTACATACAGTAGTACTAGTACTATGTCTTACTGATGTTCTTCTTGCAGTTGGTACTACTACTCGTATCTTTGTGTTCTTACTGTTGTTAATACGTTCGTACTAGTAGTATAATTTGGGTCAGTCGATTTGTGAAAGAAGTTCGACGGAGTGAAGGAAGAAGACGCCAGGGTGCCCATGATCTATCTTATGAGTGTTGGGTGTGGAATGCAGTTCACCGAAAAAATGGATTGTGCCCGGGGTTAAACGGATAGCGGGGGTGGGGGGAGCATGGCAGTGGCAGGCAGTTCAGGGGAGGGCGCGGCGGCGGCGGCAGGCGGTTAGGCGTGTGGCGGGCTGAGAAGATGAACCGTGCATCTATTTCAGAGGTTGAAGAAGCCCTTCTAGCCATCCATGTTGCATCAAATGGATCACAAGAGTCGACTAACCCAAATTGCTCCTTCAAATTGCAGGATCCACGTGGCATTCAAGGTCTCGAAGGTAGATTCCGCGTCCGCACCTGGTTTGCGGGACCGACGCGCGCGCGACCGGCTTCCGCCGCGACAGCCACCATGCGCGCCGCCTCCGCGCGGGCGGAGACGACAATGACATGCTAGTTCCTACTCGCCGGCGTGCTGGAGCACGCGCTCGTCCTCCTCTTAGTACGCTGTGTGCATAGACGCGGCTCCACCAGCTGCTCGCGTGCTTGGCAGCGCGGTAGCATCACGAGGAGGGACTGCAGACGACGTGAGCGGGCGAGCCTTCGGCTTGGCGGCGACACGGCGGTGATGGGCGAGAAATCGTTGGCCGGAGCAGGCGGACGTCCGCATGCGCAACGGCGGCGGCATATTGATGAGTGCATGAATGGGAGCTTAGTTTAGTTTTATATAGGGTTGGTCAAGCATAAAAGAAAACCGTACTAGTACACGTAAACATTAGACTTAGGCAGCGCTTTTATTAGTTACCACAACCACGATACGTAATCCTGTACAAGCGCGTGAACCGCGGCCGCGCGGTCGATCTAACGGTGTGTCACCGTGTCGCACTCGAAGGACATGCATCGAACATTTTTGTGTGTGTGAAGACAATCCCTGAATATTACTTAACTTTTTTTTTCGGGAAAAGTTCTTGACGCTACAATATTTCCATATATTTGAATTTAGCTCCATTACATGTCTATTTGGATTTGGACGTTTTAGGTGTGCCCTAGTTTTTTTAATACTTATTTTGTGTGTGTGATTGAGAGAGAATGTGTATATGTGTCCATATGTGTGTTGTGGCGGAAGGGCAATGTGGAGACGGTGTGCGTGTGATAGAGACATAGAGAGGTGTGGATGTGCAAATGATCATGCATGAGTGAGACATAGACAGATGCCGATACGTTGTGTATACATAAGAGAACGGACTTCTATTTTACTTGTGTGTGTGTGTGTGTGAGAGAGAGAGAGAGGAGCATCCGTAACACAACAACCATCTCTCTCGATTCGTTCGTCCCTCGCACGTTCGCATGTAACACATGCATAAACGCGCACATTTTGACACCCTCACCTGGCCCCTGCCCACCTCAAGGCCTGCACATCGCTCTCTATCTCGCACGCACAATCTCTTCGTGAATACCCTGTTTAGCAAGTAGTTTTCCATCACATACACACACATTTCTCTCCTTAGGTTTGTTTTCTCTCAATATCTGACACACACACACACACACACACACACACAGCACACACACCCCTTCCCCCGAGCACACAATTCATCCCCATCCAAGGTTATATGACAACCACTCTCGCTTGTGCTTCTCTGCACCCCAGCATGCTCAACACCTCAATCTTCAAAGAGGGCATAGAGGAAATTGAAGACGGCGACCATACTGCGCTAGAGAATGCGGGGCCATTTGGAAGCAGGATGATGTGATGACGGCTGACTGACTCCTCCCCCCACCCTCTCTCTCTCGCAAAAAAATACCAATCCCTCTCTCCCCCGCACAAATTTGTCAATCCCTCAACCCACGAGATCCTTCCCCTCTCGTCCATGTTTTTCCAGCTCTCTCATAAAACATGTTGTCTCTTCTCCTTCCACGTGTACAGAATCCGGATGCACACGCATCTCACGTATATTACATGTCTCCATCTTTCTCACAGACCTAACTTCTTCCTCTCTCTTTCTCTCTCTAGCTATCTCCCTCTCTCTGTTTCGCTAGGTTTGTTTCCTACTCTCTCGTCCACATACATACAATCTTTCCCGCCCTATTTGCTCCATCTTCACAAGCTCTCTCTGCATGTTTCATTCACACATTGGGATATGTTCAAAATGTTGCTTTTATAATGGCTGATGTAGAGTTACTGTTGTTTTTTTTGCATCCTACAAAGTAATAACTATGAAATGCATTTTGATTGTCATTTGACTTGGATTATGAGAGTTTGAGCATGTTGTGAAGTACTATAGACCTCGTATACATCTTGGAATGCGACAACGATTGTAACTATTGAATTGTATAGACCATTACATTCGAAGTCAGTAGCCTAATATATTTATTTCACAATTTCAACAAATGATTAATTCACTACATAGTAGGAAAACAAATGTGTACACCCTCCGGTTTTATTTATGTCTGCGTATTAGCATTGGTCAGAGTCAAGTTTTGTAAACTGTCAACAAGTTTATAACAAAAAATATTAACATATACAATAACAAATAAATACCATTAGATTCATTATTGAATGTACTTTCACAGCAAACATATCTGTTATGGTAAATATTTATATTTTTCTATAAACTTGGTCAAACTTTAGGAAGTTTGACTTCGGTCAAACCTAATATGCAGAGTTTACTAGTACTACTCGCTAGTTGCTTAGCCGAATCACCCAACACGCCACACGGGGAGTTTAGTGTCACAAAATTTTGAGGTCGGCGGAAAATCTCCCACGACCCTGATTCGAGCAGTGGGAAGTTACTATCATAGCCTTCGAAACAGGCCGACATATGACGGTTGGTAGGGGGCTGTTTTCGTAACTTCAGGTTCACCCTACCCAGCGAACCCCACCCCGGCACCCAGAGTAGTACACCTGAATACTCCCTATTTTCTATCCCCATCGCAAAATAGACTTCTCCATGGCACCACAACCTTCGTGCTCCTCCCCTTCTACATCGACGCACTCGTCCACCGTAGCGCATCTGCCTCATCGACGACCTCTTATGCCGCACTAGAGCCGCTCCACCATCGTCATCGTACACGGAGCCTCTTCCCTGGCACGGTCTTCCACAGTCTCGGATCTGCTTCCCGTAAGCCAACACCAAGCGCAGAAGCACGATCGCGCACAATGAACTGACTCCCGTTGCCGACCATGACTCGTAGAGGCCGCCGCGACCATCGTTCTCCTCCTCGATTGGTAATGTGTGTATTGAATCACTTAGCAGTACATGTGCAGTTCCAATTTTGTTCATACCTACCCTTCAAATTTCCTGGGTGCTATTGTTCCCGTAAAAGTAATTGGTTATAGCTTCCATTGTCCAACAGAATATCAGCTTGTAATTGTGTGTCGCTCTTGTATCGCGCTGTGCTTGGGTAGGTATTTCATCCGCAACTAGTAGTGTGGCAAATGATGGATAGTTTTTTATAAGTAGCAAGATGCCCATGCGTTTCACGCATCAAGATGCATTTGTATGAGTAGTTTATCTTCTGGGAGAAAAGGATGAACGAGGGAATGCCTTATTTGCAAATGCGGTGAGGGGTGTGGGTATCTTTTTGCAAAATTTCCATAGTTTCCTTCCTATCCGTCGGATATAAATCGGATGGCCTATATTGCAGGATGGCGGGAACACCATCATCACCAACTCTGTTTTTTTAGAAGATTAGGGAAAAAGTAGAGAAAACAAATAGAGAGTAAAGAAGCAGAGATAAATATTAAATATAAGATAAATATAACAGTAGAGAAGAGAGTAGAGGTAGCAGAGACGTCGGGAAAGGATTGCGCGCACGCCGGAAAAAGCGGCTGGGCGTGCACTAGTTTTGGCGCGCGGTGTCCGGCGCGCTTTATAAAATCCAACGCCCTCCCACCACTTTGTGCCTTGCCACCGCTCTCTCCCCGCTCTGTGCCTCGCCGCCGCTCTCTCGCCGCTCTTTCTCGCCTCGCCGCCGCCACGCCACCATGCCGCCACGTCGCCGGGAAACTTGGGGATACCGCGGCATCCGCGCGCGCCCCTCCAGCGGCTTCTCCGACGAGATCTGGTTCCGCGGGATGCGCCTCGGCCTCGGCAATTTTGACACCGCCAATGAGGCCGCCCGCGCGTATGACGTGGCGGCGTGGCGCCTCCGGTGGCCTCATAGAACATTGAACTTCCCCAACGTGCCGACACGGGAGCGAGCACAGGAGCTCGCGCCTCTGCCGCGGCTTATCACCGACGAGGATCGTCGCGACCACCGGAGGCGGGAGCACCGTCTCGGCATCGCCGAGATGGACGAGGAAGCCATGGTGCTGTGGCGCCAACGCTTCCCGCAGGACATCATCAATGAGCGCGAGCTCTACGAGCAAAGGAGGGCGGAGAGGGATAAGAGGAGGGCGGAGCAAGCCGCCTATCGCGAGGACAAGCGTAAGCGAAAAGAGGACGCTCAATTCAACATGAGGCTAGGAGCAGCGTCGCCCTGGGAATCCGACGACGATCTATATCTTCAGGCCTACAGTCAGAGTTCGGAGGAGAACATCACCGAGGAGGAGTCGGACAACAAGGAGTAGTTGAATAATCTAATTTTTTTTATCTATCTATGCTGAGAGCTATCCTCTACTCTCTATCTCTACTTATCGATCTCAGCACTGTAAATGCTTTTTTAAAGCGCCGCGCGTTGCGATTCTGTTGGAGATGCTCTAACATGGCAGACGAGTGCTTTAATGTTGCCCACAAGATGCGCGAGTATTACTAGTAGTATATTATTTTAAAACCACGAGTGTGAACATGCAGAGGAGCAATGAAGACCAAACACGGGATATTGGGGACATCTTCAAGGAGCGTGGCAAGTTAAAGAGGAGCTGCACCAAACCTGTAAAATGAGCTTTGGTAAGTAACACCCTTTCAATTACTTTCGTTTAGCCTCGTGTTCTTCGATGTGTATATGTTGTAGTTTCTGTTTCTCTTAAGCCTCGTGTTCTTTGATGTGTCATAAGAAGAGTCTTAATCGTCCTAATGCTTTCGTTTTTAGCTTGATGTAGGAAGTGGGTGTTCTCACCTTGTAGTCTGTTTATATATATTTTTTTCCTTTTGAATTCACTTTTCCCAGTTTTGTTTATCTGGCTTCTACTAAATGGATCTGGGTTGCTCTGAGTAATTATCGAAATAAGAAGTAACTTCATGTCAGGATGCAGTTCCTGCGAGGAGGGAAGTATGGTCAACCTCGAGATCATGTTTCCAGAATGAGGCTGGATTACACACAACGCGACAGTTCCCTAATGATGCTGGATTAGACACAAGGTGCAAATTCCCAGATGATGCTGGATTACACACAAGCCAGGTGGAGTCGTCAGCTGTTCGTGTCCTCGTGGCTCTAGTAAAGGCTGACAGAAAGCGTGCAGCATGAGAATGTAGCTGAGTTCCTGAAGAAGCGAAAAGAGCAATCAGATGCTCTCTTCACCCATGCCAAAGAAGAGATGGAAGAATCCAGAAATAAGCTAGCAGAGGCAGAGCAGGCTAGGCGTCTCCTGCTATCTAAAATTGTTGTCAATACAAAATTTCCTTCATAGTAGCTAGTTTCAAATGTTTATCCAGTCAGCATGCCTGTTGTGATGTCTGTGCATCTACTGATGTGGCACACAATATATTTTTTCGGGTCATGTAATAAGAGCAATTACTTTCCAAACAATAAAGACGAAGCATTGGACATGGTATAGTTCACGCGCAAGCCCGACATTCCAAGTTCAACTTCCACATCAAACTCATGTTCACAGATATCTCCACATTCATACATAATGTCCACAACCATGATTCACTTCAAAGCCAAAAAAATTGAGGAGAGTTATGAATAAAGAAAAACCTCTAGTTCTTGCTACCAGTGCGAGCACAACAAGTCAAGACCATGCGTAATTAATTATATTTTGGTCATTTTTTGTGTTCTAAAATGCCGTCCGGCTCGCGGAAGGACGTGTTGCCGGCACACGCGCGGATTCAATGAAGGCGGGCGGGGCAGTCCGAAGCTGGTTGCATGCGGCGAGGAGGCGTGTTCAGCCGGGCCTGCAGCGAGTGGGGCCCTCTTGGCCAGCACGCCGGTTCAATGCCTGCGCTATGAGAGGTCGTGTCCGTGTCAAAGCAATCACTCCCTTCAGTCCTTTTTTGTTTGCGTATAACAAAATCTCGTTTTCCATTCACATTTTACAAGTAAAATTCGTGGACAAACTTTGACCCAAAATAGGATGGGGACTAGTAAACTAGAACGGAGGTAGTAGTTTTTTTTCTAATCAAAGAAGGGTTTCCCCCTTCCGAATTTCATTACTGAAAACCAGCATTTAAATCTAAACATAGTATTTGCCCTAGAACTACCAGGTTCAACATCTCGCAACATAAACCCATACAACCATACGCCAAGGAGGTATGTAGTACTATGAATTCCATTTTCACTCCATACCAATCGTTCTAACAACTACTTAGTACCTATAACGCGCCATTGAAAATCGGAATTCTTAACCCCGCTAAAAATGATATTTTAAATGTGGCTACTCGATCTGTGGCAACTGGCGAGCCACCGCCTCCAAGTCGTTCACCTGTGGTCCCGACCATCAACTCCTACGGATCAAGTTATCACGCGAGCTGACTATTCCTACAAAGGTGCGCTCCACCACGTACCCGGTACCCGCGAATGCAGCAATCGTTCACCTAGGGTTTTAGGGTTTATTTGTTAACGTTGCCTTTACATAACACCCGTGTGTGCGAGACAGCGAGAGACCGACTGCGTGCGTGCGCCTCTTCTCTTCGTATATGTACTCCACCGTTTGTCTGGTGTCCAAAAAATTATACTAATATTTACTAGCAATGTGCCAATGCGTTGTCACACGATCTGAGTAGATTAATACATATTCACCAATTTGATAGAAAAAAGGTCTAGTTTTGAAATACGTATATCACTAAAAAATTGTTATGTTTCACTCAAAATATATTCCTTTGGCGGTTTTGATGAGATAAGGGAGGAATGTTGTTGGATTCAAGATTCGAGAAGTGGTATAAGTATAATTTCTACTCTTACTAGCAAGATGCCCGTGCGTTGCACGGAACATCAAGATCTTGTGGGAGAAAAGGATGAATGAGGGAAGGCCTTATCTGCAAATGTGGAGAGCAGTGCGGGTAAATTGCCATAGTTTCGTTCCTATTCGTCAGACATAAATCGGACGGCCTATATTGCAGGATGGCAGGCCCACCATCATCACCAACTCTATTTTTTATCCCTACCCTTATAAAAAGCATAGTCGGTGATGATCGTGTGCCTGCCATCTTGCAATATAGGCTGTCCGATCTATATCTTACAGGTAAGAAGGAAATCATGGCAATTTTGCAAAAAGATACCCACACCCCTCTCCACACTTGCAAATAAGGCCTTCCCTTGTTCATCCTTTTCTCCCCGAAGATAAACTACTCATACAAATGCATCTTGATGTTCCGTGGAATGCATGGGCATCTTGCTAGTTGTTGCAAAAATCCCATGTGTGTGAGAGAGAGAGGGAGAGAGGAGGAGGATGGAGTGCATGTGTGACAAAGACACAAAGAGTGTGTGTGCGAGAGGTATCAGCTTAAAATGAGGCGATAGTGTGTGTGTGTGTGCACGATCGAGAGGGCGTGTCTCAAGAAGGGAAGAAAAATATACATAGATACAAGGAGCGAGAGAGAGACATGTATGCGATAGTGGAAGCACGAGTGTGCGGGTGTATAAATGAGTCTAGAGGCTAGTCGATAAATGTTTGTGAGAGAAATACGAGTGGGGGTGCGAAAGCGAGAGTTTTGTGTGTGTGAGAGAGAGACGGTAGTCGGGAAGGGGAGTGGAAGCAGGAGTTGTGTGTGTGTGTGAGAGAGAGAGGGGGGAGTTTGTCTGATCGGTAAACAAATGAATAATGTCAGTCTGCGATGGATACGAAAAGGAGACCGCAACAAATGTTGTGTCTACAGGAGAGAGAGAGAGAGAGAGAGAGAGAGAGTAATTTTAGTGGTATGATTCATATCTAGAGACATATAGGGTGTGTGAGAGAATCTCATAGAGAGAAAGACAAAGTGAAAGACGAGTGTAGACTGTGTGTGTGGCGGTGAAAAAGAAAGCTTAGGTACCTAGTGATACGAGAGAACGGTAGAGACGTGAGAGATAATGAAAACCATGTAATGTATAATGATAGGGAGAGTGTGACACTTCTCAAGGGAGATGTCGAGATACCATGTTTGCAAGGATAGGAGAAACGTGAAGTGAGCGTGCGGGTGAGCTGGAGAAAAGAGAGTGATAGCTACATGAAGGAGCATGCATGCGAGAGAGATGGGCATGAAAGGAGTGAACATAAAAGGGATTCAAATATTTGAATTCGAGATGATGATAAATGTAATCCATACTCGAACCAAAATTGATCTATCAAACATGCATACTCATATGAATTCACTCGCATCTATGTTATTTAATATGTAGATATTACTGATCCATACAGTTTAGTAGAACATAATTTGGTTTAATTTTTTGACTTCAACCTTATGGTTTTGAGATCATTGTATTTGTAAATCATATTATACATATAAAGGAGCAGAATTGTTTGTTGTGCTTTTGAAAGTATATAAAAAAATGATGTATATAGAATTTTATTCCAATCGAAAATGGATCCCGCCCAAGAAACAATAGAATACAAACGGGATTCGAATTGAGTTGGCACGGTAAACATGCACTCTGCAAAATTTGAACGAATCGGGGAAAGTCGCAGTAACCGCCCGAAACCAAAATCTGCGAGATGGAAATTACTAGTGCCTATCCCTGCCACGCAAAGCCTATCTGCTCGATTTCTATATGTTTTGATAGGAGTAGGTTTGTATTTCACTCAAACATGACATAACCGCCTCTCACCCGGATTCATACATGGTGGGCGCCAAAACACAGTGTGTCCTCGACCGAAATCGACTCCCTCCCCGATTCATACACGGTGGGCGCCAAAAACAAACTCTCGTCGACAAATATTCGGTGTATGCGAAATTACCGTCCTATCCCCAACCGACTAATATTGTTGTGATGTAGGAAATTTGAAACGGGGGCTAAGTTTGTAAATTTCCTCGCATTTGAGATAAGCGCGTCCTCCAGACATGGTTCCCCCTTCCTCTCCACCTCCATTTCCCCATTCGTACTCCGTGGGCTCCAAAACACCCTCTCCACCCCAGCCTCCTCCGTCCGCCACCCCATCTACCGCCGTCCTCCTCCACCATGCCGGAGCTGATACCCCAATGCTGCCGTCCATTACATGAGATCGACCTCTCTCACCCACGGCTCCGGACCGGGATCCTTGCATCCCGTCCTCTCGCTTCATCCCCGTCGTCGTCCACCTTGCCGGCGCCGCTCCTACGACTGTCTCGTCCACCGTGCCCTGCCGCCACCGTCTACCCTCCTAGATCTGCTTCCTCGCCGTCGACAACCATCGCTACCACATCACCGTTAAATTCTCAGTAGATGCATACACGGCGCCGCACCAGAGGCGGTACTCTTTCGTATCTGCTCAATTTATTTATCGCAGCAACAAAATAGATCGCCACTGCTTTACTCTGATTTCCTGTCCATCACTTACTTGCTACTTGAGAGCAAACATTGGTTGCGAAGTTGCCTTTGTCCGGTTTGCACCTTCAGATCCGCCATGGTACGCTCAACACTATACTCCCAATGCTTATGGTTTTCCCCTTTTATATTCCACACTAGTTAAATCACAGTAGACTAAATTTCAAAATTGGGTCAGTCGATTTTTCAGAGCTAGCCGAAGTTTTTCGGTGCGAACGAAGGGGCTCGGGTGGGGACTTTGGTTGTGTGGGGGGTGGTTGTGGTGGGGCCTCACCGAACCAAGAAAACTCGACGCGGGTGGGGGCGGGGGTGGGGGTGGGGGTGGCGAAGGAACACAGGCGGTGGGGGCCGGTGGTCCGGCCGGCGGCCCGTGCGGTGTTCTGTATGGGAAGAATCAGAGACGAGGAAGAAGAAGGGTTAGGAGACGTAGGGTCTTCATCCAACTGCCTGAAATGGTCGACTGGCCCAAATGACAAAAGTCACACGACTTGCATGCAGACATGCCTTTATATTCAGTACCATCATCGTACCTTCTTAGCACTGCTCCTGAATCCATCAAGCTAAACAATGTGCCACTCATAATTCCAAACTTGTTGCTCAAGTACGAATCTAATATGATTATGATATTACTAAAACAAATAACATTTAATTGGTCAGCTAATGTTCCTACTTTACTTTCGAAAAAGCACGTGCACCACATATAGAGAGACAGCAGGGAGTTGCTTTGTTAATGCGCTCTGGTTCATCATGTGTGGGCACCGTGCAACAAACATTTTACTATCCAAAATCTGCTTGCTCTTCTTTAGCATGTTTGTCGTGGAAATAACACGGCAGATGTCCGGTTTAACGGACTTAGTGATGGAACCATCGCACTGGTTAGCTTGAAGGGGTTAAAAGCACACAAAGGACACAAGGGATTTTATACTAGTTCAACCCCTTCGATGAAGGTAAAAGCCTACGTCTAGTTTGGTTTGGTATTGCTTGGGCGTCGATGAACAGGGAGCGGATCGCTTGCCTGTGTCTCGACGGGTTGTTTCTTGTCCTTGAACCGTCGCCGGGTCGTCCCTTTATATAGAGGCGATGCCCGGTCCGGTTTACAGAGTCCCGAGGCCGGCTCATACTTGTGTCCGCCTCGGTCTCTGATCTTTCTTCCTTATCTCTCAAGTTACATGATCAGGCGGTTTACAAATCGTAACTCTATACACGGGCCCTAAGATCTCATGAACCGTAGCCTCTACTAAATATTATGATGATACAACATTATTACCATAAACCGGTTTACACTAGCCGGTTCATACCTGCTAGTAATATCCCTCACATTAGGCCCCAGAATGATTTGAACTTGTTCACATCAATCTTCCCAGTCTTGCATAATCTTCCTTCCTGTGTCTTCTCATTTTTGTAAACCGGCCCTGACGTCATCCTTGAAAATCACTTAATTTGATTGTGACATCACTTCCGCATTTAATGCACCCAGCTGTCTATCGGCTTTGTTTAAAAGCCATCCCGAGAATCGAGGCGACAAAGGATCTTTATCCAATCTTCTGCCTCCTCAAATCTTGCGCCTGTCGTTTCAACTCTGCCCTTCTATAAATACTGTTGCCTCTGTTCTTTATCTCCTTCCGTTCATTCTTCTTCCTCCGTCGCCCGAGCTCAAGTCTCCGCCGTCATCCGTCGAGCTCAAGTCTCCGCCGTCATCCGTCGAGCTCACCTCCGCCGGCCGCTGCATCAACCTGAGTGCGACCAGAGAAAACTCTGCCGCCGCTTCTTGCTGTTCCAGGTACTTCATCTTCCTCGCCGCAGATCTATAGCTCTAGGGTTCTTCTCGCGCCTCCGCCATTAAACCTCAGTGAAAGCTTCATCTGTTTATCCTAGGCACCAAGTTCTCAGTAATTTCAGCCTTTAGATCTTGCCCTTAAAACTTGCCCTTAAAACTTTAGATCTCGTCCTTTAGATTCAACCTTT
>LR738711.1:828293176-828365253 GCA_902687465.1 Secale cereale | reverse complement strand
CTTCTTGCAATAGCAGCGTATTTATTTTTGTTTTTCCTGAGTGTTCAGATCTGTTATACTTTAACTGTCTGCAAAAACTTGTTTCTTCACCTTTGTAAATCTGTAAAGTATTCTTCGGTTTAAACAGTCATATGCTGCTTATACAAAAAATTCAATGACGAACGCGACGGTTTAACTTCTCTTTTGCTATCATGAACCGGTAGTAATACGTTAGGCCCTCAGTCCGTTTTAAAATGGCGGGCTCCAGGAGATGAATGCCCTCCTACTCCCAAAGAGGGAGAAGTTATTGTCTTCTTCGACCACATTGCTTGAGGTTTCACTCCTCCCGGTTCTAAGTTCTTCCGGGATGTGCTTGCCGCTTTCCAGCTTCACCCTCAGGACATAGGTCCCAACTCTGTTTCCAACATCTGTGATTTTCAAGTTTTCTCAGAGGTGTATTTGCAAGAAGAGCCGTCTGTCGACCTGTTCCGGGACTTCTTCCACCTAAACCGGCGAACTGAGTTTACTAGCGTACCTCATCAAGAACTGGGCGGGGTCAGTATTCAGAAAAGAAAAGATGCAGTCTTTCCTCATGCCGCTCTCCACACACACCCCAAGGATTGGAATAAGTCTTGGTTTTATTGCATTGACACTTCACCTGAAGGGGAAAACCCATTGCCGGGTTATCGCGAGCACCGTCTTCCGGAGGATCACCCCTTGCCGCAGCGCCTCAGCTCCTCAGAGCGGCCCCGGTTTGCTTCTCAACTTGCCAGGCTAAAGGCCTTTATGGCCAATGGCTTAACCGGAGTGGATTTTATGCGTTGCTGGCTTTCTTGGAGTATCCTTCCTCTGAGCCCGCGCCCAAGCTTGATGTATAAATATTCTGGTAAACCGGATGATCCTCAACGTTTTTCTAAGGACAAACTTTATGAATCGGAAGTCACCGAGTCTGCTAAGAAGATGCTTAATGTCACTTTAGAAGAATGCAGCCGAACCGGACTGGCTCCATATTACAAGAAAAACAAGCTGCCTGCAGTACGTCTTACTCTCTTTCATATGTTTGTAATCCGTTCCTTTAAATCGTTCTTTCAATTATCTTTCACCTTTTGAACAGGCTGATGATCCTTTTTGGAAGAGGAAACCTCAGGAGAAGGCCGGAAAACAGCCACGCCGGAAAGCTTTCGCTGTCAAGAAGAAAAAGGCGGCTGTTGGCTCTGGTTCACATGCTGAAGATGATGATCCGGACTCTGAGGTATGAGTTAATCCCGCTATGACTTGTTTACTTTTTATCCATATTTGTGTTTAACGGTAACTTTTCGCAGGAGTTGGCTGAAGGGGACAAACCGGCAGAAATTGAGGTAACTATTCTTTCTTCAGATTCAGAACCACCTCCACCAAAAATTCATCGGACAGTTCGGAAATATCAGTTTTCTCACCCTTATGCTCAACTGGACCCCAATTTTCTTTTGAAGAAACAGCAACATGAAGCCCTTCGCCGGACTACCCGCCATAGTGGCCTTGCAGTTGAATCATCTGGAATTTCTCTTACTCCAGCTCGGAGGCGCCGCTCTGAGGTTATACTCTCTCCAACTCTTCTTCACCCCAAGGCCGGGCTTCCGTCTGACCCCAATTATCAGGATACTCCTTTATCTTCTTCCGGCGAATCAACTGCCACACAACTCCCACCCCTGAAAATTGTCCCAGGCTAAGTCTTTTTAATTTATCCGGTTTATGATTGCACTTTGCTTTATAGTTCTGACTTCTTTTTCCAATTTCTTTCAGTAAGCCTAAACCCAACAAAAGGGCAAAGGCCAACAAACCAACTGCTGAGGCTGCTACTGATGATCCGGCGATTGATCCGGATACAACCGTCCCTCCAGAAGGCAAGCCCACAATGCCGCTTGAAGATCCCGCTCCTATGGATCATACCACTGCACCTGAGAATCCCAATACTGAGAACGTTCATGAACCGGCAAGTCCTGCCCGGGCCAATTCTCCTCGGACTAGTCCGGCTCCTGCTAGTCCGGTTCACACTGCGACCCCACCACCAATGACTGCTTCTCCTGAAGTTCAAGTAACCGGCACAACTTACACCGCTCCTGCCGAGCCCTTCGTCCTAGCCAAACATACGGCTAAAGCGGAGAAGTTGCATCAAGAAAGGGGTAAATGGAGTACAGAGCTGTCTAGCCTTGCCGACATGAGTGCCCAGGAGCTCTATTCCGGGTACTTGAACCGGCTTCATAGCAGTCGAGATTATGAAGCGGGCTTGGTTAACATGATGAAGGACAAGTATGAGGTAATCCTTTGCTTTTGATTTTTGCTTTTGATGTTCTTATGTCTATATCATAGTAGCCCCCAAGTTCCAGTTTAGCTATGTCCAGAAGGTGAACCGGTACTTCCTGATTAAACAAATGATCTTACATTAGCCCCCAAGTGCCAGGGGCATAACTCGGTTTATGTGCCTGGGACTTGTCTGACTTTTTCCTTTGATACTTCAACTATCCATTAGCCCCCAAGTGTCAAGTAGACAACTTGTTTGTGTGCTTGAGACTTGTCTTTGAATTGCTATTGTTTGACGCTTCAACTGCCCATTAGCCCCCAAGTGTCAAGTGGATAACTTGGTTATGTGCTTGAGACTTGCCTGACTTTTGCTTTTATTCCACTTGATTTTTTCATTGCAGGCTGATTTGAACCGGAGAGCTGAAGAGATCACTGAACTCCGGAACAGACTTGCTGAAACGGAGTCTGCTGCTTCTAAGGCCAAGAAAGATTTGGCGCTGAGTTTAAAGACTGCTGAACAGCTGAAGAAATACTTAGAAGAGGAGCGAATCGCCTTTGAAGTTCAGAAAAAGGATGTGGAAAAAAGGGCAAAGGACGCTGAGGAAGCCCTTAATCCGGTGACTGAAGATTTAACCAGCTTAAAGCGGCAAATAGAATTGATGACTTCTGCTGTCTTCGGTAAGTAATTAATCTATATTCCTGCTTTCATCCTTGCAATTTTAATCCGTTCCAGTTTAACTATGATAATCATATACAGGGCGCCGTGTCACCCATCTTGGGGATGATTTGCGGAAAAAACTCAAGGCGTGTTATACTTTGGTCGAGCAGTTGTATTCCGGCGCTCAAAGGATCATAAGTGCAACATCTTTCAATAAACTGGCCCCTACGACCATCCAAGGTACATTAGAGAAACTGTCTGTCTTGCCAGTGCGCTTGGAAGAAGTTAAGAAGTCTGCTGCTCGAGCCGGTTCCCTCATGGCGCTTACCAGAGCGAAAGCGTGGGTTCCGGACTTTGATCCGGAAGAAGCTTTGAATGGGTATCCCAATACTAAAGAAGACGGATCAGCTTTTACTGCAAAAGATCTCCACGCCTTGACGAAGGAGATGCGTCCCCTCGCTAGCAAGCTTGCGGCCGAATCAAACTTGTCCAGGTATCATCCGGGGTATGATTTTCAGAACGAGCGGGTGGATCGGCCGGTTTATGATACCGTCAATCTAATCCCACCAGTGCGCCCTCATACTTTCGCCCCAGATATTGATCCGTCTGAACTCATCAATGAAGAGATGTACTTTCGTGCTTTAACAAAAATCGATTGGTGCATCCCTGACTTCCAGCCGCTTCAAGAAGAAGAGGAGACTCCGGAACTAGTTGATCCCCAGTCGTTGCAGCAAGAAGAAGCATAGATCATAGGATGTCTTTGTAGTTGCAGTCTCATTTTGCTGGACAATCTTTAATCCGTTCAGGCTTGCTATGCCTTGTAATAGGATAGTATAAAACATTATTCGTCTTGATCCGGATATTCCAACTTCTTGTTCTGACATTGCCAATTTAAATCTGATCTGATTCTGCATATTATGTGTTCTTGCATAGATAACACTGAAAATATGTCCTAACAGTTTACCGCTGGACAAATTAAATCGCTCTCACAATATATCAAACAAGTGTATGTTTGTATCAGAAATAACTTTATACCTGAGATCAAGTATGCTTGATACTCTTGATCCGGCGAAATTTGCAATTTTCTGAGGGAGCCTTCTGATAGACCCAATAATAATCTCGGGTCTTATAGAAGCTACCGGTTTAAATCATGCTTGGCTTCTTACTTTGTTTCTGCCTGATGATTCTGCTGAAGCTCTTGGCTTTCTGACTTGGCTTCTGCCTAATGATTGTTCCGGTTTATGATGAATGCCGGTTTAACTCTTGCTGGTGTTTATGACCCAGCCTTTGAACTTATGCTGGTGTTCATGACCCAGACTTTTGAACTTATGCTGGAGTTCATGACCCAGACTTTTTGAACTTATGCTGGTGTTCATGACCCAGACTTTTGAACTTATGTTGGTGTTCATGACCCAAACTTTTTAAACTTATGCTGGTGTTCATGACCCAGACTTTTGAAGATACGTGGTCAACTCTGGAGTTGTCCCACTTCGGATTAAAGAACCATAAAACATAAACACCAGAAATGCAAGTTTGCAAATAAAACCATGTAGTCGAGGCTTTTTACGAGCTGCCAGGCTCAAAGCAAGGTTCAGCCAATCAATGGATGCGGGTACCATCCAGAGGGCCGGTCGATGGATGCGGGTACCATCCATAGGAACCGGATATGACCAACAGGGGTTAAGCTAGAATTCGGGTACAATCCTGCCCCCTGCTGGCCATATAAAACTTAGCCAATCACTGGATGCAGGTACCATCCAGAGGGCCTTTATGGTTTGGGTACAACCATAGGAAATACTTAGCCAATCACTGGATGCAGGTACCATCTAGAGGGCCTTTATGGTTCGGGTACAACCATAGGAAGAACTTTGCCAATCACAGGATGCGGGTACCATCCAGAGGGCCTTTATGGTTCGGGTACAACCATAGGAAGAACTTTGCCAATCACTGGATGCGGGTACCATCCAGAGGGCCTTTATGGTTCGGGTACAACCATAGGAAGAACTTTGCCAATCACTGGATGCGGGTACCATCCAGAGGGCCTTTATGTCATGTCTTATTTGGCTCGAATATGACCTCTGTTTGAACAGTAATACCTTCAGTGAGTTTTATTGCTCCAGAGTATATATGCCCTGCACAATCAGTTTAAATCGATCGAAGCGTTTATAAATATGACATATGATAAGAAATGTATGGTTGTCACCATAAAATACTCGTATTGGAAAAAAGGCTGAGCCCCCGGTTTACCGAGGGTGCCGGTTTATTCATTAATCATAATATATACATAGGATACAGTGGAGCTCATAGCTCAGGTATAGTAGGGCCGCAAGAGGGCAATGTTCCACGGCCTCTTTGTCTCTTCTTCTGATGTCTGTGAGTCCTTGTGTTCTCGAACGTCCACCAGGTAATATGAACCGTTGTGCAGATTCTTGCTGACCACAAAGGGCCCTTCCCAAGGCGGGGATAGCTTGTGCATATCTGTTTGATCTTGGATGAGCCGGAGTACTAAGTCTCCCTCCTGAAACGTCCTAGTCTTGATCCGGCGGCTATGATATCTGCGCAAGTCTTGTTGATAAATCGCAGACCGTGCTGCTGCTATATCGCACTCTTCCTCCAGCCGGTCCAAACTGTCTTGTCTCGCTTGCTCGTTGGCCGCTTCAACATAGGCCGTCACCCTTGGCGAATCATGACGGATATCACTTGGAAGGACCGCTTCAGTGCCATATACCATAAAGAAGGGTGTGTAACCTGTGGACCAGTTTGGCGTAGTATTGATACTCCAAGGACAGAAGGTAACTCCTCAACCCAGCACCCAGGTGTTCTTTGCAAGGGAGTCATAAGCCGGGGCTTCATACCTCGCAAAATCTCCTGATTTGCTCTTTCAGCTTGACCATTGGATTGAGGGTGGGCCACAGAAGATACGTCTAAGCGAATATGTTCCCGTTGACAAAATTCTTCCATCTCACCCTTAGATAAATTGGTGTCGTTGTCTGTGATGATGTTGTGTGGAAAGCCAAACCGGAAAATTACCTTTTTGATGAATTTAACTGTTGTTGCCGCATCACACTTGCTCACAGGCTCTGCCTCAATCCACTTTGTAAATTTATCCACAGCCACCAGTAGATGAGTCTTTTGATCTTGGGATCGCTTAAAAGGTCCGACCATACCAAGCCCCCAAGTTGCAAACGACCACGTTATCGGTATCATCCGGAGCTCCTGTGCCGGAACAAGAGCACGTCGTGAAAACTTCTGACAAGCATCACACTTCTGGACTAGATCCGCCGCATCAGCATGAGCTGTCAACCAATAGAATCCATGTCGAAAAGCCTTAGCCACCAAGGATTTTGAACCGGCATGATGACCTCAATCCCCTTCATGGATCTCACGAAGAATATCACAACCTTCCTCGGCTGATACACACCACTGAAATGCTCCAGAAACACTGCGATGATGAAGTTCCCCGTTTGCAATTGTCATGGACTTAGAACGCCGGACTATCTGTTGTGCCTCGATCTCGGCATCCGGTAGCTCTCCCCGGTTTAGATACGCCAGATAAGGTAGCGTCCAGTCCGGAATAACATGAAGTGCTGCAACTAGCTGTGCCTCCAGATCAGGAACAGCCAAGTCTTCCTCCGACAGTACTTGAACTGATGGACTGTGCAGCTCATCCAAAAAAGTATTCGGTGGTACCGGTTTACGCTGTGAACCCAGCCGGCTTAAAGCATCAGCCGCTTCATTCCTTCGCCGGTCTATGTGGTCCACCTGATACCCTTTGAAATATCCTGCAACTGCTTCCACTTCTCGTCTGTAAGCTGCCATGAGAGGATCTCTTGAATCCCACTTGCCAGATACTTGTTGTGCCACCAAATCTGAATCGCCGAAACACTTGACCCGGCTCAAGTTCATTTCCTTGGCCATCCGCAAGCCATGAAGTAATGCTTCATAATCTGCTGCATTATTAGTACAAGGAAACAATAAACGGAGGACGTAACAAAACTTATCACCTCGCGGGGAAGTTAAAACAACTCCAGCCCCCGAGCCTTCTAACTGCCTTGAACCGTCAAAGTGAATTGTCCAGTATGTAAGATCCGGCTTCTCCTCTGGTGTTTGCAGTTCTGTCCAATCATTGATGAAATCCACCAATGCTTGAGATTTGATAGCGGTGCGTGGCACATATTTCAATTTGTGTGGGCTGAGCTCAATGGCCCAGTTCGCCACTCTGCCTGTAGCTTCCCTGTTCTGGATTATATCCCCCAATGGTGTTGAACTAACAACAGTTATTGGATGGCCTTGGAAATAATGCTTCAACTTCCGGTTTGCCATGAACACACCATATACCAGCTTCTGCCAATGTGGGTACCTCTGCTTAGATTCAATGAGTACTTCACTGACGTAATAGACTGGACGCTGAACCGGATATTCCTTCCCTGCTTCCTTGCGTTCAACTACGATTGCCACAATAACTGCCCGTGCATTGGCGGCGACATATAACAGCAAAGGCTCCTTATCAACAGGGGCAGCCAGGACCGGTGGCCTTGCCAGCTGTCACTTCAAGTCTTCAAATGCAGCATTTGCCTCATCACTCCATATAAACCGATCCGTCTTTCTCAGCATCTGGTAAAGCGGAATCGCCTTTTCTCCCAAACGGCTAATGAACCGGCTCAATGCTGTGATCCGGCCAGCGATACGCTGAACATCATTAATGCAAGCCGGTTTAGTCAAAGATGTGATCGCCTTGATCTTCTCTGGATTAGCTTCTATTCCTCTGTTTGACACCAAGAACCCAAGGAGTTTGCCCGCCGGAACACCAAAAGCGCACTTCTCCGGATTAAGCATCATCTTATAGGCCTGAAGATTGTCAAAGGTCTCCTTGAGGTCCTCTATCAGCGTCTCCTCCTTTCTTGACTTCACCACGATATCGTCCACATAAGCATGAACATTTCTCCCTATCTGCCCCTTAAGACAGTTCTGTACGCAACGCTGATAAGTTGCTTGGGCACTCTTGAGTCCAAAAGGCATAGATACATAGCAAAAGGCACCAAAAGGAGTTATGAAAGATGTCTTCTCCTGGTCCTTAACTGCCATCTTGATCTGGTGATATCCTGAGTATGGATCCAAAAAACTTAGCCGCTCACATCCCGCTGTAGCATCGATGATCTGATCAATGCGAGGGAGAGCAAAAGGATCAGTTGGACAAGCTTTGTTGAGGTCTGTGTAGTCCACACACATTCTCCAATTTCCATTCTTCTTTAACACCAGTACCGGATTAGCCAACCATTCCGGATGAAAAACTTCAACTATGAACCCTGCGGCTAAAAGCCTGGCCACCTCTTCTCCTATAGCCTTGCATCTTTCTTCGTTGAAATGGCGTAGATACTGCTTGACCGGTTTAAACTTCGGATCAATATTAAGACTGTGCTCAGCGAGTTCCCTCGGTATACCTGGCATGTCAGAAGGTTTCCATGCAAAGATATCCCAGTTCTCACGGATGAACTCGATGAGCGCGCTTTCCTATTCGGGATCAAGGTTAGCGCTGATAGTGAACTGCTTGGATGAATCGCCTGGCACAAAATCTACTTGCTTGGTCTCCTCCGCCGATTTAAACTTCAACGCCGGGTCATGCTCCGTAGTTGGCTTCTTCAACGGGGTCATATCTGCCGGATCAACATTATCCTTATAAAATTTCAACTCCTCTGTAGCACACACTGCCTCCGCGTAAGCAGCGTCTCCCTCTTCACACTCCAATGCAATCTTGCGACTTCCATGAACCGTGATTGTGCCTTTGTGACCCGGCATCTTGAGCTGTAGGTAAACATAACACGGCCTGGCCATAAACTTGGCATAAACCGTCCTCCCGAACAGAGCATGATAAGGGCTCCGGATCTTGACGACTTCAAAAGTTATCATCTCTTACCTGGAATCCTGTTCATCTCCAAAGGTAACTTCTAGGTCAATTTTCCTGACTGGGTAAGCCGATTTTCCTGGTACCACCCCATGAAACACCGTGTTTGACTGCCTTAGCTTTTTATCCGTCAAGCCCATACGACGGAAAGTCTCATAATACAAGATATTGATGCTGCTGCCGCCATCCATAAGAACTTTAGTGAACTTCTAGCCACCCACCTGTGCTGCTACCACCAAGGCCAAGTGGCCCGGATTATCAACTCCCATCGGGTGATCCTCCCTGCTCCACACAATGGGCTGCTCTGACCAGCGTAGGAATTGCGGCGTCGCCGGTTCAACCGCGTGGACCGCCCGCTTCAAAACTTTTTGATCTCGTTTACACAAACTCGTGGTAAACACATGATACTGCCCACTACTCAACTCCTTCGGATTACTCTGATATCCGGATTGCTGCTGCTGTTGCTGACGCTGCTGATTACCTTGGTTATTGTGATTACCTTGGCCCTGCTGTTGGCTGCCTTGGTTATTGTGACCACCTTGACCATGCGGCTGATTGCCTTGGTTATTATAACCACCTTGACCATATTGATTATTGCCTCGGTTATTATAACCACTGTTGTTGCCACGATATCCTGATCCGGAGCCGTTCCCCTGGTGACCCGGACCGTAGAACCCCGGGCCTGAACCGTCGTTTGGAGGCCCGTTGTTAGAGTTGAAGCGGCTCATTACGGCTTCCATCAAGGGCTTGCATTCTCCTATAGTGTGTTTTGCTGGTCGTTCCCTTGTGCTATGCTTCGGACAAGGCTGATTTAACTCCTGGTCCCAGCTAACATTCCCTACGCCGGTTTGTGGAGGCGGTTTGCCCTTATTGCGCTGAAAACCCCCTTGAAATTTGGTATTGGCCACGAAATCAGAGCCACCCTCTGCTTTTCGCTTGCCTAAGAAACTGGTACCAGCCGGATTAATCTGCGCCGGTTTACCAGGCTTATTAACCTTTCCAACTTTATCTCCCTCCGCTTCTGGATACTTATTGTTGTCGGAGTCCCCGTATTTCACCAGAGCGCTCATGAGAGTCCCCATATCATTACAATCCCGTTTAAGCCGTCCCAGTTTTAACTTTAGAGACTCAAATCGGCAATTGTTTTCCAGTGTCATTATTGCCGTACTGGGATTGATACCATTCGAAGAGTGCAAGATCTCTGACACTCGCCGCACCCATGCACTTGTAGACTCCTGTTCTTCTTGCACACAGGCTGCTAGATCTACTATCTACATCGGCTGCTTGCATGTATCCTTGAAGTTCTTGATGAACTGGCGACGTAGCTCTCCCCATGACCCGATAGAATTAGGGGGTAAACCCTTCAGCCAGGTCCGGGTTGTACCCTCAAGCATCATGGTAAAGTATTTCGCACAAGCCGCTTCATCCACGTCCAGCATTTCCATGGCCATCTCATAACTCTCAACCCAAGCTTCTGGAGCCAAATCTGCTGTGTAGTTAGGCACCTTACGTGGACCTTTAAAATCCTTGGGCAGTTTCACATTCCGTAAAGCAGGGATAAGACATTGCACCCCGAAGGAACTCGTCGTGACTCCTGTCTCTGCTGTGGTTGTGTGAACCGGCGTCGCTTGACGGATCTCCTCACGACCCGCCGATCTAACCCGGTTTGCATCCTGAACTTGTGCATCCGCGCTTGCCGGATTATTTTGTCTGTGACGGTGTCGCCTGCATTCACTACTAGACACTTCTGGTTCCTCCCAATGCCTAGTGTAACTCCGGCTGTGGCGTGGCATTGAGTGAAGCCTCTCCCTGCTATAAGAATATGCTTGCTGTTGTGTTAATGTCGTGTTAAGCAGATCCTTAACCCTGCGTGCCTCCAACGCCACAGGGGATGTCCCCTCGATGGGTAAAGCGGCCAAGCGTGAAGCTGCAGCAACGATGTTGTCCAAAGGATTTGAATAATGACCCGGAGGGGTAGGAACGTGAGGCGTAGACGTGATCCGCCGATCTTGCTCCGCAATAGGCTGCTGAACCGGCTCATCCCTTGCTGGGGTTGCCCTCCGGTTTAAAGCCGGATCATTGCTGGTCCCCGCTCCTGGTGTCCTGAAAAGATCCGTCGCTTCGTAAACCGGCGGTAAACGAGACTGGTACTTCCGACTCCTTACTCCCTGTGTAGAGGCCTGCTCCATCCTTAGATGAAAAGCCTGATCATTCAGCTCTGCCTGCCTTATTGCTATCATAGCCTTCTCTGTTTTCAGACTTTCCCTTGCTTGATCAATCCGGCTCTTTAGCTGAAGGAGCTCTGTATCATGTTGCGCCTTGTCTGCTGGAGCCACATCTGCCATGGCCCAGGTTGTAAACTCCTCGACTAAGGTGGATAGAGCGTCAGAGGGCGAGAGGGCCGAGTCGCTCCCCCCTATACCAGCTTCCGTTGTTGCCCCGTTCACCGTAGACTGCTGCGTAGGTTGTGAACCAGCCATAAAGACAGCCACTCGGTTTGGCGGATCAAAGGGGTCCGGAATACTATTTCCATCGGATATACCCTCAGACCAGCCGTCCTGCAACTGATACAAAGACTCAGTCTCTCCGTATGAAGTCTCATCGTCGGAATAGATAACTGTCTCGCCACCGGAATCCGATCCGTCCTCGGCTTGAACCCTGTGGATTGCTCCAACGAAAACGCGCTTCATGGCGGGCTGAATCCGGGCCGATCTCGCACGCTGAGCCGGCTCAACGATGTTGGGGAAGACGTCCGGCTCAGGTCCCGGTTCGCCGATCTTGCCAATGAAGACGTGGATGTCGCCGAAGGGAACCCGATACCCGTATTCGATTGAATCGGCCTCCGGTCCCCAACCTGTGTCGTCGATGTAGATCCGGCCGCGGCGACTCTTTGTCATCCGGCCGACCGCGTAGCCCTTGAGCCCTTCAAAGCTGCCCTTCAAGAACTCGAAACCATCGTGCGGAGGCCCAACGGTGGGCGCCAACTGTCGTGGAAATAACACGACAGATGTCCGGTTTAACGGACTTAGTGATGGAACCATCGCACGGGTTAGCTTGAAGGGGTTAAAAGCACACAAAGGACACAAGGGATTTTATACTAGTTCAGCCCCTTCGATGAAGGTATTAGCCTACGTCTAGTTTGGTTTGGTATTGCTTGGGCGTCGATGAACAGGGAGCGGATCGCTTGCCTGTGTCTCGACGGGTTGTTTCTTGTCCTTGAACCGTCGCCGGGTCGTCCCTTTATATAGAGGCGACGCCCGGTCCGGTTTACAGAGTCCCGAGGCCGGCTCATACTTGTGCCCGCCTCGGTCTCTGCTCTTTCTTCCTTATCTCTCAAGTTACATGATCAGGCGGTTTACAAATCGTAACTCTATACACGGGCCCTAAGATCTCATGAACCGTAGCCTCTACTAAATATTATGATGATACAACATTATTACCATAAACCGGTTTACACTAGCCGGTTCATACCTGCTAGTAATATCCCTGACAATGTTCCTCTTCCGTTCTTCTTTAATAAGTACTCTCTCCGTTCCCAAATACAAGTCTTTGTATGGATTCCACCATGGACTACATATGGAGCAAAATGAGTGGATCTACACTCTAAAATGTATCTGGATACATCTGTATGTGATCCATAGTGAAAATCTCTACCAAGACTTATATTTTGGAACAGAGGGAGTATGATAGTAGTACAATATGTTCCTTGTAGTGAAGATGAGCAGCGACATTTGCAGTGTAGAGGTCTACACGGTCGGTTGGTATGGACACTTTGAACTCTTCGGGCATCTTTGATTCGTCGGATTTTGTAAACATGGGAATAGGATTTGTAGTGGCCTGCCCACTTGAACCCTATAAGAATGGCAAGGAAATGCGGGGAGCTGTGTCGCCTTTGAGAGTTACACTGATATTAATAGTACCGCACCTTCAGTTGAAGAGAGCTGGTATCCGAAGCCTTTCTAGCCGTACCGGCAATACTAGCACATATATTCCAGCAAGTTCCACCTTGCTGATTTTACTTTGATGCTTACGGTTTTCCCGTTATATCTACACTATGATCTGTGTAGCTGCTTTGTGTCGCACTAGAAGCAGTCCACTCTTGAAGCTAAACACCGCAATGACTTACAAAATTGGTACCAAGGCATTGAGCGCCATTCTGGATGCAATGAAACTCATACGCTCCCCGCCCGTTGACTCTTGTTCAGAATATGATCCTAATGACTCTTGTTCAAAATTGCCACATGTAGAGAGACAACATGGAATTGCATTTCTTTGGGCGCTGTGATTCATCATGAGTGGGCAACCAACATTGTATGCAACTAAGCAGAACCTCAATAATATGCTTCCTCTTCTGTTCTTTAACATGTGCCTCTTTTGTTATTCTGTATTTAGTACGTACAATATGTTCCTTGTCAGGAAGGGGAGCCGGGACATCTGCAGTCAATAGCTGATAGAGCTGGCATGTACTTGATTGATAGGCTTTCAATTACTAGCGGCAATACAACACCATATTTTCAAGCCAGTTCAACTTTCCCGATTTATATATCGTGGTTATGGTGTACCCCTTTTATGTACACTATGATCTGCCTAGTTGTTTTGTGCTCCTGTTATCCTGGTTTGGCAATAAACTCTCTATACAGTATATTTTGAACCTATCATCTACCAACTATCCTTACTTCTGGAGCCTATTTTTTGTGTACTTGTGCCAAATTATATAAATGCACGCACCATATTACAGCACACATGAGCTCTCATCTCAGAATCTAGTGATAGCACACAAGTGTTTACAGGGGCGCCCTATATTAGAATATCCTCTGCATTACAAAGATAATCTCACAACTATTTATGTTTTCATGGTTCTCAGATATTTAGAGACATTATAACCGCACACTCTAGGAGGGCTCTCACAGCATCAACGATTTTGGCCGTCGGATCACGTGAAACAATAATTTCTGGCCGTCCGATGAGGCCCTTCCGCGCGCGTGGGTCGCTCATGCTTGCGATCGCTACTCCGGAAATAAAATCGGAGCTCTGCTGTTCGATCCGGAATGGAAGGGCACGATAGGGCCGCGTGTGCATCAACCAACCAGACTGCTGACTCCTCCTTCCGCCCCAATGCCGCACAGGGCACACCCCTCACGATCTAGGCCAAGGGAAAAACCTAGGTGCGCCGCCACCGTGGTTGCCGCAGGAGAGATGAGAACCAATTTGCCTGAGAAGTGACTCGGTTCACATGCTTGTCCCCTTCACTTCCTCTATCTCTCACTCGCGGGTGATGTCGACGACGACGAGCTGGAGATGTTGGGTGCGAGGGGAGCTCCAAAAAACGATGGAGGTGTGCTCGCCCCATCTCGTGATCGACAAGGCGTGGCACTCATGTCGCGCGGAAAGGGAGTCGAATTTGGAGTCCATCTATGGCGAGGGTCGTAGTGCATGAGGGAGAAGCTGGGGCGATGGATTCACGAGAAACTCACCCAAAGTGAATATTAGAATCCGTGCATTAGAAGAGTATTGTGGAACACTGCAATTACTTACAAAATTGGCACCAAGGCATTGAGTGCCATTCTGGATGCAATGAAACTCATACGCTCCCCACCTGTAGATTCTTGTTCAGGATATGATCCTAATGACTATTCTAACCTCGAGGAGTCAAAGGCAGATGGCTTGTCATGCTCACCCATCAAGGTGCCTGTTCTAATTTGGCAAGGTTTTATTGATTGCGCGTATCTTGCATATGTTGTCTTGCATTTCTTCTACTTTGTTGCACCGCCATTTGCTTAGTTTACTCATCATATATGTCGAGATGCCATTCCCATCCATTATCAATACATATTCCATCTGTCATCATACCATGTTTTCCCACTCAAATGTTGTTCTTGTGCATCAAACATCAAAAAGGAAGAGGGTGATTGCCGAACCTGAAGGAGCACCAGCAAAATCCTTGAAAAACGTGGTTGTGCTGGAGAAAATAGACAGCACCCCACTTATATTGGCTGTAAGACCAGTGACACAAAAAGTAGGACCGACTCTAGCAGACTGTACCCATACTTCACTGGCCACACCACTAGCCCCACCACACAGGACCTGCACTCCAGCAAAAGGTATGCCGATTTCAGTTGCCATAGCACCAGCCGTACCACAGAAAAATCCCACTCCAGCAAAAAGTACAGCAAGTCCACCGGCCAAAGACCTATCCCAACTGCATAGATGGCCAATTCTTGCAGATTGGAACCCCATTCCAGTTATTCCCAGTTTAAAAGACAATGCTTTCAATGTTTTTATGGACTACGTGCATATATTCCCATCATTGGAAGATTATAGTGAAGACAAACACCATTTTCACATCTTACTGTCCCACTTACGTGTAAGTGCTATTATTCATGGTGATTATTTTCCCGTTTTCTGCTGATTGAACACATCAATGATTTACATTACATTGTTGTAAGTAGGCGAGGGTCAATCTAGATAGTCACGATGAGCAAAGCTTGCTTGTGCTTTTCAAGGAAGCATTGCAACAGTACTGGTGTTACTTGAGGAAATCACACTTTGATGGCAAGTCTATAAACGAATTTCTGGTGAAGTCTTCTGTGCTAAATTTCGAAGACATTAAATCGGAAAATCTTGTTATGCACTGGTCTCGTTCCGAGGATGAGGTACTGTCTATGATATCGCATGACAATTTGAACTTATACTTTTCCGCATGTGCCTTACGGATCTTTTTTGCAGGAAATCTACTCGAAAAAGAATTCCGGTTTGAAAAGAACGACAGGATATCGCAAATATGCTGCCCGCTGCTTTGCTCTTGTTAGTACCTGTTGTCCTGTATCACTGTACTTGCATACATACCAGGTTCATTACGTGACAGCAGTATGCATGATAGCTTGCTTATCAATTGTTCGCTCCAAATTATCTGATTTGTATGAATAGTTACATCAGTGTAGAATATATCCAATGCCAATGAATTTTTTTAGCTCTCCATTGTTCTTGTAAGTACCTGATGTCCTTTATCAGTGTACTTATATTGACAGGTAGTTGTTCATGTACCATCACTCTGCATCTTATTTTCCTTTGCCCTCCATTTTCTACACATAAGATCTATATTTACTCTTACCATAAGGTTGGATAACACCGATGGTACTGAAGAAGTTTAGCTCTCCGTTGCTCTTGGCTGTACCTTTTGCCTGTATCACTGTACTTACATTTATAGGTACTTGGTTATGTAGCATCACTCTTCATATTATCTTAAATATTCTCCATTTTTTCTTATATTTTCACATCTATATTTACTCTTAACAAAATGTAGAATAAAGGCAATGCTTATGAAGAAGATTATGTGGTAAACTTCTTGAAAATTGCCCCCCCCCCCCGTCAGAATGGACAAGGGATTTATAGAGCCTGCCTCCACCAATAATGTAAGTTTGTCCTTCTCAAGCCTTCAAATTTTGTTGTGTATATTTGGTTAGGCATGACTCCAACAGCTGTTTATTTTTTGTGTTTGCATCAAATTGCATGTGTAAAGTTTATTATGTACTCCAATTCATAAACAAAAGTTTGTCCTTCTCAATTTAAGTTTTCAGTTGTACAACCAAGTTCCATCTTCATACCATGTAAATTAAACTATACAGAGCAAGTGATCTTATTTTGCCAATCTAAAATGGGATAAATTGACAGCACACTAACCATTGATACTTATGAGTTCTTGATCTGTAATCCAGTGGTGTCGTGAAGCTGCCAACTCCTTCACAATGTCATTTCCTGCCATGTCTTGACCTGAATAATACCATATTGTGTTAATGCTATTTTAAGCTGTGTCACTATTCGTCAGTAAGAAATGTGATGAATTGTGAGCACTGATACTTATTTGTGCAAAACCTGTCATCTGTCTGCTTGTTTATCTTTCAGAGTGAGGAGCACATAAGTGTCAAACAAGTGCAGTCTCACCAGCTTGCTCAGCTGCTTGCGCTACAGCTCCCGAGCAGGGCTAACCTTTCTTGAACTCTATTGAAGTGCTGTCGGTTTTGTATATTATTTTGTCGGCGTGTTTAGTTGCACTGGTGGCGATCTTTGATGCCATGTGTATGTAATATGATGTCTGCTTGTGCTTTATTATCATAGTGGCGAACTTTGATGCCTAGTGAATGTAATATGCCGTAATTTCTTTATTGTGTAGTCTTAGTTTTTTTTTCTTATTCATGATGCTGCAGTTATTTTACTGTATATATATACCCTATCTTCGCTGAAAACCGGCCGAACCGTAAAATTACGATACATAATCGAGCCGACATGCAAATCACCATGTATTATCCGCATCATGGGCCCCGTCATCTTGGTCCGTTAACAGGCCTAAATGTAAATTGGCCCACTAGTAGGTTTGGGCCTTTAATAGGCCGAGTAAACCGCTGGCCCTATTTTCCCAAGAAAACTCAATGGGCCTTTAGGAGGCTGAAAAGTAGGTTGGGCCTGAAACGTGCCGAACAGCTCACGGGCCGGCAGCAGGCCGAAATAGACCCCGGCCCATGAATGTGCCAATAAAATCACGGGCTTATAACAGGCCAAAATTGTCTCGGTCCTTGTTTGGCCCTATCAGTATATCGGCTGCGAGCAGGCCGGATGCAAACCGGGCCGTAGTTAGGCCCAACTATATGACGGTCTTTTAATAGGCCGAAATTAATATAGGGCCGAAATGTTAAATGAACCCTTAACAAGCCGAACTAATATCAGGCCGAATTACTAAATGGGCCTTTAGTAAGTGGGCCCAAAAGCATAGCGTCCAGTTGACGGGTGCTACTTCTCGAGCTTGCGTTGTATTCCCTCGAAGAGGAAAGGGAGATGCAGCACTGTAGCGTAAGTATTTCCCTCGGTTTTTTAGAACCAAGGTATCAATCCAGTAGGAGACCATGCGCGAGTCCCTCGCACCTGCACAAACAAATAAGAACTTCGCAGCCAACGCGATAAGGGGTTGTCAATCCCTTTACGGTCACTTACGAAAGTGAGATCTGATAGAGATGATAGTTTATATTTTTGGTGTTTTTAGTTTATAAGAACAGCAAATAAAAGCGAGAAAAGTAAAATAGATGTAGATTGATATGTTGAGAATAGACCCGGGGGCCATAGTGTTCTCTAGTGGCTTCTCTCATGATAGCAATATTCTACGGCAGGTAAACAAATTACTGTTGAGCAATTGATAGAAAAGTGAATAATTATGAGACTATCTTGGCATGATCATTCTATATAGGCATCATGTCCGAGACAAGTAGACCGACTCCTGCCTGCATCTACTACTATTACTCCACACATCGACCGCTATCCAGCATGCATCTAGTGTATTGAGTTCATAAGAACAGAGTAACGCCTTAAGCAAGATGACATGATGTAGAGGGATAAACTCAAGCAATATGATGTAAACCCCATCTTTTTATCCTCGATGGCAACAATACAATACGTGCCTTGCTGCCCCTACTGTCACTGGGAAAGGACACCACAAGATTGAACCCAAAGCCGAGCACTTCTCCCATTGCAAGAACTATAGATCTAGTAGGCCAAACCAAACCAATAATTCGAAGAGACTTGCAAGGATATTACGAGCACACATAAAAAGTTCAGAGAAGAACCAAATATCTTTCATAGATAATCTTGATCATAAACTCACAATTCATCGGATCTCGACAAACACACCGCAAAAAGAGATTACATTGAATAGATCTCCTCGAAAACCAAGGAGAACTTTTTATTGAGATCCAGAGAGAGAGAAGAAGCCATCTAGATACTAGCTATGGACCCGAAGGTCTGTGGTAAACTACTCACAACTCATGGTGAGGGCGATGATGATGATGATGAAGAACTCTATGATGGATCTCCCTCCGGTGGAGCTCCGGAACAGGCTCCAAGATGGGATCTCACGGGAACAGATGGTTACGGCGGTGGAATTAGGGTTTTCTCTCTGTTGTCGAAGGTTTCGGGGTACGTAGACTTATAAAGGAGGAAGGAGGACACCGGGGGGGTGCTCGGGGGCCCCACGAGAAAGGGGGCGCGCCTTGGGAAGGGGGGCGTGCCTCCCACCCTCGTGGGCCACCCCTTGATCCCCTGAAGTGGTTCTCAAGTCCCTTGTGCGTGATTTTCTCCAAAAATATCTCTCGCGGAGGTTTCATTCCGTTTGGACTCCATTTGATATGCTTTTTCTGCAAAACCCTAAAACAGGAAAAAAACAGCAATCTGGACTGGGCCTTTGGGTTAGTAGGTTAGTCCAAAAAATGATATAAAAGTGTATGATAAAGCCCATTAAACAACCAAGACTTCATAAATAATAGCATGGAACAATAAAAAATTATTGATACGTTAGAGACGTATCAAGCATCCCCAAGCTTAATTCCTGCTCGTCCTCGAGGAGGTAAATGATAAAGAAAGAATTTTTGATGTGGAATGCTAACCTATATAGTTTTTCAATGTAATTCTCTTAATTGTGGCATGAATATTCAGATCTGAAAGATTCAAGATAATAGTCTATATTGACATAAGAAATAACAATACTTCAAGCATACTAACATAGCAATCATGTCTACTCAAAATACTATGGCTAAAGAAAGCTATCCCTCCAAAATCATATAGTCTGGCTATGCTCCCTCTTCATCACACAAAATATTCATATCATGCACAACCCCGATTTCAGCCAAGCACTTGTTTTCATACTCTATCTTTTCAAACCTTTCAACTTTCACGCAATACATGAGCGTGAGCCATGGATATAGCACTATGGGTGGAATAGAGGTGGTTGTGGAGAAGACAAAAAGGAGGGAGATAGTCTCACATCGACTAGGCGTATCAACGCGCTATGGAGATGCCCATTAATAGATATCAATGTGAGTGAGTAGGGATTGCCATGCAACATATGCAATTGAGCTAAGTATGTATGAAAGCTCAACAAATGAAACTAGTGGGTGTGCATCCAACTTGCTTGCTCACGAAGACCTAGGGCATTTGAGGAAGCCCATCGTTGGAATATACAAGCCAAGTTCTATAATGAAAATTCCCACTAGTATATGAAAGTGACTAAACATGAGACTCTCTACAATGAAGAACATGGTGCTACTTTGAAGCACAAGTGTGGAAAAAGATAGTAGCAATTGTCCCTTCTCTCTTTTCTCTCATTTTTTTAGGGGCTTTCTCTTTTTTTATTAGGCCCTCTCTATATTTTTTTTGGGCCATATTTTTTTATTGGCCTTTCCTCACATGGGACAATGCTCTAATAATGATGATCATCACACTTTTATTACAACTCGATATTACAACTCGATACTACAACAAGTATGACTCTACATGAATGCCTCCGGCGGTCTACCGGGATGTGCAATGAATCAAGAGTGACATATATGAAGATTATGCATGGTGACTTTGCCACAAATACGATGTCAACTATATGATCATGCATAGCAATATGACAATATGATGCATGTCATATGAACGGAACGGTGGAAAGTTGCATGGCAATATACCTCGGAATGGCTATGGAAATGCCATGATAGGTAGGTATGGTGGCTGTTTTGAGGAATAATATGGTGGCTGTTTTGAGGAAGGATATATAGTGGGTTTATGGCACCGGTGAAATTTGCACGGTACAAGAGAGACTAGAAATGGTGGAAGGATGAGAGTGTGTATAATCCATGGACTCAACATTAGTCATAAGAACTCATATACTTATTGCAAAAATCTACGAGTCATCAAAACAAAGCAATCAACACATGCTCCTAGGGGGGAGGTTGGTAGGAGTTAACGATCGCGCGCCCCCGACCTCCACACAAAGGTTGGCACTCTACAAATACATCATGCTCTAACTTCGTCACATAGCGGTTCACCATACGGCATGATACGGGAATCATTTACCTTAACACAAGTATTTCTCAATTTCATAATAACTCCACTAGCATGACTCTAATATCACTATCCTCATATCTCAAAACAATTATCAAGCATCCAACATCTCATTATATTCAATGCACTTGGTGTGAATTTTTTTACTACATTAACATTGGATGTCTATCATGTGAAAACTAGTTTATTCAGCCTAAACACATTACCATGCCGTTTTAATACACTCTCAAATAGATATAAGTGAAGCACATAGAGTGTTCTAACAATTCCTAGGCCATATTTAACTCTCTCAAATAGGTGTGTCCAGCAAGTATGATTGTGACAAACTTAAAAGCAAAGACTCAAATTATACAAGACGCTCCAAGCAAAACACATATCATGTTGCGAATAAAAATATAGCTCCGAGTATAGTTACCGATGGATGAAGACGAAAGAGGGGATGCCTACCCGGGGCATCCCCAAGCTTAGGATTTTGATTATCTTGAATTTACTTGGGGTGCCATGGCATCCCCAAGCTTAGGCCTTTGCTACTCCTTGTTCCATAGTCCATCAAAGCAATACTCAAAACTTGAAAACTTCACAACACAAAACATAGACAAAAATTCTCGTGAGCTCCGTTAGTATAAGAAAGCAAACGAATACTCAAAGGTGCAACAATGAATTCATTATTTGTTTATATTGGTGTTAAACCTACTGTATTCCAACTTCTCTATGGTTCATATCCTCCAATACTACTCATAGGTGCATTGAAATAAGCAAACAACACACGAAACACAGAATCTATCAAAAACAGAACATTGTGTAGTAATCTGCAGGTTTCGCCTACTTCTGGAACTCCAAAAAATTGAAACTAAATTGGTAAAATTTGCGGAATTTGTCTACTAATCATCTGCAAAAATAATCAACTAAATAGCACGGTCCAGCAAAATCTGAAGACCACTTTAGCGAGCGCTAATGATTCTGTTTTTCACAGCAAGATCACATAAACTTCACACAAGTCTTCCCAAAGGTTCTACTTGGCACAAACACTAAACAAAACATGAAACCACATCTAATAAGAGGCTAGATGCAATATTTATTCCCTAACAGCAACAAAAACAAAAAATATAAAGTTGGGTTGCCTCCCAACAAGCGATATCGTTTTACGCCCCTAGCTAGGCACGATACAAGATAAATCTAGGTATTGCCATCTTTGGAAGGCAATCCATAAGTGGCTCTCATGATAGATTCATATGGTAATTTGATTTTCTTTCTAGGAAAGTGTTCCATGCCTTTCCTTAACGGAAATTGGAATCTAATATTTCCTTCCTTCATATTAATAATTGCACCAATCGTTCTAAGGAAAGGTCTACCAAGAATAATAGGACATGAAGGATTGCAATCAATATCAAGAACAATGAAGTCTACGAGCACATAATTCCTACTGGCAACAATAAGAACATCATTAATCCTTCCCATAGGTTTCTTAATAGTGGAATCTGCAAGATGCAAATTTAAAGAACAATCATCAAGCTCATGGAACCCTAGCAAATCACACAAAGTTTTTGGGATAGTGGAGACACTTGCACCCAAATCACACAAAGCATAGCATTCATGATCTTTTATTTTTATTTTAATAGTAGGTTCCCATTCATCATAAAGCTTTCTAGGGATAGAAACTTCCAACTCAAGTTTTTCTTCATAAGATTGCATCAAAGCATCAACTATGTGTTTGGTGAAAGCTTTATTTTACTATAAGCATGCAGAGAATTTAGGACGGATTGCAACAAGGAAATACAATCAATCAAAGAGCAATTGTCATAATTGAATCCCTTGAAATCCAAAGTAGTGGGTTCATCACTATGCAAAGTTTTAATCTCTTAACTCCCACTTTTAACAATTTTAGCATCAAGATCTAAAAACTCTGAATCATTGGGACACCTTAAAGCAGAATCATCTCCAATCCTATCTTCATCAAGATTTATACTAGAAAACAAGGATCTAATAGGAGACACATCAATAACTTTCAGATCTTCATCTTTATTTTCATGCTCTTCCGGTTTAGCAGCCATCTTATTAATCAAGGTGGACCGTTTATCCGAATTTTGGGCAATTAAGTTCTCAAGATGAGCAAACTGAGATTTCAAGCCATAAAATTCCGTAGACATATCATCAAGGTCTTTATTCATATACTTGCTACCTCTTGAGCTTGCGTTGTATTCCCTCGGAGAGGAAAGGGAGATGCAGCACAGTAGCGTAAGTATTTCCCTTAGTTTTTGAGAACCAAGGTATCAATCCAGTAGGAGACCACGCGCCAGTCCCTCGCACCTGCACAAACAAATAAGAACTTCGCAGCCAACACGATAAGGGGTTGTCAATCCCTTTACGATCACTTACGAGAGTGAGATCTGATAGAGATGATAATTATATTTTTGGTATAGAAACAGAAATTAAAGAAAGCAAATAAACAACAGCGACAGAAATTGGCTAGTTGACGGGAAAGTAATATGATAAAGATAGGCCCGGGAGCCATAATTTTCTCTAGTGGCTTCTCTCATGATAGCGGTCTTGTACGGCGGGTAAACAAATTACTGTCGAGCAATTGATAGAAAAGCGAATAATTATGAGACTATCTAGGCATGATCATTGTATATAGGCATCACGTCCGAGACAAGTAGACCGACTCCTGCCTGCATCTACTACTATTACTCCACATATTGACTGCTATCCAGCATGCATCTAGTGTATTGAGTTCATACGAATAGAGTAACGCCTTAAGCAAGATGACATGATGTAGAGGGATAAACTCAAGCAATATGATGAAAACCCCATCTTTTTATCCTCGATGGCAACAATACAATACGTGCCTTTTTGCCCCTACTGTCACTGGGAAAGGACACCGCAAGATTGAACCCAAAGCCAAGCACTTCTCCCATTGCAAGAACTATAGATCTAGTAGGCCAAACGAAACCAATAATTCAAAGAGACTTGCAAGGATATTATGAGCACACATAAAAAGTTCAGAGAAGAACCAAATATCTTTCATATATAACCTTGATCATAAACTCACAATTCATCGGATTTCGACAAACACACCGCAAAAAGAGATTACATCGAATAGATCTCCTCGAAGATCGAGGAGAACTTTGTATTGAGATCCAGAGAGAGGGAAGAAGCCATCTAGATACTAGCTATGGACCCGAAGGTCTGTGGTATACTACTCACAACTCATGGTGAGGGTGATGATGATGATTATGATGAAGGTCTCCGTGATGGATCCCCCTCCCGGAACAGGCTCCAAGATGGGATCTCCACGAGAACAGAAGCTACGACGGTGGAATTAGGGGTTTCTCTCTGCGTATGGAGTTTCTGGGGTATGTAGGTATATATAGGAAGAAGGAGGGCGCTGGGGGCCGTGTGGGCTAGCCTCGAGGCAAGGGGCGCGCCCCCCACCCTCGAGGGCTGGCCCCTTGCCCCCTAACTTGGTCCTCACGTTTCCAGAGCGTGATTTCCTCCAAAAATATCTCTCGCGAAGGTTTCATTCCGTTTGATATTCCTTTTCTACAAAACCCTGAAATAGGCAAAAAAACAGCAATCTGGACTGGGCCTTTGGGTTAGTAGGTTAATCCCAAAAATGATATAAAAGTGAATAATAAAGCCCATTAAGCATCCAAGACTTCATAAATAATAGCATGGAACAATAAAAAATTATAGATACGTTGGAGACATATCAAGCATCCCCAAGCTTAATTCATGTTCGTCCTCGAGTAGGTAAATGATAAAGAAAGAATTTTTGATGTGGAATGCTAACCAATATAGTTATTCAATGTAATTCTCTTAATTGTGGCATGAATGTTCAGATATAAAGGATTCAAGATAAAAGTCTATATTGACATAAGAAATAACAATACTTCAAGCAATACTAACATTGCAATCACGTCTTCTCAAAATACGATGGCTAAAGAAAGTTATCCCTACAAAATTATATAGTGTTGGCTATGCGCCCTTGTTATCACACAAAATATTCATATCATGCACAACCCCGATTTCAGCCAAGCATTTGTTTTTATACTCTATCTTTTCAAACCTTTCAACTTTCACGCAATACATGAGCGTGAGCCATGGATATAGCACTATGGGAGGAATAGAGGTGGTTGTGGAGAAGACAAAAAGAGGGAGATAGTCTCACATCGACTAGGCGTATCGACAGGCTATGGAGATGCCCATCAATAGATATCAATGTGAGTGAGTAGGGATTGCCATGCAACAGATGCACTAGAGCTAAATATGAATGAAAGCTCAACAAAAGAAACTAGTGGGTGTTCATCCAACTTGCTTGGTCACGAAGACCTAGGGCATTTGAGGAAGCCCATCGTTGGAATATACAAGCCAAGTTCTATAACGAAAATTCCCACTAGTATATGAAAGTGACTAAGCATGAGACTCTCTACAATGAAGAACATGGTGCTACTTTGAAGCACAAGTGTGGAAAAATATAGTAGCAATTGTCCCTTTTTTTATTTTTTTCCTTTTTTCTTTTTTTTTGGGCCTTTCTTTTCTTTTTCTTTTTCTTTTTTTTTGCGGAGGGGCTTTACAGATTCAGCCTTTCCTCCCATGGGACAATGCTCTAATAATGATGATCATCACACTTTCATCACAACACGAAATTACAACTCGATACTACAACAACAAAGTATCACTCTATATGAATGCCTCCGGCGGTGTACCGGTATGTGCAATGAAACAAGAGAGACATGTATGAAAAGATTATGCATGGTGGCCTTGCCACGAATACGATGTCAACTACATGATCATGCATGGCAATATGAAAATATGATGCGTGTCATATAAAAGGAACGGTGGAAAGTTGCATGGCAATATATCTCGGAATGGCTATGAAAATGCCATGATAGGTAGGTATGGTGGCTGTTTTGAGGAACAATATGGTGGCATTTTGAGGAAGGATATATAGTGGGTTTATGGCAACGGCGAAAGTTGCGCGGTACAAGAGAGGCTAGCAATGGTGGAAGGGTGAGAGTGTGTATAATCCATGGACTCAACATTAGTCATAGAACTCATATACTTATTGCAAAAAATTACGAGTCATCAAAACAAAGCAATCAACGCATGCCCCTAGGGGGGCGGTTGGTAGGAGTTAACCATCGCGCGCCCCCGACCTCCACACAAAGGTTGACACTCGACAAATACCTCATGCTTTAACTTAGTCACACAACGGTTCACCATACGTGCATGCTACGGGAATCACTAACCTTAACACAAATATTTCTCAATTTCATAATCACTCCACTAGCATGACTTTAATATCACTATCCTCATGTCTCAAAACAATTATCAAGCATCCAACATCTCTTTCTATTCAATGCACTTGATGTGAATTTTTTTACTACATTGACATTGGACGTTTATCATGTGAAGACTAGTTTCTTTAGCCTAAACACTTTAACATGCTGTTTTAATAGACTCTCAAATAGATAAAAGTGAAGAATGAGAGTTCAAAAATTTCTACAAAATATTACCACCACCATGCTCTAAAAGATATAAGTGAAGCACTAGAGCAAAAACTATTCAACTCAAAAGATATAAGTGAAGAACATAGAGTGTTCTAACAATTCCTAGGCCATATTTAACTCTCTCAAATAGGTGTGTCCAGAAAGGATGATTGTGGCAAACTAACAAGCAATTACTCAAATTATACAAGACGCTCCAAGCAAAACACATAGCATGTTGCGAATAAAAATATAGCTCCAAGTATAGTTACCGATGGATGAAGACGAAAGAGGGGATGCCTTCGGGGCATCCCCAAGCTTAGGATTTTGATTATCTTGCATTTACTTGGGGTGCCATGGGCATCCCCAAGCTTAGGCCTTTGCTACTCCTTGTTCCATAGTCCATCAAAGCAATACTCAAAACTTGAAAACTTCACAACACAAAACTTAGACAAAAATTCTCGTGAGCTCCGTTAGCAAGAGAAAGCAAACCACCACTCAAAGGTACAACAAGGAATTCATTCATTGTTTTTATTAGTGTTAAACCTACTGTACTCCAAGTTATCTATGGTTCATATCCTCCAATATTACTCATAGATGCATCGGAATAAGCAAACAACACACGAAAAACAGAATCTGTCAAAGACAGAACAGTCTGTAGTAATCTGCTGGGTTCGCCTACTTCTGGAACTCCAAAAGATTCAAACTAAATTGGTAAATTTGCGCAATTTGTCTATCAATCAGCATAAAAAAGAATCAACTAAAAATCTCGCTTCAGTAAAATCTGAAGACTACGTTAGCTAGCGCTAACGATTCTGTTTTTCACAGCAAGATTGTATAAACTTCACACAAGTCCTACCAAAGGTTCTACTTGGCACAAACACTAAAAAAACATGAAAACACATCTAATCAGAGGCTAGATGCAATATTTATTCCCTAACAGCAACAAAAGAAAAAAAACATAAAATTGGGTTGCCTCCCAACAAGCGATATCATTTTACGCACCTAGCTAGGCACGATACAAGATAGATCTAAGTATTGCCATAGTGGTACGATATGTCGCGAAAGCTCATCTCATATTCCCTACGTTCAGCTGCAAGCTGCCTTTGTGGCAAGCAAAAGTAATCAAAATGGCTAAATTTAATGGGACAAAAGTCCCCTGCATCAATCTTTGGAGGAACAGGTTCCTCCTTTGGCCCTTTGTAGTGGATGACCAATTCATCATTATAGGCATTCTTTTGGCAGAAGGCTATAAGCCTTCGTTCAAGGGAGAAGCCTAACCCATTATTTTGAACAGCAAAGTCATCGTTAATCTCAGAAATTCTATCAATCAAGATCTCAACAGGAACCTTTTTTCTAAGGTTTTCATTAAAAGCAACATGATCAGGACATCGCAAACGCATAAGGTATTCTTGATTGAACAAGATAGCCTCTATAGGAGGTCGACCGACATCTACCCCGTAATGAGCAAAGATTTCTCTGGCCTCTTTCATGATATATCTAAATTCATGAGCCAAAAATATAGTAGTTGCATGCTTAACGGAAGAATGCTCAATATTGGAGAACTCCAAAAATACTCTCTAAATACAGGGATGCATATGGATAAATTGCATTTCAATTTCTACTATGAGCATAGATACAACATCTGCAAGGCTACTAGTTCTGTGAAGAATAGAGCCACCCATAGTGGGCAAAGCACCGGCACAAGTAAAGAAGTCTTGAAGAACCCCTTTTCCAATAATATTGCCACTACAAACCCAGAACTTCTTAACATGTAAAGTGGTAGCTTCATCCGGGGGGTCAATATGAACGTTGCCCTCGGCATTGCTACCCTTCTCAATAAAATCGTCCCCCATCTCAGACATGAGGGCAAGCAAGCAACACATAAGCAAACAAGAAGCAAGGGAACAAAAAACACACGGCGGAAGAAGGGCGAATAAAACGGCAAAGGTGAAGTGGGGGAGAGGAAAATGAGAGGCAAATAAATGTAATGCGAAGGATAAGGGTTTGTGATAGGTACTTGGTATATGACTTTTGGGTAAGCCTCCCCGGCAACGGCGCCAGAAATTCTTCTTGCTACCTCTTGAGCTTGCGTTGTATTCCCTCGAAGAGGAAAGGGAGATGCAGCACAGTAGCATAAGTATTTCCCTCAGTTTTTGAGAACCAAGGTATCAATCCGGTAGGAGACCACGCGCCAGTCCCTCGCACCTGCACAAACAAATAAGAACTTCGCAGCCAACGCGATAAGGGGTTGTCAATCCCTTTACGGTCACTTACGAGAGTGAAATATGATAGAGATGATAATTATATTTTTGGTATTTTTGGTATAGAAATAGAAAGTAAAGAAAGCAAATAAACAACGGCGACAGAAATTGGCTAGTTGACGGGAAAGTAATATGATAAAGATAGACCCGGGGGCCATAGTTTTCTCTAGTGGCTTCTCTCATGCTAGCGGTATTCTACGACGGGTAAACAAATTACTGTCGAGCAATTGATAGAAAAGCGAATAATTATGAGACTATCTAGGCATGATCATTGTATATAGGCATCACGTCCGAGACAAGTAGACCGACTCCTGCCTTCATCTAGTACTATTATTCCACACATCGACCGCTATCCAGCATGCATCTAGTGTATTGAGTTCATACGAGCAGAGTAACGCCTTAAGCAAGATGACATGATGTAGAGGGATAAACTCAAGCAATATGATGAAAACCCCATCTTTTTATTCTCGATGGCAACAATACAATATGTGCCTTGCTGCCCCTACTGTCACTGGGAAAGGACACCGCAAGATTGAACCCAAAGCCAAGCACTTCTCCCATTGCAAGAACTATAGATCTAGTAGGCCAAACCAAACCAATAATTCGAAGAGACTTGCAAGGATATTATGAGCACACATAAAAAGTTGAGAGAAGAACCAAATATCTTTCATAGATAACCTTGATCATAAACTCACAATTCATCGGATCTCGACAAACACACCGCAAAAAGAGATTACATCGAATAGATCTCCTCGAAGACCGAGGAGAACTTTGTATTGAGATCCAGAGAGAGAGAAGAAGCCATCTAGATACTAGCTATGGACCCTAAGGTCTGTGGTAAACTACTCACAACTCACGGTGAGGGCGATGATGATGATGATGATGAACTCCGTGACGGATCCCCCTTCGGTGGAGCTCTGGAACAGGCTCCAAGATGGGATCTCACGGGAACAGAAGGTTACGGCGGTGGAATTAGGGTTTTCTCTCTGTTGTCGAAGGTTTCGGGATACGTAGACTTATATAGGAGGAAGGAGGACACCGGGGGGGTGCTCGTGGGCCCCACGAGGCAGGGGGCGCGCCCTGGGAAGGGGGGCACGCCCCCACCCTCGTGGGCCACCCCTTGATCCCCTGACGTGGTTCTTAAGTCCCTCGCGCGTGATTTTCTCCAAAAATATCTCTCGCGAAGGTTTCATTCCGTTTGGACTCCATTTGATATTCTTTTTCTGCAAAACCCTGAAACAGGCAAAAAATAGCAATCTAGACCGGGCCTTTGGATTAGTAGGTTAGTCCCAAAAATGATATAAAAGTGTATGATAAAGCCCATTAAACATCGAAGACTTCATAAATAATAGCATGGAACAATAAAAAAGTATAGATACGTTGGAGACGTATCAACGGGCCGAATCTGATATGGGCCATAATTTAGCCCAAAGCCTCTTAAAGGGCAGGACCTGATCTAGGCCGTAATTCGGCCCAGAACATGGTAGGCTTTTAATGGGCCGGGTCTCATATGGGCCATTATTAGGCCCATAACATGGCAGGCCATTAATGGACCGGATCAAATATGGGCCGGTATTTGGCCTAAAACATGGCAGCCAGTTAATGGGCCGGCCTACTAGGGTCCTCAAAATCTTGTGGGCCTACAGCTGGGCCGGCCCATTAATGTCGGCGAAATCTCGTGGGCCTATAGCTGGGCCGGCCCATTATGGTCCACAAAAAATTTACGGGCCTTCACCTGGGCCGGCCCATTATGGCCTGCAAAAATCTTGTGGGCCTTTACCTGGGCCGGCCCATTATGGCCCACAAAATCTTGTGGGCCTTTAACTGGGCCGGCCCATTATGGTCCGCAAAATCTTGTGGGCCTTTAGTTGGGCCGGCCCATTATGGTCCGCAAAATCTTGCGGGCCTTTAGTTGGGCCGGCCCATTTAAACTTTATGGGCCAGTTTTGGGCCGGTCCACATGTCAACATATCATAGGCGCATCTCGCCCATTGGATGAGTGACACCTGTGCCAACGCGGAGCTGACACGTGTTTCCGTGAGCCAATCAGAATTTTACACGTGGAAAATCCCCATTGGTACAGGCTGTTAACGGTTTATCGGATCCAAAACCGGTCCCGATAGCTTAACGGCGTTCCGTTACGGTGGATGTCACGTGTCGGTCACCCTTGACGAAAGCACTTCTGTGATGTGCGATTTATCGTCATGCAAGTGGACACTTCCCTGATGATAATTTTGGTAATGTCATGGAACACTTCTACGACAGCACAGGTATGACTGCCTTCATTCTGTCATAAACTTTTCATGGATGTACATGCATGACAAAAAACGTGACCTACTGTGACAAACACGTATCATCACGGAAGTGTATCTTTTTGTAGTGTCTCCCCGGCAACGGCGCCAGAAATTCTGCTTGCTACTTCTCGAGGTTGCGTTGTATTCCCTCGAAGAGGAAAGGGTGATGCAGCACAGTAGCGTAAGTATTTCCCTCGGTTTTTGAGAACCAAGGTATCAATCCAGTAGGAGACCACGTGCGAGTCCCTCACACCTGCACAAACAAATAAGAACTTCGCAGCCAACGTGATAAGGGGTTGTCAATCCCTTCACGGTCACTTACGAAAGTGAGATATGATAGGATAATATTTTTGGTATTTTTGGTATAAGAACAGAAAGTAAATAAAGCAAATAAGCAACGGCAACATAAATTGGCTAGTTGACGGGAAAGTAATATAATAAAGATAGACCCCGGGGCCATAGGTTTCACTAGTGGCTTCTCTCAGGATAGCAGAATTCTACGATGGGTGAACAAATTATTGTCGAGCAATTGATAGAAAATCACATAGTTATGAGAATATCTAGGCATGATCATTATATATAGGCATCACGTCCGTAACAAGTAGACCAAAACGATTCTGCATCTACTACTATTACTCCACACATCGACCACTATCCAGCATGCATCTAGAGTATTAAGTTCATAAGAACAGAGTAACGCCTTAAGCAAGATGACATGATGTAGAGGGATAAACTCAAGCAATATGATATAAACCACGTCTTTTTATCCTCGATGGCAACAATACAATACGTGCCTTGCTGCCCCTACTGTCACTGGGAAAGGACACCGCAAGATTGAACCCAAAGCCAAGAACTTCTCCCATTGCAAGAAGTATAGATCTAGTAGGCCAAACCAAACCAATAATTCGAAGAGACTTGCAAGGATATTATAATCATACATAAAAGATTTCAGAGAAGAATCAAATATTGTTCATAGATAATCTTGATCATAAACCCATAATTCATCGGATCTCGACAAACACACCGCAAAAAGATTACATCAAATAGATCTCCTCGAAGATCGAGGAGAACTTTGTATTGAGATCCAAAGAGAGAGAAGAAGTGATCGAGCTAATAACAATGGACCCAAAGGTCTGTGGTAAACTACTCACAACTCATTGGTGAGGCTATGGTGTTGATGTAGAAGCCCTGTGTGATCGATCCCCCCTCTGGCGGAGCTCCGGAACAGGACCCAAGATGGGATCTCACGGGAACAGAAGGTTGCGGCAGTGGAATTAGGGTTTCGTCTGTTACCTCGATGTTGTCAGGGTACAAGGATATATAAAGGAGTAAGTGGGGCACCGGGGGAGCCAGAGGGGGCCCACGAGGGTGGGGGCGCGCCCCTGCCCTCGTGGACACCTCTTTCGTTCCCTCGCGTGTACTCCAAGTCTTCCGTGTAGACATGGTTCCAAAAATAACTCTCCCGAAGGTTTCATTCCGTTTGGACTCCGTTTGATATTCCCTTTATGCGAAACACTGAAATAGGCAAAAAAATACAACAATTTGCACTGGGCCTTCGGTTAGTAGGTTAGTCCCAAAAATAATATAAAAGTGTATAATAAAGCCCATTAAACATCCAAAACAGAATATATAATAGCATGGAACAATAAAAAATTATAGATGCGTTGGAGACGTATCAAGCACACACACAACCCGAATACTGTATCCGGTGCCACGTGTTATTTATCACAAAAGTGTTAACATAAGGAAATGCATGTGTAAGTTACTAATCATCACACATGAGTACATGCAGACGCATCATGTGCGATACTCCTAGCCACCGCAAGGAACTAGTTTGCATTTTTCAAAGTTTTTTGTACACACAAAATCGCACACGAACTAACTGTATTACCCATCTGTGTTGTAAATTCTCATTGCGAACAGTTCATCCGAGTCGGCTGTTTGCCACGTATCACACACATCTCGTTAAGTTGAAATGTTTCTGATGCGTTCGGCGTTCGCTAATCGAAAATTGTTCGTCCGAGTGAACCGTATGCCCTATATCACACACACCCTGATCTGGCTAACCGTTTATGTTGCACTCCCTAATAGCAAACGGTTCGTCGGAGCAAACTGTATGTCATATATCCAACACACATTGATATGGCTGCCCGTTTCTGTTGTTCTGCCTCATCGCAAACAGTTCGAACGGGTTAACCGTGTGCCCTGCATCGCACACGCAACTAAAATTCGAACCGTGTTTGATGCATCCTCCATCGCAAATGTTTTGCACCTTTTTTGACGGTTCTTTTACATCCCCATTTGTGATTAATGCATCGCACACAGTTTCGTCAAAGGGTCTCGAAACAAGTGCTTGGCTGAAATCGGGGTTGTGCATGATATGAATATTTTGTGTGATGAAGAGGGAGCATAGCCAGACTATATGATTTTGTAGGGATAACTTTCTTTAGCCATAGTATTTTGAGAAGAGATGATTGCTTTGTTAGTATGCTTGAAGTATTATTATTTCTTATGTCAATATAGACTTTTATCTTGAATCTTTCATATCTGAATATTCATGCCATAATTAAGAGAATTACATTGAAAGGCTATGTTGGTTAGCATTCCACATCAAATATTCTGTTTTTATCATTTACCTACTCGAGGACGAGCAGGAATTAAGCTTGGGGATGCTTGATACGTCTCCAATGTATCTATAATTTTTTATTGTTCCATGTTATTATTTATGATGTTTTGGATGTTTAATGGGCTTTGTCATACACTTTTATATTATTTTTGGGACTAACCTACTAACCCAAAGACCCAGTCCAGATTGCTTTTTTTTGCCTGTTTCAGGGTTTTACAGAAAAGGAATATCAAACGGAGTTCAAACGGAATGAAACCTTCGGGAGAGATATTTTTGGAGAAAATCACGCACGGGAGACTTGAGAACCGCGGAGTAGGGGCCACGTGGTGCCCACGAGGGTGGGGGCGCTCCCCCCTGCCTCGTGGGTCCCACGTGAGGCCCCCGGTGCCCTCCTTCTTCCTATATATATCTACGTACCCCGAAACCATCAGACGAACAGAGAAACCCCTAGTTCCACCGCTGTAACCTTATGTTCCCGTGAGATCCCATCTTGGGGCCTGTTCCGGAGCTCCGCCGGAGGGGGGTCCTACCATGGAGTGCTTCTACATCATCATCATCGCCTCACCATGAGTTGTGAGTAGTTTACCACAGACCTTCGGGTCCATAGCTAGTATCTAGATGGCTTCTTCTCTCTCTTTGGATCTCAATACAAAGTTCTCCTCGGTCTTCGAGGAGATCTATTCAATGTAATCTCTTTTTGCGGTGTGTTTGTCGAGATCTGATGAATTGTGGGTTTATGATCAAGATTATCTATGAGAAATATTTGGTTCTTTTCTGAACTCTTTATGTGTGCTCATAATATCCTTGTAAGTCTCTTCGAATTATTGGTTTGGTTTGGCCTACTAGATCTATAGTTCTTGCAATGGGAGAAGTGCTTGGCTTTGGGTTCAATCTTGCGGTGTCCTTTCCCAGTGACAGTAGGGGCAGCAAGGCACGTATTGTATTGTTGCCATCGAGGATAAAAAGATGGGGTTTATATCATATTGCTTGAGTTTATCCCTCTACATCATGTCATCTTGCTTAAGGTGTTACTCTGTTCTTATGAACTCAATACACTAGATGCATGCTGGATAGCGGTCGATGTGTGGAGTAATAGTAATAGATGCAGGCAGGAGTCGGTCTACTTGTCTCGGACGTGATGCCTATATACAATGATCATGCCTAGATAGTCTCAAAATTATTCGCTTTTATATCAATTGCTCGACGGTAATTTGTTTACCCGCCATAGAATATCGCTATCATGAGAGAAGCCACTAGAGAACACTATGGCCCCCGGGTCTATTCTCAACATATCAATCTACATCTACTTTACTTTTTCCGTTTTTACTTTCTGTTCTTATAATCAAAATACCAAAAATATAAACTATCATCTCTATCAGATCTCACTTTCGTAAGTGACCGTAAAGGGATTGACAACCCCTTATCGCGTTTGCTGTGAAGTTCTTATTTGTTTGTGCAGGTGCGAGGGACTCGCGCATGGTCTCCTACTGGATTGATACCTTGGTTCTAAAAAACTGAGGGAAATACTTACACTACTGTGCTGCATCTCCCTTTCCTCTTCGAGGGAATACAACGCAAGCTCGAGAAGTAGCAGTTATCAACAGTGCATCATTGAAACTATCCTCATTCTTATACCAAAGGTAAAAAAACCACTTCCGTCTCAATGTCGCCCAATCAGTCTATGTAATGTGTTATACAAGATTGCTTCGAAGGTCATATCTAACAGAATGAAGTTAGTTCTACCTGATGTCATCTCAGAGAAGCAATCAACATTTGTGCCAGGGATGTTGATCATAGATAATATCATCACAGCTTACGAGTGCTTACACTTCATGAAGAAGAACAAGGCGAAGAAAAATCAATCATGTGCTCTGAAGCTTGACATGTTGAAGGCTTACGATAGGGTGGAATGGTCTTACCTAAAAGGCCATAATCCGTAATTTGGGTTTTACTGATGAGTAAATGGAAATTGTCATGGGATTGATGACTACAGTTAAATATTCAGTACTTTTCAATGGGAAGAAGCTCCATAGTTTAAACCTTCTCAAGGGATCAGAGAAGGGGACCTGATATCTCCATACTCGTTCTTGCTAGCAGCAGAGGGTCTGCCATGCCTTTCAAAATCAAAGAGTGAGTTATCCAATTTGCATTGTCTAAAGGTTGCACCTACTGTGAAACAAGTGAACTTTCTCCTATTTACTGATGACAGCCTCTGTTTTTCAAGGCAAACAGTGTGGGAGCTAATGAGGTGTACCATTTGCTTGATACTTACTGTCAGACGACGGGGCACGCATCAACTACTCAAATCATCAATTTATTTCAGTAAAGGGGTGACACAACAAGACAGGAAATAAAGAACACATTAAACGTCCCTAATGAAACTCTTAATGAGAAGTACTTGGGGATGCCTTCCAATATTGGTACCTCGAAGAATGGTGCCTTCAGATACATAAAGGATCGGCTGTGTAGCAAGGTTCAGGGGGGTAGATAATACCTTGTCAACAACAGGCAAGGAAGCGCTAGTGAAATCAGTTGCTCAAGCAGTGTCAGTTTATTCACTGTCGTGTTTTAAGTTGCCAAGAGGTTTATGTGAACATCTAAACATGCTAATCAGAAAGTTCTAGTGGGGAAGCAAGGAAGGAAAATGAAAGCCACACTGGGTTTCTTTGAAATCGATGGCACAATCCAACGGATGGGGGCCTCGGGTTCAAAGACTTTGAGTTGTTCAATCTTGCAATGTTGGCCTGGCAGGCCTGGCGTTTGCTGCAAAATCCGAATACACTAGGCGCCCGAGTGTTAAAGAGCATCTACTACCCATCATTTGACTTCCCTTGCAGCCGAACTGGGTAGTCACCCTAGTCAAGTTTGCAGAGCAATAATTGAGGGTTGAGATACCCTAAAGCAAGGGTTGATCAAATGCATTGGGAATGGAGCTGAGTATTTGGGCACATAAATGGCTACCAAGTGATGAAATGCTATGACCATACGAGTGTCTAACACCGAACCGGCCTACCCTGGTTTCGGAGCTCATCAATTACACGACATCATCATGGAATAGGCAACGTGTACAGGAAATGTTCTTGCCAATGGACGTCCAGGTCATATTGGGAATCCCGTTGTGCACCCGGAACCTACCGGACTTTTGGGCTTGCCACTATGATAAACATGGTATTTTTTTCAGTTAAATCTGCATACAATATGCTGGTTGCCACGTGATAGAGGAGGGAGGCTTGGTTCGAGGGTGTTGCAGGACCATCTAGTTCGAGAGCTGAAGAGGGAGCGTGGAAATCTCTTTGGAAAACACATGTTCCGGGCAAGATCCGTATGTTTCTTTGGAGACTATCCAAACAGTCATTGCCAACGAACAATGTTGGAGCACTCCGACATATGACAGACTGAGGGCTTTGTGGTTTGTGTGGAGTTCAAGATTCGTCGCGCCATTCCCTGCTAGAATGCTCATCTTCACGGAGGGTGTGCGCTTTGACAGATGAGGATATAACACATAAAATCACAACTACCACGGAGCCTAACACCAAACAATGGTTATTCACCTTGATGGAAATGCTTCCCCATGACAAGTTCGTTCTCCTGGCCGTTACTCTATGGTCCATATGGCATGCTCGATGTAAGGCCATCCATGAAGGAATTTTCCAGATCCCCCAAGTGACACACATATTTGTTCAGAGGCTTATTAATGACCTCGGAATCATCAACAACAAAACGACAACGAACCAACCCAAATATTGAGACTTCAGTTGCGCCACGACGAAGACCAAATAAGCCACCCCCGGGCTTCTACAAAATCCATGTCGACGCAGGGGTGTTAGCAGGCAGAGGAGGCTCGACTGCCGTTGTATGCATGGATGAAACATGCAACTACTTTGGTAGCTCGATGTAAGTCCTTGAAGGAACCCTTGATCCAGCTACATTGGAAGCAATAGCATGTCGTGAGGCACTTTCCCTAGCAGAGGATTTGAACATCCAAAATTTTGTCATTGCCTCAGACTGTCATCCTGTAATTTTGGATATCAATGCGAGCGCACGGAGGAGATATGGGGCAATCATAAGCGAGATCTTAAAGCTTCTTCTTTTCATTGTAATTTTTCTTTCGAGAGTCGTGCTGTCAACCATGAAGCACATATCCTAACTAAAATTTCTCTTTCTAGAGGTCTTGGTCACCACGTTTGGTTTGGTCAATCTCATGACCAAAATTGTATCACGCACCATGTGGAATTTGGCGAATAAAGTTGGTCGTTACCACTAAAAAAAATAATAACCCAAACGCAAGGAAAGTACGAGAAAAATTACAAGCACCCGCAAAAGCACAAGAGTCCCTAATTATAAGGGTTTAGAGGATGTACATACCGCATGTTGCAAATTTGGGTCCTCAGACATTCACGGTCGTGCCCGTGGACAGTGAACGGGCATGCCTCAAAATTTATCATTTGCAACAATGTACCATGTCTTCAAGACACCCATTACACTCATCGCCATGCACGACGATCATCCCATCCGTCTTAGGTCGGTTGGACTGTCAAAACACCAAAAATTGCTCATACTTAAGATTTTCACACCCGTAGTAGTCCCATCTCGCCACATGAAGAGCTAGTCGACCGGCTTAAATAGCCGGGTCGTGCAGAAGCGATAAGCTTCTAACATCAATGGATCCTTTGCGAAGAAGAAATACGGCTGTTATGAATCTTCTAACATTAATTTATAGTGAGGATCTATCTCCTTCACAAGGGAAACATTCATGTTCGTATTGCTTTTTATGAATCACAATTTGTCAGAAAAAATGATGAACATAATAAAAAATCTATTGTCACTGTAGTGGGGGTATCAACGTACATGATCGAGACGAACTTGACACTCGACTAACAATTACGAGTTAATGAAATGCAGTCTAGTGTCAAGTTATCTCGCTTGCGCAACGAGAATTGATAGACCTACACAACAACAGTTAAGCTTGCCGCCATGCGCCGGCTCGGCTATTTAAGCCGGTCGGCGTCCGCCTCGCCTGACGATGTGGACAAAATTTTGGGTGCATCAATGAGATAGGATAGAGGTCCCGTCGCTGTAGGTGGGACCGCTACGACCTGCAACAGGGTCGGCGGGCGCGCTCGGGCGCCTCATATCTTCGTTTGAGGCTTATTTAAGCCGTCCGTCTGGGTTGAAATTCGTGTGCATCGACCCGTCCGGATGTACGAGTGGGGTTTGGGACCGCGGCCGTAGATGCTCTTAGCCTGATTAAGAAAAAGAGCAAGATTCTTGCCGAAGCAAAACCACGATGTGGACCTGGTGAACTCCTGTACACCGTGTCTCCTAGGTAGACAGCGCATGTGGAGGCAAGACGGACCAATCAATCCGGCCTCTCGCTGTTGCTCCTTGGCTTCGACGGTGGCGAGATAGCCAGCCAGTCTCCCGAACCGCCGAGCAACAAAACCATGAGTCGCCCGCCGATGAAGCTCCACCGGCCGTACGTCGCTCTCCCCCTCAGTCCTCCGATGTCGCCGTGTCCCAAACACTTTCTTTCTCTTTCCGCCTCCGAATCCGCTTTTGCGATCCGAGGAGCGCCCTTTGCTCTCGCCCCCCTCCCGTCGCATCGCGGTCGCGGCCCTTCCTTTCTCCCCCCTCGTACCGCGGAGAGTATGGATCGTGCGACGTCTCCCATTGATGGATTCTGGGACGGCGATGCGCTCCCTTTGGTGTCAACCCTACGCCCGGATCCCGTGCCCGCCACTTCCCGGGACCTTCTTTCGCCGCGCTACAGCTACACGCTGCGCAGCCACGCCAGGGCCGATGGCATCCACCCGTGGAGGTGGCTACGCGAAGGAATCTTCATCAACAATAAACAAGTGCAGATCGAGTCAGCAAACAGTCACCGACGGCACGTTACGGCCTCCCTCCCTCCTCCCCTTTTCCAGCCGGGTCGCGTCGTGCGGCGCAGCCGGGCCGCGTCGACGCGTGCGGTGCGGCCACGGGACCGGTGGCGGTGGGTGTGCCGCGGACGGAGGGCAAGCCCAATAATGTCCCGGCGCCTAACTCGGGACGTGTACGCCCGGGGGTCAGTGGAGACTTTTCTCTCTCTCTCTCCCTCGACACCCCCCAACAGAAACGCATCGGGAGGACGACAGCGACAGGCCTCGACACGTAGCCTCCCAGCATCATTCATCCCGTTCTATCATCAGCGCCCTTTTGTTGTTCCACCGAAGAAAAGTCGCGCAGTAAAGGGCGGACGCTGCTTCAGTGCCTTAACTGCACATGCCTTTGGGTCAGTGACATGTGGGCCAGTCGACTGTTGGACCCAGTTGTCAGTGGCCCAAAGGCACCTGCAGTTACGGCAGGGAAGCTCAGTCCGTAAAGGGCGCACGTTTCATTCGGGTTCAGTACAGCTTGGCCCCACGCACAGTGCATAGATAGATAGTACTAGATCAGCATCTGTTCTTCGACTTTTCTCTGCTCTGATCCTACGACGATACGAGGCGATCAACCACGAATATCAACGAGTCGCCAGGAGTAAGACGCGAGTGGTGGCCAGCTTCCGTCGTCACGATCCACCAAATTCGTGCTTATCTCGTGTACGTAAGATGGATATGAACAGCTTAGGTTTAGATAAAGATCTGCGTATCTGCTTGTTAACAGCATCTCAAATATCTTCGTGTATGTAGTACGATGCGGTTGAAACAGCTGAGCTTATCTGTTCAACTTCTTTTTGGCGGGTAGAATTAGGAACTACTAGTACTACTAGATCTATACTACTACATGGAAGCAGCAAAGTAAATTTTAAACGAGGAGAGAAAGAAATTAGCATGGATTAAAAAAATAGGATAACGAGAAGCAATCATGGAGCACGAATTCTGCTCCAAGAATCACGATCCCCGGCGCAGATCCACGACCACGACGCTGACGTTGTCGGAGCTCCCCCGCGCCAGCGCCAGCTTCGCCAGCAGCATGGCCGCGTCGGAGCACGCCCGGTCGGACTCCGCCTTGCTCACCCCCTCGCTCGTCTTGGCCTCGCCGCTCGTCTGCGCCTGCGGCGCCGCCGGCTCCGGCGGGCCGTTGCTCCGGAAGCACGCCCTGGCCACGTCGCACGCCATCTCGTTGGTCACCACGTCCCACAGCCCGTCGCTGGCCAGGATCAGGCACTCGTCGGCCTCGCTGCGCTCCGTCACGGCCACCTCCGGCTCCGCCGTCACGAACGGTTTCAGGTAGCCATCACCTGCGAACGTACAAGCCAAGTTAGACTCTGATCGGGGCCACAGAGGCAGAGCAAAGCTCCTGACGAGAGCGAAATTTGAACTAGAAAACTCACCTATGGCTCGGGACATGGCGAGGACGCCGAGCACCCGGGCGCCGTCCCAGTAGATGACTCGCCCGCCCGCCGCCTGGATGCGCTCCAGCTCGTCCGGCCGGTCAGGCTGAGAAAAGTAAACCACGTAAGGTCATGTCTCGTCAAAACAGAGCGTGCCGGGCGTGGTGACGCGAGGGTATACATACCTTGTGGTCGACGGAGAGTGGAACGGGGACGCCAGCTCGTGAAAGGACGGCACGGGAGTCGCCGGCGTTGGCCACGACGATCTGGGTCGGGCTGACGACGGCCACGACGGCGGTGGATCCCACGTGGTCGCATCGCGAGGGCATCTTCTGCTCGCAGCGGCAGGCGGGCTCCTCGCTGCTGCGGGTGGTCGCCCAGTTCGCGGCCCGTTCGTCCAGACGCGCGAAGCTCCTCTCCATCACCTCCTTCCACGCAGGCTCCTCGCCGGACCCCGCCTTCTCGTGCTCCTCCGCCACCGCCTCATGCATCAGCTCCTGGCACGTCGTGGCCACCTGATGACACGAAACCATGCCATCAGCACCATTCTCTTGCGCAGAGACAACATGAATTGCGCTCATATGCAATAAAAAAGTTTGACGTACGTGTGAGCAGCCGTGGCCATCGAAGACGCCGAAGAAGTGGGACTTGGCTGAGCCGGGCAAGAAACCCGGCCTGATGGAGACGGCGTCCTCCATCTCGCGACGACGGCCGCACACCGAGGAGAACCCGAACCTTGGGCCACGCTCCATGTTCTCGGAAGCCGACCCAGCGTCGGGACACGAGCCAGACACCGTGCGAGGTATCCTCGGCCGCTTGCGGGCACCGGCGTACTCCGCGGCCGACTGCTCGAGGTCGCTCGCGAGGCGGAAGCGCTTCAGCTCCAGCCTGCGGCGCCGCCTGTCCATGACCGACGAGGCAACGGCCGCGGCGGCCGCCGAAGCCGAGACCGTGGCCACCGTGGCGGCTGTCGCCGGCGGCGACTTGGCTTCCTGGCAGCAGATCTCGGCCATTGGCAAGTAGTCGCTGGCTCGACCCCGACGCCGCCCTAGCTAGATTTCCACTGCCCTCCGCCGCACGTCGGCGACGGAAACCCTGAGGCCTACCCGAAACACCTCGACAAACGACAGTGCCTTCGCGCGCGTTCCCAGCTAGTATGGCGGCAGTAGAAGCTAAGCAGCAGCAGAGGCGCGAGCCGAAACGAACCTCACACACGCGGGGTGGGGCGGTAGAAGAAGGGGAGGGAGGGTGCACGTCGCCGTCATGGCGGCAGCGCCCGATAGCAACCGTGGCCGTGAGTGTGTGACGTGCTCGCCGTCCGTCTCCACCTGATCTGGACGCGTGGGCGCGCCCGGCGGGCAGATCACGACACGTGCTCACAATCTCGGCCCCACCGGGCGGTTGATGCTAACGGCGGCGACGCCGGAGTTATCGCCCAGCACACACGTGGCGAGGCAGCCCGCCGCGGCAGCTTCTTTATTGATGCCACGCGGGGCCCGCACCACATGGGCTGTGCCTCCTGTGCCGCCCGGAGATATATATCACGGGATTATTCTACTCCGGCCGCGCTGACCGGCCCATGCAGCGAGGGGTCGATGGACCGCGGGGCCATGCGCGCTCGGTACCCCGCATGGCAGCGGCGGAGGGTAGACGCCATGGACGTGTGGGGAGGCGGGTGGGTGTGGAGCAGGAGGTGGAGGGACACGTGGTGCGGGGCGGTCGCGATCGGCGGGGGTTGGTCGGTCGTGGGAGGAGGGGACGCGTGGCGTGGAGGCCGGGGGTGCCTTTTGCTGTGCTGCGTTGCGTGGGGGTGGGGGAGGGGGGAAGGCGGCCGGTAGTTGGGGGCTGGCGTGGCCACGTTGCGCGGCGCTGCGTGGCGGAACTGGCTCCGTTGCGTGGCGTGACCACCGATCGTCGGCTCGGCGTGGGAAACCATTGGCGCGCACTTCGGCGGGTGCGGCATGCCGCTGAACAGTGCTTCCTGCAGTGGAGGGACGCACTACGTGTTGCGTGGCAGTTGTCGCGGCTACTGTGCAGTCTGTATCACTGAGCTACCACGGTCCACGGAGACATGGAGGGGAGGCAGTGGAGTGACCGCACAGCCTTTTCGCTGATCGATCGTTTGCAAGCTCTTGCGGTGAAACCATCGTTCATGGTTCAAGAGCATCTTCAACCGCAGCCCAATTATTGCAAGCTCTTGCTAAGTCTCGATCGATTTAGACTTCGTTATTGTTAGGAATTAATATTAATTAAATTAATTAATATGTTAATCCTGCTATGTCGGTTGTCTCTTTGACAACTGCCTCTCTTTGTAAACCGCCTTTGTACTGGGTATATATACCCTTAATCTTCAATCAATGAGTTAACTGTTCATTCCAATAGTTCGTTCCCCTCTCTCTCGATTTTCCTCTTTACATTTTTTAGGAATTAATTAATTAAGTTAATTAATATGTTAATCCCTGCTATGTCGGTTGTCTCTTTGACAACTGCCTCTCTTTGTAAACCGCCTTTGTATTGGGTATATATACCCCTAATCTTCAATCAATGAGTTAACTGTTCATTCCAATCGTTCGTTCCCTCTCTCTCTCGATTTTCCTCTTTACTCGTTATCACGCACGCCTCTACCGACAGCACTAGGCCACTCAACAAGCGAAAAGGAATGGGAGAAAAAAGAGAAGAAGAACGGCGACGCCATGCTCACCCCAACGGCGAGACCGTGGTGCAAGGCCCTGGCGGCGACGCTATCCGGTGCAGAGGACGCGACGGCCTTCGGCCTTGATGGCGCTCCAGAGGCCATCGCACGGCGGTTCCTCTTGACGCGGATCGATGCGTCCCGGTTGACCGGTTCACGGCAGCGACGTGCGGCCGGCAGCGCGGCGCAGCGGCCCAAGGACGAAGCCCTCCAACCCGCGATGACCATGGGCAAGTGTGGCAGCGACGCCCTCCGGCACGGCACGGAGGCCGGCGGCGCCCTGCGACTCCCAGATCCTCTGGACGCGCGGCAGATGGTATACTGCAGCGGCGCCCTCCGGCGCGACGCGAACAGTGACACAACGGTAAGGGCGGCCGGCTGCACGACACTGTCCATCCACCAACCGGCCAGAACGCGGCTGTGCAGCCCAATCCCACGGCGTGTGTGGCGCATATCTCTCTGGCCGGGAACAAATCCCTAGCAGCGGCGGTTACGGGAAGAACTCCCGATATGAAACCGCACAGGAGATAGAGAAAATTGGGGAAATCCTTATCTCTTTGGCATTTTTCTAATTCAGCCCTTGTGCTTCTGTAGATCACATATAGGTCTCTGCATTTTCAGAATACAGGATGTGGCTTACTAGGATTTACTAATCTTACGGTTTATTAGTCCTCCAATTTTGAAACTATGTTCAGTACATGGCGCTTGCAAAATATTCTATCAGTCAGTACATGGCGCTTGCAAAATATTCCATCAGGCTCTTACTTTTTCTTGTGCAATTTATTATGTGTACGTACTTTAAATAGTAGATTTAGCGATCAACTATTTTGCAAGTTTGGATAGGAGACTTGCTTTTCCGTACTGCATTTACAGACTGTAAATGATAATTCGATAAAAAGAAAATCATCAACATGTTCAATGTGTCTGCCTCAAGCATTCCATGTAGCATGCAATTTTAGTGCAACAGCTATATTATACAATTAAATTTAATTTGGAATCACAAGGTAATGGTGACATCTACTGCATAATTTGCAGATTATCCATCATTACTGTGAGGTCTACATCTTATCATTTTAATAAGATGACTACCTTCGAAGTGCTCTTCCAAATATCAATATTATATGTGACTACCTTAAGATATCATAAGGTAATAGTGGCATCTACTGTAAAAAAAAATTACAGACTATCCACTATTACTGCAAGGTCTACATCATGTCACTTTGACAGATGATTACCTTCAAAGTGATTTTCTTAAATATAGCATAACATAAGGTAATAGAGATATGAACATCTACTGACAAAAGTCAGACTATGTTTTCTATTACTGCAAGATCTACACCGCATCCGGTGATTATCTTCAAAGTGTTATCCTATATATATTGAGGTCTACACATATGAGTATATCATCAATTATCATAAAACTTGCTCATCTGAAGCAATTCTTGTTGTTCATTAAAATTATTTACTCTCATAGTAAATATTATTCACGCACAATACCTATATGCCAAAATGGTATTTTTGTGCTAATACCAACTATTCAATCCTCATTTTGCTTGAATAAATCATAGAACATTATGTAAATATCTGCATAATATGATATTTACCTTCTATTACATTGGCACATCACAAGGCACTGAAGTCTATGTCACTATTTGTGATTATATTGTCGTCCACCCATCAAGGTGGATATCATAATTTATAGCGATGATCAAGTGTTTTCAAACACTGTTGCAAGATTCACATCACATTGTGGTTGTTATTTTCATAGTGACTAACCAATGTTAAACTTGCAATTAAAGTCTATGTTCTGGATGTGACTCTAAAGTCATACTTTTATTAAGAAAGAAGTCCAAAACATTAGCAACGTTTTCATCGCATGCCCTATGTTGTAGGCTACACTCATGTTCACTAAGGATCACCTTAGCCATGATTGCACTCGATTAGATAATTTTATCCATATTATTTTTACTCTCATCGGTAAACCAAATAAATGCATGAAAAAATTCCTGCATCACAAGGTACATATGCATTTTATATATCATCAGCTTCACTTAGTTCTCAAACTAAGCGTATAATGGATGAGTATTTATTTACCCTTGAGTATTTTCCCTAAGAGAAACATGCTGCCATGAGCACATCGGGAATGATCACCCACTAATTTTCAAGACCTCAAGTCTATCACAACTTATAATTCTGTTACTTATAAAATCAACTTTAAGTTGAGATTTTGTGATCAAACATTGTCATATGTAGATCCAGTTGAAAAGCCCTTAGTACACTTTACATCCTCTTATGATGGTACTACCATTTCCATGGTAAAGAAACATATAATTTCTTAGAATCACGAGATTCACCCAACGGGTGCTATACCATCATTTGAAATCTTGCTAGTAGTGAATACTATGCAATTCAGTGGCGAGGAAATATAATCATGAGGACTTCAAAGTAAAGTGGAGTCTAAAAGATAACCAAATACATAATTATCTCTTAATAGGGAATCGATCATTTTCAAATGATCAAAAAGACAACTCTCAAGTTTTTCAAATGTGTGGTTATACAAATATCATACATATGGCCAAACCACACCACAAATTTATTAAAAGGCAAATAAATTATTGGGATAAATTTGAAATTTACAAACATACTACCAGAAAATATTTTGATAAGTGGTTGTTCTCAAAATCTTCATCGGAAGGAGGACCAAATCTGGTGAGATAAAATGAGAATCATTTCATTTTCTTTCAGTAAATATAAGAAACCTCGGCTAATCTCCTAATTATCCCAAAATACCATTAGCCTATACTTGTACTACTACATATAGTAGGATGTCCAATATTATATTCCTCAGATATAAATATTTGATAAATTTGAATGTATGATTCAATTCGTACTCAATATGTTGCGTACATAATAATTTTCTAAATCTTAATAAATTAAACATTTGTCTTCATAGCCTTAACCATCCTGGTTTGGGGATGATTAGAAAATTATTGATAAGTCTGTTGGTCAAGACTAACAAGTTACAAAATTTCCTAAAAATCATCAGATTTCATATGCACCACATGTGCCATTGGGGAATTTGTTTTAAGGCACTCTCACCTTAAAATTCTAAGCAGGACACTTATTCTTCCTTGAACACACTCAAAAGATATGTCTGGATTGCTTAACTATTATCTGGGGTAATTTAGATACTTCATGGTACTCATATACACATTCATAAAATGTTTTTAAGTGTGTCTCTTATCACACACAACCATGCACGATCTTACTAAAAACTATTGCTCAACTTATCAAAGTAAGAGCAAATTCTCCTGAAAACAGGATCTATAAACCCATTCAAATGAACAATGTTGTTGAACTCATTCAATGGACATTTTTTTGCATTAAGTACTTTATGTACATAGTCAGAATGGTTTAGCTAAATTTCTTATCAAAGAGAGTTAAATGAATTACATGACCACTTTTAAAGAATTGTAAATTTACCAGCCTCTTGCTGGACACATACGGCCTTACGCACCGTAAGTATGATCTAAATCATACCAACTGCATATAATACTACTTTCCCCTTGTAGTTACTACGTGGAAATCAACAAAGTATTTCTTATCTGCGATAATTCGTTTACATGCCGATATCATCACTCCAGCGTACATCAATGGGCACTCACGAAAATTTGGGATCTATGTGAGGAATAACAATTTATCCGTCAATCAAAATTATTCATAGCCCGTAAGCTGATTGCATCAGCAATAAGGATAATTTCCGGCATTAGGGGGAGACAAGTACCACAAAGAATGCCGAGAAATAAATTAGAAATGTTATTTACATTCTATCCTTATATCCACGTACTCAAAGAATCTTAACTAAAAGTTTAGAGAATCATATATTTGCAACACATTGCAAATCTGCCACATACATTTACTGATAACAAGGTGTCACTAAATTCTATATTCCTGCAGTAAAGTATCAGAAAGAGTGGAGGTACCTAATAAACCACTCTTCTCCCCAAATGAGAGCCAGAGGGGGAGAAAATCTGACAAGACGAGATATAAGTTCTCATATGCTTCCGCGGAAACAGAGGAAATCAAATCCTCAACCAGTAAATGTAATCCAACATCAAGTTGAAAGACACCTCACTGGATGCTCATCATCCAAAGCCCGCATAAATGTGCACAAATGTTTTGGTGCCGGGACACCGAAACACCTTGACTCCATTTGTTGTAGGAAATCACAAGGAGTTAAAAATGAATAAATATTTTATCCACATACTTCGATGATTTAACCAGGATCATATAAACTAAAGACTACATTTGTCGACATATGTTTCTTCTCAAATTGCTAATACCTTTTGGGCCCAGAACCAAAATCCATGGTAGAGTGCCTCTTGCACTCATATTGGTTCACATAAAAGGAAGCAAGTAATGAAGAATAGCACTCGCTCTACAAACGAGTGATATTTACCGCAGTAATACCTACTCCTCATAAGTATCTTCCACATGGAATACTAAAAACTTCTCATTCATAGAAAAAGTCAATGAGGTGGTGAGAAAGCGAGGCTTGTAGCAAAAGGGTTCACGGAGAGACCCGACATCGATTATGATGTAACATACCCGCTTGGTATGAGTGGAATTATGTTTCGATACTAAGTATCATTGGCAATAAAATAAAAACAATATCCATGCAGTTAATGGATGTAGTGACTACATAATCATATGGATCGCTCATTTTGGATATCTATATTAAAGTCCCTGAAGGGCTTACAATTCCGAATCCATAGACAAATTGCAACATGTTTTTGTGTAAAACTTCAAAGTCACTCTTTGACTTGAAATAGTCGAAAATCATATGGTACTACTGACTAAATGAGTTCCTTCTTCAAAAGGATTACTCGAATAATGATGATTGTTTATGTGTATTAATAAAGAAATCAAAATTTTGATTTCCTTACATCACATCAGTGTATATTGATGACCTAATCATCGATGTCTATACAAGACATAAACATGCACAAAATCATCTTAAGACGGGAAATTTGGATTCAACCTAATTTAGCTCAAGTATACAACTTGAGCATTCTCTCAAGAATACATATCAGTCTACATATATCCAAAACATATATGAGAAGTTCAATGTGGATATATCATGCAAACAAAAGACATGTAATATGGTCACACTACCTCTGATATGGTACAAATCCATTCATACCCAGGGGTGATAATGAAGTGATATCAGGACCTGAAGTTCTATATCTCATTAACGTCAAAGCACTCATATAATTGCAAACTATGTCAGGCCTGACACTATATTTGTTATCTTTGTTCAGAGTGCAACCCTCGACAAATGGTATATGGCCGATATAAGAAATATTAGATTATATCACAAGCTCACAATAAATCTTGGATATTTCCATCAGGAAGTACAAGATATGACCATGATATGACATAATGATATTGGCTCTTTCTTTGATCTCAACAGTGCCATATCAATGACTGAATTTGCAGGAATAGCCTTCATATGGAAGTCATCTAAATGGGCTTTAATGGCTATTTCTAGTTATCATTCTGACATAATTGCTTTATGTAAAAGCATTACAAATATGCATGGCTCAGTAGAATGATTAACTACACTCAAAATCATGTCATTGAGATTCATCAGAATTACATAACTTGATTTATCAAGACGCTATCACTTGTGTTACTCAATACCTACAGGTTATATGAAGAGCAATATCATAAAGCACATTGCTCAAAAAATTACTTATCCTCACAAATTATAGAAAGTGAGGAAACAATATCAAATGAAATACTATGAAAATCCAACAGATTATTCACAATGTCATGATCATATCAATGAAATTGGTATGAGACATCCTTCGGATTTCTAAAGTTCAGGGGGAGTAATCTCCAAAACTATAACCTGTTTACAATCATCAGATTGCATATATTGTACTCTTTTTCCCTTCATGAGTTTTTCCCTAATGGTTTCTCATTAAAGGTTTTTAATGAGACAATATGAACACCAGTGCATGTATATGTCATATCATTTTCTCCTTATATTTTTCCCACCGGGTTTTAAAGGAGTTTTCAATGGCATATCAGATTGCACTCTTTTCTATTATGAGTTTTCTCTCAAAGTTTCTCATAAAGGTTTTTAATGAGGCAATATCTTCTCAAAGATCATATGTCATACTTTCTATTTTCCCTATCGGGGTTTTAAAAGGAAGTACTCAAGACATATTTATTGTTCTCTAAACTCAAAGATGAGTTTTCTCCTTCTACAAAGGTTTTTCTCAATTGAGTTCTCATGAGACAATAATCATTATATGTTGTATCATTTTCTCCTTATTTTCCCACTGGGTTTAAAGGAGTTTTAGCAACATATCTACATTATTCTCCTCATATTTTTCCCACAGGGTTTTTGGAGGAGACTTTAAAGATTATACATGGATTTCTCAAGATGAAGATGATGAACATTCTCAAAGGCAAGGACATACAAGGAGTATTATTTATCAAGATGATGCATACTCACAAGGACAAGCATTGATTAGGGGGAGTGTTAGGAATTAATTAATTAAGTTAATTAATATGTTAATCCCTGCTATGTCGGTTGTCTCTTTGACATCTGCCTCTCTTTGTAGACCGCCTTTGTACTGGGTATATATACCCCTAATCTTTAATCAATGAGTTAACTGTTCATTCCAATCATTCGTTCCCTCTCTCTCTCTCTCTCGATTTTCCTCTTTACAGTTATGTCTTAGTTGATGCCATACTTCTTCCTAAATCCTATTAAGTGCAGCTGTACTGCTTTGTCTTAGCGCGCACACACCTTCCCGTGTCGTCCGATCCGCATCGCGCGTCCCAGGCGAAAACTCGTCCGGTTGATCTGCGCGCCAGGTGTCGCCTGGTCGTGGCGTCGAGGGCGAGACCCGTTGGGCGATTAGTCGGTCGTGGGTCCCTCCACTTCTTCTCCCCTCCCCATTTCTCTCTAGGCGAGTTCAAAACCGCCGTCATCTCGTCCCATCTCCTCGTCCAAATCGCCAAATCCCTAGCAACCCGCGTCATGGCGGCGATTCGGCGACCGTCTTTCGCCGGAGTAGCAAGGGGTAGCCTGTGCTCCGTGAAGGGAGGGGTTAAGCGACCAGGGGCGCGTCGGTGCAGCGACCGAAGCCATACAACCACAACCGCAACTCACCAGAGGCCTCTGTGGTAGCAGTAGTCGGGGGCGGAAGGCGATGGAGTACCGAAGACGTGGCTAAGGAGGAAAGATGCGCGCGCGGTTGCCGTGTTGTTGTCGCGGAGGGACAGAATCTCTGTGGTGGGTAGAAGCAGTCGGGGGCGGAAGGCGCTGCAGTACCGGAGACACGGACGAGGAGGAACGACGCGCGTGCCATCGCCGTACTGTTGGCGCGGAGGGTAGAATCGCCGTGAGCATACCTCCTAGGTGAGTTCATGGATCCCATTCCTTGTAGGTTTGTCAGATCCACCGAGTTTTGGGCGAAAATCGATGCCCAAATCGATGAGTAATGTTGTCCTTTATAGTATTGTTGTCCTTGTAGAGATTAAGCACTTGTTAGGGTTTTGGTTTGGTTTGAGTACTAGTGAGATAGGATTCGAAGGGTGGTGTCGTGGTGTGTGGAGGGAGATAGAGGGATATGTTACCGTGCATTGGTTGTATATCTGCTGAATCTACTGTAGTTTGTGATTTGACTTGTCCAACAACTGCTCATATGTTGCCTAGTTCCTTTTTCATACATTACAAGAAATGTATATTTGTGTTTGAACATGGCAATGTATGATGCTGCAGGCTCCTTTTTTGAAAATGTGTGTATGACGTTTGGTGCTGGGGTTATGATGCTCACGGGTGCTGGGGTTACGATACTCATGATTGTGTCAGATATGTCTTTTGCCTAACTTTTGTGATTCGGTTGTCAGGCTTGCTCAAGTTTTATGAGTCAGTTGCCTGACATGCCCTCATGTGTTACCTAGTGTTTTTTTAACAATGCAAAATGTATATTGTTGTTGAACAAGGCAAGGTTTGATCCTGTAGGTTTTTTCGAGGTCTGTATATGGGAGGGAGGGGCGGTTGGATTATGATACTCATGGTGGCTGTAGATCAGGCGTTGATTTTTGGTACTGTAGTTTTTGAGGTTGCTTCAGTTTTGTGTTCCACTTGCATGCTTATGTCCTCACGTGTTTCCTAGTCCATTTTATAACGTCACAATACGTTTTTTCAGGTGCCTGGTGTGTTTTCATATTTTTTCGCTCGTCGTTGTTGCCTTTTTTTGTGTACATTGATCTGCTATTTAAGTCGTGTCTAATGGTGTATCAGGGTGAAATTCACATGGCTAGCGATAGCAAAAAGGCAAATCATAATGAACCTCATGTATCAAGTCATGATGACCATGCATCTCATGGCAATAAAGATCATCAAACACAGGTGTCAGAATTTCTGAAAGTTGTATGTTCTTGTTGTACAATTTTTTTTATTTTCTGACATATGTGTTTTTCCTATTCAGCCACCGAGTAGTGCACCAATAATTGGGTACAAGCGTCAAAGGACTAAGGTACTAACTTTTCGAGGGAAGCGTCCTGATGATATTTTTAGTAATGAGAGTGTTGTTGGAGATGATGAAAATGCAAATGAGCAAGGTGCAGGTGTCGACCAACCTCCAAAACGACAAAAGACTGGAGGAAGTGAGGTATTTGCATAGTTGCCTCATTTTTTCAAAACAGTTGCCCAACAATGTTGTCTAAGTTGCCTAACCAGTAATGAACATTATTATTAATTTCTATTCTTTTCAATTTGGATTTGCAATAGGGTTGCAGGAATAGGGCATCCCCCGCAAGGCTCTTCAATATGAACAAGGACTTGTTGCACCTGCAAAAAATGTCATAATTACAAAAGAATTAGGTGGCCTTCTAGACCTTGCAGCGAACAACATACCTGGAGATCTTTGCCAATGGATAATGAAGCATTATGACCCTGAGATGTTATAGATTGTCACTCTAGAAAGGGGGAAGATTTCTGTAGATGCTGCAAGTGTCCGTAGAATATAGGGGTTTGCCAAATCAGGGGAGGAAGGTGTGCTTTGAGAACCGGCCTGAAATCACAAAGGCTGTACATCTTTTACAATATCACGTCCAAGAATTCACCATCTCTCACATCATGGTGCAAGATTATCAAGGATATGAATGGAGCTCACGATGACGACTTCCTCCGTGCAGCGACCGAAGCCATACAACCACAACCGCAACTCACCAGAGGCCTCTGTGGTAGCAGTAGTCGGGGGCGGAAGGCGATGGAGTACCGAAGACGTGGCCAAGGAGGAAGGACGCATGCGCGGTTGCCGTGTTGTTATCGCGGAGGGACAGAATCTCTGTGGTGGGTAGAAGCAGTCGGGGGCGGAAGGCGCTGCAGTACCGGAGACGCGGACGAGGAGGAACGACGCGTGTGCCATCGCCGTACTGTTGGCGCGGAGGGTAGAATCGCCGTGAGCAAACCTCCCAGGTGAGTTCATGGATCCCATTCCTTGTAGGTTTGTCAGATCCACCGAGTTTGGGCGAAAATCGATGCCCAAATCGATGAGTAATGTTGTCCTTTATAGTATTGTTGTCCTTGTAGAGATTAAGCACTTGTTAGGGTTTTGGTTTGGTTTGAGTACTAGTGAGATAGGATTCGAAGGGTGGTGTCGTGGTGTGTGGAGGGAGATAGAGGGAGATGTTACCGTGCATTGGTTGTATATCTGCTGAATCTACTGTAGTTTGTGATTTGACTTGTCTAACAACTGCTCATATGTTGCCTAGTTCCTTTTTCATACATTACAAGAAATGTATATTTGTGTTTGAACATGGCAATGTGTGATGCTGCAGGCTCCTTTTTTGAAAATGTGTGTATGAGGTTTGGTGCTGGGGTTATGATGCTCACGGGTGCTGGGGTTACGATACTCATGATTGTGTCAGATATGTCTTTTGCCTAACTTTTGTGATTCGGTTGTCAGGCTTGCTCAAGTTTTATGAGTCAGTTGCCTGACATGCCCTCATGTGTTACCTAGTGTTTTTTTAACAATGCAAAATGTATATTGTTGTTGAACAAGGCAAGGTTTGATCCTGTAGGTTTTTTCGAGGTCTGTATATGGGAGGGAGGGGCGGTTGGATTATGATACTCATGGTGGCTGTAGATCAGGCGTTGATTTTTGGTACTGTAGTTTTTGAGATTGCTTCAGTTTTGTGTTCCACTTGCATCCTTATGTCCTCATGTGTTTCCTAGTCCATTTTATAATGTCACAATACGTTTTTTCAGGTGCCTGGTGTGTTTTCATATTTTTTCGCTCCTCGTTGTTGCCTTTTTTTGTGTACATTGATCTGCTATTTAAGTCGTGTCTAATGGTGTATCAGGGTGAAATTCACATGGCTAGCGATAGCAAAAAGGCAAATCAAGATGAACCTCATGTATCAATTCATGATGACCATGCATCTCATGGCAATAAAGGTCATCAAACACAGGTGTCAGAATTTCTGAAAGTTGTATGTTCTTGTTGTACAATTTATTTTATTTTCTGACAAATGTGTTTTTTCCTATTCAGCCACCGAGTAGTGCACCAATAATTGGGTACAAGCGTCAAAGGACTAAGGTACTAACTTTTCGAGGGAAGCGTCCTGATGATATTATTAGTAATGAGAGCGTTGTTGGAGATGATGAAAATGCAAATGAGCAAGGTGCAGGTGTCGACCAACCTTCAAAACGACAAAAGACTGGAGGAAGTGAGGTATTTGCATAGTTGCCTCATTTTTTCAAAACAGTTGCCCAACAATGTTTTCTAAGTTGCCTAACTAGTAATGAACATTATTATAATTTCTATTCTATTCAATTTGGATTTGCAATAGGGTTGCAGGAACAGGGCATTCCCCGCAAGGCTCTTCAATATGAACAAGGACTTGTTGCACCTGCAAAAAATGTCATAATTACAAAAGAATTTGGTGGCCTTCTAGACCTTGCAGCGAACAACATACCTGGAGATCTTTGCCAATGGATAATGAAGCATTATGACCCTGAGATGTTACAGATTGTCATTCTAGAAAGGGGGAAGATTTCTGTAGATGCTGCAAGTGTCCGTAGAATATAGGGGTTTGCCAAATAAGGGGAGGAAGGTGTGCTTTGAGAACCGACCTGAAATCACAAAGGAAATGTACATCTTTTACAATATCACCTCCAAGAATTCACCATCTCTCACATCATGGTGCAAGATTATCAAGGATATGAATGGAGCTCACGATGACGACTTCCTCCGCGCAGCGATCGAAGCCATACAACCACAACCGCAACTCACCAGAGGCCTCTGTGGTAGCAGTAGTTGGGGGTGGAAGGCGATGGAGTACCGAGGACGTGGCCAAGGAGGAAGGACGCGCTCGCGGTTGCCGTGTTGTTGTCGCGGAGGGACAGAATCTCTGTGGTGGGTAGCAGCAGTCGGGGGCGGAAGGCGCTGCAGTACCGGAGACGCGGACGAGGAGGAACGTCGCGCGTGCCATCGCCGTACTGTTGGCGCGGAGGGTAGAATCACCGTGAGCAAACCTCCCAGGTGAGTTCATGGATCCCATTCCTTGTAGGTTTGTCAGATCCACCGAGTTTTGGGCGAAAATCGATGCCCAAATCGATGAGTAATGTTGTCCTTTATAGTATTGTTGTCCTTGTAGAGATTAAGCACTTGTTAGGGTTTTGGTTTGGTTTGAGTGCTGGTGAGATAGGATTCGAAGGGTGGTGTCGTGGTGTGTGGAGGGAGATAGAGGGAGATGTTACCGTGCATTGGTTGTATATCTGCTGAATCTACTGTAGTTTGTGATTTGACTTGTCCAACAACTGCTCATATGTTGCCTAGTTCCTTTTTCATACATTACAAGAAATGTATATTTGTGTTTGAACATGGCAATGTGTGATGCTGCAGGCTCCTTTTTTGAAAATGTGTGTATGAGGTTTGGTGCTGGGGTTATGATGCTCACGGGTGCTGGGGTTACGATACTCATGATTGTGTCAGATATGTCTTTTGCCAAACTTTTGTGATTCGGTTGTCAGGCTTGCTCAAGTTTTATGAGTCAGTTGCCTGACATTCCCTCATGTGTTACCTAGTGTTTTTTTAACAATGCAAAATGTATATTGTTGTTGAACAAGGCAAGGTTTGATCCTGTAGGTTTTTTCGAGGTCTGTATATGGGAGGGAGGGGCGGTTGGATTATGATACTCATGGTGGCTGTTGATCAGGCGTTGATTTTTGGTACTGTAGTTTTTGAGGTTGCTTCAGTTTTGTGTTCCACGTGCATGCTTATGTCCTCATGTGTTTCCTAGTCCATTTTATAATGTCACAATACGTTTTTTCAGGTGCCTGGTGTGTTTTCATATTTTTTCGCTCCTCGTTGTTTCCTTTTTTTGTGTACATTGATCTGCTATTTAAGTCGTGTCTAATGGTGTATCAGGGTGAAATTCAGATGGCTAGCGATAGCAATAAGGCAAATCAAGATGAACCTCATGTATCAAGTCATGATGACCATGCATCTCATGGCAATAAAGATCATCAAACACAGGTGTCAGAATTTCTGAAAGTTGTATGTTCTTGTTGTACAATTTTTTTTTATTTTCTGACATATGTGTTTTTCCTATTTAGCCACCGAGTAGTGCACCAATAATTGGGTACAAGCGTCAAAGGACTAAGGTACTAACTTTTCGAGGGAAATGAGAGCGTTGTTAGAGATGATGAAAATGCAAATGAGCAAGGTGCAGGTGTCGACCAACCTCCAAAACGACAAAAGACTGGAGGAAGTGAGGTATTTGCATAGTTGCCTCATTTTTTCAAAACAGTTGCCCAACAATGTTGTCTAAGTTGCCTAACCAGTAATGAACATTATTATTAATTTCTATTCTTTTCAATTTGGATTTGCAATAGGGTTGCAGGAACAGGGCATCCCCCGCAAGGCTCTTCAATATGAACAAGGACTTGTTGCACCTGCAAAAAATGTCATAATTACAAAAGAATTTGGTGGCCTTCTAGACCTTGCAGCGAACAACATACCTGGAGATCTTTGCCAATGGATAATGAAGCATTATGACCCTGAGATGTTACAGATTGTCATTCTAGAAAGGGGGAAGATTTCTGTAGATGCTGCAAGTGTTCGTAGAATATAGGGGTTTGCCAAATAAGGGGAGGAAGGTGTGCTTTGAGAACCGGCCTGAAATCACAAAGGCAATGCACATCTTTTACAATATCACCTCCAAGAATTCACCATCTCTCACATCATGGTGCAAGATTATCAAGGATATGAATGGAGCTCACGATGACGACTTCCTCCGCGCAGCGACCGAAGCCATACAACCACAACCGCAACTCACCAGAGGCCTCTGTGGTAGCAGTAGTCGGGGGCGGAAGGCGATGGAGTACCGAAGACGTGGCCAAGGAGGAAGGACGCGCGCGCGGTTGCCGTGTTGTTGTCGCGGAGGGACAGAATCTCTGTGGTGGGTAGCAGCAGTCGGGGGCGGAAGGCGCTGCAGTATCGGAGACGCGGACGAGGAGGAACGACGCGCGTGCCATCGCCGTACTGTTGGCGCGGAGGGTAGAATCGCCGTGAGCAAACCTCCCAGGTGAGTTCATGGATCCCATTCCTTGTAGGTTTGTCAGATCCACCGAGTTTTGGGCGAAAATCGATGCCCAAATCGATGAGTAATGTTGTCCTTTACAGTATTGTTGTCCTTGTAGAGATTAAGCACTTGTTAGGGTTTTGGTTTGGTTTGAGTACTGGTGAGATAGGATTCGAAGGGTGGTGTCGTGGTGTGTGGAGGGAGATAGAGGGAGATGTTACCGTGCATTGGTTGTATATCTGCTGAATCTACTGTAGTTTGTGATTTGACTTGTCCAACAACTGCTCATATGTTGCCTAGTTCCTTTTTCATACATTACAAGAAATGTATATTTGTGTTTGAACATGGCAATGTGTGATGCTGCAGGCTCCTTTTTTGAAAATGTGTGTATGAGGTTTGGTGCTGGGGTTATGATGCTCACGGGTGCTAGGGTTACGATACTCATGATTGTGTCAGATATGTCTTTGCCTAACTTTTGTGATTCGGTTGTCAGGCTTGCTCAAGTTTTATGAGTCAGTTGCCTGACATGCCCTCATGTGTTACCTAGTGTTTTTTTAACAATGCAAAATGTATATTGTTGTTGAACAAGGCAAGGTTTGATCCTGTAGGTTTTTTCGAGGTCTGTATATGGGAGGGAGGGGCGGTTGGATTATGATACTCATGGTGGCTGTAGATCAGGCGTTGATTTTTGGTACTGTAGTTTTTGAGGTTGCTTCAGTTTTGTGTTCCACTTGCATGCTTATGTCCTCATGTGTTTCCTAGTCCATTTTATAATGTCACAATACGTTTTTTCAGGTGCCTGGTGTGTTTTCATATTTTTTCGCTCCTCGTTGTTGCCTTGATCTGCTATTTAAGTCGTGTCTAATGGTGTATCAGGGTGAAATTCAGATGGCTAGCGATAGCAAAAAGGCAAATCAAGATGAACCTCATGTATCAAGTCATGATGACCATGCATCTCATGGCAATAAAGATCATCAAACACAGGTGTCAGAATTTCTCAAAGTTGTATGTTCTTGTTGTACAATTTTTTTTTATTTTCTGACATATGTGTTTTTCCTATTCAGCCACCGAGTAGTGCACCAATAATTGGGTACAAGCGTCAAAGGACTAAGGTACTAACTTTTCGAGGGAAGCGTTCTGATGATATTATTAGTAATGAGAGCATTGTTGGAGATGATGAAAATGCAAATGAGCAAGGTGTAGGTGTCGACCAACCTCCAAAACGACAAAAGACTGGAGGAAGTGAGGTATTTGCATAGTTGCCTCATTTTTTCAAAACAGTTGCCCAACAATGTTGTCTAAGTTGCCTAACCAGTAATGAACATTATTATTAATTTCTATTCTTTTCAATTTGGATTTGCAATAGGGTTGCAGGAACAGGGCATCCCCTGCAAGGCTCTTCAATATGAACAAGGACTTGTTGCACCTGCAAAAAATGTCATAATTACAAAAGAATTTGGTGGCCTTCTAGACCTTGCAGCGAACAACATACCTGGAGATCTTTGCCAATGGATAATGAAGCATTATGACCCTGAGATGTTACAGATTGTCATTCTAGAAAGGGGGAAGATTTCTGTAGATGCTGCAAGTGTCCGTAGAATATGGGGTTTGCCAAATAAGGGGAGGAAGGTGTGCTTTGAGAACCGGCCTGAAATCACAAAGGCAATGTACATATTTTACAATATCACCTCCAAGAATTCACCATCTCTCACATCATGGTGCAAGATTATCAAGGATATGAATGTAGCTCACGATGACGACTTCCTCCGCGCATGGCTAGCTCTTGTTTTTTTCTTGCTTCCTTGCACCCTCAACTAGTTTAACTATTTCACCAAAAAGCTTCTCGGCGGTGGCGGATGTCCATGGAATAATGGAAACCAATATATGTTAGTTTGTTGTCGATCAATTAAAACTAGCATTCACATCGCGTCGTAGCAACAAGAAGGCTGTTTGTTGCTGTGTTTTCCACCTCGTTGTAAGTGCTCTAAGTTGTTTGTTTGCTAGCATTCACTATTCTTTTTTTCTTTTTTGCAATCATCAGGTATCTTATAATTGTGTTCTTTTTTTCTCATGCAGCTGTTGTATCTAGACTCTTTGGATGTTGATGATCCCATCCCCAACTTGATACCAAGGGTTTCAGTTTGGAATTCAGATTTAATTGCTAAAGTTATCAAGAAGGACAGGAAGGGCCCGGGAGAATATGGCATTTTGCGGGTAACCTCACTTCTTTTCTGCATACTGAGTCTTAACTCTAAAAAATAATGAATGGTATTGCTGATGCAGGCAAACATGGCCTTTTAGTTTGTACATATATATGTTTTTCTAGGCTAATCTACTGTTCTAGAAGAGGCAATTCAATTTGAAAGATCAAGCAAGTTGATATAATTTTTTGTGAAATTTTCCCACCATGTGTTTTTAAGTACTTTACAGTCTTTTGGGAGCACGTTTTATGTGGGCCAAAAGGTTCATGCACAAAGGACTTGGGTGCAGAAATGTAGATGTTGTAGTATATCTGAAAACTATGCAAGTCATGCATTTTTTAACTCTTTTGGCAAATTATATATTAATCAGTACCAAGTTTATGTTTCAACAGAAGCAATTTATGTACTGAAAACAAGCAACTTTCATACATCCTCTACAACTGTGCTACATACTGAATATTAACTCTCTATTTTATTAATACTAGTCAACAAGAAAGCGGATAGTGGATGCAAGCAGATTCAGACAATTAGCAGTACTTTTTTCCCTGTTGTTAATAAAGTGCAAGAATTGTTGTCACTCATCTTTTGTCTTCTTTGTCAATGAACTTTCAGCTTAAGACTGAGTTTTCCAGTTGTGCGGACGATAGCTTGTTTGGCAGTATTGACCACATCACCAAATTCGTTGCCACCAGATTGTCCGAGTCATATGACAAAACAGTAAGTCATTCATCAACTTTTTTTTCTAGTGTTTTCCTTTCATTCCCATTTATACCTGTTCCATTTTGGATACTTATCATGCTTTCTACGATCAACTTTTATGTTTTGCAGAGACAAAAGAAGCTCACAAGTATGGTGCACGAAATGTGTTTAGTAATTTCACATGTAGTTGGAAAGCTCGCGATTGGGATTGGGATGATTGATGATGATGAATGGGTGGCAAGGGGGACAGATCCTTCAAAGGCGGAAACAAGTAGGCAACATACCAAGAGAAGGCGTGAACAAGTACCAGTCGAACAAGACATCTTACAAAGTGATGAAGAGTCTTTTAATTCTGATAGCGATGGTACCGAGGAAGATGATAGTGAAAGTGAGGGAGTTGACAAGGGCCAAGGAATGACGATAGTGACAGTGATGGCAATTCGGACGATGATGGCGGTGATGATTTTGTAATGGAAGAGACTCGACACAATGCTCACGAGGAGGAAAGAATAGTGGATGAGGGGAAAGCAAGTACTCAGGAAGCAGAACATGTGGTCCATCATGACGAGGAGGCAAGTGTTGATATGGGGAGGGAAGTCATAAATGATGGGAACAAGGACGATGAAGACGATGAAGAGGAAGAGGATGACAAAAATGGAGAGGGTGAAGGAGAGGAAGATGATGACAATGAAGAAGGCGATGGCAATGATAAAGATAAGGAAGATGATGGGCAGGGGGATGGGGATAATGATGGTGATGACAACGGAAGCGGCAACAGTGGCTCCGGTGGGAATGAGGATGCCGTACCTAAAAAACCAGACATCGATGATGATGAAGATTTCACACTGCAATATCTAATTCAAAAGAAGAAAGATGAGAAGCCAAAAGGACTGGATGAGGCAGGTAGCATCTCTCTCATAGATCTTGTGATGGCAGAGTATAAAACTACTGCTTCCCCAGAGCCACGATTCCCATTGTTTGAAGAGAAAGAAATGTTGGACCTTGAATACACATCCCTTGCAAAGGAAGCTCAGAAGATGTTCCAAGAGTTGATGTTGGCAGAAGACTTGGATCTGGGTTGCACATTCAACCCTGAGGAAATTTGCCCAAAGTGGATTCGCAAGAAAATAATGAGAGAAATTGGTTCTCTACATGAAGTTGTAGAATCAAAGAAAGTTGGTCACAAGCAATGTAGCGACCACGATCCAAATGGACCGAAGTCTCTGTGTTCTGTGTCATCCATGGATCGGTAATGTTGACACACACAGTACTTGAAGGATTTATAAAAGAGTGGCAATCACACACTTATTACATCGAATGTCTCAAAAGAGAACTTATTACAAAAATGTCTATGGCATAAGGCCATCTAACAAAATAACAACGGAAGGCTTGGAAGATAAGTGAGTCCATCAACTCCAATGGCATAGCTGAGTGCATGACAAACGACCTAGCACGTCTTACTCCTCGTCTGAAAAGAACGCAACGTAACATGTTGCAGACCGAAACAGGTCAGCACATGGAATATGCTCGCAAGATAACACAGTAGAGCAAGTAACAAAATAAAGGCTAACACTATATGCATATTTGGCTGGTGGAGGCTCTAAGGTTTAAAGTTTTTACGGAAAGCCAATTTTTCCCTACAACAAAGAAATAAATTTTATTTTAACTATCATGGTAGTTGAAACATCATTGAGAAGGTACCTCCAACTCAATCCCAATTAAAGTAGTCATCATTAACCCAACAAATTAAGTTTTAGAGTGATGCGATCAACCAATCACTCAAGTACCAGATACTCAAGATTGTCCATAACCGGGGACACGGTTAATCATGATTAGTTTGCACACTCTGCCGAGGTTTGCGCACTTTTCCCCACAAGACTCGATCTCATCCGTTGGATTTCTCGCACTGCATGGTGTTTGAGAAACGGATGACCGACACAGTCTTTCAGAAGCATTTACTCTTTACCCCGGGTGGGCCGATACACTACTTTCCCCTACATCTGCTAGTCCACCACTGAAAGAGCTCACACAACTTACTCATACTATGCCAGAGCCCATAATGGCATTATGGCTGCACACGGAAGTTTCTAGCATGAATAGTTTTATGATCCCTTTGAACCTAGGTGGCATTCCATAGGAAAAATCACACGTTACCCCCGAGATTTCCTAGGACAACGCTGGATTCTCCAGGTGCCCTACAACCAATCCACCCAGATGTGTATTCAAGTAGCCACCTTAAGTTGAACCATTAATTAACAACTCACATCTGTCATGGATTTCACTCAAACCCAGACCACGTCTACGAGCATAGCATGGCAACCTAATCATAATGTAGAAGTAACTCCCAAAGGTCTGAAAATAATGCAGGTAATAGGTTCTACCTCAATCTACTTCCCCGACCCACAAGTTAAGAGATCCTACTCATGCAATGTGTGAGGGTTTGATCTAATGCATACAAAACTGGGTAATAAAGGGGTATGATCAGAGTGTTACTTGCCTTGCTGATGATTCGCAAAACCTAGAGACTCGTAGTAGCACGCTTCGCACTTCGGGAATTCTATCGCAAGCAAACAATAGCATACATATGAAATCAAGCAAAGATGCACAAACAGAACTCCAAATAAGAATATCTAACCAGAAAGTTCAACTTAAGAACTCCGGTTTGCAAAAAGAATCAAATCAAACGGAGCAACGAAACTGAAACTGCGAAAGAAACAAGATCCGTTTACTAGATTGATCTAAAGTCAAATTTTACAGTACCAAAACCTTGTTCAAGTTGGTTAAACGGAAAGAGGGCTTCGAGACGAAGATCTGGGCTTTTGAACCGCCTTATTTCGACTCTCGAGCAAAAAGAATAACTAAAAACAAGATCAGGGCAGAAATCACGATCGAAAATAATCGCGGAAAAAGCCCCAAAAAGAAAACAGATGAACAGGCTAACGAACGAACGTTCGCTGTCTGTGACTAATGGGCGAACCGCGTTCGTTAAAACGAATGTACGGACGAACGTCCGCTAACTAACTAAAAAACGAACCGATCTAAATAAAAAAACAGATCTATGGTTTCTAAAGGAAAACCGCTCGGTTTTCGAGAAAACCGGCGGCGGCGGCGAGAACGGCAGCGGCTACCTCGACAACGGCGGCGGCGGGCTCTGGTGAAGGGCGGCGGGGCGGCTGGTGGCTCCGGCGGCGGCTACGGCTGGCCCGGCGGCGGCGCGAGGCGGCGGCGGCGCGGGCGATAGCGGGGGTGGGCTGACCTTTTAAAGGAGGGCGGCTAGGAGAGTCCTAGTCGGACACGACCAAAGGTCGGTTCCCTTTTTTTTTATAAATAGCCCCGACGTACTAAAACAGGCGAAAAAAATACTAAACGGACTCCAAAAATTCTGAAATAAATTTTCACTGTCCTTTAATAATATTTAGGACAAAGTGAACATTTTTCTCGGACCTAAATGCAATTTTGAAAAACGCGCATTTTTCCTATGCAAATAAAATCGCAAATAAATCCGAATAAAATCCAAAAGTGATTTTAATATTTTCCTCCAATATTCCTTCTATTTTGGAGAAGTCATATTATCTCCGCTCATATATTTTATTAAGAAATATTTTTATGGAGAGAAAAATAATTAAAACCAACGTGATCCCCGTACCGGTATTCGGGAAAACTCAAATATGGAAACTGTAGAATTCCCAACTCTCTCCGTAGGTCCTTGAGTTGCTTAGAATTTTCGAGGATCGCCACGCACAAAATGCAATAAAATATGCAATGCAGTATGATCTATGTATAACATTTAAAATTGAAAATTTGGGATGTTACAAACCTACCTCCCTTAGAATGAATCTCGCCCTCGAGATTCCGCTTGGCTAGAGAATAGGTGTGGGTGGTCCTTGCGTAGATCGTCCTCTCGTTCCCAGGTGGCTTCTTCCTCAGTATGGTGACTCCACTGAACTTTGCAAAACTTGATAACCTTACTGCGGGTGACTCTGCTTGAAAACTCGAGGATCTTGACGGGTTTCTCCTCGTAGGTCAGATCACTTTTCAACTGAATTGCTTCTAGGGGCACTGTGTCTCTTAAAGGAATATCGGCCATCTCTACATGCACTTCTTAAGCTGGGAAACGTGAAACATGTCGTGAACTCCTGACAATCCTTCGGGTAACTCCAATTTGTAGGCAATCTCTCCCATGCGTTCCAAAACACGGTATGGTCCCACAAATCTCGAGGCTAACTTTCCCTTGACTCAGAAACGTTTAACTCCTCGCACAGGTGACACTCTCAGGTACGCTCTGTCTCCGATTTCATAGGCTACTTCCTTACGCTTCGAGTCTGCATAACTCTTCTACCTAGACTGAGCTACCTTCAGTCTATCTCGAATCAGCTTAACCTTCTATTCTGACTCTTTGATCAGATCTGGCCCAAATAACTGACGGTCTCTGACTTCATCCCACATCAACGGCGTTCGGCATCTCCTCCCGTACAATGCTTCGAATGGTGCCATCTTCAAACTGGCCTGGTAACTGTTGTTGTACGAGAACTCCGCATAGGGCAAGTTGTCATCCCAACTAGATCCATAATCTAGCACACAAGCTCTCAACATGTCCTACAGAATCTGATTGACTCTCTCGGTCTGTCCATCTGTCTGCAGGTGAAAAGCTGTACTAAATTCCAGCCTCGTTCCCAAAGTTTGGTGTAACTGATGCCAAAACTTTGGGGTAAACTGTGTTCCTCTATCTGATACAATGGTCCTCGGGACTCCATGCAGACATACGATCCTGGTCATGTATATCTTGGCCAACTTCGCACTGGTATATGTGGTTTTGACGGGGATAAAGTGGGATACTTTGGTCAAGCGATCCACTACTACCCAGATTGAGTCATATCCTGATTTGGTCCTGGGCAATCCGGTGAAAAAGTCCATGCCAAGCTTATCCCACTTCCATTCGGGTATCGGCATAGGCTGTAGTAATCCTGCTGGCTTCTGATGCTCCGCCTTCACTCTCTGTCATACATCACGTACTGCTACATACTCGGCAATATCCTTCTTCATTTCCGTCCACCAGAAACGTTCCTTCAAATCCAAATACATCTTACTGTTTCCGGGGTGTATCTAGTATGGCGAATCATGTGCTTCCTGTAGTATTAACTTCCTGATCTCGGCGTTGTTGGGCACATAGATTCGATCCTCAAACCACAAGGTGTCGTGTTCGTCCTCACGAAAACCCTTGGCTTTTCCTTCACTCATCTTCTCCTTTATCTCCGCAATCTCTTTGTCATCATTCTGGGCTTCTCGTATCTTTCCCAACAATGTTGCAACAAAACCTTTAGGAACTATCTCCAAACGAAGCTCCCTGAGATCATCTGATAACTCCTTTGGCAATCCTCCCTTCACTAGGGTATTTGCATAACTCTTCCGGCTCAAAGCGTCTGCCATGACATTGGCCTTGCCAGGATGATAGTGCAGCTTCATATCATGATCCTTTATAAGCTCCAACCATCTCCTCTGTCTGAGGTTCAGCTCCTTCTGCGTGAAAATGTACTTCAAACTCTTGTGATCCGTGTATGATACGTCCAAAACGTATCTATAATTTCTGCTTGCTCCATGCCTGTTTTGGGTGATATTGCTATGATATTTATACACTTCCATACACTTTTGATCATATTTGGACTAACCTATTAACTCAGTGCACCCCAGTGCCAGTTTCTGTTTTCTGCTGTTTTTGTATTTCAGGTTTTCCCATTACGAAAACTGCCAGAAAAATCCCGGAAAAATTATATAAAAAATCAGCGTTCCAGAAGCTTCCTGGCAGCCGAAGTAGGGCCGGAGGGGGGCCACCAGGGCTCCAGGCGCCCTGGTGGCGCGGCCCCCCTCCTGGCCGCGCCGAGGGGCGCCTGGCCCCCCCAGGCCTCCGCTGATGCCCCCCCTTTGGCATATATTTAACACGCGTCCCGAAACCCTTGAGACGGGAACCCTTTTTCGCGATCTCATCTCTGTTCCGCCGCCGCCGCGCTTCCAAGATTGGGAGCACCAGGAGAACTCTTCCCGGCACCCTGCCGGAGGGGAGGATCACCACCGGGAGCCTCTCCACCACCATGGACACCTCCCGGATGAGTTGTGAGTAGTCTCCCTTGGACCATGGGTCCATGACCAGTAGCTATGTGATGTTCTCCTCCCCTTCTTGTGCTTCACTAATTAGACCTCGTGAGCTGCCCTACATGATCGAGGCACATATGTAATCCTTATGCTGTTGCTATGTTGAGTTTGCTGGGATCCGATGGATTGTGAGATTATGTTCAGATTGTGTTTGAGTAATATATTTGATTTACCTCTTTTATATTTATGTTCGTAAGTAATTCTTGCATGTTCTCCGTTGCTATTTATTGCTTTGGCCAAGTAGTAGGTAGTGACTCCAAGAGGGAACATTATGCTTGATTGTGGGTTCATGCCCCTCGATGACTAGCTTGAGTGACAGAAACATGAGTTTAGGGGATGTGCTGTTGCCACAAGGGGGAAAACAACGGTGCTTGTGCCCGCGGGTGCAAGGATTGTTTACTTTACGCAAAGTTCTTTTAATGCAGTTGTCTGTTGCTTTGAGTTTACACTATGGGTGGGACTCGCAACTTAATACCAGCGAGATGTTCTGGATAGATATCTCAAGGTGGATGATTAGTAGTAGATGCAGATGGATTTCGGTCTACTTGCCTTGGCGTACCGCCCATGCTTTGAACCTCTACCTTTCTTGCAACATAGTTAGCATTGGTTTGCGCACATAATTCTGTCAATTGACCAGCTGTAATTCGTTTACCTCACATAGCTGTTTTATCGTCTTTTGGGAGAGAGACATCACTAGTGAACATCATGGGACCCTGGTCCATATTACCATCACTGATCACATCCGCTATTTACTTTCCGCTTTTACTTACTATTTGCAGCAATACCTATCACTATTATCACTTGCGTTTGATCCTTTGTAAACGACAAGGCCGGAGGGATTGACAACCTCTCTGTACTCGTTGGGAGCAAAGTTATTTGTATCTGTGTGCAGGTCCACGTTGATTGCTAATATCCGGCGCCGTTAGCAGTTGACACCTTCTTGTTGAAACTGGGAGTCTCAGGGGAAATCGATCCTTGGTATCTTTGCCAAGGGAAAACTTCCGCTACACTGCATCTCAAACCTTCCACTTGGGGTAACCAACGAGGGGCGAGAAGCCATCAAGCAAAGTTTTCTGGCGCCGTTGCCGGGGACTCCACTCTTCAAGATAGGGGAGTTGCACGCTATCTTTTACCTTTGCTTTTTAGTCTTGTTAGTTTACCTTTCAGTTTTGCTTTAGTATCTTTTATCGAAAATCACAAAAATAGTTATCTTGCTTGCTTGCTACTATGGGTTCCACCGAGAACACCAAGTTGTGTGACTTCACTAGTCATAACAACGATGACTTTATCTGCACACCTATCACTACACCTGCCACTTCAGCACCTTCGTATGAAATTAAACCTGCTTTACTGAATCTAGTTATGAAAGATCAATTCTCCGGTGCTGGAGATGATGCTGCTTTACACTTAAACAACTTTGTTGAACTTTGTGATATGCAAAAGTACCAAGAAATAGATGGTAACATTGTTAAGCTTAAGCGTTTTCCTTTCTCCTTGAGAGGAGGAGCTAAAATTTGGTTTCAATCTTTGCCTAGAAATAGCATAGATTCATGGGACAAGTGCAAAGATGCTTTTATTGGAAAATACTATCCACCTACTAAAATTATCCAACTAAGAAGTAACATAATGAATTTTAAACAATTGGATAATGAACACGTTGCCCAAGCTTGGGAACGTATGAAATCTCTTGTCAAGAACTGCCCTACTCATGGTTTGACTACTTGGATGGTTATCCAAACTTTTTATGCAGACCTGAACTTTACCTCGCGGAACTTGTTAGATTCGGCCGCGGGAGGAACCTTTATGTCAACTACACTTGGTGCTGCCACGAAGCTTCTCGATGAGATGATGACCAATTATTCCCAATGGCACACCGAACGCGCTCCAATAGGTAGGAAGGTAAACTCTGTCGAGGAGATTTCCTCCCTAAATGAAAAAGTTGACTTGATCATGTCTCTACTTTCGAAGCAATCTTCTGTTGATCCTCGTGATGTTCCTTTGAATTCTTTGATTGCTCAAGAACAAGTAGATGTGAACTTTATCTCTAGAAACAATTTTAATAACAATGCTTATAGGAGTGATTTTGGTAGCAATCCTAGACCGTTCCCCTCTAATTCTTATGGGAACAACAATGCTTATCCTAACACCAAGAACTCCACTACTGAACTAGAGATTATGCTTAAAGATTTCATCACTACCCAAAAAGCCTTCAATAAGAGTGTAGAAGAAAAACTAAACAAACTAGATGATCTCTCTTCGAAGGTAGACAATTTAGCTCATGAGGTAGAATTGCTTAAAATTAGAACTTCTCCTCTTGAGGAGAGGAAGGTCACTCCTATGAATGCTATTCAAGTGCAAATTAATGAAAACATTAGGATGTTGGCTAAACTTAAAGAGAGATGGGCTAGAGAAAGGGAGGAAGAAGATAGAATTAAGAGCCTTCCTACCCACCACACTGTTGCTAATATCCAAGTTGTTGAGGATATCCAAACTCTTAGCACCCAATGCACTCCTGGTCCCAATGGACCTATTAATGGTGATGCTATGACCATAGAAACTACCAAACAAGTGAGCCTAAAGGACACCACTACCACTTTACTTGATAGTAGTGACCTTGATTTTGATAATTGCACTCTTACCGAAGTTATTGATTTCCTTCACAAGATGTCTAGAGATCCCCGCACTAGCACGCTTAACCTTGCCTTCACAGAGCATATCACTAATGCTCTCATCAAAGCTAGGGAGGAGAAACTTAGAGTAGAAGCCTCCATACCTAGAAAGCTAGAAGATGGTTGGGATCCTATGATTAAAATTAAGTTGAATAACTTCTCTTGTTATGCTTTATGTGATGTTGGAGCTAGTACCACCGTTATGCCCAAAATAATATATGATATGCTTAAATTGAAACCTTTTGATTCTTGTTCTTTTGGTGTTCGTCTCGTTGATTCTTCCGTAAAGAAACCTTTGGGGAGGATCGACGATGTTCTTATCATTGTCAATGACAATTATGTTCCCGTTGATTTTACTATTATGGACATTGAATGTGAACCTTCGTGTCCAATTATTTTGGGACGTCCTTTTCTATGCACCGTTGGTGCTATCATTGACATGAAAGAGGGGAATATAAAATTCCAATTTCCTCTCAAGAAAGGGATGGAACACTTCCCTCGAAAGAAGATTAAGTTACCTTTTGAGTCCGTTATACGGGCTAGCTATTCTTTTACTCTTGATAAAACTTGATCTTTTTGCATTATGCCTAGCTTAAAGGCATAAAAGAAAGCGCTTTTGGGAGGCAGCCCACATGAATAAAATTTTATTTTGCTTTTGTTGTGTCTTGATGTTGTTACTACAGTAGCATCATCATTGTATCTTTGCTTTTCAACTTTGTGCCAAGTGTAGCCTCTGATTGCAAGAAAGTTCGAAAGTTGTGACGTGCTGTCCAGGAAACAGATTCTGTCCTTGGATAGAAAAATTCGTATAAAATCAGCAGATCATCTTTTTGGTCTGAATTGTTTTGACAGCGTGCTCTATACAATTGTCTTTCGGGCGTCTGTTCTGAGTTTTTTTATTAGAGTTGCAGAAGTGCCCCGAAAAAATCATTTACTACCTGCTGTTCTGTTTTTCACAGATTCTGTCCTGTTTTGCCTTTCCTTCATCTTGCAAACCTTGAGCTTGCTTTTTCTTTGCAAAAACCTTTTGGCAATCTTGAGAAACAGTAGACCTTCAAGAATATCCTTATTTCCAGCAAGGAACAATTATTTTATTATGGGTACTAACCTCGCTAATCAGATTATGATGAGTTATGTATGAATGGAGTTTTCAAGTGTGCGAGGGAAGATGATAAAAAGATTCAGGAGTGTCAAACGCTCAAGCTTGGGGATGCCCCCATGCAGCCCCAAGAAATATTCAAGGAGACTCAAGCGTCTAAGCTTGGGGATGCCCCCGTGCGTCCCCTTCTCCATCAACATTATCAGTTCGTCTTTCGTTCCACTATATTTTTATCACTTCATGTGTTATGTGCTATGCTTGGAGCGTCTTGCTTTTAGTTTCCTTTTTAGTTTTCTTTAGCTTTTCATAACGAGTCGGCACTCAGCTTTCTTTTGTGTGGGAGAGAAACACGCTCCACTTCAACCTAGAACATAACATAGAATTTTCATGTCTATCTTTGCTGTGTGTGTTCTTTGTCTTTCAATAGCTACTATCATGCTTAGCTCTTATATTTCATGCTTATCTTTTTAAAGAGCTTTTGTTTAGTTGGTTGCTTGAACTCTCTTTATTTATCATGATTATCTTATTAAGAGAGTTTGCTTCTGTTTCATTGGTTGATATGTCTATAATAAAAATGCTACGTGCATAATGGTGCTTAGTAGTTCATGTTTTCTTATGGTTAGTCTCAAATAGCTGGGGGGTTCCCAATGTGTTATTGGAGTACCAACATGATTTTTTTGCCTATGATGTGGTATGGTTTAGTAATATCTTCCTTCAAGAATTTATTTTGATTGACTTGGCGTATGCTCACGCATATTTAAGACTGTAAAGAAAGTCTGTCAAGCCTTGATGATCTTTTGTTTCTGAGTAGCGATATAACTTCCATGCCTGATTCAATGTTGCTTTGTCGCTCTGCATGATTATGACCGTCATTGCTCTCTTAGTTGGTCGCTCCCAGTCTTTTGCTAACCTCCACGTGTACTAAGCGGACTGACTGCTTGTGCATCCCAAATCCTTTAAACCAGTTATGCCATATGAGTCCACCATACCTTCCTATACATGGTATTTATCTGCCATTCCTAACGGAGACTTTCATGTACCATCTCGAAATTATTCAAAAAATGCATTTCTGTTTTGTGCCTCTGTTTTAAGTTCATGAGGAAGTAGTAGTTAATTCATGATCTTTTTAAGTTGGACAAGCTTCACCCCGGGATTGCATGTCTAATGTGCAAACCCATAATACGAGAAGGAACTGGCAAAGAGTGCGCCCGGCTCAAAAATAATATAACAAACAAACCCTCCTTCACGCTTTGTTCATGAGAAATCAGAAAACTTTGGCAGTGATAAACAAAGGAGATTAAGAGGATGTGATCGTCCTCATTCGGGAGCCGTTTCTCGAAACTTGTCCATCTCAAGAAGTGATTGAGTTGTCTGCTAGCATTCGTTGACGAAACATGCATATCCAAAAATAATATTATTACCTATGTTTTTTAAAAACCAAGAGCTCTGGTACATGTTTTGTCTTTGTTTCCGACTACGGGTTTTCAACCTTGCCAACAAAAGCCACGGTTCGAGAGTCTCCACCTTCTTTTAAAGCACCAACTACTCAGAGCATGATTGTCATTCTGAGTGTAATGTGCATTGTCCCAAAGTAGCATTGTCTTTTGCATGATTGTGATATCGTTTATTCTGAAATCATTGTATCTAGTCATCACTTAAACCTTGGAGGTGCCCCTGCATTTATGTTTTGCTTCACTAAAGGGGGCAAGCGGGATATCACTTTATCATATTTGCACACCATGCTCATTACAAATCTATTTGATGTTTCAGTATCATATTGTAAAACTTTCAGTTCTTTGTGATTTTCTCATGAGGCAACTTAATTACTACAGATTCATTGTCTCGGTAAGCTTTTGTCATGTGACTATGAAAAAGTCCTATATGGTTAATAGCATGTCACCACAGAAATTATTCTTGTTATCATTTACCTACTCGAGGACGAGCAGGAATTAAGCTTGGGGATGTTGATACGTCCAAAACGTATCTATAATTTCTGCTTACTCCATGCCTCTTTTGGGTGATATTGCTATGATATTTATACACTTTCATACACTTTTGATCATATTTGTACTAACCTATTAACTCAGTGCACCCCAGTGCCAGTTTCTGTTTTCTGCTGTTTTTGTATTTCAGGTTTTCCCATTACGAAAACTGCCAGAAAAATCCCGGAAAAATTATATTAAAAATCAGCGTTCCAGAAGCTTCCCGGCAGCCGAAGTAGGGCCAGAGGGGGGCCACCAGGGCTCCAGGCGCCCTGGTGGCGCGGCCCCCCCTGGCCGCGCCGGGG
>LR738711.1:828173604-828293042 GCA_902687465.1 Secale cereale | reverse complement strand
GGGGGGGGGGGGGGCGCCTGGGCCTCCCAGGCCTCCGCTGATGCCCCCCTTTGGCATATATTTAACACGCGTCCCGAAACCCTCGAGACGGGACCCTTTTTCGCGATCTCATCTCTGTTCCGCCGCCGCCGCGCTTCCAAGATCAGGAGCACCAGGAGAACTCTTCCCGGCACCCTGCCGGAGGGGAGGATCACCATCGGGAGCCTCTCCACCACCATGGACGCCTCCCGGATGAGTTGTGAGTAGTCTCCCTTGGACCATGGGTCCATGACCAGTAGCTATGTGATGTTCTCCTCCCCTTCTTGTGCTTCACTAATTAGACCTCGTGAGCTGCCCTACATGATCGAGGCACATATGTAATCCTTATGCTGTTGCTATGTTGAGTTTGCTGGGATCCGATGGATTGTGAGATTATGTTCAGATTGTGTTTCAGTAATATATTTGATTTACCTCATTTATATTTATGTTCGTAAGTAATTCTTGCATGTTCTCCGTTGCTATTTATTGCTTTGGCCAAGTAGTAGGTAGTGACTCCAAGAGGGAACATTATGCTTGATTGTGGGTTCATGCCCCTCGATGACTAGCTTGAGTGACAGAAACATGTGTCTAGGGGATGTGCTGTTGCCACAAGGGGGAAAACAACAGTGCTTGTGCCCACGGGTGCAAGGATTGTTTACTTTACGCAAAGTTCTTTTAATGCAGTTGTCTGTTGCTTTGAGTTTACACTATGGGTGGGACTCGCAACTTAATACCAGCGAGATGTTCTGGATAGATATCTCAAGGTGGATGATTAGTAGTAGATGCAGATGGATTTCGGTCTACTTGCCTTGGCGTACCGCCCATGCTATGAACCTCTACCTTCCTTGCAACATAGTTAGCATTGGTTTGCGCACATAATTCTGTCAATTGCCTAGCTGTAATTCGTTTACCTCACATAGCTGTTTTATCGTCTTTTGGGAGAGAGACATCACTAGTGAACATCATGGGACCCCGGTCCATATTACCATCACTGATCACATCCGCTATTTACTTTCCGCTTTTACTTACTATTTGCAGCAATACCTATCACTATTATCACTTGCGTTTGATCCTTTGTAAACGACAAGGCCGGAGGGATTGACAACCTCTCTGTACTCGTTGGGAGCAAAGTTATTTGTATCTGTGTGCAGGTCCACGTTGATTGCTAATATCTGGCGCCGTTAGCAGTTGACACCTTCTTGTTGAAACTGGGAGTCTCAGGGGAAATCGATCCTTGGTATCTTTGCCAAGGGAAAACTTCCGCTACACTGCATCTCAAACCTTCCACTTGGGGTAACCAACGAGGGGCGAGAAGCCATCAGTGTACACATCACAACGATTCCCAATAAGGAAATGTCTCCAAGTTTTGAGTGCATGCACCACAGCTGCTAACTCCAAATCATGCGTCGCATAATTCAACTCGTGCGGTCGCAGTTGACGAGATGCATAAGAAACAACTCTTCCATCCTGCATGAGTACTCCTCCAAGTCCTAAGCGTGAAGCATCGCAACACACTTGGAAATCCTTGCGTATATCGGGCAAGATCAGCACTGTGGTTGTCGTCAAACGTTTCTTCAACTCCTGGAAACTTTCTTCGCACTCTTCAGTCCAATGAAACTTTGTCTCTTTCTTCAACAATGTCGTCATCAATTTTGCAATCTTGGAGAAATTTTCTATGAATCTCCGGTAATATCCCGCGAGTCCAAGAAAACTACGGATCTCTCCAACTAAAGTGGGTGCCAACTACTCAGTGACTGCCTGTACCTTGACAGGTTCCACTGATATACCTTCTCCTGATATAACATGCCCTAAGAATCCAACTTCCTTCAACCAAAACTCGCATTTGCTAAATTTGGCGTACAACTGATGTTCTCTGAGCTTCTCCAGAACCAAACGCAAATGCTCTGCGTCTTCCTCTTCGTTCTTCGAGTACACCGAAATATCATCAATGAATACCACGACAAACTTATCCAAGAACTCCATGAACACCTTATTTCACCATACTCATGAAATAGGCAGGGGCATTAGTCAATCCAAATGACATAACTGTATACTCATATAGCCCATACCTTGTGGTGAAGGCTGTCTTAGGTATATCCTTCTCTTGGATCTTCAACTGGTGGTATCCTGATCGTAGATCGATCTTGGATAATACTTTAGCTCCTTGAAGTTGGTCGAACAAATCATTGATCATCGGCAGCGGGTACTTATTCTTTATCGTCACTTCATTCAGTGCCCGATAATAAACGACCATCCTTAAAGATCCATCTTTCTTCTCGACCAAAAGCACTGGGCTCCCCATAGTGATGAACTCCCGTGAATAAATCCTTTCTCCAATAACTCCTTAATCTGCTTCTTGATCTCCTCCAGATCATTGGCTGGCATCCGATACGGTCTCTTTGATATTGGTCCGGTGCCAGGCAATAGCTCAATTAAAAACTCAATATCCCTATCCGGCGGCATGCCTGGTAGCTCCTCTGGAAACACATCCGGGTAATCCTTTACTACGGGCACTTCCTCTTGAACGACTCCCGTGAGAGAATGCACTTGTGTCCTTCTAGGCGAATGCCTAGACACATACTTGATCCTTTTTCCCTCCGGGGTGGTAAGCAAAATAGACTTACTGGCACAATCGATGTTTCCTCCATACATCGATAGCCAATCCATACCTAGTATCACATCCAATCCTTGTGACTACAAAACTATCAGGTCTGAGGGGAAAACATGGCGTCTGAAAACATCCTTGATGTGCCATATACTCTGCTCCTGGGGAACTTACTAACATGGGGGTCTTAAGAACTTGGGTGGGCAACTTATGTCTATTTACGAATCCCCTTGAAATGTATGAATGCGATGCACCAGTATCGAAAAGAACTATTGCGGTAAATGACTTAACCAAAAACTTACGAACAACTGCATCTGGTTGCTCTTCAACCTCCTCCACGGTCACGTGGTTCACTTGTCCTTTGTTGAATGGGTTGGGCTTCTTCCCGGTGCTTCCATTGCCGTTCCCATTCTTAGCTTCAGGGCAGTCCGTGGCGTAGTGTCCATTCTTCCCACACTTGAAGCAGGTAACGTGGCTCAAATCCCTCTTGGTGGGTGTGGATGGAGTAGAGCGGTTCTGACTATTATTTACTCCATTCCCATTCCCATTCTTGGAGCCATTGTGGTTGTGAGAACTTCCTCCATTATGGGTGTGGCTTCCATGGTTATGGGTGTATCCTCCCGAGTTCGGGGTGAAACGGGGCTTCTGCTGGGCTCCAGAATTACTCATTCCTTGTCCATACTTCCTCTTGCGGCTCTCAATCTGCTGCTGCTTCTCTTCAATCATAAGAGCCTTGTCTACCAACTCCTGGTAGTTGTTGAAGGTTGCCACCATCAACTGTACGCTCATCTCATCATTCAGTCCTTCCATAAATCTCTGCTACTTCGCGGCATCTGTGGCCACATCATCCGGGGCATAACGAGATAGGGTACTAAATTCATCTACGTACTGAACCATAGTATGATTTCCTTGGCGCAAGTTGCGAAACTCTCGCTTCTTCATGCTCATAGCTCCAGTTGAGACATGGGCAGTGCGAAAAGCTTGCTGAAACTGATCCCAAGTGACATTGGCTACAGGGAAAGTGGCTGTGTAATTCTCCCACCATGCTGCTGCTGGTCCAGCCAACTGATGTGCGGCAAATCTGTAATGCCCAGGATGGAGTTATACCTCCTACGTGTCGAGGCACGACTTAAAGGCATAAGTCCATCCTAGAATGATCTCAAGTTTGGTAATCTTTGCACAACTCATGTAAAAGAGGGGATTGTAAACATAAATAGTTGGCTTACACTCGCCACGTCACAGAATTACAATTCAAGTCTCAAACATCATACATTAAGAACATCACAACCCTCTAAGGGCAAAATCCAAATGTCAAGATACCAAACTGAAATAAATAAACCACAGGCAGATCGAATCCTAGTAAGAGTCTCCACTACTGATCATCCGGGTATCGCACATAGTACCGACTACGCTCCTCGTCGTACTCCCAATCCAGCTCGGTGCCATCACCTGGATAGCTCACAGCTAGACCTGCATCTGGTGTGTGAAGTAACTGTGAGCCACAGAGGACTCAGCAATCCCGTTTCCGGGTAACAAGACTATTTAAGCCTTTGGGGGAGGATAAAGGCTGAAGAAAAGAATAAGTGTCTGCAGCAGCAACTAGCAACTAGCTTACGTGAGTGAGAGCGAGAAGAGAAAGCCTCGAATGAGAAGTGATCACGAAGTGATCCTAGCTACAAGCTCAACAATCATAACCCCTCCGTGTTCAACTCCCGAATCCCTATTCGGAAATTGACAGTCACGGAACACACGCTGGTAGTGTATTAGAAACATTGTGTCAAGTTATCTACAACCGGATATTAACAAGCTCCCATCTGCCACATAACCGCGGGCACGACTTTCGAAAGTTCATAACGCTGCAGGGGTGTTCCAACTTGACCCATTACAAGCCCACGATCCGCGGAGTCGCAACTCCAAAGTGGGAAGACCCGAGTATTCTCGGAATCCCGTGCTCAAGATATACCGAACTAAGGTAAGGCTAATCCAGCAAATCCTCCCGGCGTGTCGACACCCTGATAGTAGCCGCGCGTATCTAAGTCTCAGGACACGACCGGATGGGTGATGCTACAGGTGTATGCCAGATACCTCGGGTTGCCCCAAGGCGGCCCTGCAGGACCCCCGTTTCGGACCAACACTCATGTGGAGCACTGGCCCGGGGTTGTTGATTAAGAAAGAGGGTTAATTACTCCCTATGCAAGTTTAGTTTGTTATTAGGCAAATAGTACCAATGTTGGGACTTGCTGGAAAAGACTTAGCACTTAGCGGTTTATCGAGGGGGTCCCATACACCCCAACCGTGTTAGGAACGCATAATCAAGGAACATAACACCGGTTTATACGGTTCCTAACGGCATGAGTGGAACAAAACACCAAGCAAAAGGCTTAGCCTTCCACCCTTGCCAATATATAGATGATTTCATTTAAAGCATTTATATAGTGTGATATAACCCAACCAAACTTCAACATGAAGCAAGCATCTTCGATCTTCACCTGCAACTAGCAATGCTATAAGAAGGGCTGAGCGAAGCGTACTTAGCCAAGCAACGGTTTGCATAGGTAGGTTGGTTAAACATGGCAATTGGTTACAAGTAGGAGGCTGACAAGAAGATCATGGGCATCGAGGCAAAAACTATAGATCGAGACTACTAGCAATAGGCAAAGATAGTAATGTTATCGGGGTTCGGTCATCTTGCCTGAAGAGAAGTCGTTCGGATCGTAAGAAGGGTCCTCGTGCTCAACCTCGTTGGAAACCTCATGCTCGTACTCGATCTCGGTCTCGGCTTCCGGCTCTAAACAGAACAATCACACCAAGCACCAATCAACAAGATGCAATGCGCACTCGAAAAAGATGAATGCATGATGGATGCACTAAGGATGCACACGGAGCATGGAAAATAGCACTCAAGCAAAACACCTCAAAACATGATAACAATCTGATATTATTAATCTACACAGAAAATCAATCAAGTTTCATGTAAGATTCGCTGAAATCGGAGTTACGGGCTAAAAGTTATGCCCGAAACAAGAAATGAGCGAAAGCTGAAAATTACAGCAACATAGCAACTTCGGAGCTCAAAATAATTGAGCTACAACATTCTAATATCATGGCAAAGGACATGAACACAAACTAGACATATACTACAACAACTAAGTCCAAAGGTGCACCCCCAACGGAGTCACGGATCAATAGCAATGATCTTGGACATATTGAACTTGACAATAAAATTCTGGCAGCAGAATTTTATTGAAACTTTGGAGCAAAAGATAAACATGCTACAGCCACTTAAATAGACATGTGAGGATATGAATGGAAAGACAACAATATATACTACAAGGAACAATCAAGATCCACTCCAAAACTATCATGCTTTGTCCTAGAACATCACATGAACATGGCATCGGAACGTTACAGATTTCAGACTTAGTGAAAAACCACTAAGTCCTAAAACAGCAATTTCATCATGGCATCTAAAAGAGCATGTTTAAGTCACCTCGAAACTAAACATGGCAAGTGGTAAGCACCTCATCAAAGTTCACACGAAGGTGATTCCGAAACACACAAGCATGCATCATAGAGGTGAACACAACGATTGCAACGAGCTCAACAAGATGGCATTTCATAACAAGTGAAATAACATCACAGCCACATGGCACTTTGCAACGATGATAACAAGGCAAGAATAAATCTATCATGCTACCTAGCACATACAACACGTAGAGCATGGCAAGACGAACACGTGGACATGTCATTTGCATCATTCGGACAAACGAGCTAAAAGATATCACATGGCAAAGATGACATAAAAACATCACATAGCAGCAGTTTATATCATGATGCACTCTCGCAACAGCAAAACGAGCACCTAGACGACTCCTAACATGCATGACAACAACAGATGAAACGTAGTGCACGATCCCACGAACGACTGGACATGCTATTTGCGCGAATCGGAGCAACACACTAAAAGTTATGGCAGTTTGAAAAAGGCATCAGACACAAAATTACTGGGGACTTAGGATATTTAGAAGCAACCTCAGGCAGATCTGGAGAGAAACAACAACGGGCCCGGGGCGGTGGTGGATCTGGCCCAGTTGGCTGCTGCGGCCCGATCCGGAGGCGAGAACTGGGCCTCGGCCCTTGCGGTGGCGCGGCTGGAGGCGGAGGGCGGCCTGGCCCGGATCTGAAGGCGGCGGCCCGGGGTGAGGCGACGGCGGCGAGCGGCCCAGCCGTGGGGCCTGGCGCTGCGGGAGTGGGCCGGGGCGGCTTGCGCGGCACGGATCTGGCGCCGCCTGGCGGCCACGGTGCGCCGCGGGAGGCCGAAGGGAGGCGGTGCCCAAGCGAGTGGGTCGGCCCACGGAGGCAGCCTGAGGCCTCGCGCGGGATCCCGTGAGGCGAGGGAGGCCGGCGTACGGGCCGGAGGCGCTGGCGCGGGGCGATGAAGGCCGGTCGATCGGGCGCTGGGGATGCCTGGGCCGGTCGATCGCTGGATCGGTGGGGCGACGCGGTCGGTGTTGACTTTGGACGAGGGAGGTGATCGGGGAAGTGGTCCCGCAGGTTGGGCTCCAGGCGCGGGAGGCTGCTGGATCGAGCCAGCCGGCTCGGCCTGCGGACGGATCGAAGCGGCCAAGTGGTCCTGCGGTCGAGGCCGGATGGGATCGAAGCTTCGAGCTGCGGCTGGCGGCGGCTTTCCTTCGTGGATTTGGCCAAGTGGCAGAGAGGGGCTGGCCAGATCCGAAAATTGAGGGGAAGAGGGTGGAGAAGAAGCTAGATGCCCAAAAAATAGACTAGGGGTCTATATATATAGCAGGTAGCTAGGGTTAGGGGATTTGGGGGTGTTTGGAGCCCTCCGATCGCGATCCGACGGATCCGATCGCGGGGGTAGTTTAAAAGGGCCTAGGAGAAGATAAAAGACTGCAGTAGGGGTGTTTCTGGGACACAAAGTAACGACACTTTGGACCCACACGAACAACGGATGGGATAGCCAACGGAGTCCAAACGCGACGAGATTTGAGAGGCGGGTTGCACACAACAAAACAACAACACACACAACAACCTCGCGGCCCACCGGTAACGTTACACGCCCAAACAACAAAGTAGGTCTACGGGACGTCACGGACACGTGAGGGAGCTCCGGAACGCGAAACGAACAACGGGAAGGAACACGTGGAACCGGATGCAACCGACAACACAAATGCAATGCAATGCACATGTCTACATGATATGAATGAATGCCACACACTCACACAACAAAACGACGAAACCCGAAAGACAAAGAACCCGGAATGGAAATAGATGAAGCCGGAGATATATTATATACCCAAAAGGAAAGTATTACATCCGGGGCATTACAAACTCTCCTCTACTACAAAAAGATCTCGTCCCGAGATCTAGGACTGGAAAAAGGAAGGGTACTCGGAACGAAGATGATCTTCTCGTTCCCAGGTAGCTTCTCGGTCGGTGTGATGTGACCACTTGACTTTCAGAAATTTGATGGACTTGTTGCGGGTCTTGCGTTCGGTTTCTTCGAGAATTGCAACGGGATGCTCTAGGTAGGGCAGGTCTTGTTGAAGATCAATCTCTTCAAACGGAATCATGCGCTCAGGTGCCTTGAAGCATTTGCGAAGTTGAGACACATGGAAGACATCATGAACATTTGCGAAGTTGGGAGGGAGCTCAAGTTGATAGGCTAGATCGCCTCTTTTGCCAAGAATCTTGAAAGGCCCGACGTATCTAGGAGCAAGCTTTCCTTTGATACCGAATCTTTGGGTGCCTTTCATCGGAGACACACGGAGATAGACGTGATCATCGATGTTGAATGCCAAATCACGATGCTTGCCATCATAGTAGCTCTTCTGACGCGACTGAGCGACCTTGAGATTCTCACGTATGACTTTGCACATTTCTTCGGCTTCTGAGATCAAGTCATTGCCAAGAAGTTGGCGTTCGCCTGTTTCTGACCAGTTGAGAGGGGTACGGCACTTTCTGCCATAGAGGATTTCAAACGGTGCTTTGCCTGCACTTGCTTGAAAGCTGTTGTTGTAAGAGAACTCGGCAAATGGAAGGCAGTCTTCCCATTTCATGCCAAAGGAGATGACACAGGCTCTGAGCATGTCTTCTAGAATCTGATTCACATGCTCGACTTGAGCACTAGTCTGAGGGTGAAAAGCAGTGCTGAACCTGATCTTAGTGCCCATGGCGGACTGAAAGGAGTCCCAGAACCTTGATGTGAACAAGCTTCCACGGTCTGAGGATATAACTTGAGGAATGCCATGTAGGGACACAATTCTGGAAGTGTACAGCTCTGCAAGTTGAGCTGCATTGATTGATTCTTTGACTGGAAGAAAGTGAGCGACTTTGGTAAGCTTGTCAATCACCACAAAGATAGCATCATTTCCTCGCTTGGATTTAGGAAAGCCAGTGACGAAGTCCATTTCAATGTGGTCGAACTTCCACTCAGGAATAGGAAGAGGTTGGAGAAGACCGGCTGGACGTTGATGTTCCGCTTTCACTCTTCTGCAAACATCACATTCATTCACGAATTGGGCAATCTCCCTTTTCATGCGTGTCCACCAGTAAGATTGCTTGAGGTCTTGATACATATTGGAACTGCCAGGATGAATGGAAAGGAGAGAATCATGAGCTTCTTCCATTATGAGCTTCCTGAGATCACCTTTGGGAACAACGAGTCTGTCCTCGAAGAACAAGGTATCTCTCTCATCAACACAGAAGCACTTGTATTTCGGAATGCCCTTTGCAATAGCATGTTTCACCTTCTTCACCACGGTATCACTGAGCTGGGCCTCACGAACTTGATCTTCCAAGGTAGGAGCAATTTGGAGATTTGCAAGAAAACCCTGTGGAACAACTTGAAGGTTGAGTTTCCTGAATGCTTCACAAAGCTCAGGCTGGCACGGCTTGATAAGAAGGCTGTTGCAATATGCCTTTCTGCTCAAAGCATCTGCAATCACATTCGCCTTGCCAGGAGTGTATTCAATGCTGGGATTATACTCTTGGATCATTTCAACCCAACGAGTCTGACGGAGGTTCAGATGCGGCTGTGTGAAGATGTACTTCAAGCTCTTGTGATCAGTGAAGATGTCGACCTTTCTGCCCAACAACAGATGTCTCCACGTGATCAAAGCATGTACCACAGCTGCTAGCTCGAGATCATGTGTGGGATAGTTCTTCTCACTTGGCTTCAGCTGACGATAAGTGTATGCCACAATTCTCTTATCTTGCATAAGCACACCACCAAGACCTTGAAGAGAAGCATCACAGAATACTTCATAGGGCTTGGATTCATCTGGAGGAGTTAGAACTGGAGCAGAGACAAGCTTTTCTTTGAGAGTTTTGAATGCCACTTCACACTCTGGAGACCAAAAGTATTTGACATTCTTCTGAAGCAGGTTGGAAAGAGGCTTGGCAATCTTGGAGAAGTTCTCAACGAACCTTCTGCAATAGCTGGCAAGACCCAGAAAACTGCGGAGCTGCTTGACGTTCTGAGGAGCTTCCCAGTTGACAATTGCTTCAACTTTCTCGGGATTAACCGCAATACCGTCAGCCGAGATGATGTGGCCCAGGTACAAAACCTTATCGAGCCAAAACTCGCACTTGGAGAACTTAGCATAGAATTTATGCTCTCGGAGTCGATCAAGAACCAGACGTAAGTGCTTTTCGTGATCTTCTTCATTCTTGGAAAACACCAGAATATCATCCAGATACACAAGCACAAACTCGCCAGTATAGGGGTTGAAGATGTAATGCATCATCCTTGAAAAGGTAGGAGGAGCATTGGCGAGACCGAAGGACATGACGGTATACTCGTATGAACCGTAGCTCGTTCTGAAGGCCGTCTTGGGAATGTCTTCCTCGCGAATGCGAATTTGATGATAGCCCATTCGGAGGTCAAGCTTAGAGAACACTTTAGCTCCTTTGAGCTGCTCAAAGAGTTCGTTGATGTTGGGGAGCGGATACTTGTTCTTAATCGTCTTCTTGTTCAATGGCCGGTAATCAACACAGAGACGCTCCGTGCCATCTTTCTTCTTGACAAATAAGACACCACAGCCCCACGGAGATGTACTAGGCCTGATGAGACCCATACTCTCCTGCTTATCAAGCTGCTTCTTCAATTCCTTCAATTCGTCGGGAGAGAGCTTGTACGGACGCCGGCATGCTGGCTCAGTACCCGGCTCGAGTTCAATGACAAACTCCACCTGACGGTGTGGAGGCATGCCTGTAAGTTCTTCAGGAAAGACGTCTTGATATTCGTTCACCACCGGAATTTGAGATATGGCATTAATTTCGCCCTTATCATTGAGAGAGAAAAGCCGGATAGTGTTATCCCTGGAGGCGAAGATAATCACATCATCATCAGAATGAGTCATCTTGACTTCCTTTTGAGCACAATCAATGTGAGCATCATGCTGAGAAAGCCAATCCATTCCGAGGATGAGGTCGATGTCAGAATTACCAAGAATCACCGGTGAAGCCAAGAATCGATAATCGCCCATGCGAATAGAAACATTCGGAGCATATATACCGGAATGCATTCGTCTCCTCGGAGAAACAACTGATAACTCCCTTGGCAAGCTTTTGATGTCAACATTATACTTGGATGCAAATGGTTGAGACATGAAAGAGCATGAAGCACCCGAATCAAATAACACTTTAGCTGGAAAAGAGTTAACTGGAAGGTTACCCAAAATGACATCAGAAGAAGTCTCCGCTTGTGCTGCATTCATCAGATTGACCCTTGCAGCCTTTGGATCATGCCTGACAATAGCTGAACTCACAGGTGGAGGAGGAGGAAGACGCTTCGGATTCGGACATCTGTTGGCATAATGACCCTTCTGGCCACACTTGTTGCACACCACTTCAGAGAGAGGACGGAAATGAGAGCCACTTGACTTGGAGCCTTGAGACTGAAACTGATTCTTCGACTTGATGCTCGGGTTGGGTGGGTGGGAGAAACCACGACCACTAGAGTTCTTGTTGTTGGAGTTGTTGGAGTTGTTGGTGTTGTTGGAGTTGTTGTACGGAGCTCAAATCACTGGAGGAGGAGGAAGCCAGAATTTCTGATGCTTCGAGACCAACTGAGACGATGAGGAAGAGTGAACGGCATCTCGAATTCTCTTCTTAGAAGCCTCCATCTTAAGTTGAGCTGCTTCTTGTTTCAAAGCCATGTTATAGAACTTGTCGAATTCATCGGGCTCGAACAAGGTGAGAGCAAGCTGAAGTTCATCTTTGAGACCTCCACGGAACTGGTAGATTTTACTCTTGGCATCAGGAATGTCTTGCTTAGCATAGCGAGCGAGGTTTTGGAACTTGACATTATACTGATAGACTGTCATGGAGCCCTGCTTCAGGTTGCGGAATTGCTCACGCATGCCCTCGATGACACTTGTTGGAATGTGGTGCGAACGGAAATCCTTGCATAAATTCTCCCAAGAGATCACTTGACCTGGCCTGGAGTCTTTGTACTGCTGCCACCAATCAGCTGCTTGATCTTTCAGTTGGAAGGCTGCAAACTTCACATAATCATCTTCCTTCACGTTACTGCACTCAAAATGCTTCTTGATATCGGTTAGCCAATCTTCAGCATCGAGAGGGTCGAGACAGTAACTGAAAGCTTTAGGATTGTTGGCCAAGAACTGGTTGAGAGTAGCATGGTGCTGCTGGTTGAAGAAGTTGCCTTGGTTCCCTGGAACACCCTGATTAGCTTGAATAGCTTGCATCTGCTGCATCATCTGCATCATCAACTGGGTGTTCTGAGCTGTAGTATGCATAATTGCTCTCCAAGCCTCAGGCGGAGGAGGAGGGGAAGGAGGATGTTCTGGGACCTCTTCCACCTCTGGGTTAGCGTTGGGAACCTTTTTCGGAGCCATCCTGTAAGAGATGACCACGAATCAGCAATTGATTGACAAAAGGTATAAGCTGAATCAATGGCATGAATTGCAACAAGTCTTCACAATAATCATTCGAACAATAAGAATGAATGAAATCATTCGAACAAGAGGAACGAATGAAATTCTCAGTTAAATGATAACATCAATCTTCACGAGAAGCCACATAGGGGACAAAAGGATAAAATAAGAAAAACAACAAGGTACGGATGGGAACAAACACAAGAGAGGAGTTTCGTTCTAACATCTTTGTGCTGAAAGCATATGAACGCGTTACGAAAAGGTTTTGCAATCCCCGGATCAGCATAGCCAAGGACCCTTTAAGATGCAACTCCTGATAGTAACATCGGTCATATAACCCCTTCACTCAATGTAGAACCCCGAACTCACTAACCTGCATTCGTTGGAAGAATGCCTACGATCTACTGGATAAGCCCACCTATAGATTTCCGAAAGATTCCAGTTATGCAATCAGGTGTTGGGGATACACGGGAAGCACCGCGCAATCAACTCTAACCTACATCCAGGTGTATCCATCCTTCAACACATAACCAGTCTTTCTCGGAAACTGTGTACCTCAGACCTTCGAAAAGCATCCACTATAACAAGCTATGGCAATACTCCCGAACTACCTCCCCAGTACTGGGTGATGTCGGGGTTATCTTGCCACTGGCCGTATAGGAGAGATTTTCGATGTCGGCCATCTTAAGTATTTAGTACTGCCGCGATATGCTTGTGACAACAATACCCCGAAGCTCAACTCCCCGGGAACAGGAGGCATCGAGAACAATATCCTTGTCACAAGAACATCGAAACAATCCCAGAATACTCGCGGGATTCCTAAAAAAAAATTTGGTGCAATTTTTGAAGATAGGAGAGACAAGAGTAGTCGTCAGGAGTCCTCACCAGAGAGAAAGGGGATGAGAAGCAAAGAAATCCTACTCTCCGATATAATATAGGACTCAAAATGTTTTCAGTGGGTGCCTAGACTCGACCGTCAACGATTCGATCAAACAGTGGGGGCTCCTAGGTCGGAGAAGGCTCTGAATACCAACTTGTAATGCCCAGGATGGAGTTATACCTCCTACGTGTCGAGGAACGACTTAAAGGCATAAGTCCATCCTAGAATGATCTCAAGTTTGGTAATCTTTGCACAACTCATGTAAAAGAGGGGATTGTAAACATAAATAGTTGGCTTACACTCGCCACGTCACAGAATTACAATTCAAGTCTCAAACATCATACATTAAGAACATCACAACCCTCTAAGGGCAAAATCCAAATGTCAAGATACCAAACTGAAATAAATAAACCACAGGCGGATCGAATCCTAGTAAGAGTCTCCACTACTAATCATCCGGGTATCGCACATAGTACCGACTACGCTCCACGTCGTACTCCCAATCCAGCTCGGTGCCATCACCTGGATAACTCATAGCTGGACCGGCATCTGGTGTGTGAAGTAACTGTGAGCCACAGAGGACTCAGCAATCCCGTTTCCGGGTAACAAGACTATTTAAGCCTTTGGGGGAGGATAAAGGCTGAAGAAAAGAATAAGTGTCTGCAGCAGCAACTAGCAACTAGCTTACGTGAGTGAGAGCAAGAAGAGAAAGCCTCGAACGAGAAGTGATCACGAAGTGATCCTAGCTACAAGCTCAACAATCATAACCCCTCCGTGTTCAACACCCGAATCCCTATTCGGAAATTGACAGTCACGGAACAAACGCTGGTAGTGTATTAGAAACATTGTGTCAAGTTATCTACAACCGGATATTAACAAGCTCCCATCTGCCACATAACCGCGGGCACGGCTTTCGAAAGTTCATAACCCTGCAGGGGTGTTCCAACTTGACCCATTACAAGCCCACGATCCGCGGAGTCGCAACTCCAAAGTGGGAAGACCCGAGTATTCTCGGAATCCCGTGCTCAAGATATACCGAACTAAGGTAAGGCTAATCCAGCAAATCCTCCCGGCGTGTCGACACCCTGATAGTAGCCGCGCTATCTAAGTCTCAGGACACGACCGGATGGGTGATGCTACAGGTGTATGCCAGATACCTCGGGTTGCCCCAAGGCGGCCCTGCAGGACCCCCGTTTCGGACCAACACTCATGTGGAGCACTGGCCCGGGGTTGTTGATTAAGAAAGAGGGTTAATTACTCCCTATGCAAGTTTAGTTTGTTATTGGGCAAATAGTACCAATGTTGGGACTTGCTGGAAAAGACTTAGCACTTAGCGGTTTATTGAGGGGGTCCCATACACCCCAACCCTGTTAGGAACGCATAATCAAGGAACATAACACTGGTTTATACGGTTCCTAACGGCATGAGTGGTACAAAACACCAAGCAAAAGGCTTAGCCTTCCACCCTTGCCAATATATAGATGATTTCATTTAAAGCATTTATATAGTGTGATATAACCCAACCAAACTTCAACATGAAGCAAGCATCTTCGATCTTCACCTGCAACTAGCAATGCTATAAGAAGGGCTGAGCGAAGCGTACTTAGCCAAGCAACGGTTTGCATAGGTAGGTTGGTTAAACATGGCAATTGGTTACAAGTAGGAGGCTGACAAGAAGATCATGGGCATCGAGGCAAAAACTATAGATCGAGACTACTAGCAATAGGCAAAGATAGTAATGTTATCGGGGTTCGGTCATCTTGCCTGAAGAGAAGTCGTTCGGATCGTAAGAAGGGTCCTCGTGCTCAACCTCGTTGGAAACCTCGTGCTCGTACTCGATCTCGGTCTCGGCTTCCGGCTCTAAACAAAACAATCACACCAAGCACCAATCAACAAGATGCAATGCGCACTCTAAAAAGATGAATGCATGATAGATGCACTAAGGATGCACACGGAGCACGGAAAATAGCACTCAAGCAAAACACCTCAAAACATGATAACAATCTAATATTATTAATCTACACAGAAAATCAATCAAGTTTCATGTAAGATTCGCTGAAATCGGAGTTACGGGCTAAAAGTTATGCCCGAAACAAGAAATGAGCGAAAGCTGAAAATTACAGCAACATAGCAACTTCGGAGCTCAAAATAATTGAGCTACAGCATTCTAATATCATGGCAAAGGACATGAACACAAACTAGACATATACTACAGCAACTAAGTCCAAAGGTGCACCCCCAACGGAGTCACGGATCAATAGCAATGATCTTGGACATATTGAACTTGACAATAAAATTCTGGCAGCAGAATTTTATTGAAACTTTGGAGCAAAAGATAAACATGCTACAACCACTTAAATAGACATGTGAGGATATGAATGGAAAGACAACAATATATACTACAAGGAACAATCAAGATCCACTCCAAAACTATCATGCTTTGTCCTAGAACATCACATGAACATGGCATCGGAACGTTACATATTTCAGACTTAGTGAAAAACCACTAAGTCCTAAAACAGCAATTTCATCATGGCATCTAAAAGAGCATGTTTAAGTCACCTCGAAACTAAACATGGCAAGTGGTAAGCACCTCATCAAAGTTCACACGAAGGTGATTCCGAAACACACAAGCATGCATCATAGAGGTGAACACAACGATTGCAACGAGCTCAACAAGATGGCATTTCATAACAAGTGAAATAACATCACAGCCACATGGCACTTTGCAACGATGATAACAAGGCAAGAATAAATCTATCATGCTACCTAGCACATACAACACGTAGAGCATGGCAAGACGAACACGTGGACATGTCATTTGCATCATTCGGACAAACGAGCTAAAAGATATCACATGGCAAAGATGACATAAAAACATCACATAGCAGCAGTTTATATCATGATGCACTCTTGCAACAGCAAAACGAGCACCTAGACGACTCCTAACATGCATGACAACAACAGATGAAACGTAGTGCACGATCCCACGAACGTTTGGACATGCTATTTGCGCGAATCGGAGCAACACACTAAAAGTTATGGCAGTTTGAAAAAGGCATCAGACACAAAATTACTGGGGACTTAGGATATTTAGAAGCAACCTCAGGCAGATCTGGAGAGAAACAACATTGGGCCCAGGGCGGTGGTGGATCTGGCCTAGTTGGCTGCTGCGGCCCGATCCGGAGGCGAGAACTGGGCCTCGGCCCTTGCGGTGGCGCGGCTGGAGGCGGAGGGCGGCCTGGCCCGGATCTGAAGGTGGCGGCCCGGGGTGAGGCGACGGCGGCGAGAGGCCCAGCCGTGGGGCCTGGCGCTGCGGGAGTGGGCCGGGGCGGCTTGCGCGGCCCGGATCTGGCGCCGCCTGGCGGGCGCGGTGCGCCGCGGGAGGCCGAAGGGAGGCGGTGCCCAGGCGAGTGGGCCGACCCACGGAGGCAGCCTGAGGCCTCGCGCGGGATCCCGTGAGGCGAGGGAGGCCGGCGTACGGGCCGGAGGCGCTGGCGCGGGGCGATGAAGGCCGGTCGATCGGGCGCTGGGGATGCCTGGGCCGGTCGATCGCTGGATCGGTGGGGCGACGCGGTCGGTGTTGACTTCGGACGAGGGAGGCGATCGGGGAAGTGGTCCCGCAGATTGGGCTCCAGGCGCGGGAGGCTGCTGGATCGAGCCAGCCGGCTCGGCCTGCGGACGGATCGAAGCGGCCAAGTGGTCCTGCGGTCGAGGCCGGATGGGATCGAAGCTTCGAGCTGCGGCTGGCGGCGGCTTTCCTTCGTGGATCTGGCCAAGTGGCAGAGAGGGGCTGGCCAGATCCGAAAATTGAGGGGAAGAGGGTGGAGAAGAAGCTAGATGCCCCAAAAAATAGACTAGGGGTCTATATATATAGCAGGTAGCTAGGGTTAGGGGATTTGGGGGTGTTTGGAGCCCTCCGATCGCGATCCGACGGATCCGATCGCGGGGGTAGTTTAAAAGGGCCTAGGAGAAGATAAAAGACTGCAGTAGGGGTGTTTCTGGGACACAAAGTAACGACACTCTGGACCCACACGAACAACGGATGGGATAGCCAACGGAGTCCAAACGCGACGAGATTTGAGAGGCGGGTTGCACACAACAAAACAACAACACACACAACAACCTCGCGGCCCACCGGTAACGTTACACGCCCAAACAACAAAGTAGGTCTACGGGACGTCACGGACACGTGAGGGAGCTCCGGAACGCGAAACGGACAACGGGAAGGAACGCGTGGAACCGGATGCAACCGACAACACAAATGCAATGCAATGGACATGTCTATATGATATGAATGAATGCCACACACTCACACAACAAAACGACGAAACCCGAAAGACAAAGAACCCGAAATGGAAATAGATGAAGCCGGAGATATATTATATACCCAAAAGGGAAAGTATTACATCCGGGGCATTACAAAATCGCACCTTCTCAGCATCCGTGCAATTGGCGGTGGTCAAATCCCTTCCAATCTTGCGCAGCCAGTCATCAGCAACTATTGGTTCAATGCTGCTAGCAAACATCAGTGGTTGCAACCTTAGGAAACGTGTCAGGTTGTCCACGGGTGGTGGTGGTGGAGGGTTATTGCTATTGTTCTGATTGTTCTGGACAAGAAGTTGCATCAAAGTGTTCTGCTGCTCGATCACCTGAGTGAGCTCAGGGGGAAACTAAAATCCAGGCTCTCGTCTCGGAGGCATCTGAGGGTGTAGAGGGAAGAGATTAGAATAGAAATGAGGTCTAACGAAAATTCACTACCCATATGCACATGAGACAAACACAATCATATCACACCAATAAATTCAAATAAGGGCTTACAAAGCTTCTAACTAACGTTACAAAAGTGCTCTAAATTCTACTCTATGGGGGAAAAACTACTAGTCATAGGGTGGTCATCTAAAAAAATTGATCGGCCGAAGATTCCATGAAGTCTGCTCCAGCTTCATCTTCATAGTCATCATCACTATCATCGGGGTCTAAGTCCGTGTCGTCGATGATGATGTAGTCCTCAGAATGAATCTCCTGGGGTTCTTCTTCTTCTTCTTCTCCTCCTCGTGCTGGATCTCCCGTGAACACTCCTAGCATCCTTGTCAAGTCATCATTCTTCTCCATAAGTATTGTCATCTCCTCCTCGTATCCATCTCGTGTAGACTTGAGTTCCTCTTCTAGCTCCAAGTTCCTGCTTAGCGCCTTCTTCAAATCTATCATCCTTGCGCACATCTGGTGCTCCTGTCGACGAATGTGTTGGTTTAACTCCTGGATGAATGCGGCAATGGACCTGTCCTTCCGGGTACTAATCATGTCCCATCGCTCATCCCGGCGTCCACAAATCTGGTAGATAGTGTCCTTCAACTCCTGCTTGTAGACTTCTCGAATACGTCCCATGGTAATGTGGGCTGCCATACTCTTGCCTAGGCTCTAGGTTGGTGCATCAAAAGAAAACTCTATGGGCTCCGTGGATGGTGCGAAGGTCTTCCCGGGAATTTGAACTTGAATACTCCAACGGTTCTCTTCTGGTAAAGTGGCGGTGTAGGTCCCGGTGAAGCTTGGTATTCTGATGTTCAGGTACCTAGTGATGTCCTACAAGTGTCGTCCAAACGGTGTGTCTTCATCTGGTTGAGTGGACTTGTTCCTTGGGTCCAACATCCTAAAGAGTAGAAAATGGAGAGGAGTCAGAAATGAGTAGAGAAGAGTGACCTAGGGTTTATCTTAGTGATCGTGTCCTACAGTCAGCGTGTGCTCTGATACTATCTTGTAGCAACCATGATCCGAATGGACCGAAGTCTCTGTGTTCTGTGTCATCCCTGGATCGGTAATGCTGACACACACAATACTTGAAGGATTTATAACAGAGTGGCAATCACACACTTATTACATCGAATGTCTCAAAAGAGAACTTATTACAAAAAAAGTCTATGGCATAAGGCCATCTAACAAAATAATAGCGGAAGGCTTGGAAGATAAGTCAGTCCATCAACTCCAACGACATAACTGAGTGCATGAAAAACGACCTAACACGTCTTACTCCTCGTCTGAAAAGTCTGCAACGTAACATGTTGCAGCCCGAAATGGGTCAGCACATGCAATGTGCTGGCAAGATAACACAGTAGAGCAAGTAACATAATAAAGGCTAACACTATATGCATATTTGGCTGGTGGAGGCTCTAAGGTTTAAAGTTTTTGCGGAAAGCCAATTTTTCCCTACAACAAAGGAATACATTTTATTTTAACTATCATGATAGTCGAAACTTCATTGAGAAGGTACCTCCAACTCAATCCCAATTAAAGTAGTCATCATTAACCCAACAAATTAATTTTTAGAGTGATGAGATCAACCAATAATTCAAGTACCAGATACTCAAGATTGTCCATAACCGTGGACACGGTTAATCATGATTAGTTTGTACACTCTGCAGAGGTTTGCGCACTTTTCCCCACAAGACTCGATCTCCTCCGTGGGATTTCTCGCACTGCATGGTGTTTGAGAAATGGATGACCGAGACACAGTCTTTCAGAAGCATTTACTCTTTACCCCGGGTGGACCGGTACACCTACTTTCCCCTACATTTACTTGTCCAGCACTGAAAGAGCTCACACAACTTACTCATACTATGCCAGAGCCCATAATGGCATTGTGGCTGCACACGGAAGTTTTTAGCATGAATAGTTTTATGATCCCTTTGAGCCTCGGTGGCATTCCATAGGAAAAATCACACGGTACCCCCGGGATTTCCTAGGACAACACTGGATTCTCCAGCTGCCGTGAAACCAATCCACCCAGATGTGTATTCAAGTAGCCACCTTAAGTTGAACCATTAATTAACAACTCACATCTGTCATGGATTTCACTCAAACCCAAACCACGTCTACGAGCATAGCATGGCAACCTAAGCATAACGTAGAAGTAACTCCCAAGGGTTTGAAAATAACGCAGGTAATAGGTTCTACCTCAATCTACTTCCCAGACCCACAAGTTAAGAGATCCTACTCATGCAATGTGTGAGGGTTTGATCTAATGCATAAAAAACTGGGTAATAAAGGGGTATGATCAAAGTGTTACTTGCCTTGCTGATGATTCGCAAAACCTAGAGACTCGTAGTAGCACGCTTCGCACTCCGGAAATTCTGTCGCAAGCAAACAATAGCATACATAAGCAATCAAGCAAAGATGAACACACATAACTCCAAATAAGAAGATCTAACGAGAAAGTTCAACTTAAGAACTCCGGTTTGCAAAAATAATCAAATCAAACGGAGCAACGAAACTCAAACTGCGAAAGAAACAAGATCCGTTTACTAGATTGATCTAAAGTCAAATTTTACAGTACCAAAACCTTGTTCAAGTTGGTTAAACGGAAAGAGGGCTTCGAGACGAAGATCTGGGCTTTTGAACCGCCTGATTCCGACTCTCGAGCGAAAAGAAAAACTAAAAACAAGATTAGGTCAGAAATCGCAATCGAAAATAATCGCCGAAAAAGCCCCGAAAAAGAGAACTGACGAACAGGCTAACGAACGAACCTTCGCTGTCTCTGACTAACGGGCGAACCGCGTTCGTTAAAACGAACGTATGGACGAACGTCCGCTAACTAACTAAACCAAAAAAACGAACCGATCTAAATAAAAAAACAGATCTAGGGTTTCTCAAGGAAAACCGCTCGGTTTTCGAGAAAACCGGCGGCGGCGGCGAGAACGGCGGCGGCTACCTCGACAACGGCGGCGGCGGGTGGCTCCGGCAGCGGAGCGGCGGTGCGAGGCGGCGGCTGCGGCTGGTGCGGCGGCGGCGACGCGAGCGGCGGTGGGGGTGGGCTGGCCTTTTAAAGGGGGCCGGCTAGGAGAGTCCTAGTCGGACACGGCCCAAGGTCGGTTCCCTCTTTTTTTTATAAACAGTCTCGACGTAGTAAAACAGACGAAAACAAAATACTAAACGGACTCCAAAAATTCCGAAATAAATTTTCACCGTCCTCTAATAATATTTAGGACAAAGTGAACATTTTTCCCGGACCTAAATGCAATTTTGAAAAACGCGCATTTTTCCTATGCAAATAAAATCGCAAATAAATTCGAATAAAATCCAAGAATGATTTTAATATTTTTCCTCCAATATTCCTTTTATTTTGGAGAAGTCATATTATCTCCGCTCATATATTTTATTAAGAAATATTTTTATGGAGAGAAAAATAATTAAAACCAACGTGATCCCCGTACCGGTATTTGGGAAAACTCAAATACGGAAACGGTAGAATTCCCAACTCTCCCCGTAGGTCCTTGAGTTGCTTAGAATTTTCGAGGATCGCCACGCACAAAATACAATAAAATATGCAATGCAGTATGATCTATGTATAACATTCCAAATTGAAAATTTGGGATGTTACAAGCAACTACCACCACGGCCGCCACCAAAGAAGAAGAATAAAAAAGTCAGCTTCATATTAAAGCCATCTGTGATGAATGAAACAACAAGGGATCCTCATGCACATCATCCCGAAAATGCCGAGTATGACCAAGGAGAAAAGGAAAGGTAGTCAGCCATGAAAAAATATGGGCCTTCTTAGCGGCAACACCAGGCAAATACTGAAATAAAAGAGGCAAGCCATGGAATTGACAAAACAGTACTGGTAAATAATACGACATCAGGCTCAGCAGCACGCCCACGTAGCAAACATGGAGATGATGTAGTAAGTCCAGGGACAGCTTCAAAGAAGAATGTTAAAGTGTATTCCAAAAGTTAGGCAAGTGGATCACATATTCTAGCAACTCAGTCCAAGCAGGAAGCAAGATCACCTACTTTTCAGGCAAGTCTTTCAGAGGCAACACTTCAACCCACAAAAGAAGGACCAGTTCAAATTAAGAAGGGACCTACACTGGCAGTAAGCATAGCAACCCCTAGTGGAACACAACCACTAGGTGACTTAAATGGCCAAGTGCCCTTTCCGTCTCAAGGAAATGCCATGCGGTCAGGCAATATCATCCAGAGGAGCAAGGTGCAAGATTTCAAGGCATCACCACAAGTTGTAGCGTTAGATGATGCAAGACATGGAAAGGGGAAAGAGAACACCCCACCGGTGGCATGTATGGAGATCAAAAGGGCGCAAGATGACATCGGCGAAACCATGGGAAAAAGTTAGGATCGAAAGTTGCTAACAACCCTGTGCAAATTGCCTAATTGTTCAACTACAGTTGCCCAACCCATGGCCAAAAGTGTTTCAGACGTAATACAAGTAAGTAGCCAGGGGAAACCTCTCCATTTATCTAATGTGGGGGAGCGGTACCAACACTTCATGCACGTTGGTGTGAAGACAACCAATGCACTAGAAGTTAATTTCTAGATGTCAGTGAGCTCTTAGCAAGGTGTGTTGATCCAAACAGCAAGAATCCTCAAATAAACTCCACAAATCATACTTCAGCAAAGACAGATCAACATCATTTTCAGGAAAGCAACACTAAAAGACCGGGTGATGTTTATAGTGAGTATTGCCCATCACCAAATTTCGATCTAGGCATAGATGAGGTGCCTACAACATCTGTAAGCTATGGAGCACATCGACATGAAGGGCCAAGTGGATTTGCTGAGCTCGAGTTCAAGGAATTTTTAGTACCCACCAACCCAATCATTGAAATAATCGATGACGATTATGTTGTCGACCTTGAAGCAGAAGCAAAAGGAAAGGCTAATAAGTTTGATGCAGGCTGTTTAGTTGGGATCTCCTTGCCAAACATGTATGAAACACCTGAAAAATTGCCAACCAAGGAGAAGTGGGATCATGCAGCAAGCTTTATAGGAGTAGTAGCTCAGGAGAGACCCCCCCACATCATTTTGAGAGAAGGAGTAGTAGCTCAGGAGCAAGCTTTATCAAGCCACCTCCTTGCAAGAGGTCCCCGTTCATTGACTATAATGAAAGAAAAGTCTATATGTCCAAACCTGAAGCAAATAGAGTGTGTGCATCAGTTATCTTGCATGGGAGACTTAATGAAGAAGCATCACCAGATGTAGATACTAGGTATGATAATATATCATTGCAATTTTTTCGCACAAAGCACTTTTTCTAGGCAAAGGTCCATTCTGTTATCAAGGCAATTCAAACTGGTTTTTACAGGCAATCCAAATCATAGAACTAGGCAATTTGTCTTAGTGTAACAATAATTCAGTAAAATGTTTTCTGAAGAAATTTTTTCTTAAAAAATGACCATGTCCCCATTCATTTTCTACGATACAGAGCATAGGAAAACCACGAAAGGTTTTATGAGCTAAAATGTCATTATTTTCCTTGCTGTAGCCCAAGGGTAATTGAATACGGTGGATACTATGTCACTGTGAGGGAGCTTGCAAACTCAATGAAGAAGGAAGGTTTTGTATTGACTCATGTAATGGAAGTCGGCATATAATCTATAATGATGAACTTGCCACCAGACTCAAAGAAGTTCCTGATGCCACTTAGATTCTCGGTAAGAGAAGTAGAAGCATTAATACCGCCATTCTTTCTCTTCTTTCTTTTTTCATAACTGGTAATGGTCATTTTCAGATTTTTCCCACTAGACAGGGCTGCAAAACATGGATCTGAACGGCAAGGAGCTTGTTTCTCGGTTCAACAAATCAAATCGCTTGGACCGGAAATATATGGTAAGTTATTGGTCTTTTGATATACTTTTCTACACCTTTTGCTAAGCAAGTTGTTTTCTTTTTTCTGCTGAACTTGCCTGTGCATTTTTGCTTTTCAGCCCATTTATCATTTTGCCAGAGCAGACAAAGAAAGTTGCTGACATCCGGCTCTCGCGTTATTTTATTCTTGCTGTTACTACTTTTACGTGTGCATACCTTTTTGAGGTTGCCTATTTATTTACTAACCCCATTTTTTTCCTAACAGAATATGTTCCCAGTCTTAGAGAACATTGACAACACAAAGCCAGTTACAGGGAATCATTATTGGATTTTTAATGTGAACATTAGGGATCGACGGTTTGAGGTTCTTGATTCTTGCAGGATGCTTCAGAACAATAGTCCGGATGTTTGCGCAAGGAAAATGGTTGCAAGTTTTCGTGTTCTTTTGGAAGAGCACTACGCCAGGTCTCACATCTCGTTGGATGATTTTGGACTTACCAACATTGATGTGCCACAAACAAACAATGAGTAAGCATCCATTCCACACAGAATCTGCTTACAAACTTTTTACCTGTTTTTTCCCCTCTTAATTATTTTTTTACAAGTGACAATACTACCATACAGTTAACTATCTAACTAGAGAAACATATTGTACATGCATAGGTTCGACTGTGGTGTTTTTGCTCTTACACTAGCAAACGGTTGGGAGGCAAGGGCAGTTCCAAAATTCACAGCCGAGGATGTTCCAAGCATCAGGAAGCAGCTCACCAACACATGGGCCGACAATGTGTACAACAAGGCTCCATGGAAAGCTGTCCTCAAGTTACCATAGGTCGGATTTTTTCCTCATCTCATGTGTACTTTTTTTATTCTTTTTGTTCAAGAAGTCTGAAATTTGCTATCATTTTTAAAGATTACTGCATCATCACCATTTACAGAAATGCATGTTATTTTTTGTGTGTGAAATTTTGGACCACTGGGGTCAGGCAACCCAAATCTCATAATCAGGCAATTCAAACTGCAATTTTAGGCAATTTACTCACAGAAACCATAAGAAAGAAAAAATTCGATCATTACACATGCATGAGATTATTGCATCTTAAGCATTACAGTTTTTTGCATGTAAACCTAGGACCACCAGTGGGGTTGCATGTGTACATTTTTTCCCAAGCAACACAAAGTACACCAATAGGCAACTCAAATCTCATATTCAGGCAATTCAAACTGCAATGTGAGGCAAGTTACTCACATAAACCATAAAAAAGAAGCAATTTGATCATTACACAACCATTATAGGCTGTCCAAACATATGCATTTTTAAAGATGCCCGGGGTAGAAATTCAAATAATAGTCCATAGGAAGGATCATACAGAAAGTAGTAATTTGCCAATGCTCTTTAACATATCCTTCACCCATCTGGCATCATGTGTCCATCACACCAATCTGGTGGTGCACCGTGCTCCAGTGTGGATAACGGAGCCACAATAGTTGCACGTGTTTTTCTTCTTCGGGTGCAGCTCAAGTGCTGATTGAATTCTTTTTTATTTCGCCCTACCTTTTGTAGTTGATTTTGGAGGGTCTCTAGGAATTGCAGGACCAAGTGTGGTAGTAGGATTTCCAAATTGTTGTTCAACCATAGAAGAGCCTTGCGCGGCCACAACAACTGCATGTAGTGATGCAGTATCGAGTGGCGGGTGTGCATGTCCAACGACAAGTTGCACATCAGGGGATGAAAGTGCGTTGCCACTTTGTTCTTTATGTCTAGAAGAACTGGGACGTTTTCCATACCCACGATCAACTGTTGCTGACGCTCTAGGTGATGGTGCAAGGCCAACACTAGTCACATACATTGCGTCAGTCCCACGGGATGGTTGCATAGCTCCCATAGGTTGTGGTGCATGCCAGGTTGTTGGTCCAGGTACCGTAGGACGTGGGACAGGCCCTCTGGCAAGTGTTGCATCCCCAAAAAAGTGTGGCGCGACTCCTCTTACTGTGTTCACAGGCCTTGTCATTGTTGACCCCCCCAAAAAGCTATGGTGCAGGTCCACTATTTAGTGGCACATATCCTGATAGATGTTGTGTACGCTAGAAACTTGGCACTGGATGACCCATGGGCAGTGGTTCAACCCCCCTAGGCAGTGGTGCAGCACCCCTGAATGTTGTTTGTTGATGTCCACTGATACGTCCATTTTGCATCATGCATTATATCGATATTTCTTGCATTATGGGCTGTTACTACACATTATGTCACAATACTTATGCCTTTTCGCTCTTATTTTACAATGTTTACATGAAGAGGGAGAATGCCGGCAGCTGGAATTCTGGGCTGAAAAAGGAGCAAATATTAGAGACCTATTCTGCACAACTCCAAAAGTCCTCAAACTCCAGGAAAGTTAGTTTTGGGAATATATTAAAAATATTGGGCGAAGAAAGCACAAGAGGGGGGCCACCCATCATCCACGAGGGTGGAGGGTGCGCCCTACCCCCCTGGGCGCGCCCCCTGCCTCATGGGCCACCTGGAAGCCCCCCGATGCCCATCTTCTGGTATAAGGTGTCTTCTGCCCTGGAAAAAATCATAAGGAAGCTTTCGAGACAAAGCACCGCCGTCTCGAGGTGGAACCTTGGTGGAACCAATCTAGGGCTCCGGCGGAGCTGTTGTGCCGAGGAAACATCCCTCCGGGAGGGGGAAATCATCACCATCGTCATCACCATCGATTCTCTCATAGGGAGGGGGTCAATCTCCATCAACATCTTCACCAGCACCATCTCCTCTCAAACCCTAGTTCATCTCTTGTATCCGATCTTTGTCTCAAAACCTTAGATTGGTACCTGTGGGTTGCTAGTAGTGTTGATTACTCTTTGTAGTTGATACTAGTTGTTTTAATCGGTGGAAGATTATATGTTCAGATCCTTTATGCACATTAATACCCCTCTTATTATGAACATGAATATGATTTGTGATTAGTTACGTTTGTTCCTGAGGACATGGGAAAAGTCTTGTTATAAGTAGTCATGTGAATTTGGTATTCGTTTGATATTTTGATGAGATGTATGTTCTCTTTCCTCTAGTGGTGTTATGTGAACGTCGGCTACATGACACTTCACCATTGTTTGGGCCTAGAGGAAGGCATTGGGAAGTAATAAGTAGATGATGGGTTGCTAGAGTGACAGAAGCTTAAAACCTAGTTAATGCGTTGCTTCGTAAGGGGCTGATTTGGATCCATATGTTTCATGCTATGGTTAGGTTTACCTTAATTCTTCTTTCGTAGTTGCGGATGCTTGCGAGAGGGGTGAATCATAAGTGGGATGCTTTTCCATGGAAGGGCAGTACAAAAGCACCGGTCCACCCACATATCAAATTATCAAAGTAACGAACACGAATCTTATGAGCATGATGAAAACTAGCTTGACGATAATTCCCATGTGTCCTCGGGAGTGCTTTTCTTTATATAAGTGTTTGTCCAGGCTTTTCCTTTGCTACAAAAAGTATTGGGCCACCTTGCTGCACCTTGTTTACGTTTGATATTTGTTGCTCGTTACAAATTACCTTATCACAAAACTATCTGTTACCGATAATTTCAGTGCTTGCAGAGAATACCTTACTGAAAACTGTTTATCATTTCCTTCTACTCCTCGTTGGGTTCGACACTCTTACTTATCTAAAGGACTACGATAGACCCCCAATACTTGTGGGTCATCAAGACTCTTTTCTGGCGCCATTGTCGGGGAGTGAGGCGCCTTTGGTAAGGAAAAATTTATATAGTGTGCTGAAATTTCTGTCACTTGTTACTATGGAACATAATCCTTTGAGGGGCTTGTTCGGGGTATCTTCACCCCGAACAGTAGAGCAAAGAGTTGCTCCTCAACCTACTAAACCTATTGAAAATGTTTACTTTGAAATTCCTTCGGGTATGATAGAGAAACTGCTAACTAATCCTTTTACAGGAGATGGAACATTGCACCCCGATTTGCACCTAATCTATGTGGATGAAGTTTGTGGATTATTTAAGTTTGCAGGTATGCCCGAGGACGTTATCAAGAAGAAGGTCTTCCCTTTATCTATGAAGGGAAAGGAATTGACATGGTTTAGGCTATGTGATGATACGGGATCATGGAACTACAACCGATTGAAATTGGAATTTCATCAGAAGTTTTATCCTATGCATCTGGTTCATCGTGATCGTAATTATATATATATATATATATATATATATATATATATATATATATATATATATATATAATTTTTGGCCTTGCGAAGGAGGAAGTACCGCTCAAGCTTGGGGGAGGCTTAAGTCAATGTTATATTCATGCCCCAATCATGAGCTCTCAAGAGAAATTATTATTCAAAATTTTTATGCTCGGCTTTCTCTCAATAATCGCTCCATGCTTCTTGTACTGGTTCTTTTATGATGAAGACTATTGAATTCAAATGGGATTTATTGGAAAGAACAAAACGCAACTCTGAAGATTGGGATCTCGAGAAGGAAAGGAGTCAGGTATGGCACCTAAGTTTGATTGTGTTAAATCTTTTATGGATACCGATGTTTTCCATGAATTTAGCACTAAATATGGACTTGACTCTGAGATAGTAGCTTCCTTCTGTGAATCATTTGCTACTCATGTTGATCTCCCTAAGGAGAAGTGGTTTAAATATCATCCTCCCATTGAAGTAAAAGTAGTTGAACGTGTTAAAGTTCAAGAAAAGACTACCACTTATAATGTTGATCCTATTGTTCCTACCGCTTATATTGAGAAACCACCCTTCCCTGTTAGAATAAAGGATCATGCCAAAGATTCAACTATGGTTCGCAAGAGTAATGCTAGAATACCTACACCCTCTGAGCAAATTAAAGTTGAACCTAGTATTGCTATGGTTAAGGATCTCTTGGTCGATAATATTGATCGGCATGTTATTTACCTCTGTGATGAAGCTGCTAGAATTGCTAGACCCGATACTAAAAATAAACATAGTCCTATTGTAGGCATGCCTGTTATTTATGTTAAAATAGGATATCATTGCTATCATGGTTTATGTGATATGGGGGCTAGCGCGAGTGCAATACCTCATTCTTTATACGAAGAAATTATGCATGATATTGCACCCGCTGAGTTAGAAGGTATTGATGTTACAATTAAGCTTGCTAATAGAGATACTATTTCACCAGTTGGGATTGTAAGAGATGTTGAAGTCTTGTGTGGGAAAGTCAAATATCCTACTGATTTTCTTGTTCTTGGTTCCCCACAAGTTGATTTTTGTCCCATTATATTTGGTAGACCTTTCTTGAATACTGTTAACGCTAATATAGATTGCAAAAAGGATGTTGTTCTATTGGATTAGGGGATATGTCTCATGATTTTAACTTTGCGAAATTTCGTAGACAACCCCATGATAAAGAATTGCCTAGTAAGGATGAAATTATTGGTCTTGCTTCTATTGCCGTGCCTCTTATCGATATTTTAGAACAATATTTGCTAGACCATGAAAATGATATGTTTATGAATGAAAGAAGGGAAATAGATGAAGTATTCTTTAAACAGGGACCCATTTTGAAGCACTACTTGCATGTTGAAATTCTAGGGGATCCTCCTCCACCCAAGGGTGATCCCGTGTTTGAGCTTAAACCATTACCTGATACTCTTAAGTATGCTTATGTTGATGAAAAGAAGATATATCCTATTATTTATTAGTGCTAACCTTTCAGAGCAGGAAAAAGAGAAATTATTGAAAACTCTGAAGAATCACCATGCTGCTATTGGATATACTCTTGATGATCTTAAGGGCATTAGTCCCACTCTATGCCAACACAAAATAAAATTGAAGAAAGACGCTAAACCGATTGTTGATCACCAACGACGGTTAAATCCTAAGATGAAAGAAGTGGTAAGGAATGAAATACTAAAGCTTCTGGAGGTAGGTATAATTTATCCTATTGCTGATAGTCAGTGGGTAAGTCGTGTCCATTGTATCCCTAAGAAAGGAGGTATTACTGTTGTTCCTAATGATAAAGACGAATTGATCCCACAAACAATTGTTAGACGTTATAGAATGGTAATCGATTTCCGCAAATTATATAAAGCTACTAGAAATGATCATTACCCTTTACCTTTTATTGATCAAATGATAGAAAGATTATCAAAACATTAGCATTTTTGCTTTCTAGATGGTTATTCTGGTTTCTCTCAAATACCCGTGTCAAAATAGGATCAAGAAAAGACCACTTTTACTTGCCCTTTTGGTACCTTTGCTTATAGACGTATTCCTTTTGGTTTATGTAATGCACCCGCTACCTTTCAAAGATGTATGACTGCTATATTCTCTGACTTTTGTGAACACATTGTTGAAGTTTTCATCGATGATTTCTCCGTGTATGGAACTTCTTTTGATGATTGCTTAAGCAATCTTGAACGAGTTTTGTAGAGATGAGAAGAAACTAATCTTGTCTTGAATTGGGAGAAGTGCCACTTTATGGTTAATGAAGGTATTGTCTTGGGGCATAAAATTTCTGAAAGGGGTGTTCAAGTTGATAGAGCTAAAGTTGATACTATTGAAAAGATGTCGTGTCCTAAGGACATTGATAACCCACAAGTGTTGGGGATCGCAACAGTTTTTGAGGGTAAAGTATTCATCCCAAATTTGTTGATTCGACACAAGGGGAGCCAAATAATACTCTTAAGTATTAGCAGCTGAGTTGTCAATTCAACCACACCTGGAAACTTAGTATCTGCAGCAAGGTAGTTTAGTAGCAAAGTAATATGGAGATAGTGGTAGCAGCAATAAAAGTAACGGTAGTGTTTTTGTAGTTTTTTGTAATAGTAGCAGCGGAAAAGTAAATAAGCAACAAGCAATACGTGGAAAGCTCGTAGGCATTGGATCGGTGATGGGGGATTATATCGGATGCAATTCATCATGTAGAAGTTATAACCTAGGGTGACACAGAACTAGCTCCAGTTCATCAATGCAATGTAGGCATGTATTCCGAATATAGTCATACGTGCTTATGGAAAAGAACTTGCATGACATCTTTCGTCCTACCCTCCCATGGCAGCGGGGTCCTATTGGAAACTAAGGGACATTAAGGCCTCCTTTAATAGAGTTCCGGACCAAAGCATTAACACATAGTGAATACATGAACTACTCAAACTACGGTCATAATCGGGAGTGGTCCCGATTATTGTCACTTCGGGGTTGCCGGATCATAACACATAGTAGGTGACTATAGACTTGCAAGATAGGATCAAGAACACACATATATTCATGAAAACATAATAGGTTCAGATCTGAAATCATGGCACTCGGGCCCTAATGACAAGCATTAAGCATAGCAACATCAATCTCAGAACATAATGGATACTAGGGATCAAACCGTGACAAAACTAACTCAATTACATGATAGATCCCATCCAACCCATCACCGTCCAACAGGCCTACGATGGAATTACTCACGCACGGCGGTGAGCATCATGGAATTGGTGATGGAGTAAGGTTGATGATGACGATGGCGACGATCTCCACTCTCCGGAGCCCCGAACGGACAACAGATCAGCCCTCCCGAGAGAGATTAGGGCTTGGCGGCGGCTCCGTATCATAAAACGCGATAATTCTTTCTCCTTTTTTTTCTCCCCGAAAGTGAATATATGGGATCCGGAGATACGTTGGCGGAGCACCAGGGGGCCCACGAGGCAGGGGGCGCGCCCTGGGGGAGGGGGCACGCCCCTACCCTCATTGACAGGGTGTGGGCCCCCTGGTCTGGATCTTCCCGCAGGTATTTTTTATATTTTCCAAAATAATTCTCCGTAAATTCTCCGGTCATTCCGAGAACTTTTTATTTCTGCACAAAAAACAACACCATGGCAATTCTACTGAAAACATCGTCAGTCCGGGTTAGTTCCATTCAAATCATGCAAGTTAGAGTCCAAAACATGGGCAAAAGTGTTTGGAAAAGTTGATACGTTGGAGACGTATCAACTCCCTCAAGCTTAAACCTTTGCTTGTCCTCAAGCAATTCAGTTGATAAACTGAAAGTGATAAAGAAAAGCTTTGACAAACTCTGTTTGCTCTTGTTGTTGCAAATATGTAAACCAGCATTCAGGTTTTCAGCAATGACCATGAACTAGCCATATTCACAATAACTTTCAGGTCTCATGTCTACTCACATCAATGGCATAATCAACTAGCGAGGAATAATAATAAACCTCGGATGACAACACTTTCTCAAAACAATCATGATATGATATAACAAGATGGTATCTCGCTAGCCCTTTCTGAGACCGCAAAACATAAATGCAGAGCACCTTTAAAGATCAAGGACTGACTAGACATTGTAATTCATGGTAAAAGAGATCCAGTCATGATCATACTCAATGCAAATTAATGGTAATACATGCAAATGACAGAGGTGCTCTCCAACTGGTGCTTTTCAATAAGAGGATGATGACTCAGCATAAAAGTAAATAGATAGGCCCTTCGCAGAGGGAAGCAGGGATTTGTAGAGGTGTCAGAGCTCGATTTTTAAATAGAGATGAATAACATTTTGAGAGGTATACTTTCATTGTCAACATAACAACCAAGAATCTCGTTATCTCCCATGCTAATCACATTATAGGCTGTTCCCAAACATAATGGTAAAGTTTATACTCCCCCAACCACCAACAAGCACACTCCACGGCTAGCCCATAACAACGGATACCGTCCAAACCAGCAACATCCCTGGGGGAGTTTTGTTTAATTATTATGATTTGAGCATGGGACTGGGCATCACGGTTACCAGCCATTTTCTCATGAAATGATGAGCGGAGTCCACTCATCGTGAGAATAACCCACCTAGCATGGAAAATATAGAAAACCCTAGTTGATACACGAGCTGTTCGAGCATACAAAATAGAATTTCATTTGAAGGTTTAGAGTTTGGCACATACAAATTTACTTGGAACGACAGGTAAATACCGCATATAGGAAGGTATGGTGGACTCATCTGGAATAACTTTGGAGTTTATGGAAGTGGATGCACAAGAAGTATTCCCACTTAGTACAGGTGAAGGCTAGTAAGAGACTGGGAAGCGACCAGCGAGAGAGCAACAATGGTCATGAACATGCATTGAAATTAATCAACAATGAATGCAAGCATGAGTAGGATATAAATCACCATGAACATAAATATAGTGGAGGCTATGTTGATTTTGTTTCAACTACATGCGTGAACATGTGCCAAGTCAGACCACTTGAATCGTTCAAAGGAGGATACCACCCCATCATACTACATCACAACCATTTTAATATCATGTTGGCACACAAGATAGACCATTATAAACTCTCAGCTAATTAAGCATGGCATAAGTAGCTATGATCTCTAATTGTCATTGCAAGCATGTTTCATTCATAACAAGCTGAATCAGGAACGATGGACTATCATATTTACAAAAACAAGAGAGGTTGAGTTCATACCAGCTTTTCTCATCTCAATTAGTTCATCATATATCATCCTTATTGCCTTTCACCCACACGACCGAATGGTGTGGATTATAATAATGGTGCACATGCACTGGACTAAGCTGGAATCTGCGAGCATTTAATACAAGAGAGAAGACAAGGTAATATGGCTCAAGGTTAAATCAACAATAAAGCATATGAGAGCCACTAAGCATTTAAATCATGGTCTTCTACTCTTGACCCCCAAAGAAAAGAAAAGAAACTATTTACACGGGAAAGCTCCCAACAAACAAAAGAAGAACGAGAAATCTTTTTGGGTTTTCTTTTAATTACTACTACAAGCAAGGAAAGTAAACTAGCTAAAAGCTACAACTAATATTTTTTTCTTAAGGTTTTTCTAGCACACGAGAAAAAGACTAAGAAGAAGAATTGAAACTAAGCATGGATGGTATAATGAAAGGGTGTGAGCACCGACAACTAGAATAAGTGTGTGAACATGAATGTAAAGTCGGTGAGAAACACGTACTCCCCCAAGCTTAGGCTTTTGGCCTAAGTTGGTCTATGGCCAGTATTGGCCTGACAGATATCCAAAGTTGTAGTTGAGGTTGTACTGGGATGCAGCAGCTACTGCCTGCTGAGCTGCAGCTTGAAGGCGGGCTGCTTCCATCATATTATGATACTCATTTGCCTCCTCCCTGGTTATAGTATACCTTCCTTTTGCCTGAAATTCAAACAAAGTAGGGGCATGAAGAATAATAGGGACGGAATGACGCCTGTTAAAGATTAGTCGATATTTGAGGGATTGTTCATCGCTCTCTATAAACCGGTGACTAGTCATAGCATGGTAATCCAAATGAGCTAGCGGTAAAGGTTCATCATTCTCATGCACATGCACACCAAGACGGCGGGCTATGCGAGTGGCATAAATCCCACCAAATAAATCTCCCTGCAAACCATTATGGTGTAGCTACGTGCAACAATGGCTCCTAAGTTATATTGTCTATCACCTAATACAACACTCTTGAGAACACTAAGATCAGGGACACACATGTGGCAAGCCTCATCTTTACCATTTATGCATCTACCAATAAAGAGGGCAAAGTAATGAATAGCAGGAAAATGAATGCTCCCTATGGTAGCCTGTGTAATTTCTCTAGATTCCCCCATAGTGATACTGGCAAGGAAATCTCTAAATTCAGATTTGCGAGGATCACCCATACTGCCCCATTGTGGGAGCTTACAAGCATCATTAAAATCCTCTAAGTCCATGGTGTAAGCTTTATCATAAAGGTCAAACAGGGCAGTGTGAGAATTGCGTGTAGATGAAAATTTAAACCTTCTCACAAAAGTATGAGTTAAGCCACGGTATTGAGGGCACTTATCTTGTATGAAGCCCTAAAGGTCGGCGTTGCGCACATATGCGTAAAATTCCTCCTTGATGCCAACCTGATCCATAAATTCGTCTGACGGCCATTCACAAGGCCGCACGTGAGCTTCCCTCGGTAGTTCATCATCCGGCTCATGAAACGCGAGCCTCGGTTCTTGCTTCCTTGAAGAACCACCTTGGAAGATTTTCCTATGCATTTTTCTGAAATTTTTAGTAACTCAAAATAAAGTTTAACCAAACTCAACAAGATTGATAGCAACAACTCCTACTAGTGCCTAGAGACTATATCATGCATTAGAACTACTTAGGACCAAAGAAATTTGACATGCAAGCTCAAGAACAAGATCACCACAGCAGCAAAAATTTGCAATAAATAAAGCACTAGAACAAAAACTAATTGGACCAATGGAGGAGTCACATACCAAGGAACAATCTCCCAAAATAGTTTGGTGAATGGTGCTTTGAGCAAGGAGATCGAAAATGGCAGCAAGATAAGCTAGAACTCGTGCTTGAGCTGGTTGGTAATTTTTTGGGGAGGAAGAAGAAGAGTATGGGTGCAGGAATAAGTGGAGGGGGGCCACGTGGGGCCCACGAGGCAGGGGGCGCGCCCTGGACCCTCGTGGCCAGATGATGGCTCCCCTCACTGTGTGTTCTGTGCCAAATATTCTCAAATATTCTAGAAAAAACCATGTTAAATTTTCAGGGCATTTGGAGAACTTTTATTTTTGGGGTATTTTTTTATTGCACGGATAAGTCTGGAAACAGACAGAGGATAATATTTTTGCTTTATTTATTCTATTTAAACAGAAAGTAGAAGGAGGGTACAGAAGGTTGTGTTATCTAGATTCACCTATCTCGTGCTCATCAAAAGGAATCTATTAACAAGGTTGATCAGGTCTTGTTAATAAACTCTTTTCGAATAACATGAAGCCGGAGAATTTTCGAATAACACTAGGTTACCTCAATGGGGATATGTATGTCCCCAACAATAAGAATGTCATATGTCTTCTTGACAGTAGGAAGAGGAAATTCAAAACCTCCAATAGTGATAGTTGAAATTTTTCCAATATAATTGATACTGTGGACCTGAGGTTGTTTCCTCGGAAAGTGTACCATATGCTCATTACCATTGACATGAAAAGTGACATTGCCTTTGTTGCAATCAATAACAACCCCTGCAGTATTGAAAAAGGGTCTACCAAGGATAATAGACATGCTATCGTCCTTGGGAATATCAAGTATAACAAAGTCCGTTAGAATAGTAACATTTGCAACCACAACAAGCACATCCTCACAAATACCGACAGGTATAGCAGTTGATTTATCAGCATTTGCAAAGATATTTCCGTAGGTGTCAACTTACTCAAGTCAGGCCTACGATATAAAGAGAGAGGCATAACACTAACACCGGCTCCAAGATCACATAAAGCAGTTTAACATAGTTTCGTTTAATGGAGCAAGGTATAGTGGGTACTCCCGGATCTCCTAGTTTCTTAGGTATTCCACCCTTAAAAGTATAATTGGCAAGCATGGTGGAAATTTCCACTTCAGGTATCTTTCTTTTATTGGTAATAATATCTTTCATATACTTAGCATAAAGATTTGTTTTAAGCACATCATTCAAACACATACGCAAAAAGATAGGTCTAATCATTTCAGCGAAGCACTCAAAATCCTCATCATCCTTTTTCTTGGATGGTTTAGGAGGAAAAGGCATGGGTTTCTGAACCCATGGTTCTCTTTCCCTAGCGTGCTTCCTAGCAACAAAGTCTCTCTTATCATAACGTTGATTCTTTGATTGTGGGTTATCAAGATCAACAACAGGTTCTATCTCTACATCATTATCATTGCTAGGTTGAGCATCATCATGAACATCATCATTAATATTATCACTAGGTTCATGTTCATTACCAAATTGTGTCTTAGCATCACAAACAGATATATCATTGGGATTCTCAGGTGTGTTAGCTACAGGTTCACTAGAAGCATGCAAAGTCCTATCATTTTTCATTTTCTTCTTCTTAGAAGAACTAGGTGCATCTAAATTAGCTCTCTAAGAATCTTGCTCAATTCTCTTAGGGTGGCCCTCAGGATACAGAGGTTCCCGAGTCATTCTGCCACCTCTAGTCACAACTCTAATGGCATTGTCATTATTCTTATTATTTAATTCATTAAGCAAATCATTTTGAGCCTTAAGTACTTGTTCTACTTGAGTAGTAACCATAGAAGCATGTATACTAATGAGTTTCATTTCACCTTTAACTCTAGAAAGATAATCACTCAAGCGTTCAATCATATAAGCATTATGTTGCAATTGTCTACCAACGTAAGCATTGAAGTTTTCTTGTTTCACAATAAAATTGTCAAACTCATCTAAGCATTGGCTAGCAGACTTATAACGAGGGATATCACCTTCATCAAATCTATAAAGATAATTTACCTTTACTACCCATGTCGGGTTATCAAGACCATGTATTTCTTCAATAGGTGGTAAATTCTTAACATCTTCAGCTTTAATACCTTTTTCTTTCATAGATTTCTTTGCCTCTTGCATATCTTTAGGACTGAGAAATAGAACACCTCTTTTTTTTGGAGTTGGCTTAGGGGCTGGTTCAGGGAGTGTCCAATTATTTTCATTGGCCAGCATATTATTCAATAGAAATTTAGCTTGATCAACTGTTCTTTCCCTGAAAACACAACCAACACAACTATCCAGGTGGTCTCTGGAAGCATCGGTTAGTCCATTATAAAAGACATCAAGTATATCGTTCCTCTCAAGAGGATGATCAGACAAAGCATTAAGTAATTGGAGAAGCCTCCCCCAAGCTTGTTGGAGACTCTCTTCTTCAATTTGAACAAAGTTATATATTTCCCGTAAGGCAGCTTGTTTCTTATGAGCGGGAAAATATTTAGCAGAGAAGTAGTACACCATATCCTGGGGACTACGCACACAACCAGGATCAAGGGAATTAAACCATGTCTTAGCATCACCCTTTAACGAGAAAGGAAACAACTTAAGGATATAGTAGTAATGAATCTTTTCATCATTGGTGAACATGGTGGCCATATCATTCAACTTAGTAAGATGTGCCACAACAGTTTCAGATTCATAGCCATGGAAAGGATCAGATTCAACTAAAGTAATTAACTCAGGATCAACAGAGAAATCATAATCCTTATCAGTAACGCAGATAGGTGAAGTAGCAAAAGCAGGGTCATGTTTCATTCTAGCATTTAAAGACTTTTCTTTCAGCTTGGCTAGTAATTTCTTAAGATCATATCTATCATTGCAAGCAAGAAAGTCTCTAGCCATTTCTTCATCCATAACATAACCCTCAGGAACAACATGCAACTCATATCTATTGGGAGAAGCTTCATCATCACTTTCATAAATATTATCAGTTTCAATATTTGCATTCTCCCTAGCCCTAGCAATTTGTTCATCTAGAAATTTACCTAGTGGCATAGTGTTATCGGGCATAGAAGTAGTTTCATCATACATAGAAAAAGTGGCATCATAAAGAACAGACGACATATCAGATTGAATAGCAGGAGTAGGTGTCGCAAGTTTACCCATAACAGATGGTGAATCAAGTGCAGAGCTAGATGGCAGTTCCTTACCTCCCCTCGTAGTTGAGGGTAAGATCTTGGTTTTTGAGTCCTTCAAATTCTTCATAGTGATCAACTGATATAAATCCCAAGTGACTTAAATAATAGAGCTATGCTCCCCGGCAATGGCGCCAGAAAATAGTCTTGATAACCCACAAGTGTAGGGGATCGCAACAATTTTCGAGGGTAAAGTATTCAACCCGAATTTGTTGATTCGACACAAGGGGAGCCAAAGAATACTCTTAAGTATTAGCAGCTGAGTTGTCAATTCAACCACACCTGGAAACTTAGTATGTACAGCTAGTTTAGTAGCAAAGTAATATGGAGATAGTGGTAGCAGCAATAGAAGTAACGGTAGTGTTTTTGTAGTTTTTGTAATAGTCGCAGCGGAAAAGTAAATAAGCACCAAGCAATATGTATAAAGCTCGTAGGCATTGGATTGGTGATGGGGAATTATATCGGATGCAATTCATCATGTAGAAGTTATAACCTAGGGTGACACAGAACTAGCTCGAGTGCATCAATGCAATGTAGGCATGTATTCCGAATATAGTCATACGTGCTTATGGAAAACAACTTGCATGAGATCTTTTGTCTTACCCTCCCGTGGCAGCGGGGTCCTATTGGAAACTAAGGGATATTCAGGCCTCCTTTTAATAGAGTACCGGACCAAAGCATTAACACATGGTGAATACATGAACTCCTTAAACTACGGTCATCACCGGGAGTGGTCCCGATTATTGTCACTTCGGGGTTGCCGGATCATAACACATAGTAGGTGACTATAGACTTGCAAGATAGGATCGAGAACACACATGTATTCATGAAAACATAATAGGTTCAGATCTGAAATCATGGCACTCGGGCCCTAGTGACAAGCATTAAGCATAGCAAACTCATAGCAACATCAGTCTCAGAACATAATGGATATTAGGGATCAATCCCTAACAAAACTAACTTGATTACATGATAGATCCCATCCAACCCATCACCGTTCAGCAAGCCTACGGTGGAATTACTCATGCACGGCGGTGAGCATCATGGAATTGGTGACGGAGGAAGGTTGATGATGACAATGGCGACGATCTCCACTCTCCGGAGCCCCGAACGGACTCCAGATCAGCCCTCCCGAGAGAGATTAGGGCTTGGCAGCGGCTCCGTATCGTAAAACGCGATAATTCTTTCTCCTTTTTTCTCCCCGAAAGTGAATATATGGGATCCGGAGATACGTCGGTGGAGCACCAGGGGGCCCACGAGGTAGGGGCTGCGTCGTGGGGGAGGGGGCGCGCCCCCACCCTCATGGATAGGGTGTGGCCCCCCTGGTCTGGATCTTCCCGCATGTATTTTTTATATTTTCCAAAATAATTCTCCGTAAATTTTCAGGTCATTCCGAGAACTTTTTATTTCTGCACAAAAACAACACCATGGCAATTCTACTGAAAACAGCGTCAGTCCGGGTTAGTTCCATTCTAATCATGCAAGTTAGAGTCCAAAACAAGGGCAAAAGTGTTTGGAAAAGTAGATACGTTGGAGACGTATCAGACATCAAAGGTATAAGAAGTTTCCTTGTTCATGCTGATTTTTATAGGTGGTTCATTAAAGAAATTTCTAGGCCTCTGACTAATCTCTTACAAAAAGATGTTCCTTTTGTCTTTGATGATGATTGTGTAGAAGCATTTGAAATACTTAAGAAATCCTTGATTTCTACACCTATTGTCCAGCCACCTGATTGGAATTTACCCTTTGAAATTATGTGTGATGCTAGTGATTATGATGTAGCTGTTGTTCTAGGACAGAGAGCTGATAAGAAATTAAGTGTTATCCAATATGCTAGTAAAACTCTAGACAGTGCCGAGAGAAATTATGCTACCACTAAAAAAGAATTTTTAGCAGTTGTATTTGCTTGTGATAAGTTCAGGCCATATATTGTTGATTCCAAAGTAACTGTTCACACTGATCATGCTGCTATTAAATACCTTATGGAAAAGAAAGATGCTAAACCTAGACTTATTAGATGGGTTCTCTTGCTACAAGAATTTGTTTTGCATATTATTGATTGAAAAGGAGCTGAGAACCCCATTGCAGACAACTTATCTAGGTTAGAGAATGTTCTTGATGACCCACTACCTATTGATGATAGTTTTCCTGATGAAAAATTGGCTATCATAAATGCTTCCCGTACTGCTCCATGGTATGCTGATTGTGCTAATTACATTGTTGCTAAATTTATACCACCTAGTTTCACATACCAGCAAAAGAAAATGTTTTTCTATGATTTAAGACATTACTTTTGGGATGACCCACACCTTGACAAAGAAGGAGTAGATGGTGTTTTTAGACATTATGTACCAGAGCATGAATAGGAACAGATCCTATGCAAGTGTCACTCCGAGGCATATGGAGGACACCGCTGGAGATAGAACTGCACATAAGGTATTGCAATCCGGTTTTTATTGGCCTACTCTCTTCAAAGATGCCTCTAAGTTTGTCTTGTCTTGCGATGAATGTCAAAGAATTGGTAATATTTGTAGACATCAAGAAATGCCTATGAACTATTCACTTGTTATTGAACCATTTGACTTTTGGGGCTTTGATTATACGGGACCATTCCCTTCCTCTAACGGGTATACACATATTTTAGTTGCTGTTGATTACATTACTAAATGGGTACAAGCTATTCCAACTAGTAGTGCTGATCATAACACATCTATTAAGATGCTTAAAGAAGTTATTTTTCAGAGGTTTGGATTCCCTAGATACTTAATGACTGATGACGGTTCACATTTTATTCATGGTGCTTTTAGTAAAATGCTTGCTAAGTATGATGTTAATCATAGAATTGCATCCCCATACCACCCACAGTCTAGTGATCAAGTAGAACTGAGTAATAGAGAGCTAAAACTAATTTTGCAAAAGACCCTTAATTGATCTAGAAAGAATTGGTCCAAGAAACTCGATGATGCATTATTGGCCTATAGAACTGCATATAAAAACCCTATGGGTATGTCTCCGTATAAAATGGTTTATGGAAAAGCATGTCACTTACCTCTCAAACTAGAACATAAGGCATATTGGGCCATTAAAGAGCTCAATTATGATTTCAAACTTGCCGGTGAGAAGAGACTATTTGACATTAGCTCACTTGATGAGTGGAGAACCCATGCCTATGAGAATGCCAAACTGTTTAAAAAAATATTAAAAGATGGCATGACAAAAGGATACAAAAGCGTGAGTCTAATGTAGGTGATCATGTTTTGTTATACAACTCTCATTTAAGATTTTTTGCAGGAAAACTTCTCTCTAAATGGGAAGGTCCTTACATTAACGAGGTCTATCATTCCGGTGCCACAAAAATCAACAACTTCGAAGGCACAAATCCTAAGGTGGTGAACGGTCAAAGAATCAAACATTATATCTTAGGTAATCCCATAAATTTTGAAACCAATGTTATTGACACTGTAACCCCGAAGGAGTACATAAGGGACACTTTCCAGAACGTTTCATACTCCGAAAAGGAATAGGTATGTGGTACGGTAAGTAGACCGAGTCCAAAATAGTTCTAATAGCAATTTTTCTCCGTTTTGGATTTTTTAAATAGGAAAATAAGAAGTAGTCCGCAAGGGACACGAGGCATCCACGAGGGTAGAGGGCGCGCCCTACCCCCTGGGCGCGCACCCCTGCCTCGTGGACACCTCGTGTGCCCTCCAGACTTCGTTTTCTTGCACAATACTTCTTTTGGTCGGTAAAAAATCATTATATAATCTCCCAAAGGTTTTTACCATGGTACCACGACAAAATCTTCTGCTTTTGTTTCGAGCTGTTTTTCTGACAGATCTAGATCACAATGACGTCTTCAAGCGCCCCTAAGGACAAGTTTTTTGAGAAGGTCATCAACCCTACCTCGCGGAGGTGCTGCAACACCCTCAAACCATTAAGATGCGTGAGGGGGTGCTACACATCCGCAATGTTGAGGGACCAAGGAGGACCGGAAGCGTGGAGACAGGACTCGAAGCAATGGAGCAAAAAGTTTTCAAGTGCCAGAGGACGATGGAACGCAGACTCAACGCCAACCACATGATGATCTCGGAGTTCACCAACAACCACAAGATGGATGCCAAGAACATGGGGGAGACCATCTTCAAGCTTCACGAGAAAATCGAGCACCTCCAAGCCCAGATATATAACCTACAAAACCAAAACTGTGAGTATGAATATAGATTCAAGAGGATGAGTTTGGCTGCAGATTTGAGGATCCCGGAGACTCGATCATCCTTCTACGATGGTGATCTTATGCCTTGGAAGATGGACGACAAGCCTACATCATCAACAACTCCATCATCACCACCTCTGAAGAAAGAGACATAAACACATGGGTATGGGCACTCCCCATGGCAACTGCCAAGCTTAGGGGAGGTGCCCCGGTATCGTATCACCATCACACTTCTATCTTTACCGTTTTTCTTAGTTCGACCCTTTTGGTTATATCTTGATCTAGTAGAATAAAGTTTAGTATGATTTAGCTTTGAGTTTTTGTGTTGATCCTTATCTATGTAATCGAGTCCGTGAGCTAGATATAATAAATATTAGTCTTGAGTCGAGGGCTTGGTTATTTTGCTATGATCTAGAAAGAATAAAAAGAAATAAAGAGATCATATTGAGCTTATGTAGAGTAATGACTTCACATATAAAGAGTATGGTGAATAAAAGTTGTTGAGAGTTGACAAACATAGTTTTAAACATCGTTGCAATTAATAGGAAGTAATAAAGAAAGAGAGGTTCTCAATTATAAATACACTATCTTGGACATCTTTTATGACTGTGAGCACTCATTAAAATATGACATGCTAAAAGGTTAATGTTGGACAACGTAATGGGTTATGTTTTCTTATATCCGAAATAAATTATATTTTCATGGATCATCCAACATGTTGAGCTCGTCTTTCCCCATCATGCTAGCCAAATTCCTTGCACCAAGTAGAGATACTACTTGTGCTTCCAAATATCCTTAAACCCAGTTTTGCCATGAGAGTCCACCATATCTACCTATGGATTGAGTAAGAACCTTCAAGTAAGTTGTCATTGTTGCAGGCAATAAAAATTGCTCTCTAAATATGTATGATCTATTTGTGTGGATGAAACAAGCTTTATACGATCTTGTGATATGGAAGCAATAAAAGCGACGGACAGCATAATAAAGGTCCCTATCACAAGTGGGAATATAAAGTGACGTTCTTTCATATTAAGATTTCTTGCATCCAACCATAAAAGCACATGACAACCTTTGCTTCCCTCTGCGAAGGGCCTATATTTTATTCTTGTCTTATACCTAATACAAGAGTCATGGTGATCTTCACCTTTCCTTTTTATATTTCATCCTTTGGCAAGCACATTGCGTTGGAAAGATCCTGACATATATACCCAATTGGATGTAAGTTATCATAAACTATTATTGTTGACGTTACCCTTGAGGTAAAAGGTTGGGAAGCAATACTATAAGCCCCTATCTTTCTCTGTGTACGATGAAAACTCCATACCCATAAGTATTGCGTGAGTGTTAGCAATTGTGAAAGACTAAATAATAGTTGAGTATGTGGACTTGCTAAAAAGCTCTTATATTGACTCTTTCCGATGTTAAGATAAATTGCAATTGCTTCAATGACCGAGATCATAGTTTGTTAGTTTTCAAGGAAGTTTCTGATTCATACTTGACATTGTGAATAGATTTTTACTTTAGCATAAGAAATCATATGACAATATATATATATATATATATATATATATATATATATATATATATATATATATATATATATATATATATGTTGCTGTTATAAGAATGATCATGATGCCCTCATGTCCGTATTTTATTTTATCGACACCTTTATCTCTAAACATGTGGACATATTTTTCGATATCAGCTTCCGCTTGAGGACAAGCGAGGTTTAAGCTTGGGGGAGTTGATACGTCCATTTTGCATCATGCTTTTATATCGATATTTATTGCATTATGGGCTGTTACTACACATTATGTCACAGTACTTATGCCTTTTCTCTCTTATTTTACAAGGTTTACATGAAGAGGGAGAATGCTGGCAGCTGGAATTCTGGGCTGGAAAAGGAGCAAATATTAGAGACCTATTCTGCACAACTCCAAAAGTCCTGAAACTCCACAAAAGTCAGTTTTGGGAATATATTAAAAATATTGGGCGAAGAAAGCACCAGAGGGGGGCCACCCACTGTCCACGAGGGTGGAGGGCACGCCCTACCCCCCTGGGCGCGCCCCCTGCCTCGAGGGCCACCTAGAAGCACCCCGATGCCCATCTTATGGTATAAGGTGTCTTCGGTCCTGGAAAAAAACATAAGGAAGCTTTCGGGACGAAGCGCCGCCGTCTCGAGGCGGAACCTTGGCGGAACCAATCTAGGGCTCCGGCGGAGCTGTTCTGCCGGGGAAACATCCCTCTGGGAGGGGGAAATCGTCACCATCGTCATCACCATCGATCCTGTCATCAGGAGGGGGTCAATCTCCATCAACATCTGCACCAGAACCATCTCCTCTCAAACCCTAGTTCATCTCTTGTATCCGATCTTTGTCTCAAAACCTCAGATTGGTACCTGTGGGTTGCTAGTAGTGTTGATTACTCTTTGTAGTTTATGCTAGTTGGTTTATTCGGTAAAAGATTATATGTTCAGATCCTTTATGCACATTAACACCCCTCTGATTATGAACATGAATATGATTTGTGAGTAGTTACGTTTGTTCATGAGGACATGGGAAAAGTCCTGTTACAAGTAGTCATGTGAATTTGGTATTCGTTCGATATTTTGATGAGAAGTATGTTGTCTTTCCTCTAGTGGCGTTATGTGAACATCAACTACATGACACTTCACCATTGTTTGGGCCTAGAGTAAGGAATTGGGAAGTAATAAGTAGATGATGGGTTGCTAGAGTGACAGAAGCTTAAACCCTAGTTTATGCGTTGCTTCGTAAGGGGTTGATTTGGATCCATATGTTTCATGCTATGGTTAGGTTTACCTTAATTATTCTTTCATAGTTGCGGATGCTTGCGAGAGGTGTTAATCATAAGTAGGATGCTTGTCCAACAAAGGGCAATACCCAAGCACCGGTCCACCCACATACCAAATTATCAAAGTAACGAACGCGAATCATATGAGCATGATGAAAATTAGCTTGATGATAATTCCCATGTGTCCTCGGGAGCGCTTTTCTTTATACAAGAGTTTGTCCAGGCTTGTCCTTTGCTACAAAAAGTATTGGGCCACCTTGCTGCACATTGTTTAATTTTGTTACTTGTTGCTAGTTACAAATTACCTTATCACAAAACTATCTGTTATCGGTAATAGCAGTGCTTGCAGAGAATACCTTACTGAAAACTGCTTATCATTTCCTTCTGCTCCTCGTTGGGTTCGATGCTCTTACTTATCGAAAGGACTATGATATATCCCCTATACTTGTGTTTCATCAAGACTCTTTTCTGGCGCCATTGCCGGGGAGTGAAGCGCGTTTGGTAAATGGAATTCGGTAAGGAAAAGTTTATATAGTGTGCTGACATTTACTGTCACTTGTTACTATGGAACATAATACTTTGAGGGGCTTGTTCGGGATATCTTCACCCCAACCAGTAGAGCAAAGAGTTGCTCCTCAACCTACTAAACCTACTGAAAATGTTCACTTTGAAATTCCTTCAGGTATGATAGAGAAACTACTAGCTAATCCTTTTACATGAGTTGGAACATTGCACCCCGATTTGCACCTAATCTACGTGGATGAAGTTTGTGGATTACTTAAGCTTGCAGGTATGACCGAGGACATTATCAAGAAGAAGATCTTCCCATTATCTTTGAAGGGAAAGGCATTGACATGGTTCAGGCTATGTGATGATATGGGATCGTGGAACTACAACCGATTGAAATTGGAATTTCATCAGAAGTATTATCCTATGCGTCTGGTTCATCGTGATCGTAATTATATATATAATTTTTGGCCTCGCGAAGGAGAAAGTACCGCTCAAGCTTTGGGGAGGCTTAATTCAATGTTATATTCATGCCCCAATCATGAGATCTCAAGAGAAATTATTATTCAAAAAATTTATGCTCGGCTTTCTCTCAATAATCGCTCCATGCTCGATACTTCTTGTACTGGTTCTTTTATGATGAAGACTATTGAATTCAAAAGGGATTTATTGGAAAGAATTAAATGCAACTCTGAAGATTGGGATCTCGATGAAGGTAAGGAGTCAGGTATAACACCTAAGTTTGTTTGTGTTAAGTCTTTTATGGATACCGATATTTTCTGTGAATTTAGCACTAAATATGGACTCGACTCTGAGATAGTAGCTTCCTTTTGTGAATCATTTGCTACTCATGTTGATCTCCCAAAGGAGAAGTGGTTTAAATATCATCCTCCCATTGAAGTAAAAGTAGTTGAAGCTGTTAAAGTTGAAGAAAAGACTATCACATATACTGTTGATCCTATTGTTCCTACCGCTTATATTGAGAAACCACCCTTCCTTGTTAGAATAAAGGATCATGCCAAAGCTTAAACTGTTGTTCACAAGAGTAATGCTAGAACACCTACACCCTATGAGAAAATTAAAGTTGAACCTAGTATTGCTATGGTTAAGGATCTCTTGGTCGATAATATTGATGGACATGTTATTTACCTCTGTGATGAAGCTGCTAGTATTACTAGACCTGATACTAAAAATTAATATAGACCTATTGTAGGCATGCCTGTTATTTCTGTTAAAATAGGAGATCATTGCTATCATGGTTTATGTGATATGGGTGCTAGCGCGAGTGCAATACCTCACTCTTTATACGAAGAAACTATGCATGATATCGCACCCGTCGAGTTAGAAGGTATTGATGTTACAATTAAGCTTGCTAATAGAGATACTATTTCACCAGTTGGTATTGTAATAGATGTTGAAGTCTTGTGTGGGAAAGTCAAATATCCTACTAATTTTCTTGTTCTTGGTTCCCCACAAGATGATTTTTGTCCCATTATATTTGGTAGACCCTTCTTGAATACTGTTAATGCTAAGATAGATTACAAAACAGATTTTGTTACTATTGGATTAGGGGATATGTCTCATGATTTTAACTTTGCTAAATTTCGTAGACAACCCCATGATAAAGAATTGCCTAGTAAGGATGAAATTGTTGGTCTTGCTTCTATTGCCGTACCTCCTAACGATCCTTTAGAACAATATTTCCTAGACCATGAAAATGATATGTTTATGAATGAAAGAAGGGAAATAGATGAAGTATTCTTTAAACAGGGACCCATTTTGAAACACAACTTGCCTGTTGAAATTCTAGGGCATCCTCAACATCTTCACCAACAACATCTTCATCGGGAGGGGCTTGATCTCCATCAATATCTTCACCAGCAACATCTCCTCTCAAACCCTATTTCGTCTCTTGTATCCGATCTTTGTCTCAAAACCTAAGATTGGTACCTGTGGGTTGCTAGTAGTGTTGATTACTCTTTGTAGTTGATGCTAGTTGGTTCATTCGGTGGAAGATTATATGTTCAGATCCTTTATGCACACTAATACCCCTCTGATTATGAACGTGAATATGATTTATGAGTAGTTATGTTTGTTCCCGAGGACATGGGAAAAGTCTTGTTATAAGTAGTCATGTGAATTTGGTGTTCGTTCGATATTTTGATGAGATGTATGTTGTCTTTCCTCTAGTGGTGTTATGTGAACGTCTACTACATGACACTCCACCATTGTTTGGGCCTAGAGGAAGGCATTGGGAAGTAATACGTAGATGATGGGTTGCTAGAGTGACAGAAGCTTAAACCCTAGTTTATGCGTTGCTTTGTAAGGGGCTGATTTGGATCCATATGTTTCATGCTATGGCTTGGTTTACCTTAATTCTTCTTTCATAGTTACAGATGATTGCGAGAGGGGTTAATCATAAGTGGGATGCTTGTCCAAGGAAGGACAGTACCCAAGCACCGGTCCACCCACATATCAAATTATCACAGTAACGAACGGGAATCATATGAGCATGATGAAAACTAGCTTGACGATAATTCCCATGTGTCCTCGGGAGCGTTTTTCTTTATATAAGAGTTTGTCCAGGCTCGTCCTTTTCTACAAAAAGGATTGGGCCACCTTGCTGCACCTTGTTTACTTTTGTTACTTGTTTCACGTTACTAATTACCTTATCACAAAACTACCTGTTACCGATAATTTTAGTGCTGGTAGAGAATACCTTATGGAAAACTACTTATCATTTCCTTCTGCTCCTCATTGGGTTTGACACTCTTAGTTATCAAAAGGACTACGATAGATCCCCTATACTTGTGGGTCATCATCCGCCTTCACCCATAGACTGACCAGTGATACGTCTCCAACGTATCTATAATATTTTATTGTTCCATGCTATTATATATATTCTTTTTTGGATGTTTAATGGGCTTTATTATACACTTCTATATTATTTTTGGGACTAACCTACAAACCCAAGGCCCAGTGCAAATTGCTGTTTTTTTGCCTATTTTAGTGTTTCGCAGAAAAGGAATATCAAACGGAGTCCAAACGGAATGAAACCTTCGGGAGAGTTATTTTTGGGACAATATCAACACAGGAGACTTGGAGTACATGCCAGGAAGCGAAGGAGGTGGCCACGAGGGCAGGGGGCGCGCCCAGGGGGGATAGGCGCGCCCTCCACCCTCGTGGGCCACCTGTTGCTCCCGATGCCCCTCTTCAGCCTATATATACTCTCATACCCTAAAAACATCGAGGCAACAGAAGAAACCCTAATTACACCGCCGCAACCTTTTGTTCCCGTGAGATCCCATATTGGGACCCGTTCCAGAGCTCCACCGGAGGGGGATCGATCATGGAGGGCTTCTACATCAACACCATAGCCTCATCGATGAGTTGTGAGTAGTTTACCCCACACCTTCTGGGTCCATAGCTATTAGCTAGATGGCTTCTTCTCTCTTTTTGGATCTCAATACAAAGTTATCCTCGATCTTCGAGGAGATCTATTCGATGTAATCTTTTTGCGGTGTGTTTGTCGAGATCCTATGAATTGTGGGTTTATGATCAAGTTTATCTATGAACAATATTTGATTCTTCTATGAAATCTTTTATGTATGATTATAATATCCTTGCAAGTCTCTTTGAATTATTGGTTTGGTTTGGCCTACTAGATCTATAGTTCTTGCAATGGGAGAAATGCTTGGCTTTGGGTTCAATCTTGCGGTGTCCTTTCCTAGTGACAGTAGGGGCAGCAAGGCACGTATTGTATTGTTGCCATCGAGGATGAAAAGATGGGGTTTATATCATATTGCTTGAGTTTATCCCTCTACATCATGTCATCTTGCTTAAGGCGTTACTCTGTTCTTATGAACTTAATACTCTAGATGAATGCTTGATAGCGGTCGATGTGTGGAGTAATAGTAGTAGATGCAGAATCATTTTGGTCTACTTGTTACGGACGTGATGCCTATATATAATGATCATGCCTAGATATTCTCATAACTATGCGCTTTTCTATCAATTGCTCGACAGTAATTTGTTCACCCATCGTAGAAATCTGCTATCATGAGAGAAGCCACAAGTGAAACCTATGGCCCCCGGGTCTATCTTTATCATATTAGTTTCCCGTCAACTTGCCAATTTCTGCCGCCATTGTTTATTTGCATTATTTACTATCAATCTATACCAAAAATACCAAAAATATTATCTTATCATATCTATCAGATCTCACTCTCGTAAGTGACCGAGAAGGGATTGACAACCCCTTTTATCGCGTTGGCTACAAGGTTCTTATTTGTTTGTGCAGGTGCGAGGGACTTGCGCGTGACCTCCTACTGGATTGATACCTTGGTTCTCAAAACTGAGGGAAATACTTACGCTACTGTGCTGCATCACCCTTTCCTCTTCGAGGGAATACAACGCAAGCTCGAGAAGTAGCAACCAGCTAGCGGAGCTGTTTTCCTTCCTCGCAGTGCATAAGTGGGTGGTTGTGTGACACCCCGAAACCGGTGCACCAGGTGTCAGCCAGTTATTCGTTGTCGTTGCCATGTCGTCTGCTTGCGTGCTGCATCTTGCCATGTCATCAAGTATGTTGCATCAGCATGTTTTCAAAACTTGCATCCGTCCGAGTCCGCCCGTTCTTTCCGTTGCCCGTTCTGAGCCCAGACACACTTGCACACGCCCGCGGCATCTCCGAATATTTATTTTATAAGTGGCCGGAAAATGTTCTCGGAATGGGATGAAACTTGGCGTGTGGTCTTATTATAGTGTAGACAGGCCGCCTGCCAAATTTCATCGCGTTCGGAGTCCATTTGATAGCCCAACGGATATATATAGCAGCACTAGTAGCCGGATAAAACATCGGACGTTTTCGGTGTCCGAAAACCACCGCGGGCCTCTCTTCTCTCCTCTCCTATCAGCTCTTGGCCTCTTTGGCACAACCCCTTAGCCCACCTACAAACCCCTCCGCTCCGGAACGTCAGATGGCGATCGAACGGCTCCGAAACAGAGCAATTCCACTAACCCTAGCCCCCTTTCCCTATATAAAGACCCCCATGCCATTTTTGGACTCCTCTAGCCTTTTCCCTAACCTCTAGCCCCCTGCCTCATTTTCCGTGCACAGCCAATCCCCTCCTCCTCCAGATTTCGGCCCGGCCACCTCATCCACGCCACTTGGCAAGTCAGGATTGGCTAGCCCCACCGGAACAGCCGCCCGCGTCAAATGGGAGGGCGCCACGCGTCCTAGCCATCCCCTCCCACTGCCGCGGCCCTGTAGGCCCACGAGGAGCCCGACCCGGGCCGCGCCGGGACTCGACCGGCCCGCACCTCCCGAGCCCCGCGACCGTCGATCCCCGCCTCCGAGCGCTCGCGCCGCCGCTCTGGGCGCCGAGCTCGCCGCCGATCTGAGCCCCGTCGCCGACCGTCTACCTCGCCTCTGGTCAGATCCGTGGCCGCCACGCCCGGATCTGCTGCTCCCCGCCGCCTAGCGCGTCACCCCGCCGGAGTCCGACCTCGTGCCACCGGAGTCCGCGACGAATCCCGTCGCCGGCAGAGCCTCGGCCACCTCCACGATGCCCCATCGCCGCCTAGCTCAGCGCAGGCCTTCCTGCACCGGATCCGGCCAGTCCGAGCCCCCTCCAGCAGTCTCCTCGCCGGAGTGGCAACCGCCGCCGCCACCGTCGCCGTCCTTCGTCCCCGGAGGCCATCGGACCTCTGTCTCCTCTCTGCCGCGCGCACCGGACATGTCCAGTGGAGCTGGACATGTCCAGGCCACCCCTCACCGTGAGCCACTGCCAGGTGGGCCCAAGTGCCAGCACCGACGGACATGGCCCAACAGTCCGGACAATGTCCACCCGAACCGAGGTCTAATTTCTTCTAAGTTGCTGGCCTTTTGTTAATAATGTTGCATGTTGTGATGGCTGTAACTTGATGTGTGTATGTCCAAATTGAGTGTATAATATGTCAAAATGATCGTGGTGATATGCTCTACATTTTGAGTTCATCTTGATGCCCTAATCCCTGTTGCAAGAGTGCTACTTGTTATAAACTTCTGTTACTTGTTAATTTGATGCCATGTTTGAGATGTGATAACTTGGTGCATGTTTATCCAAATGGAGCATATGATATGTCAAAATGTTCATTGTGTAGTGCTCTACATGATGGTAGCTGTAGCATGCTTGTTTGAGTTCATATTGCCATGTTAATCTCTGTTGCAAAAGTGCATTTGGGTGTTAAGTGCTAAAACTTGTTATGAGATGCTGATTTCACTTGATCATTGCTATTGATGTGTTTGTCTTCATGCCACATGCCTATATGTTTTAGATGCACAATCATATGGTCTTTGCTGTGGTGGAATCCTCTTTCCATGATATGCCTTGAGGTGACTTAAACAAGCTTGTAAACATGCCATGTTGTTGTTGTTGTTTTATACTTTGAAAAAAACTGCTAAGTCTGGAATCTGTTATAACCTGATGCTATGTTTGCTTGATGCCCCACTCAAATCTATGCTTGTTTTGGAGTGGCCAATGATCATGTCTTGTTGTCAATGTTATTGTCTATCCATTCATGCCCTTACTTGCACATATGGCCTGCTGTAGCTTATTTATTTATTGCTCTCAAGTTGCTATAAATTATACCTGTCAGGATTTTATCAGCATGTTCAATTTGGTCGAGCTTGTTGTTATTGATCCATGCCTCCTATGAGATGCCCCAATGGAGTTGTTTGCTGTATGATATGTCTACTACATGTCCATGCTCTTTATGTTCTTATTAGAGTTGATATGCTTGTTGTTTTGTGCCTCCGAAGGCAGCATCGTGATGATGTTTTTGCCTTCCCAGATTTTGACTAAGTCTGGATAATTTTACTGCAACTTCCCGTGCTTGTTTAAATGTGTTCCAGCAAGCTTTTGGGTGTGTTCTAAGTTCATGCTTGTTAAGTATAATGTCTATTTCACATCCATGCTTCTTGTTATCATGTTTGGGTGCTGTAGCTTAATTTTACCTTGCTCCAAAGTTGCTATGTGGCTGTTAACTTCAGCTTTGCTTTGTAACTTGTCTTGCTCGTATCTTTTAGCCCGTTGCTCCGTTTTGAGTGTGCCCTATATGAAACTTGTGTGATTTTGCATGTAGAATCATAATATCATGTTGCTTACATGTTTGGAGTGTGTTTGCTTGATTTTTTGGGTGCATCTTGCACCGTTGCCATGCTTGTCTTGTTTTGCTCATATCTTCTAGGCCGTAGCTCCGAATTAAACAAACTTTATATGAAACTTGACTATAATTTCATGTAGATCATCATGGTGCATGTTAACTTGATGTTTAACAACCTGAACATAAGGTTTGTGCAGATCTGGACTAATTTCAAATCATGCATATGAGGACTTACCGGATTTGTTATGTGTTGATTTCGGCCTCATTTAAACTTGTAGTGATGTTGTTTTTGAGTGCTTCCTACCTTGCCATGTATTGCATCATATATAGACTTGTCTTGCATCATACTTGGTTGAGCATCTTGTCATGTCTTGTGTGGTGTGTTTACCGTGTTGCTTGCTTCTCCTCTTTAGTGCTTGTTCCGTTGCGATCGTGAGGATTCGTTCGTCTACCTATGGTTCGTCTTCAAGGCTTTTTCTTCGTCTTCTTAACGGAACCGTTCTTCTTCCTTGCGGGATCACAGTCAAGATGACCATCACCTTGGATACCTTTACTATCATTGCCTTTGCTTAGTTGTCTCGATGCTATCGTTATATGTCGCGCTACCCCTCTTATTGTCAGCCCCTCTCCTTGTTGCCATGAAACCTCTAACCTTTGACACCTTCCCAGCAAACCGTTGTTTGGCTATGTTACCTGCTTGCTCAGCCCCTCTTATAGCGTTGTTAGTTGCAGGTGAAGTTGAAGTTTGTTCCATGTTGGAACTTGTTGTTGAAATATCACAATATCTCTTAAATATATTAACACACCTATATACTTGGAAATGGGTGGAAGGCTTGGCCTTTTGCTCGGTGTTTTGTTCCACTCATGCCACCTTAGGAGCCGATAAACCGGCTTTATGTTCCTTGATTTTGCGTTCCTTACACGGTTGGGTATATGGGGACCCCTTGGCACTTCGTCTTTGAATAAAACTCCTCCAACAAGGCCCAACATTGGTTTTAATTTGCCTCATAATAACAACTTAATTAATTAATTAAATTTGCATAGGGGGGCGCGCCCTCGGGGATTCTTTTCTACATAGCAGGGGGGGCGGTGCTGATGGTGTTGGACCCAAACGGGGAGTATGCGGGGCCACCTTGGGGAAACTCGAGGGCTGGTTTTACTCGTATAATCGCCCATCCGGTCGTGGCCTGAGACTAGATACACGCGGCTACTATCAGGGTGTCGACACACCGGGAGGTCTTGCTGGACTTGTTTTACCATTGTCGAAATGTCTTGTGCACCGGGAATTCCGAGTCTGATCAGGCCTTCCCTAAGATAAGGGGTAATATTATTATTACTTCTGCTGATCGTGAGAGCTTGTGATGGGCTAAGTTGGGACACCCCTGCAGGGTTATGATCTTTCGAAAGCCGTGCCCGCGGTTATGTGGCAGATTGGAATTTGTTAATGTTCGGTTGTAGAAAACTTGACAGAGGATCCGAAGTAAAACACACAACTGTGTGAGTAACCGTGACTGTCTCTTTTCACTTTGAGAAGAGAACACGGTGGGGTTATGTTTGACTCGTAGGTAGTTCATGATCTTTAGCGATCACTACTAGTTTGTGAACGTTTGCGTAGATGCTCGTCTTATTCTTATACTCGTAAGTTAGCCACCATATATATTGCTTAGTCGCTGCTGCAACCCTCACCACCTTACCTCTTCCTACCCTTTTAAGCTTTGCTAGTCTTGTTACCCATGGTTATGGGATTGCTGAGTCCTCGTGGCTCACATATACTACAACAACAGTTGCAGGTGCAGGTTTGCGATGACTTGACGTGAGAGCGTTGATCATTGTGTTGGAGTTCTTTCTTCTTCTTCTTATTCAGTCTTGGGTTAGGTTCCTGGTCGACAGCCTGGGATAGCAGATGGATGTCGTTTTGCTTTTCATGTTTGCATCCGTAGTCGGATGCCTTGTATTGATGTTGTTGTATTCATGTGACTTGTATGTATTGTTGTATCCCCCATGTATGTATGTAATGGTACGATGTAATGATATCCATCTTGCTAAGCGCCCGAAATGCGGTTGTGCCCCAATCACGTAAGTGTCACGTGATCGGGATAGAATCGCATCTTGGGCCTAACAAGTTGGTATCAGGGATGAGGAGTAAATGGAGGGAGTAGTAAAATTTTCTCCTCGTCCAGCGAGCCACCAAGCGCGTGGGCGAGGCAGAGGGCGTAAGGCGTAGTAAGCAAGCTTCACCTCATCCCGCGAGCCACCGCGCCCGTGGGCGGGGGTGATGGCGTACTAAGCAAGCTTCTCCTCGTTCTGCGAGTTGACGGGACACATCAAAAGTACTCCAGTGTATAGAGCCTTGACTCTAAGGTAGGCCCCACATGGTTTGCCTCTTTTTTAACATAACGCGTCAAGTCGCAATTTGTTTATTCACCCGTGGTAGACGATCCTCCCTCCATCTAGTGGACAACCAGTACATGTGTCAAGTTACCACGTGGGCTGCCTTTTCGTACAGAAATGAGCTCCATCGTGTACCCGTGCGGGTGTGGTTGGGAAAGAGACGGGAGTACGTGCGCTGTGCGTGCACCTCTTCTCTTTGTGCACGTCCCCCACCTACGTGTGTGTGTGAGAGAGATACAAACCTAGACAAATGGCTTGTGTGTGTTCGTGAGTGTTTTTGTTTGGGGAGGGGGAGGTTGATTTCATGAATGTATTTGCGGGAATATGTGTCGATGATATCTCAAACAAAACTTTGCATGCAATGTGTGTGAAATGGAGGCCTATCCATATCATATATAGAGGGTCGGGTGATCCATGAGAATAGAGGGAGGGGTCATAGATATCGATAGAGTCGAAGAGAGGATCAAGTGGGTGGGTGCGAGATCGATGAAGAGAGCCATCGAAATTGTGTGTGTGTGCAAGTCAAAGATATAGGGCGACTGACCTAGCTACCAGAACGTCAGAGGGCACATGTCAAGTTTGTGTGTGGCAGGGAGACATGACTAGAGCGCTCGATGTATCAGTGTGTGTGTGTGTGTGTGTGTGTGTGGGAGGGGGTTTGGGGAGGGCTAGGCAGAGGTCGAGGCCTAATTATAGAGGTAGAACGACTCGTATATGTGTTGAGAAGGAGAGACCCAGCTATGTCTTGAGGGAGATTGGTTGACATCCATACATAACTGAAGGACGGGAAATTGGATGGGACAGAGAGAGATAGGAGAGAGAGAGGAAGGGAGAGGGGTAGAGTGCTGGATGGGTGATGGAGTTGCTTCTCGAAGATGGTGGGAGAGGCCTACTAGACAAACTAAGGGTGGAACTGCAATATTATCAATAAGAATGGGGATGTGTTTCTGTGTGTGCCTATGCGTGATAGATCTGTCGGGACACATCCATGGATGATGAAGGGGGACCATGTGTTTGGTAAGCAAACCTAACTAGATCGGTAGATCAATTGTTGTTTGTCGGACGAAGGGAGAGACATAACTAATGAGGTAGATTGATCGACGCGTGGGAAAAAACGAGTTATAAGGACCTTGCTAGCTATATGTATAGAGGGAGATCGGTCGGTGTACGTCCATTTGTTAGAGGCAAATAAGGCCCCGCGAGACAGATAGGCAGAGAGAATGGAGCTAGGAGGTGGTGTGAGAGGCCCAGCTACTAGCTAGATAGGGGGAGGAGTGTGCGGTTGTGAGATCGATGAAAAGAGGGGCGAGAGTTTACATGTGTGTAGGACCGTATGAGAGACACGAGGTAAGGACACATAAAGGAGGAGATTGATGGTGCATGTGTATGTTGTAGGCAGACATCGTTGGAGAGGTTTATCGATCCGTGTGTGTCGGAAAGGAGTTTTGGAGACTATGGGAGAACAACCTAAAGAAAACAAAATGAATGTGCGCGATGGATAGAATGCTGAGGGAGGGGGAGGGCGAGGAGGGCGTGTGCATGCACGAGAGAAAGTTAGTGGTAGCTACAAAGGTTAGAGGATTGTGTGGATGTAAGAGACTAACAAAGATCATAATTTGATATTAAAGTGGATTCATATATTTGAATAGGAGATCATAGTGTTTTTTAACATATGCATGCATGAATATAGCGGTGATACGCGTGTTGTGGTTTTGCACGTGTTATACCATAATGTGACAATGCATGGCGTTTGCAACTCACAGCTAAATGTCGAACAATCTAAACCATACTATAAATCGAACAATCTCACATTTTATTTGAATTTGTGATGATGTGTGGCATTTGCAGCTTACAACTAAATATCAAACAATCTAAACAATACTATATATTGAACATTCTCACATTTTATTTGAATTTGTGGTAATGTGTGGTGTTTGCAACTCACATCTAAATACTTGTAGGCGTAGGGGGCGGGGCACCATACATAATGTGATAAACACATTATACATATGAAACATGGTTTAGTTTGTGAAGATCTAGCTAGAGCTTGAAATTTACTATGATATGAAATCAACATAAAGTGGATTCAAAAAATCGAGTTCGAGTTCATATAGTACACATAGTTCATATGTAACTCGAGACTAATCATGTGGTGTGCTGTGAAGATAATACACAAACGATGGTTTAACTTGACAATAATGATGATTGTAGATCTTATTAAAACAGAGAAACGAATTCAAATGCTTTGACTTCACGACAATTATTATTGTAGATCTTATTCAAATAGAGAAACGAATTCAAATTTAGTTCATATTGAAGCGGTAGTATATACGTTTGGAATGCACTAAAACGTTCATTTGAGTACTAGGTTACATGCATTATACACGTAGCAAACTATTTTAATTGAACATAACATGAATTCAAAGTTTTGAATGACATTTGTAGAGCGAATTGATTTGGTACAGTACATGTTAGGCTTGTCCGGAAATTTCAACCTGCGCCTTGTTAGCTCGAAATATTTAAGGTATATCTTTGTCTCATTGTGCTCCGACAACTCCCTCCATCTCAACCCGCGCCTTGCTATTCCAAAATGTCAACGCGCGCAAAAACTCCCACCTCCTGTGAAATCCCAACACGCGAAATTCCCGTGATACCCCTGAACCGAAAGAACCACCTCAAATCGGTGGGGATACTTTCGTAATTTACCCCACATTTCGGACAAGCGCGTCCCTAAGCCATGGTTCCCCACTCCCATCCCATCCGCCCACCCTTTCGTACACCGAGGCCGGCAAAACCCATGAAGCCCCACACCCTCCTCCATCCTCCACCCAGCCGGAGCCTCTTCCCCGACGACATCGTCCACAGCAACACCTCGACGTCCCTCATCCATCGTACCAGATGAGGATCCGTCGTCGATCTGGTCGTACGGCCGGTTCAGCCACCCCGTCCTCCACCTCGAAGGAGCTGCCCCGATGTTTCCCTCGTCTTCTGCGCCACCTCCATTCCCACACCGCCGTCTTCACCTGCACCACCGGAAGAGCATCATCATCACCGTTTCCTCGGATGAAGCTGCGGCCTAATCGGCACCACCAAAGAGGTTGTACATTAATCGCCGCATTTTCTTCTTGATTCGATCTCGCGGTGCTGCCGACGCTCGGTCCCGAGCCGACACGGCGCGGCTCCATCCACAGCGGCGTCGCCGGCCACTTCCTTCACGGCGTCGCTCCCTCTGCGGCGACGTCCACATCAGTAGGAGCTGCTGCTGCTTTAGCTGTCGCTCGCACTGCTGCTCTGCTCTTGCTCCCGGTCCCCTGCCTGGTCTGCTCTTGCTCTTGCTCTTGCTCTTGCTGCTGCTCTTCTCTTGCTCTCGGTCCCCAGCCTGGTCTGCTCTTGCTCTTGCTCTTGCTTGCGATGTTGCTCCGATTTAGCTACACTTTAGTCGACTGAATCGACTTTTGGGTCAGTCGATTTTCTGGGGGGGAGGGGGGGCTCGCCGGAGTTAAGGAAGAACCAGCCGCAGCGGGGAGGGGGCTCGCCGGAGAGGTACCCCACTGTCAATCTTAGGGTTCAGGGTGGGGGCGGTGGTCGCCGGTATCTAGCGACAACTTTATTCGGCGAAACATCACGTTTTAGCTCCGTCATCATCTCGAACCGTTTTTCGGGCCTCCTGCCTTGCAACTCCCATTGAAACGTCTTGTCGAAGCAGAGATCGTGTCCCCTTATTGTAGGATTATCACCAATACGAGCTTTGGTAAATTAACAGTGCTGCCTGCACGACCCCTCGAGAACAGGCGAGTTCTAAGGCTTAAGGGAGGGTGACGCTTGATACTCGTAGTCCATATAAGCGGATGGAATCTAACTCCTCCGCCCCACGCCTCATTCTCTCTCTGCCTCTTCATCCTCGAGCTCCAGCGCCCAAGTTCCAAGCTCCTCTTCCCTTTGCAACTCCCTCGACCATGGCCGGCTCTCAAGGCAAATGGATGGCCTCCTCTATTACGGAGGAGAACATCAAGGAGCTGCGGGAAGCGTGGTACCTAACCGCGGAGATCAAACACAGGCTTCCCAATCCGGGGCAGGTCATCCCTATCCCGGAGCCCGGCGAGAGGGTGGTGTTCATCCCCCACTTCCTCCACGGACTCAGATTTTCCCTTCACCCCTTTGTAAGGGGTCTCATGTTCTACTATGGGCTGGATTTTCTCGATCTGGCCCCAAATTCGTTCCTTCACATCTCGGCGTTCATCGTCGTGTGTGAGACCATTCTCCGCATCCCTCCACACTTCGGCTTATGGCTCAATATTTTCAATGTGAAGCCAAAGGTGGTTGACAAGCAACACGCGGACTGTGGTGGTGCCATGGTGAGCCAGATCCCCAAAGTTAATTGGCCAAAGGGGTTTTTTGTGGATACCGTCAAGGTATGGCAATAGGAATGGTTCTATATCACAGAACCCTGCGGCTCCAAGTGGGCAGCGGCTCCAGCCTTTTGATCCGAAACTTCGCCGAGGCTCACATCCTGGACCGACAAGGGTCCGGACTAGGGGTCGGTCCCTGAAGTGTTGTTGTTGAAAAAACGCATCAGGATTATGATGGCAAAGGACATTACCCTTGCCGATGTAATCCAAGTGATGTTGATCCGCCGTGCACTCCCCTGCCAACGGCGGCCCCTCATGATGTGGGAGTTCAATCCGAAAGGACCACGAACCCTACAACGGTTCTATGGCACGACGCATAAGGGGATTTGGAAACTACTTTTCAAGAAGTAGAAAAAGTGGCCGAAGTCATCAGACGACACTGGCGTCGATTGCAACCATCCGGCCATCGAGGTAAATTCTTAAAACTCCGAACATCAATAGGTTCATCGCTCCAAAGGAGAAATATTAAGTAGTCCATCCCCAAAACAGGTTTGGTTCAAGAAGGCGGAGCAGATGTGGTGTTTGGCTCCGCTCCCCGAAGACCCTACCAATCCTCAATTAATGAGTATGCTGGTCCCGGTGCCATACTAGGTGCTAGTTAAGAAGGACAAGCTAGAGAAGAAAGGGGAGGGTACTTTGGACGCAATGTCCGGAGTGGCTGATGCCCCATCCTCCCACGAGGGCGACGATGACGACAATGAGGAGGAGGAAGAAGAAGATCCTCCCCGCAAAGGTAAGAATAGGACCGCCTTCGAAGTCCTGGAGGCCGAGGCTTCCAAGAGGGACAAAATCATCATCCCTGATGACTCGGAGTCAGATGCCGAGGTCATCCCGAAGCCTCGCCGTCGGACCAAGCCCCAAGCTGACTCGTAAGTAGCCCGGAATCCTTCACTTTATCCGATCTCTATGACCCATGATAATAACTTTAAGTTATGTGTTTTAGTCCGGCCTGCGATCTTCCCCAACTATCCACATCCTCAGGAGATCTGGCGCCGGAGATGATGGAGAGTGAGTCGCCTCCATTAGCCTTCCTGCCACCTAGGGAAGATGATGTTGAGGTGGTATCTCACAGGCCATCCCCAAACCTTGAAGAGATGCGGGGGGCATTTTAACAGCGCCAGAGGGTAATGCCTTAGCTATCGGAGGGCTACGGGGCGCAGTCCCCATGGAGACCGGCGATGGCAGCACCGGTCAATCCGGCCCCCAGTCGCATACTACTCCGGAGGTCCTTAAGGCTCCGGAGTCTAATGAGCGACCCCCTGCAGGAGAAGAGGGAGCGGCAACCTCTGCCAATCCGGAGGCGCGACATACCACGGCGGACGCACTCCGAAGTGTCTCCGTCCTAGACGAGCACCGCACCCTGATGAGTATGGTGTTTGAGAAGATCCAGTCCGCCAAAAGAGGGCCTGGCTAAGCCTTCTCCAGCCTACTGGCGGGCTTCGAGGTACACAATGTAATGTTTTTGGTCATTTTTACAAGAAACATGCCTACAGATAGTAGCCCCTGAGACTCTGTTCGGTTTTTGAAACAAAAGCGAGCAGAGGATCGATAATCAGTTGTCAGGTGGTAACATACTTTCTGTTTGCATTAAAACAGGCTTCGCTGTTAGCGGCGACTGCTCAATCAGCGGAAGTTTCCGAACTCAAAGGGAAACTGGAGCGAGCCGATGAGGACCTAGTCCTTGTTAGAACGCGGCTCAACCATGCGCAAGGTATAAGATACATCTTGCTGCGTGCTTCTGTTATGTCCATGCCTTGTGGAGTTTCAAGAGCTGCAATGTGCGTGTATGTACAGATGGTGCTGCCGTGGTGGAGACCCTCAGGGGTGAGCTTGCCCGAGCCACAAAGCAGGCAAGGGTTAGCCAGGTGGCTGCTAATAAAGCGACTACGGATTTGATGGCCGAACAGGCCGCTCGGCACCGTTTTGTGGAATGGGTGACCGAGATGGAGCAACAGCTCAAGGACATCACCGCCAAGTGTGAGTCCTTGGAAAAAGAAAATAGAGAGAAGGGGACCGAACTCGCCAAGGCCCTTCAAGACACTTCGGAGGCGCGGTCCGAATCCCACGCAGCACGCGAAGAAATTCGTCAAGCCGGACAGATAGTGGCTGGTAAGCCCTTTCTTTTACAGGCTAAATTTGGGGACCCGAAGTATGCCTTACTTAATCGACTGTGGAGTTCTCCAAACGCATACATGGATCTGCAGAAGAGTGTTGCGCACACTGCTCAATTCTTCCAGGCCCAGGAGGGGTGCGCGACGAAGAAGCTCTTCTGGTCGCAGTTTGCGGGGCCAAAGCGTCCCGGACTGCTAAATGACCAGATGGCATAGTGGGCGGAGCTGCACAAGATGTCTAGCGCGGCCATGAAGGATGTTATAGTCTGGCTGTGGCCGGCTGAAGATATTCCGAACAGCTACTTTGGCCTTGTGCGGCGTCTCGTCGATGCACTACCCCGAATCGACAATATCAAGAGGTGGTCTTGCATAGAAGGGGCGTGAATGGCCGTTGCCCGTGTCAAGATACACTGGGCGAAGATGAAGGCCGAAAAGGTGGCAATTGAGGGTCCGCCTGAAAGCAAGGACCACCGCACACCAGAGCGCTATTTTGAGGACGTACTAGCGGGTGCCCGCCTTATAGAAGGCCAATGCTCCAAGGATGTACTGTTCGAATGAACGAGTCCGAACTGTTTCAGGGGTTTGTATCATGAACTAAGTCTTCTGTAATATATCCTTTTACTTATGAAGAGTTTTATCCTCCTGTGCGGCGGTTTTTATACCTGAGAGTTCCATTCATCGGCTTCAATCCCCATGTAGACACTACCGTGGTGTTCGGAGTTGCACATGAATACACTTAACCCAACGTCTTGGTCCATGAAGGAGGTATTAGTGCGGCGAACCAGGCAATCAGACTATTCAATTTTTTTGCTCTCACTTAGCCATAGGAGTTTTAACAATGGGTCTATGAAGTAGCCCCTAGTATGTACGCGGCTCCCAATGTGGGTGCGTTACATATGAGACCGGGAAACAATCCTTCGTGTAACACGGAAAAAAGCCACTAATGATTGTAATAAGTCGCTAAGCGGCCGACCAGCTCTCGCCTCAGCATAACAGTCAGTTTTCAGCTTTCTCTACTGAGGTGCTTGACCGGGCAAACCAGAAACACAATCACAGTAGTTCTCTCTTTACTACCCTAGCCGATCAGACGGAATGTAAGGTAGCAAACAAAGGAGCCGGGTAATCCAACTATTGACCAAAGACATGATTCGTAGTTGATGCATATACTACCGAGCTCGGGACACCGAATTGTGCTGTTAAGCTGTTCGGACTTTTTATTTGGAAACACATATGTTACCTTATAAAGCCCCTGGCCATTTAGGTCGAGGTGTGTTCGTGAGACAACTAAAGAGATGAGATTTGAGTAAAGACAATGGCGAATAAAAATTTGGCTCACTGTAATCTGGTTGACACGTCAAAGTGTAGTTTTATAGAGGGTACCACAATCACCAAGGTCATTTTACAGGCCGGGGTCTAGGGCTGAGGAAAAAAAGCTCTATACAGGTTCCTTGAGGGGAGTGTGCGGTCTACGAAATCCCTTGCACCTTCCTGCCACACGTCTGTGCCGCTTTTGCCTCAGTAAGAAAGATTCCTTGAGGGGAATGGTCTTCGGCTATCTATACGGAATCGGGCTCGGAGAGAGTCCTTTATGAGGCTGTAAGATGAGTAGGTTTTAATTGTACCTGTGATAAAAAGCAAAAATATGATTAGTTAAAAGGGGAGGGCCATACAAGGTCGAACCGTGTTATAGGCCTGTCCTGTGTATTGGCTCTGCCGATGCCCAGGGTATTTTGAGTGCATAGCTATGTATGTGGGGTGCGAATTTCGCTATTGTACATGGCGATCGACGGAGGCCAAGCTGCGAATCCAGCCCCGGGTTTGTCGAGCTATTGGTGTGCGGAACTGTCCGGACTTGTGCACCAAAGCCGGGCGGTTTAGTAGCCGATAAGGTGTGTGGCTTTATAGGGCCGCTTTGTACGTTGGTCGTGATGGCCGCGGTATTCTCCTCAGTACGGAGGGGGCGCTCTATGCTTCCGTTGATTGTAATGATGCCGTGTGGACCGGGCATATTGAGCTTTAGGTAGGCATAGTGCGGAACCGCGTTGAAGCGGGCGAAAGCGGCGCATCCGAGTAGTGCGTGATAGCCGCTGTGGAAAGGGACGACAACGAAAATCAAGTCCTCGCTTCAGAAGTTGTTCGGCGAACTGAAGATGACTTCCAGTGTGATTGAGCCCGTGCAGTGGGTCTCCACTCTAGGTATTATTCCCTTGAAGGCAGTTTTAGTAGGCTTGACTCTTGACGAATCGATGCCCATTTTGCGGGCAGTGTCTTGATAAAGTATATTGAGACTGCTGCCACCATTCATAAGGACTCGCGTGAGGTGGAATCCGTTAATGATTGGATCAAGGACCAGTGCTGCCGCACCTCCGTGACGGATACTGATACGTCTCCAACGTATCTATAATTTTTTATTGTTCCATGCTTTTATTTATGATGTTTTGGATGTTTAATGGGCTTTGTCATACACTTTTACATTATTTTTGGGATTAACCTACTAACCCAAAGGCCCAGTCCAGATTGCTGTTTTTTGCCTGTTTTAGGGTTTTACAGAAAAGGGATATCAAACGGAGTCCAAACGGAATGAAACTTCTGGAGAGAGATATTTTTGGAGAAAATCACGCACGGGAAACTTGAGAACCACGGAGTAGGGGCCACGAGGTGCCCACGAGGGTGGGGGCCGCGCCCCCTGCCTCGTGGACCCCTTTTGAGGCCCCCGGTGAACTGCTTCCTCCTATATAAGCCTACGTACCCCGAAACTATCAGAAGAGGAGATAAAACCCTAGTTCCACCACCATAACCTTTTGTTCCCGTGAGATCCCATCTTGGGGCCTATTCTGGAGCTCCGCCGGAGGGGGGATCCATCACGGAGTGCTTCTACATCATCATCATCGCCTCACCATGAGTTGTGAGTAGTTTACCACAGACCTTCGGGTCCATAGCTAGTATCTAGATGGCTTCTTCTCTCTCTCTCTGGATCTCAATACAAAGTTCTCCTCGGTCTTCAAGGAGATCTATTCGATGTAATCTCTTTTTGCGGTGTGTTTGTCGAGATCCGATGAATTGTGAGTTTATGATCAAGATTATCTATGAGAAATATTTGGTTCTTTTCCGAACTCTTTATGTGTGCTCATAATATCCTTGCAAGTCTCTTCGAATTATTGGTTTGGTTTGGCCTACTAGATCTATAGTTCTTGCAATGGGAGAAGTGCTTGGCTTTGGGTTCAATCTTGCGGTGTCCTTTCCCAGTGACAGTAGGGGCCGCAAGGCACGTATTGTATTGTTTCCATCGAGGATAAAAAGATGGGGTTTATATCATATTGCTTTAGTTTATCCCTCTACATCATGTCATCTTGCTTAAGGCGTTACTCTATTCTTATGAACTCAATACACTAGATGCATGCTGGATAGCGGTCGATGTGTGGAGTAATAGTAGTAGATGCAGGTAGGAGTCGGTCTACTTGTCTCGGACATGATGCCTATATACAATGATCATGCCTAGATAGTCTCATAATTATTCGCTTTTCTATCAATTGCTCGACAGTAATTTGTTTGCCCGCCGTAGAATATCGCTATCATGAGAGAAGCCACTAGAGAACACTATGGCCCCCAGGTCTATTCTTAACATATCAATCTACACCTACTTTACTCTTTCCTCTTTTACTTTCTGTTCTTATAAACAAAAATACCAAAAATATAAACTATCATCTCTATCAGATCTCTTTTGTAAGTGACCGTAAAGGGATTGACAACCTCTTATCGCGTTGGCTGCGAAGTTCTTATTTGTTTGTGTAGGTGCGAGGGACTCACGCGCGGTCTCCTACTAGATTGATACCTTGGTTCTCAAAAACCGAGGGAAATACTTACGCAACTCTGCTGCATCTCCCTTTCCTCTTCGAGGGAATACAACGCAAGCTCAGGAAGTAGCAGATACTGGTTGGGTGGTCCTTTCGATGGAAGGTAATCGGACAAGCCGTCCATGGGTTGAATTTTGGGGCGACCCGCTCTATGGTGTAGACGTCCCGTAGTATACGCTGGCATTCCCTTTAGGGATATGTGTGATATATTCCATATTCACTGTTTTTACTTCAGGGGGAAATTGATTTTTCCCCCTGTGTTCGGTTGACGAGGCTCTTGGTCATCGTCGTCGCTGGGTGATCCTTTCCCCTTGTGTTCGGTGTTGAGTTTGCCGGCCTCCTTAAAAACCCAACAATTTCTGTTGGTATGATTGGTGAGCTTATCGGGGGTGCCGTGAATTTAGCAAGGCCGATCAAGGATTCTACCTAGACTGGACGGGCCATCCTTGTTTGCCTTGAATGGCTTCTTCCATTGACTGGGTTTGGAGCCGCTGAATCCGGCGTTGTCCGCCGTGTCTTGGGTTCCATCGTTGTTGGTCCGACGCTTGTGCTTGTTGCGTCGTGGCTTGCCGTTGCCGTCCCTGGTTTCGGAGGTGCCAGGGTCGCTGGTGCTATTGCTTCTACGAGCGAGCCAGCTATCCTCCCCCGCGCAAAAACGGGTCATAAGTGTGGTGAGGGCTGCAATGGACTTCAGCTTCTCTTGGCCGAGGTGCCGGGTGAGCCACTCATCTCGGACGCTGTGCTTGAAAGCCGCAAGGGCTTTAGCGTCCGGACAATCCACAATCTGGTTCTTTTTAATTAAGAACCTTGTCCATAGCTGCCGGGCCAATTCCCCGGGTTACTGTATTATATGAGTAAGGTCATCGGCATCCGGGGGCCGAACATAGGTGCCTTGGAAGTTGTCTCTGAATGCGTCCTCCAAGTCTTCCCAGCTATCGATAGAATTTTCTGGTAGGTTGTTCAACCAGTGCCGTGCTGGTCCCTTGAGTTTGAGGGAAAGGTATTTGATGGCGTGTAGATCGTCACCGCGAGCCATGTGAATGTGGAGAAGAAAATCTTCAATCCATACTGCGAGCTCTGTTGTGCCGTCGTATGATTCGATGTTCATGGGTTTAAACCCTTCTGGGAACTGGTGCTCCATTACCTCATCGGTGAAGCATAGGGGTGTGCAGCACCTCTGTATCGGGCTATGTTACGACGCAGTTCGGATGAAATCCGTGTGCGGTTTTCGACCCGGGCGTGGTTTTGCTTGTCCCGCCAGGATTGGTAACCGTCCTCTCGTGCCGATGCACACCCCCGCGATCTGTAAATGGATCTGGTCCGACCTGCTCTATTTTCCAGGTCCTGTCATAGGTCGTATGTGTATCCCCAAGCTGTTGTTTCTCTGCCTTTACGGTGAGGTGGTGCAGGCTGGTATTCGGCTCGAGTTGTCGTTCTGTCCCGGCCGCGTGGAGGTCGGTCAGGTTCGTCAGCCGCATTACACACGGGTGGTATGTGCTCAGGCGTTTCGTCATCAAATTGCGGTAGCAGCTTATGCTTCGGATAACTTTTTCCTAGGCGTTCAAGGCCGTACTCCTCGGCTGCTAGGACATCAGTCCATCTGTCGTTGAGCAGTTCTTGGTCAGCTCGAAGCTGTTGCTGCTTCTTTTTTAGGCTTCTTGTCGTGGCTATTAGCCAGCACATAAAGCGATCTTGTTCAAGAGGTTCCTCTGGCATGATAAAGTCTTCGTCGCTGAGGATTACATCCTCTTCAGAGAGTTGTAGATAGTTGCTATCTTCCGAGTCTTTGCTCCCTGCTTGCTCGTCAGGGTCGACTTGCCCCTCCTCCCCGATCATCTTGTTCGGATGTTGGTTCAATGGGGTCTTCTTGTTCTTCGGCGTGTTCCGAAGTATCGCTTTCTCCGGTGCTGGTATTGCTGTCTTTTCCGCGGTGTGGTTTAGGGCGGTGCCGTCGACGTTGATGCTTCGGTGGTATCTTAGGAGGTTCTTCCTCGACTGGATCCTTCTTATCATCGCCGTCGCCTTCTTTAGGTGTGTCCAACATGTATATGTCGTATGAGGAAGTGGTCGTCCAATGCCCGGTAAACTACGGGTTTGGGGCCTGTTCCTCTCCGGCATCATCGTCTATGCTGTCCATGTCTTCGGAGGCGTAGTCAAGCATGTCGGTTAGATCCTCGACAATGGCTATAAAGTGGGTGGTGGGTGGGAAGTAAAGTTCCCTATCTTAAGCCCCTAGTCCGGGTTGGGCGTAATGCGGAAGCAGTTCCTGTGTGATGGCGAGGGATCGCATCAAATCCAGAGCCTCATTTAAGAGTGTGATTTGGATGGGGACCGGAGTTCCTTACCAAGCTCACAAGACGTGGACTCCGAGATTTTGGAGCTAGTCTCCCGAGAAGAGCCCGGCTCTGTGATAACTGCTAGCGGCGCTATCCTCTCCGGTTCTCCAGTGATGAGCTTTATGGCCGCAGATAGTCCGGCGGGTTCGCGACTCCCGTCTTCGGACTGAGTGACGTGCTCCAGATCTAAGGCCGAAGCGGTGGCTGGAGCCGTGAACCCTTGGAAGTTCAAGTTTCCTCGGATGTCAGCGACATAGTTCAGATTTCCGAAAGTGATCTGGTGACCAGGGACGTAGCTGTCGATCTACTCCAGGTGACCAAGCGAGTTGGCACGCAGCGCGAAGCCGCCGAACACGAAGATCTAGCCGGCGAGAAAAATCTCCTTCTCAGTGGCGTTGTTGTAGATGATTGATGACGCCATCGAGCCTTTCGACGATGGCACAGTGGAACTCTCGATGAAAGAACCAATGTCGACGTCAAAACCGGCAGATCTCGGGTAGAGGGGTCCCGAACTGTGCGTCTAAGGATCAAAGGTAACAGGAGGCACGGGCCACTTTCTTTACCCAGGTTCGGGCCTTCTAGATGGAGGTAATACCCTACTTCCTGCTAGATTGACTTTGATGAGTATAGGGGTTACAAGAGTTGATCTACCTCGAGATCAAGATGACAAAACCCTAGATATCTAGTCTGTATGATTATGAATGCCTCTAGGGACTAAACCCTCCGGTTTATATAGACACCGAAGGGGCTAGGGTTGTACAGAGTCGGTTTACAAAGAAAGGAATCTTCGTATCTGCATGCCAAGCTTGGCTTCCATGCCAAGGAGAGTCCCATCCGGACACAGTAAAAAGTTATTTGTCTTGTATCTTCACGGCCCATTAGTCCGGCCCGCGCCACATAGCCCGGACACCCCAGGACCCCATAATCCAGGACCCCCTCAGAGGCATTTTCAAGATATCAGTCAAGCAAGTATGCAGAAAGACTGGCCTTAGAATTCCAGCAAAGTGTTCAAATTCTTCATCATCTTTATTTTTAGTTTACTTGGGTGGAAAGGGCATAGGTTTTTGAACCCACGGTTCTTTTTCTTTACCATGTTTCCTACCAACAAATTCTTGTTTGCCATATATTTTATTCTTAGGTTGTGGGTTATCAAGATCAACCGGTGGTTCTATCTCAACATAATTATCAGGTTCTTTTTGTTATTTAATTGAATACCTTCATGAACATCAGCATTGTCCTTTTCATTATCACTAGATGGATGTTCATTACCAGATTTAGTTTCAGCATCAGAGATAGAAACATCATTATCATTATCAAGAGGTTTTTCTACTTCAGGTTCACTAGTAGCATGCAATGTCCTATCAGTTTTATTTTTCTTTTTCTTTTTAGAGGGACTAGCTGTAGTGGTGTTATTTCTTTGTGAATCATGTTCAATTCTTTTCGGGTGTCCCTCGGGATAAAGTGGTTCATGAGTCATTTTTCCTCCTCTAGTTGCAACTCTAACAGCAAAGTCATGTATGTTTCTATTCATTGCATCAAGTAATTCTCTTTGAGATTTAGCAACTTGTTCTAGATGGGTTTGTACCATAGAAGCATGTTTTCCTACACCTCTAACATCATTTGAAATTATAAATAACAAGTCACTCGAGCGAGTAGTCATATCAGAATTATATTTCAATTGTTTCATAACATTTGCATTGAAGTGATCTTGTTTCCTAATGTAATTTTCAAACTCATGAAGGCATTGACTAGGGTGCATATTGTGAGGATTATCATTGTCATTGAATTTCATTAGAGAATTTAACTCTACCACCTTAGGTAGTGGTGGTGCATTCAGCCCGTTTATTTGTTCAATAGGAGGTAAATTTTTAACATCCTCGGCTTTAATACCATTTTCCTTCATGGATTCTTTGCCTCTTGCATATCTTCAGGACTGAGATATAATATGCCCCTCTTCTTCGGAGTAGGATTAGGCGGTGATTCAGGAAGAGTCCAATCATCATAATTTTTCAATATGTTATTCAATAATTCCTCAGCTTGTCCAATAGTTCGTTCCCTGAAAACACAACCAACACAACTATCTAGGAAGTCCCTAGAAGCATCAGTTAGTCCATTATAGAAGATATCGAGTATTTCATGTTTCTTAAGAGGATGATCAGGCAAAGCATTAAGTAACTGGCAAAGCCTCCCCCAAGCTTGTGGGAGACTCTTCTGTAATTTCCACAAAGTTAAATATTTCATGTAAGGCAGCTTGTTTCTTATGAGCAAGAAAATATTTTTCAAAGAAGTAATAAATCATATCCTGGGGACTACACACACAACCAGGAGTAAGAGTATTGTACCAAGCTTTAGCATCACCCTTTAATGAGAATGGAAATAATTTAAGAATATAGTAGTAACGGGTTTTCTCATCACGAGTAAAAAGGGTGGCTATGTCATTTAACTTAGTGAGATGTGCCACAACAGTTTCAGTTTCATAACCATGAAAAGGATCAGATTCAACCAAAGTGATTAACTCTGGATCGACAGAGAATTCATAATCCTTATCATCAATAAAGATACGTGAGGTAGCAAACTTAGGATCATATTTCCTTCTAGCATTCAGATACTTTTCTTTATACTCGCATAATAAATTTTCTAGATCATCTCTATCATTTATGGGCCTTATTTGCACCTTTTGATCTCGACGACATGGGAGAAGCTCTTTCCGCGTGAAGACTTTGATGCTCCCAATTGGATCCGCCATGAGACCATCAGGCTGCGCCAGAAGAACAAGTGGGCTAGCACCACCACCCGTCTCGAACCGTTTTTCTAGGGTTTCGAGTGGCAGGGCGGCGCATGAGGCGATCTTGGGGGAGCAAGACTATGGTTTTGAGATCGCCGGCTCATCTACTCTCCAATCGTTGGATCTCGACAGTCAGCCTACTCGGGGTGATCAAGGGGGGCCTGGCGTCCTTTCCATCCCTTGGCGGCGATGCAGATAAGGGGATCGGGGGAGGCCTGGCGAACTGATGGCAGAGTCAAGCGCCATGGGAGGAAAGCGGGGGAAGACGAAGGAGGCTGAGATGGTAGAGCAGATGATGGATTGACTGGATCTAACGGAGAAGGGGAAGACGAAGCTTGTCATTGATGAGGAGGAAGAAGAGAGCGTTGAAGAACCTTATGCACTCACCGGGAAGGTTTTGTATCGGAAGGCTTTTCACGTGAACACCATTGAGGAGGCCATGCGCCCTGCGTGGGGCAACCCGAGGGGATTGAACTTCCGACCAAAGGGAGATAATGTTTTTCTTGCTAGTTTCGCCATCAAGCGGGACTGCGATTGGATATTTGAGGGAGGTCCATGGATGGTGGGGAAGCACTGCGTGATTCTGGAGAGGTTTAACATCAGATCGCGGCCCTCAGAGCTCAAGTTCGACAAGATCAAAATCTGGGCACGGGTGATCAACCTCCCTTTTAACCTACTATGTCCGCCGTGGCAAAAACACATTGCAAGCATGGTGGGAGATGTGATAACACCGGACACAGATGACAAGGGGTTTGCTTTTGGGGAATGCCTCAGATTTCGGGCTTGGATCAAGGTAGATGAACCTTTGATGTGTTGGGTGAAATTGGAGAAGTCAAAAAACAAAGGAGTCTGAATTCTTTGATATCCAATATGAAATACCATATTTTTGCTTCTCATGCAGGCTATTGGGACATGCTGAACTAATGTGCCCTACACCTGCTGGGAGAGATGAGCATGGTGGGCCGCCGTACCGGGAGGCTCTCAGATTCTTAGCTAGCAAAAACAGGAGTTGGGGCAGAGCACCAACTTACAAGCAGGAGGCCGCCCGGGACCTGGGAAGATAGCAGGAGACATGAGAAGGAGATGAAGAAGTTGAGCCTGGTTTGGAAGTGAACTCGCCCGAGAAACCACCCGCTGGCAGAGTTAAAAACACGGTCTATCAATTTAATGCAAGGGGGAGAGGTGCGAACGGCAGAGGAGGTAGGATAGGTCGAGGGGCAAATACTGTCTATCGCAGGGTCGACATGAATAACTCATCTGTGAAGGGTGGAGGCAGCAGCCCTATGTTATTGCAAGATAGTGAGACGGTCATGAGGAAGAGGCGGAATGAGGAGGATGAGTCTTCCGGGTCACGAGAGGATAGCAGAGACTCGAAGAAGAAGAAGAAGGCAGAGCAAGAAGAATCAAGGAACCTCGCGGAGGTTGGGTACCAGCCCCCCGAGGAGCAATGAACTGTATATCGTGGAACTGTCGCGAGCTTGGGAACCCGAAGACAGTTCGTGAATTTCATGACTTAGTGAAGAGAGAAGTTCCCGCCCAAATCTTTGTATCGGAGACGAAGATTGAGGGAAGGAGGGTTAGTGATCTCACTGCCCGACTTGGTTTTGAGGGTTGGTATCCTGTTAATAGCGATGGCCTCAGTGGTGGACTAGCTTTGTTTTTTGTCAAAAGAAGTTGATGGGACTCTTAATAATTTCACAAACTAGGATATTGATGTGTCGGTTAATAATATAGGAGGTGATAATAAAAAAGTGGCGGTTTACGAGTTTCTATGCGAAAGCTAGACGAAGTGAATGTGCAGAAAGTTGGTAGTGTTGAGATGGTTGAAGGCTCAAAATGATGCCCCGTGGCTATATGGGGGTAATTTTAATGAAATTCTCGATAATTCAGAGTACTTCGGAGCCGATGATCGCTCGGAGTGGCAGATGGACGGTTTCCGACAATGTGTGGATGACTGTAAGCTACACGATTTGGGTTTCTAGGGTGTACCTTTTACATGGGATAATATGCAACATGGTGATTCAAACGTGAAAATTTGGCTTGATAGGTTCTTAGTGAATCTGGCGATGATGTCAATGTATCCAGCTTCATTTGTGAGACACTGTCCAATGCCAAAGTCTGATCACTGCATGCAAGTGGTGAAGATGAAGGGAGTAACATTGGCAGAAGAAACGTACCAGCGCAGGTTCATGTATGAGGAGGCGTGGCAGCAGGAAGAATCATATGATGCCACTGTTTTACATGGATGGCGCAACGGGGCAGGTATGCAAGGATTGCAGGGCATAGAACAGGCCCTATCGGACATGCATGTACAACTTACGGACTGGAAGACAAAGAAGTTTGGAGATGTGAAGAGGAAAATTAAGAAAGTACGCAAGGAGTACAAAAAGTAAAGGTCCAACTCTTTGTTTTGGGGGCCAACCAAGAAAGAAAAATACCTAGCCTGCCAGCTTTCGGAGCTCCTTCATAAGGAGGAGATCTTGGCGCGACAGAGGTCAAGGGCAGACTGGCTTAAGGCAGGTGATCATAACACGGGGTTTTGTCAGGCTCGTGCGGCGGCACGCAAGAGCATAAACCGGATCCGCAACCTCCAAACTGCGGATGGAGAGATTTGTGAGACAAAAGAAGAGATTCATGCCGAGGTGCAACAGTTCTATACTAGCCTATACATGGCGCAAGAGTATACAGATGTGGAGCCAGTGCTTCACCATGTACCACAGAAAATAAGAGAACCAATGAATGAACGACTGATGAGGCCGTTCAGAGAAGAAGAGGTGAAAGCTGCGCTCTTTGCTATGGGGCTGACGAAGGCGCCCGGATGTAATGGTTTCCATGCTAGCTTCTATCAGGGCCACTGGGAGTTGATAGGGTTGGATGTTATAGCGGCGGTCCTCGGTTTCTTGAATGGAGGACACATGCCTGCTACGGTGAACAACACGGTGAATGTGCTTATACCAAAGGGAAAAACTAGGCAAAATATTACGCAATATAGGCTGATCTCCTTGTGCAATGTTATATACAAAATCTGCTCTAAAGTGCTTGCTAATCGCTTGAGGGAGATTCTTGATGAGATTATTGCAGAGGAACATAGTGCTTTTGTCCCGGGACAGTTGATCACTGACAATACCCTAGTGGGGTATGAGTGCATACACTCGATGAGAAGGAAGAGAGGAAAAGAAGGTTGGTGTGCGGTCAAGATAGATATGATCATGTCAGGACTCCAATCCTAAGTCACACCGATCTAGCTTGTAACACATCATATCACTTTGCGGCGTCACGCACGGTATCCCCACGGGTGCCACCTTACCTGGCCCGGGACCGTTTGCACATTTTGGCACACGTATATGATAGTATCGCTAGCATCCATATGACAGAGAACCCGGGCCGACATGGCTAGTTATAAACAAAAAGTGGCACTAAATTACAAAGATAGGCATCCATGACCCAGCAACGAACGTGTCGGTCATCAACGTACGAACCCAAGTCGTAGCAAGCTACATGGACTTAAAGGAACAACGCATGACATTTCCCCTAAGGCATAGACACAGGAACGAAGAAGGACACATGCCGGCCAACCTACGTGTTCCGGAGCAGTAGCAAGCTACCAAGGCTCAGGGGAAGCACTAGGAGGCATTTCCCTGTAAGATAGGCTACCAAAGGTAAACAACTAGTTGTCGGATCCCACACATACCAACCATTTCAAACATACACACAATATGCTCAATATGTGCAAATACAACATTGCATCACAACAGAACTCTATGACTCAAAGTACTTTATTTAAGAGGCTCCGAATTGCCATACATAACATATCCATTCAGATAGGGGTCACATGACCCAACACTCAAGTCATACAAGCACAAGCAAAAGCTAACATGTCTGAGTACAGACAACTTGGAAATAAAACAGGCTTGGTGTAGCCTGACTATTTACAAGTCCCTTCACAAGCTCAGGATCTCCGTCTAGGTAGCAAGCTACTCGTCGACGTCAACGTCTATGTAAAACCCATCAGAAGGGGCAGGGTTCTCCTCTGCAACAGTTATTAAGCAAACATGCGTACAAAGGTACTCAGCAAGACTTACAACAGAACCTATCATACATGCATCATTATCAACAAGGGTAGTGGAGTTCATAGCAGCAAGCCAGCTTTGACTCTTGGCTAACCTATACTACAACTCTCAGCAGACTGCAAGATGAGACTACGTACACGAGTCCTCTACTCACCACAACAATACACCACAGTGGATCCTCTTCCGTCATCCTACGGAAGGGCCATCCACGGCACTCACACTTGTCTTGAGACTTTTAGAAGTAACCATCAACTTGTCTATGAACTGTATAGGCAACCAAGTGGTCCGTACCGTGAACAACGACTATTCGAATAGATTGGTAACCCTGCAGGGGTGTACTTCTTCACACACGCTTCCACCACTTATCGTCATTTACTCGACATGTACTCGGCAACCTTCAAGTGGAAGCCCAGCGAGGGTGTCGGCCACGACCTGACTAACCACACAAGTCCCAAGTCTAGGTTTATCGCCTATTTGGTTCCATCCGTGGGGAGATCCGGCCGGGGTGTCGCTCACGGCCCCAAACGATGTGTACAGATTTCCTGAGTCACCAAACGAGCGACCGGTACACCGTGCCACGTACCTGCCGCATCACAGCCCACCCCGAGGGTCAGCGCTGCGCACGACCACCAGTAAACTACAAACACCAGAAACTAGTTGCAACTCCTGGACAGAGGACAAGGGTAGTTAATAAGCCGAGAGGGTCCATTTGTTTCGGTCCCAATGCATGGTAGTAGCTAAACCTTGAACCACACATACAGATCTCAGGTCCTATGGACGGTTCCAATGAAACAACCCACCATGTACTCCTACATGGCCTTTCATCGATACCTTTACCAAGCATATTCCACACTTTACTCTCTTTACCAGACATGATCATTTCACTATGTTCCATCACCCAGATGAACCAGACCTAACACAACTCTAAGCATAGCAGGCAACATAAACAAATAGCATGGTAGAACACACATCACATGGCTCAAACAACTCCTACACATGCTAGTGGGTTTCAACTATTTACTGTGGCAATGACAGGTCATGCAAAGAAATAGGGTTCAACTACCGCAACAAGTAGCAGTTCACACGATGTTGCCTTAATGCAGTAAAAGAGAGTAGGAGCGAGAAGATGGGTTTGTATCGGAATGATCAATGGGTTTCTTGCCTAACAGATTGGTTGTCGGGTACTGCTCTTCAGTTGGATACGCAGTTGTATCCTCGGGAGCAGGACCTACCACGGAGAACACCGACGATACAATCAATATACAAACAAATGCAACAATATGATGCATGCTCATGACATGGCAAGATGAAGGTGTTTTGGGCTAATGCAACTATAAACAGAAAGGTTTCAGCTCATTTGAATCGAAGATTCAAACTTATACCCAAACTAATATTTATTAAAGTGCATTATCATGTTTTGATGTAAACAGCAAGGTTAACTTGCTCAAACATGCATGAAACCAGTGCCATTGGAAAGATTGGATTTTTCAGATCAATTTTCATATATAAAACTTTTCCATGTGAGCTACTGTTGAATTTATATGAATTTTAGAAGTTTAAAGCATTCTCTGGAATTTCCTAAATTGTTTTAAATCATATAATCCCAGAAAAGCCTTTACTGCGTCAGCATGACATCATGCTGACATCAGCATGTCTACAGACCTGGTCCAGGTCAAACCTGACCGGTGGGTCCCGCGTGTCTGTGTCATTAACTAAACTAAATAAACATACTGCTAATCCTAATTTAATTAGACGGCTGGGCCCACCTATCATTGACTCCATGGGGTCAACATGGGCCCACCCGTGGTCAAAGCAGGGTCAAACAGGCCGGCGTTTAGCCGTCGGCGAGGCCAGACGCGGCGGTGCAGGGCGGGATTCGTGCTCCGGCGACCAAATAGACGGTGGAGCACGTCTACGTGATGCTGGGGATGTGCCGCATCTAGTGGTGGTGGTGGTTAGCCTCGGGGTCGCCGGAAAAGGCGCCGGCGACGACCTTTGCGGCTGTCGGAGCTCGGGTGAGCTCGGGCTAGTCGCTAGGAGGCACGGCGAGGCTCGTGGAGAGGTGCTCTAGGCTCCTGGGGGTGTGGTGAAGCTGATGGACAGGGTGACGCGGCCGTTGGGTGGTCGGAGCCTCGTTGACGACGAGATCAGCGGCGGCGCGTGCAGGTGAGCTACATGCGATCGTTACAGAGCTCGAGGGGGGAAACAGAGAGGATGGGGAGGTAGCCAAGCTCACGGCGGTCGCGTTGGAACTGACGCCGAGGTCGGGGTCGAACTGCTGCAACGGTGAGGTCGCCGGTGATCTCGATGGCTGAACGGGGGAGAAGTTGATGGGTACGGCGCGTCGGGGCTTCTGGCGATGCGTGGCTCGTCGGGGAGACGTAGCAGGCGGTGGCGGAGCTTCCAGACACGGAGGGGCGGCAAGGGGAGCTCGATGGCTGCGGTGGTTATGGCGGCGAGCTTGCGGGCGCTGCTGCCATGGCGCGGGGAGGGCGAGGGAGAGAGGCAGGGGGAATGGATGCGTCCAGCGGCTTCGGGGCGCGACGTGGAGGTCGTCCAGACCGTTCCCGCAGCGAGGCGGCGGCCAGGCGGCAAGCAGCTGCCGCGGTGGCGCGCGACCGTGCGCCGGCGTCACCTGCCTGCCTGGCTGCCGAAGCAGCTGGCTGGCTTGGGCCAGCACAGTGCTGGGCCGCCAGGTGGGACGGCTGGTCCAGGTAAGTGGGTTCTGCCCTCTCTCTCTCTCTTTTCTATTTTATTTTCTGTTTTGTTTCCTTTTCAACTTTGTTGAATTAATAAAAATGCTAGAACATTTTTGTAAATCATAGAACTACTCATGCCCACTGTATATAATATGGACAACATAGAACATTTTATTTTATGATTATTTGGGCACCTAAAATATTTTATAGCATTTAAATGCCCAAATGCAAATATAGTATGAATTAATCCAGTGACCTTTGGATGTCCTAGAAAATTGTGCACCATTTTTGTCAGAGGTTTAAGACCAAGGCAAAGATGATGAACATTTTTTAAGGGCATTTTGGGTACATTGGAAAATATTTTATTAAACCCTAGTTGTTAGAAGAGGGGTGCTGGGGTTTCTGACATCCCCATTTCAAGTTTCTGCAAAAAGTAAACATGATGCACACTCTAGCTAGTCCTAATGCATGCACTGACTAGGGATGTGACAACTCACCCCCACTCAAAAGAATCTCGTCCCGAGATTCAGGTTCCTCCGAAAAAAGGGTGGGGTACTCAAGTCGAAGAGGATCCTCCCTTTCCCAAGTAGCTTCGTTCTTGGAATGGTGTGACCATTGAACTTTGAGAAACTTGATATTATGACGTCGAGTGGTACGCTCGGTTTGATCAAGAATACGAACGGGGTATTCTCGATATGTGAGATTGTCCTGGAGATCAAGCGTTTCGTGGTCCACTCCGCGGATAGGATCCGAGAAGCAACGCCTGAGTTGAGAAACGTGGAAGACATCATGAATTCAGGAGAGATGCGGAGGTAGTTCCAATTGGTAGGCAACTTCTCCTCGCTTGGGAAGAATGCGAAAAGGACCGATGTAACGAGGAGCCAATTTGCCTTTGATACCGAAGCGATGGGTTCCGTTAAGAGGAGTAACCCGAAGGTAAGCCTTATCGCTGACTTCATAAGTCATAGCCTTATGATGACTATCATATTGGCTCTTCTGGCGAGACTGGGCTGTTTTCAATTTCTCACGAATGATGCGAACTTGCTCTTCTGCTTCCTGGATCATATCCGGACCAAAGAATTGTCTTTCGTCGGTTTCTGACCAGTTAAGAGGCGTTCGACACCTTCGTCCATACATAACTTCAAAGGGAGCCTTGCCCAAGCTAGCTTGATAGCTGTTGTTATAAGCGAATTCGGCGAATGGAAGACACTTATCCCAATCCATACCGAAAGAGATGACAGAGGCTCGAAGCATATCCTCCAAAATTTGATTGACTCGTTCTACTTGACCACTTGACTGAGGATGAAAGGCGGTGCTAAAGGAGAGACGAGTCCCCATAGCATTTTGGAAACTTTCCCAAAATCGAGAGGTGAAAAGACTTCCACGGTCTGAGTTAATCTCCAATGGCACACCATGAAGAGATACTATCCGAGAGATATACAAGTCTGCTAGCTGGCTAGCGGTTATACTCTCTCGAACAGGTAGGAAATGGGCTACTTTGGAGAGGCGGTCGATAACGACAAAGATAGCATTATTCCGTTTTCTGGTCCTGGGAAACCCGATAATGAATTCCATACCTATCTTGTCCCATTTCCATTCAGGAATAGCTAGAGGTTGAAGGCTGCCAGCAGGCCGTTGATGCTCTGCTTTAACTCGACGGCAAATGTCGCAGTTAGCAATGAACTGAGCGATTTCTCTCATCATCCTAGTCCACCAGAACCTCTGGCGTAGGTCCTGATACATATTGGTACTACCGGGATGAATCATGAGAGGAGATTCATGAGCCTCCTTAAGGATCAACCGTCTCGGGTTTCGTACCTTAGGAACCACTAAGCGGTTTCCAAAGAACACGACACCTTGATCATCAATTGAGAAACATCCCGCGACTCCTTTCTTGATGTTCCTCCTGATACGGGAGACTCCCGGATCAACCTTTTGTGCTTTGATGATCTGATCCGTAAGGGTAGGTTTCGCCACCAAGGTGGAAAGGAATCCTCGAGGAACAATGTGAAGGTTAAGCTTACAAAATTCCTCATGGAGAAGTGGTTGCCCTTGTTGTAACATCAGGTTGTTACAATAAGACTTACGACTTAGTGCGTCAGCCATGACATTGACCTTCCCAGGGGTGTAAGTGATTCCTAAGTCGTAATCTGTGAGCAACTCAACCCAACGTCTTTTCCTGAGATTCAAATCATGTTGGGTGAAGATGTATTTCAGACTTTGGTGATCTGCGAAGATCTCACAGCGATTACCAACAAGGTAATGTCGCCATGTTTTGAGTGCGTGGACGACTGCTGCAAGCTCTAGATCATGTGTAGGATAGTTATCCTCATGTTGACGCAACTGCCGAGATGCGTAGGCAATCACTTGACGATCTTGCATGAGTATGCAACCTAGCCCTTGTCGCGAGGCGTCGCAATAGATAATAAAGTCCTTGGAAAAGTCTGGTGGTACCAGTACGGGAGCAGATGTTAGGCGTCTTTTCAGTTCCTGAAAGCTGGACTCGCACTGTGGGGTCCACTCGAACTTTTTATCTTTCTTGAGGAGTTCAATTAGAGGTTTAGCAACCTTGGAGAAATTCTCGACGAAGCGTCGGCAATAGCTCGCTAGGCCAAGGAAACTCCTAACTTGCTTGACCGATTCAGGTGGAGTCCAATCAAGGACGGGCTGAACTCGCTCGGGATTGACGGCAATACCCTTGCCAGAAATTACATGACCCAGATAGGTCACTTCTGGTAACCAGAATTCACATTTGGAGAATTTGGCATAAAGGCGGTGCTCTCGAAGTTTCGTCAATACCAGCCTTAGATGCTCGGCATGATCTTCCTTGTTCTTGGAGTAAATGAGTATATCATCGAGGTATACCACGACAAATTTATCCAAGTACTCCATGAATATAGAATTCATTAGCCGGGAGAAAGTGGCTGGGGCATTGGTTAACCCGAAGGACATGACGGTGTACTCGTATTGGCCATAACGAGTAACAAAGGCCGTCTTGGGAATGTCCCCGTTCTTGATTTTGATTTGATGGTAGCCCAACCTCAAATCCATTTTGGAAAAGACTGAGGATCCAGCGAGCTGATCATACAGGTCGTTGATCCTGGGGAGCGGATACTTGTTCTTTATGATGACCAGATTGACAGGTCGATAATCTACAACCATCCGTTCCGTTCCATCCTTCTTCTTGACGAAGAGGACGGGACAAGCCCAGGGAGAAGAACTAGGACGGATGAAACCCTTTTTCAAGGACTCATCGAGTTGTTTCTTAAGCTCAGCTAGTTCTAAGGGTGCCATCATATAGGCTCTCCTAGATATTGGGACAGTTCCGGGAACAAGATCTATCACGAACTCGACATCTCTGTCAGGTGGAACACCTGGCAGTTCTTCTGGGAAGACATACGGAAATTCACGGACTACCGGGATATCTTCGAGTTCTGGTAGAGGGCTGACATTAAGAGAGTAGAGCTGACGCTCAGCCATTCGGGCCAAAACATTGACTGTCTTGCCGGATGGGTGTGTAAGTTGAACAGTCCTAGTGTAGCAATCAATCTTGGCATAATGAGCTGTCATCCAGTCCATACCCAAGATGATATTTATGTCCGAGGACTTGAGAGCTATTAGTGAAGTGAGAAAGACAAGTCTATCGACAAGAATTTCATTTCCATGGCTTACCCTAGAGGTTTGCTATTTTGAACCAGGAGTTTGAATAACCATGGAAGTGGTCATGTCACAAAAAGTCATGTTGTGCATTCGAGCATAGCTCTCAGATATGAACAAATGAGATGCTCCAGTATCGAAAAGAACAGATGGTGGATGGCAGTTAACAAGAAGCGTACAAGGACGACGTTAGGATCCTCGTAAGCTTCCTCAGCAGAGACATAGTTGACATGACCACGTGTAGTGGCGATTGGCTTGACATAGTTCACCTTGCCTGTTGGCTTACCACGGCCAATGGACCTTCCTGGCTGGTTCTGAGGACACTCACGCATGTAGTGCCCTGGTTCCCCACACTTGAAGCACGTCACAGTGCCAGTGCGTGGAGCAAAATTGGCAGGTGGTCCTCCATAAGTCTTGGCTGGTGCATACTGTTGTGTTGGGCGAGGCGCCTCATAGGATGGCCTCGGAGTGAACCTGTGTGGCAGGGCAGTGTTAGGAACCCACACACGGCGCTTGTGAGAGCCAGAGCCGGATGAGGAACCAAAATCACGAGGATGCTTGCATGTGGCTTCAAAATCAGTCTGACCCGTCTCAGCACTGATGGCTTTGTTCACTAACTTCTGGAAGGAGGTGCACTCATGCAGACGTAGATCTCGGTGAAGTTCAAGGCTGAGTCCCTTGCGGAACCTCGGCTGCTTCTTGGCATCGGTGGACACTTCTTCGGGAGCATAGCGTGCCAAGTTGCCAAACTCGCGACTATAGACATCCACGGTTAGCCGGCCCTGGGTGAAATTGCAGAATTCCTCCCGCTTGTGATCCATGAGACCTTCCGGAATGTGATGTTCACGGAATGCCTCACTGAAGTCTGCCCAAGTAGTGATTTGGCCAGCAGGACACATAGCCTCAAAGTTTTCCCACCAGAGGCTAGCAGGGCCCTCAAGATGGTAGGCGGCGTAAGTAACCTTGTCAGCTTCGGCCACACGGGCAGAGTGTAGCTTGTGGGTGATACTGCGAAGCCAGTCATCCGCATCAAGAGGTTCGGCGGAATGATGGAACTTCGGTGGGCACATCTTGATAAAGTCATTAATTGACACCACGTCATTCCTCTGGCGTATTGCAGTATTCTAGTCTATGCGTTCCAGCAAACGGTTGGTGTGACACCCCGAGACCGGTGCGCCAGGTGTCAGCCAGTTATTCGTTGCCGTTGCCATGTCATCTGCTTGCGTGTTGCATTTGGCCATGTCATCATGTGATTTTATCAACATGTTTTCAAGCTTGCATCCGTCCGAGTCCCCCTCGTCCTTTCCATTGTCCGTTCTGAGCCCACACACACTTGCACGCGTCCGCGGCACCTCCGGTTATTTATTTTGTGACTGGCCGGAAAAAGTTCTCGGAATGGATTGAAACTTGGCATGTGGTCTTATTATAGCATAGGTAGACCGCCTGTCAAGTGTCGTCGCATTTGGAGCTCATTTGATAGCCAAACGGTTAATCGCGTTAGCCGCCGGAAGCCTCTCTCTTTTGGCCCAGCACCCCTTTCACAACAGCCCACAAGCCCATCCTAACCCCCTCCATGCTCTCGGTCGTCGGATCAGGATCGCGTGGCCGAAAACCGCTCCTCATTTGGACTCTCCTAGCTCCCTATGCCTATATAAACAGCCACTCCCCCGAAATTTGCGGATGAAACCCTAGCCCCGTCCTCCTCCGCGCACCGGACATGTCCGCACCGCCGCCGGACATGTCCAGCCTCCACCTCACCTCAGCCAATCAGAGGCTGCCACATCACCCCGCCGCCGCTCTCCTCCAACCCCGCGCCGCCACCTGTCCTCTCTCTCTCCTCCCCGCCGCCGCGGCCCGCGGAGCCCATCGCGGGCCCGTACGGGCCCGTCCGCCGCCGCTGCCAGCAGCAAGCGCCCGCCCGCGCTTGCCTCCGCCCCGATGCTCGCTCCGGCCGCCGTCGGGCTTCCGTCGCTGCGCCGCCGCCGCGCCCTCCGGCGAGCCCGCCGCCGTGCCCGCTCCGTCCCGCACCTGAGCCTCCACCGCCGTGCTCCACCGCGCCGGATCCGCCTCCCACTGCCGGGAACAGACGGATCTGGGCAACCCCGATGCGGATCCGCCGGATCCCGAGCCCCCCGCCTCCTCCGGCGATGCCCCTCGCTGCCGGATGCCCCAGCCGCCACTGCCGTGGCACGTGATCGAGCAGACGAGCTCGTCCCGCTCGTCTCGTGGGCCACTGCCTCCCGCAGGCCCAGCCGGGCAGGCCCAGTTCCCCGCGCGGCCCAGCTCCCCGTCCGCGGCCTCGCCTCCCTCTGGCCTCATGGGCCCTGTCAGCCGCCCGAGGCCCAGCTCTTCCTCCCTCCGGCCCAAGGCCACGCTGGTGAGCCCGCTCCGCTAACCCCCGCCCTGAGCGTCAGTTAATTATATGTCGCCCGTATTTTTCTTTTGTCTGAAAAATGGCTAAGTCTGTGAAATTCATACATTTTGTTGCATGTTTGAGTGGCTGTAACTTTTTGTGTGGTGATCCAAATGATGCATATGATATGTCAAAATGATAGTGGTGATATGCTCTTCATTTTGTTCCATTGTGGCATGCTTGTTTGAGTTCATCTTGATGCCCTAATCCCTGTTGCAAGAGTGCTATATGTTTAAAACTGCTGATAACTGTAATTTTGTTACCATGTTTGAGAGGTGATAACTTTGTGCATGTTGGTTCAAATGGAGCATATGATATGTCAAAATGTTCATTGTGAAGTGCTCTATATGTTGGTTGCTGTAGAATTCATGTTAGGTGTCATATTGCCATGTTAATCTCTGTTGCAAAAGTGCATGTGGCTGTTAAGTGCTGAAACTTGTTATGAGATGCTGATTTCACTTGCTCATTGCTATTGGTGTGTTTGTCTTCATGTCACATGCCTATATGTTTTAGAAGCACAATCATATGGTCTTTGCTGTGGAGCAAACCACTTTTCATGATATGCCTTGAGGTGACTTAAACAAGCTTGTAAACATGCCATGCCAATGTTGCTGTTTTATACTTAGTGAAAAAAACTGCTATGTCTGGAATCTGTTTAACCTGATGCTATGTTTGCTTGATGCCCCACTCAAATCCATGCTTTTTTTGGAGTGGCCAATGATCATGTCTTTTTGTCTATGTTATTTCCTATCCATTCATGCCCTTGTTTGCATATATGGCCTGCTGTAGCTTATTTATTTCTTGCTCTCAAGTTGCTATAATTTTTACCTGTCAGGATTTTATCAGCATGATCAATTTGGCGAAGCTTGTTGTTACTGATCCATGCCTCCTATGGAGTTGCTCCAATGGAGTTGTTTGATGTATGCTATGTCTACTACATGTCCATGATCCTTATATACTTAGTAGAGTTGATATGCTTGTTGTTTTGTGCCTCCGAAGGTAGCATCGTGATGATGTTTTTGCCTTCCCAGATTTTGACTAAGTCTGGATAATTTTATTACAACTTGCCATGCTTGTTTAATTGTGTTCCAGCAAGCTTTTGGTGTGTTCTAAGTTCATGCTTGATAAGTATCATGTCTACTTCACATCCATGCTTATTGTTATCATGTTTGGGTGCTGTAGCATATATTTACCTTGCTCCAAAGTTGCTATGTGGCTGTTAACTTCAGCTTTGCTTTGTAACTTGTTTAGCTCTTAACTTCTAGCCTGTTGCTCCGTTTTGAGCGTGTCTTATATGAAACTTGTGTGATTTTGCATGTAGAAGCATAATATCATGTTGTTTACATGTTTGGAGTGTGTTTGCTTGATGTTTGGGTCCATCTTGCACCGTTGCCATGCTTGTCTTGTTTTGCTCATATCTTCTAGGCCGTAGCTCCGAATTAAACATACTTTATATGAAACTTGACTAGATTTTCGTGTAGATCATCATGGTGCATGTTAACCTACTGTTTAACAACTTTAACCTAAGGTTTGTTCAGATCTGGACCAATTTCAAAATGTGCATATGTGGACTTACCGGATTTGAGATATGATGATTCCGGCCTCATTTAAACTTGTTGGGTGATGTTGTTCTTGGGTGCTTCATCCTTTGCCATGTATTGCATCATATAGACTTGTCTTGCATCATACTTGGTTGAGCATCTTGTCATGTTCTTGTGTTGTGTGTTTACCGTATTGCTTGCTTCTTCTCGTTAGTGCTTGTTCCGTTGCGATCGTGAGGATTCGTTCGACTTCGTGTGCTTCATCCTCAAGGCTTCTTCTTCTTCGTCTACTTCATGGACCTGTTATTCTTCCTTGCGGGATCTCAGGCAAGATGACCATCACCTTGGATACCTTTACTATCATTGCCATGCTTAGTTGTCTCGATGCTATCGTTATATGTCGCGTTACCCATCATTTTGTCAGCCCCTCTCCTTGTTGCCATGAAACCTCTAACCTTTGACACCTTGCTAGCAAACCATTGTTTGGCTATGTTACCCACTTGCTCAGCCCCTCTTATGGGGTTGTTAGTCGCAGGAGAAGATGAAGATCGTTCCATGTTGGAACTTGTTGTTGGAATATCACAATATGTCTTATATATATTAACACACCTATATACTGGGCATGGGTGGAAGGCTTGGCCTTTTGCTCGGTGTTTTGTTCCACTCATGCCACCTTAGGAGCCGATAAACCGGCGTTATGTTACTTGATTTTGCGTTCCTTACACGGTTGGGTATATGGAGACCCGTTGATAGTTCGTCTTTGAATAAAACTCCTCCATCAAGGCCCAACATTGGTTTTTAATTTGCCTCATGATAACAACTTAATTAATTAATTAAATTGCATAGGGGGGCGCGTCCCCGAGGATTCTTTCTACATAGCAGGGGGGCAGTGCTGATGGTGTTGGTCCCAAACGGGGGTCCTGCAGGGCCACCTTGGGGAAACCCGAGGGCTGGTTTTACCTGTAGCATCACCCATCCAGACGTGGCCTGAGACGGGATACGCGCAGCTACTATCAGGGTGTCGGCACGTCGGGAGGTCTTGCTGGACTTGTTTTACCATTGTCGAAATGTCTTGTGCACCGGGATACCGAGCCTGGTCGGATTGTCCTTAAGATAAGGGGTAATATTATTATTACTTTTGCTGATCGTGAGAGCTTGTGATGGGCTAAGTTGGGACACCCCTGCAGGGTTATGATCTTTCGAAAGCCGTGCCCGCGGTTATGTGGCAGATTGGAATTTGTTAATGTCCGGTTGTAGAAAACTTGACAGAGGATCTGAAGTAAAACGCACAACTGTGTGAGTAACGGTGATTGTCTCTTTTCACTTTGAGAAGAGAACACGGTGGGGTTATGTTTGACTCGTAGGTAGTTCAGGATCTTTAGCGATCACTACTAGTTGCGACCGTTTGCGTAGATGCTCATCTTATTCTTGTACTCGTAAGTTAGCCACCACATATTGCTTAGCCGCTGCTGCAACCTCACCACTTTACCTATTCCTACCCCTTTGAGTTTTTCTAGTCTTGTTACCCATGGTTATGGGATTGCTGAGTCCTCGTGGCTCACAGATACTACAACAACAGTTGCAGGTGCAGGTTTCCGATGTCTTGACGCGAGAGCGATGTCCTTTGTGTTGGAGTTCTTCTTCTTCTTCTTCTTCTTCTTCTTCTTCTTCTTCTTCTTCTTCTTCTTCTTCTTCTTCTTCTTCTTCTTCTTCTTCTTCTTCTTCTTCTTCTTCTTCTTCTTCTTCTTCTTCTTCTTCTTCTTCTTCTTCTTCTTCTTCTTCTTCTTCTTCTTCTTCTTCTTCTTCAGTCTTGGGTTAGGTTGCGGGTCGGCAGCCTGCGATAGCCGATGGATGTCGTTGTGCTTTTCATGTTTGCATCCATAGTCGGATGCCTTGTATTGATGTTGTTGTATTCATGTGACTTGTATGTATTGTTGTATCCCCCATGTATGTATGTAATGGTACGATGTAATGATATCCATCTTGCTAAGCGCACGAAATGCGGTTGTGCCCCAATCACGTAAGTGTCACGTGATCGGAATAGAATCGCATCTTGGGCATGACAGTTGGTCTCCCTCTTTTTCCTTTCTGCCTCGAGCATAACTTCAGCCAAGGAGGGTGGTTGGGGCAGATTCTCATCTCTAGCCCCACTGGCCTCACCCTGCTCCTGAGCAGCAGGAGTGCTGCGAGTGTTGACCATCCTAGGAAAAAAACAACGGTTTAGACAAGGATGGCAAAACTTTGACATAGGAGTGCAGAATGTAATGGATGACACGGAATGCAGAGATGTTCATCTATACGACATGGTAATATAGAAATTGCCATATATATACACCAGTGGTCATACACACCATACATAGTTTAGTACAAGCCAAGGCTGAAGTACATCTGCGGTGAAAGACGATACATCTCATCAAAGGCACTCCAAGCTCCTATACATTATTAATCTACACCTCTGGAACTCATTACACACTAAGTCATATTCCACAAGAGACGCAGGACTGTGGAAATACAACTACTGCGATACTACTACAGCCACGGTCTGAATCAGACATTCCCGTAGTAATCTTCATAAAGATTACCACCGTAGCCTGGAAGTGGACCATGTGGATCTGGAAACTCTCATGCACTCGGAGGCTGTGGACCATAGGGACATGGATGCGGTCTCGGTCCCGCCGCTGGTGGTAACCGGCGCCCACGTGGAGGTGTAATACCCCCAACGTCACACCAATCCATACGATCGGGCAGACGAGTCCGCACGGGGTACAAATCCCGCATATCCAGATATCCGGCATGCACGACAGGTGCAAGCTGTGTCAAAGTGGTCCAGTGGGCGGCTCGAGTGTTATAAAGCTCCATCCGGAGAGCACGGACCTCACGGTCCCTATCCTCCAACATCTGAGTAGTAGTCTGAAGCAGTGGCTCCTCATGAGCGACATCAGTATACAGACCAGTGTAGTAGCCTTCCTCTCCAGGAAGTGAGGCTGGCATGTAGCAGAACTCAGTGTTCAGCAGCAGGGCATGCCTAGCCCAGATGATGGTCATCATCGAGTAAGCGGCATCCTGCACTGCCATCTCGATGGTAACCCCGAGTCCATAAGACCAATGGATGGGGTCGGTAGCTCCGGGATACGAAGGGTATATCCGGACTGTGCAGAAATACTGACTCTGGTTGAAATCCCGGTACTATTCCTCCACAGTGTACTCAGGATACCAACGGTAGCCGGTCTCAGTCAACACACTGACTAGCATGGCCGTGTGACCTGGCACATTAATGCACCGGGTCAAACGGACCACCTAGTGAGGTGTGCGGTCAGACATCTGAAACACGAAATAATGCAAAGGCATTAGAATTTCTGGAAGAAATTGGGCAGCATAACAACTATAAATGCTCAAAAAAGATTTTGAGACATCATACAAATGATAGCATAGCCACTCAACAACATCATATCAAGGTTCCGGGTCCAACTAATCAACATACTAGAAGGTAGAAACTGAACTGAGGCTTGAAACCAACAATCCTAAGAGTCTACGGATTAGTAACACGTGAACCTAGTAAAGATGAGAGGCCTAGTCCTAAACCCCCGTAGAAAGAATAGGCTGACTCAGATCAGAAGGGCATAAGGTAAAGAAGTAAAAAGAGCCTTACGTTCCCTTCCACAATCAATTCCCCTACATATAACTAAGAATTTTCTAGACTCAACATCAACCATTTTCGCTTGAAGAACCTACAGGCAGTCCGGCTCTGATGCCAATGCTGTCAAGACCCCGATCCTAAGTCACACCGATCTAGCTTGTAACACATCATATCGCTTTGCGGCCTGGCGCATGGTATCCCCACGGGTGCCGCCTTACCTGGCCCGGGACCGTTTGTGCATTTTGGCACACATATATGATAGTGTCACAAGCATCCATATGACAGAGAACCCGGTCCGACATGGCTAGTTATAAACCAAAAGTGGCACTAAATTACAGAGACATGCATCCATGACCCAGCAATGAACGTGTCGGTCATCAGCGTACGAACCCAAGTTGTAGCAAGCTACATGGACTTAAAGGAACAACGCGTGACATTTCCCCTAAGGGACAGACACATGAACGAAGAAGGACACATGCCGGCCAACCTACGTGTTCCGGAGCAGTAGCAAGCTACCAAGGCTTGGGGGAAGCACTAGGAGGCATTTCCCTGTAAGATAGGCTACCAAAGGTAAACAACTAGGTGTCGGATCCCACACATACCAAGCATTTCAAACATACACACAATATGCTCAATATGTGCAAATACAACATTGCATCACAACAGAACTCTATGACTCAAAGTACTTTATTTAAGAGGCTCCGAAGAGCCATACATAACATATCCATTCAGATAGGGGTCACATGACCCAACACTCAAGTCATACAAGCATACAAGCACAAGCGGAAGCTAACATGTTTGAGTACAGACAACTTGGGAATAAAACAGGCTTGGTGTAGCCTGACTATCTACAAGGCCCTTCACAAGATCAGGATCTCCATCTAGGTAGCAAGCTACTCGTCGACGTCAACGTCTATGTAAAACCCATCAGAAGGGGCATGGTTCTCCTCTGCAACAGTTATTAAGCAAACATGAGTACAAAGGTACTCAGCAAGACTTACAACAGAACCTATCATACATGCATCATTATCAACAAGGGTAGTGGAGTTCATAGTAGCAAGCCAGCTTTGAATCTTGGCTAACCTATACTACAACTCTCAGCAGACTGCAAGATGAGACTACGTACACGAGTCCTCTACTCACCACAACAATAAACCACCGTGGATCCTCTTCCATCATCCTACGGAAGGGCCATCCACGGCACTCACACTTGTCTTGAGACTTTTAGAAGTAACCATCAACTTGCCTATGAACTGTATAGGCAACCAAGTGGTCCGTACCGCGAACAACGGCTATTCGAATAGATTGGTAACCCTGCAGGGGTGTACTTCTTCACACCCGCTTCCACCACTTATCGCCGTTTACTCGACATATACTCGGCAACCTTCAAGTGGAAGCCCGGCGAGGGTGTCGGCCACGACCTGACTAACAACACAAGTTCCTGGTCCAGGTTTATCTCCTATTTGGGTTCCATCCGTGGGGAGATCCGACCGGGGTGTCGCTCACGGCCCCAAACGATGTGTACAGGGTTCGCGAGTCACCAAACGGGCGACCGGTACACCATGCCACGTACCTGCCGCATCACAGCCTACCCCGAGGGTCAGCGCTGCGCATGACCACCAGTAAACTACAAACACCAGAAACTAGTTGCAACTCCTGGACAGAGGACAAGGGTAGTTAATAAGCCGAGAGCGTCCATTGGTTTCGGGCCCAATGCATGGTAGTAGCTGAACCTTGAACCACACATGTAGATCTCAGGTCCTATGGACGGTTCCAATGAAACAACCCACCATGTACTCCTACATGGCCTTTCATCGATACCTTTACCAAGCATATTCCACACTTCACTCTCTTTACCAGACATGATCATTTCACTCTGATCCATCACCCAGATGAACCAGACCTGACACAACTCTAAGCATAGCAGGCAACATAAACAAATAGCATGGTAGAACACACATCACATGGCTCAAACAACTCCTACACATGCTAGTGGGTTTCAACTATTTACTGTGGCAATGACAGGTCATGCAATGGAATAGGGTTCAACTACCGCAGCAAGTAGCAGTTCACACGTTGTTGCCTTAATGCAGTAAAAGAGAGCAGGAGCGATAAGATGGATTTGTATCGGAATGATCAATGGGTTGCTTGCCTGACAGATTGGTTGTCGGGTACTGCTCTTCAGTTGGATACACAGTTGTATCCTCGGGAGCATGACCTACCACGGAGAACACTGACGATACAATCAATATACAAACAAATGAAACAATATGATGCATGCTCATGACATGTCAAGATGAATGTGTTTTGGGCTAATGCAACTATAAACAGAAAGGTTTGAGCTCATTTGAATCAAAGATTCAAACTTATAGCCAAACTAATATTTACTAAAGTGCATTATCATGTTTTCATGTAAACAGCAAGGTTAACTTGCTCAAACATGAATGATACTAGTGCCATTGGAAAGATTGGATTTTTCTCATCAATTTTCATATATAAAACTTTTCTATCTGAGCTACTGTTGAATTTATATGAATTTTAGAAGTTTAAAGCATTTTCTGGAATTTCCAGAATTGTTTTAAATCAAATAATCCCAGAAAAGCCTTTACTGCGTCAGCATGACATCATGCTGACGTCAGCAGGTCAACAGACCTGGTCCAGGTCAAACCTGACTGGTGGGTCCCGCGTGTCAGTGTCATTAACTTAACTAAATAAACATTACTCCTAATCCTAATTTAATTAGCCGACTGGGCCCACCTGTCATTGACTCCAGGGGGTCAACCTGGGCCCACCCGTGGTCAAAGCGGGGTCAAACAGGCCGGCGTTTAGCCGCCGGCGAGGCCAGACGCGGCGGTGCAGGGCAGGATTCGTGCTCCGGTGACCAAATAGACGGCGGATCACGTCTACGTGATGCTGGGGATGTGCCGCATCTAGTGGTGGTGGTTAGCCTTGGGGTCGCCGGAAAAGGCGCCGGCGACGACCTTGGCGGCTGCCGGAGCTCGGGCTAGTCGCTAGGAGGCACGGCGAGGCTCGTGGAGAGGTGCTCTAGGATCCTGCGGGTGCGGTGAAGCTGATGGACAGGGTGGCGCGGCCGTTGGGTGGTCGGAGCCTCGTCGGCGATGAGCTCCGCGGCGGCGCGAGCAGGTGAGCTACGTGCGGTTGTTACAGAGCTCGAGGGGGGGAACGGAGAGGATGGGGAGGTAGCCAAGCTCACAACGATCGCGTTGGAACTAACGGCGAGGTCGGGGACGAACTGCTGCGACGGCGAGGTCGCCGGTGACCTCGGTGGCCGAACGGGGGAGAAGTTGACGGGGACGGCGCGCCGGGGCTTCCGGCGATGTGTGGCTCGTCGGGGAGACGTAGCAGGCGGTGGCGGAGCTTCCAGACACGGAGGGGGGACGAGGGGAGCTCGGTGGTTGCGGTGGTTACGGCGGCGAGCTTGCGAGCGCTGCGGCCATGGTGCGGGGAGGGCGAGGGAGAGAGGCAGGGGGAATGGATGCGTCCAGCGGCTTCGGGGCGCAACGTGGAGGTCATCCAGACCGTTCCCAAGGCCAGGCGGAGGCCAGGCGGCAAGCAGCTGCCGCTGTGGCGCGCGGCCGTGCGTCGGCGTCACCTGCCTACCTGGATGTCGAAGCAGCTGGCTGGCTCGGGCCAGAACAGTGCTGGGCCGCCAGGTGGGCCGGCTGGTCCAGGTAAGCGGGTTGTGCCCTCTCTCTCTCTCTTTTCTATTTTATTTTCTCTTTTGTTTCTTTTTCAACTTTGTTGAATTAATAAAAATGCTAGAACATTTTTGTAAATCATAAAACTACTCATGCCCACTGTATATAATATGAACATCATGGAGCATTTTAGTTTATGATTATTTGGGCACCTAAAATATTTTATAGCATTTAAATGCCCAAATGCAAATATAGTATGAATTAATCCAGTGACCTTTGGATGTCCTAGAAAATTGTGCACCATTTTTGTCAGAGGTTTAAGACCAAGGCAAAGATGATGAACATTTTTGAAGAGCATTTTGGGTACATTGGAAAAGATTTTATTAAACCCTAATTGTTAGAATTGGGGTGCTGGGGTTTCTGTCATCCCCATTTCAAGTTTCTGCAAAAAGTAAACATGATGCACACTCTAGCTAGTCCTAATGCATGCACTGACTAGGGATGTGACAGATCAAGGCGTATGACCGAGTAGAGTGGGAGTATCTGGAAGGGATAATGTGCCAACTTGGGTTTCATGAGCGATGGATAACCCTTGTCATGTCATGTGTGACAACAGTGAGCTTCCAGGTGAAATTTAATGGGGAATTGTTGCTGGTGTTCTCACCGTCGAGAGGTTTCGTTAGGGGGACCTGATCTCACCATATCTATTTCTGTTGTGCGGAGAGGGCCTCTCGTGTATGTTGCAAAACTATGATGGAGGGCGGATTGATAGGGGATCAGAGTTAGCAATACTGCCCCATGGATTTCCCATCTTTTATTTACAGATGACTGTTTAATTTTCATGAAAGCTGACTCCAGGAGTGCCATAAGGCTGAATGAAATTTTGCATCAATACAACATTGGCTCCGGACAGAGTGCAAACAAGCTGAAAAGCTCCATATTTTTTAGCCCTAATAGTGGCTCTTCAGTTAAGATGGGAGTCAAGGCAGCCTTACAAATCCAAAGAGAAGCGATGTCGGAAAAATACCTTCGGCTCCCAACAACTGCGGGAAGAATTACAGAGCAAAGTTTTGAACATATTAATGAAAGATCGAGGGCAGGGTGCAAGGGTGGTGCGAGAAGGAAATGTCATGTGCAGCAAGAGAAGTTCTTTTGAAGTCAGTGGTCCAAGCTCTACCGGCCTACTCTATGAGTTATTTCAAACTCACAAAAGGTTTGTGCAAGAAATTGACGACAAATATGTCAAAATATTGGTGGTCTGGATCACTTGACAGAAAAGGAATGCATTGGCAATCTTGGGATAAGATGTGCATTGCAAAGTCAGAAGGAGGAATGGGATTCCGAGACCTCGAAACTTTCAATGATGCAATGTGAGCAAAGCAAGCATGGAGGTTACTTGAGAATCCAAATATCTTGTGTGCACATGTGCTTAAAGCACGGTATTTCCCTAATGAGGATTTTCTAACGGCGGGTTACCCCGCTAGTGCCTCCAAGACATGGAAAGCAATTGTCAAAGGGAGAGACATGTTGGAGAGGGGACTCATCCAGCGGATTGGTGATGGAGATACCATCAAAGTGTGGCTTGATCAATGGATAGATGGAACCATATCAATGAAACCGATGGGAGCTCTCAATCCAAACTCAATCCAATTAGTGTCGGACCTGATTGACCCAGGGTCAAATCAATTGGATACGGAGCTTGTTCAGAGTATTTTCTACGCACCCGATGCGGCAGCTATTCTTACCATGGCAAGACCGCGTGTGGGAGGGGCGGATGTGTGGGCATGGGCAAGGGAAAAGTCAGGCCTCTTCAATGTCAGGTTGGCATACATGCATGAGGTGCAAACTAAGCTACAGGTGACTGAGACAGTTGGTTCATCATCTGGTGAATCGACCATGTGGAAGGCATTGTGGAAGATCAATGTGCTTCCAAAGATCCGGGTGTTTTGGTGGCACATGCTAAAGAATTTCTTGCCGTCCTATGGCGAGCTTCAGAGGAGTCATATCAAGCAACTACCGAATTTCCCGATGTGTGGACATGACAACGAAACGCTGGTTCACTCGTTGATGGAATGTGACCATGCAAGACGCTTTTGGGAGGTAGCAGAACGTTTCTTTGGTATTGACATACCACGATTACACCCATTGTCATGGTCTCGAGATTTGTTAGATCAACGATTATATAAGAAGGAGGTGGCGGCTATTATGATTGCCGTGATGTGGGCTGTGTGGCATAGGAACAACTACACTCATGGTGAGTTGGTGTAGCAGCCGGTCAAATCAATGGTGGTCATCGAAGAGATTATCAGGGCACTTGAGATCCTTGAGAGGAAGAAGCCCCAAGCTACTGCCCCCCCCCCTCGAGGTAGCTCCCACCGGAGGAGGGATGGATAAAGATCAACACCGATGGTGCTACGGATATGTGGCTAATACGTGGAGGAGCGGGGTTCATTGCTCGAGATCATCATGCAGCTCTCATTAGAGCTGGAGGTTCATGATATGACAGGGTTACTGACCCGTTATCCATTGAGCTACTTGCATATAGAGACGTGGTCCTAATGGCACGTGACATGGGCCTTCAGCAAGTGGTGTTGGAGAAGGACTGTCAATATATCCAGCGGCTCTGGGAGTTACCTCAGAGGTCGATGTGTTTTCACATCATTACAAAGATGAAGGAGATGTCTACTTTATTCCAGGGATTTAGGCTATGGTTTGCGTGTCGTCAGACTAACATGGCGGCACACCATCTAGCTAGGCACTCGTTAAGACTTTCTATTTTTATGCACTTGTATGATTCAATCCTTGGGTGGATAACTGATTGTTTGCAGTCAGACATGCTACCGCCTAATGAATAAAGAGTCGGAGGGCATTTAGCTTCAAAAAAAACACCACCACCCGGGCTGAGTCACACGTGGGTCATATGGATGTTGATGATGATGAGTTTGAGGAGGAGGAGGCGGAGGACAACTCTGAGGGGTATGCACCTCCCTCTGCTGAGCCATCGTAGGCTAAGAAGCTCAAGGCCAAGATGAAGGCTCTGTTCTGCATGAAGGCCAAGGGACAGTACAAGGTCCATGTGAACACCAAGATGGCTCATCATCGCGACAAGGCTATTATGAGGCAGGTTTTACTTGAGGTTGTGAGTGCCTCTAAGGAGAGGATCACAGTTGAGGAGTCATGGACTAGACTGCACTGTAGGTGGAATGAGTCTGAGGAGGATACTGACGTTCCTTCTTCATCTCGTGCCGCTGAGGAGTCCGAGGAGGAGAAACACGACTGGTGATGCACTGGAATTCTACCACCACCTGTGTCTTAGGTGGCCTCTCTACCTTTTTGGTGTCTCGATGCCAAAGGGGGAGAGAGTGTGGGATTTTCAATTGTGTCTCCTTGATTTCATTGCATTAATTGAAACTTTGTTGCTTTCGTTGCTTTCCTTTCATTGAACCTTCATTGCTTTGGTTTGTGTTTATGTGCGTGTGAGACCAGGAGACTCTATCATATGGTGTGAGACATATGCCCTCAAGCTTATCCTTATTGTCTAGTATGTTTTGTAGATTGTGAGCTTATATTATCTTGTGCCCTCTTACTTCATGCTCACTTACTTTACAGTTCTTCCATGCTTAGTGTCCATTATATTGTTGCAAGGATTGCCTCGTTTATAAAATATAGGGGGAGTGTTGATCCTAGTGTGTTGTTGTGCAGTCCAAAGCATATCCATAGAACACATACATCTAGGGGTCATGTCTATATTTTATAGATTTTGGGGTTTGCTTTTGCTCATTCTTATTCCTATTTGCAAATCATGTATTGTCATCAATCCACCAAAAAGGGGGAGATTGTAAGAGCATATATCTCCCTATGTGGTTTTGGTGATTGATGATAGTAGTTTTGCATACTAATCCTGTGTGTTGAGCATTTCAGATATGTCATGTCTAGGCACAAGACGATTCGGTGCCCCTCGGAGCCTATCGAAGACGGCAGTTCCCTACGTTTCTTTTCGGTGGATTTGAGTCGTAGGAAAGCCGTATTATTAAGAGGGGGTCCGCTTCGGAAAGGTTAGGGTGGAATCATCACGTACACATATGTTCCTTTGCACCATCTTTCCTTCGCTTCGATGGAGCACCATCCGTTTATCCTTGTCTATGCATAACGAAGGTTGTCAAGTGATGTATCGTCTGGCTCATGCGGTAGTACCGCTCAAGGGAGCAGTACTACCGCAGGGACCTGCGGTAGTTCCGCTCCTATCAAGCGGTAGAATCACTGCTTCCTACCCAGACGCTGGCGCAAACAGCAGTAGGCGCGGAAGTAATTTTTTTACTTCTGCCCCTACGCGGTAGTACCGCTTCCTGTGAGCAGTAGTACCGTGTCGAATTTTTGCGTAATCCTAAAACTCAGCGGAAGTGGTCACGGACGTAATTATTCCGTCCGTGCTTTTTCTAGCCTAGAAGAGCCCTGCCTTGCGGTAGTACCACAAGGGCTTGCGGTAGTACCGCTCTGGCGGTTCTACCACTCGCTGCCCTATACAACAGGGCCTCGCCTAGTCACTGCGCACTCCGTGCGGTAGTACCGCTTGTCGCGGGCTGGGTAAGTGGATAACGGTTGGATCTTTTCCCCCACTATATAAAGGGGGTCTTCTTCCCCAAGAAGATCACATCTTCCCTCCCTAAGCTCCATTATTGCTCAAAGCTCCATTTTCGCCCGATCTCTCTTCCTAGCCAATCAAACTTGTTGATTTTATAGGGATTGGTTGAGAAGGCACCGATCTACACTTCCACCAAGAGAAATTTGATTACCCCACTAATCCCTTACGTATCTTGTTACTCTTGGGTGTTTGAGCACCCTAGACGGTTGAGGTCACCTCGAAGCCATATTCCATTGTGGTGAAGCTTCGTGGTGTCCTTGGGAGCCTCCAATTAAGTTGTGGAGATAGCCCCAATCTTGTTTGTAAAGGTTTGGTCGCTTCCTTCAAGGGCACCAATAGTGGAATCACGGTATCTCGCATTGTGTGAGGGCGTGAGGAGAATATGGTGGCCCTAGTAGCTTCTTGGGGAGCATTGTGCCTCCACACCACTCCAACGGAGATGTACTTCCTCTCAAAGGGAAGGAACTTTGGTAACACATCCTCGTCTCCACCGGTTCCACTCCTGGTTATCTCTTACATTTACTTGTGCAAGCTTATATTGTGTTGAATCCCTTGCTTGCTTGTGTGCTTGTTGTTGTTGCATCATATAGGTTGCTCACCTAGTTGCATATCTAGACAACCTATTTTGGTGATAAGTTTATTTTGGTAAAGAAAAGCTAATAAAATGTTAGTTTCCTATTCACCCCCCCCCTCTAGTCAACCACATCGATCCTTTCAGGCGGGACGCCTGATCCTGCCACTCCTGCCCTGGCTCAAGACGGGCTGGGGGAAGCAACATCTACTCCGGTCCTCCAAGTTGACACGACGGGGGCCGAAGAGTCGGTCACCATGGACGAGGTCGAGACCTCGGCCCCAAAAGGCCAAGGGGCATCCCCGAGATCATCAAGGAGGGGTTGGGTCAATCATCAGCCCTGCCAAAGACCACTCCGACTCCATCGCCATAGCTGGTGACCCTCGTGCCCATCACTTTAGTGCCGGGGTCTGAGGTTTTACCACCCCCACCTCCCGCCCACGGGCGGGCTAGCGCGGGATGTAAATAAGAAATGAAGGCTACCTTAACGGGCTCCTCCCTCAAGGAAGAGCATTGCGCCTTGATTAGCGCATCACTTCAAGGACTTGGGTCCGCATAGGCTGGAATGCATGAGGTCTTCAAGGGTCTCGTCACGAGCTTCAAGGTGCCCTTCCACCTTTGTGCGCAAAATAATTTCCCCATTAGGTTTACTTGCAAATTCGTATATCTTCCCAAAGACATTTTTGCTTAGCATTTAGATAGCACAGTTAGTGAGTAGCCCTCGATCCAAGGCTAGTTTTAAGAAATTGGCTTTAGGATCGAAGCATGGTAGGGGGAGGATGATTGGCCCCCTGGACTTTTAACCAATATGACAGGATGTATGTCCGGAGTATCAACAGATAGATCATAGGGCTCATTAAAAGGTGCTTGTGTGCAGGTTTCGACCTTGGCTCCGAGCTTCGCCTCCGAGGAGATGGTGGAGATGAACCAGAAGCTTGAGAGGTCTGAGAAGGACCTTCACCCAATGAACAAGCCGGTCTACCAGTCTCAAGGTAAGCGACCTCTGTTATATAATCTTAAATGTGATTTTAAGTAAGGATGGCATTTTTTGAAGTAGAAGCTGATGCCGAGCTGTTTGAATGACAATGACTTTAGCCAAGCTTTTGAAGGCTCGACAAGAGGTCAAGCAGTAGAAGGCTGCTGCTGCCAAGGAGGAGAAGGACCTGACCGTTGAAAAGGTTGCCATGGAGAAGGACCATTCGCGGGTCCTTGAGGTCGAGGAGGCCCCGAAGGGCGTGTACCTCGAATGAGACTCCCTTCATAAGAAGTAGAAGAAGGCGGGCTAGGAGTTGTAGAAGTTGTGCCTACCCCACGCCAAGCTCCAGACCTAGGCCCGGGCCGACCGCGAGGTGCTCCAATAAGTGGAGCAGATAGCCGCGGTTAGCCATATTTACTGGAGTGTGTGTTTGGCAGCAAGGGGTTGGTCGAGCTCACCCAACTATGGAACTCTGCAGAGGTCTTCACGGATTTCCTGAAGAGTGAAGTGGACGTCGGCCTTCACTTTGGCCAATTGGAGGGCCATCATGGGGAGAGGGCATTCTGGCAGCAGTTCCAGGAGTCGCAGTAGTCGCAGCTGCTGAATGGTTGATGACCCATGAGTATAGGGGATCAATCATAGCCCTTTCGATAAGTAAGAGTGTCGAACCCAACGAGGAGCAGAAGGAAATGACATGCAGTTTCCAACAAGGTAATGTCTGCAAGCACTGAAATTGTTGGTAGCAAGTTGTTTGATAGCAACGTAATTTGTAACAAGTGACAAGTAGCAATAATAAAAATAGGTGCAACAAGATAGCCCAATCCTTTTGTGGCAAAGTACAGGACGGAACGGTTTCTTATAATAGGCAAAGCGTTCCTGAGGACACACAAGAATTTCATCTAGTCACTTTCATCATGTTGGTTTGATTCGCGTTCGCTACTTTGATAATTTGATATGTGGGTGGAACGTGCTTGGGTGCTGTTCTTACTTGAACAAGCCTTCCACTTATGATTAACCCCCTTCGCAAGCATCCTCAACTACGAAAGTAGAATTAAGATAAACTCTAACCATAAGATTAAGTGTATGAATCCAAATCAACTCCTTACAAAGTAGCGTATAAAATAGGGTTTTAAGCTTCTGTCACTCTAGCAATCCATCATCTAATAACTTCTCCACAATGCATTCCCTTAGGCCCAAAGAGGGTGAAGTGTCATGTAGTCGACGTTCACATGACACCACTAAGGGAATCATCACAACATACATATCATCAAAAATATCGAACGAATACCAAATTCACATGAATACCAAATTCACATGATTACTTATGATAAGATTTCTCCAATGTCCTCAAGAACAAAAGTAACTACTCACAACGCATATTCATGTCCAAGATCACAGGAGTATTAAATAGCATAATATATCTAAACATATTAATTTTCAGCAAGTAAACCAAGTAGCATCAACTACAAGATGTAATCAAGACCTACTAGCAACCCACATGTACCAATCTGAGGTTTTGATACAAAGATTGAATACAAGAGATGAACTAGGGTTTGAGATGAGATGGTGCTGGTGAAGATGTTGATGGAGATTAATCCTCCAACAATGAGAGAGTTGTAGGTGATGACAATGGCTTCGATTTCCCCCTCTCGGAGGGAAGTATCCCCGTCAGAATATCTCCGTCACCGAGCAAAAGTGCTCCTGCCCAGGTTCCGCCTTGATACGACAACGCTCCACCCCGAAAGTCCTCTCTCTAGTTTTTCTTGGTCAAATGTGAATATATATACCAGAAGATAGTCGCCAGAAGTGGGCCAGGTAGCCCACTACCCACCAGGGGCGCGCTAGGGGGGTTGGCGTGCCCTGGTGCCTAGTGGGCACCTGGGTGGCCTCCTCCAAAATCCCTTTTCTCCGGTATTTTCTATATATTCCAAAATAATTCTCCGTAAATTTTCAGCCCATTTGGAGATGTGTATAATAGGTATCTTTGACATAGCTTTTTCAGGTCCAGAATTCCAGCTGCTGGTATTCTTACTCTTTGTGTAAACCTTGCAAATTATGAGAGAAAAGGCATTAGAATTACTCCCCAAGGTGTTATTGTAGACAAAAATACTAAAAATAACATGAAGAAAACATGATGCAAAATGGACGTATCAACTCGACATCGCTTGTCGTCAAGCGAAAACTGATATCGAGAATCATGTCCACATGCTTAGAGAGAAAGAGAGAGGTGTCGATAAAAACAAAATATGGACATAGTAGCATTATGATAATTATTATAACAATAATAGATATTATCATAAGACTTCTCATGATCAAGTAACAATTCATCACAATAGCAAAGTATAAGGCATAAACTTTCTTGAAAACTAACAAACTATGTTCTCGGTCAACAATGCAATTGCAATTCATCATATTTTCAGTCAGAGTCACGTGACGGAGCTTCTTAGCAATTCCACATGCTTAACTATCATTTAGTCTTCTATGATTGCTAACAACCACAACATTATATATGGAGCAAAAAGTTTCAGCCAGACACATAGAAAGAGGGCTTATAATTTCGCCTCCCAACTTATTCAACTCAAGGGTGATGTCAACAATAATAAATCATGGTCACTCATGTTCAACTGGATATATGTGTCTAGATCTTTTCCCACCACATGATGCCTGTAAAAAGAAAAAGAAAAAGGAATAGAGGAGAACACTGTTGACTCAGGCATAAAAAGTAAATAGATAAAAGTAAAAGATAGGCCCTTCGTAGAGGGAAGCAAAGGTTGTCATGCGCTTTTATTTTTGGATAACACCCACAACATTATATATGGAGCAAAAAGTTCTAGACAGACACATAGAAATAGGGCTTATAGTTTCGCCTCCCAACTTATTCACCTCAAGGGTGATGTCAAAAATAATAACTCATGGTCACTCATGTTCAACTGGATATATATGTCAAGATCTTTTCCCACCACATGATGCTTGCAAAAAAGAAAAACAAAAAGGAATAGAGGAGAACACTATTGACTCAAGCATAAAAAGTAAATACATAAAAGTAAAAGATAGGCCTTCGCAAAGGGAAGCAAAGGTTGTCATGCGCTTTTATTTTTGGATGCACAATCTCTTAATGCAAAAGAACGCCACGTTATATTGCCCCTTATGATAGCAACTTTTATTATGCAGTATGTCGCTTTTATTACTTTGCCATCATAAGTTTGTATAACACTTATTTTCCCTTACAATAAAACATTAAACAAGAAGAAATTGTAATGCTTTATGCACCGATGACAACTTACTTGAAGGATTTTAATCAATACATAGGTAGCTATAGTGGACTCTCATGACAAGAAATTGGCTTTAAGGGTTTTGTATGCACTAGTAGTATCTCTACTTAGTGCGGATTTTTGTCTAGCAAAGATATTTGGCAAGTACCACATGGTAGAGAATCTATGACAATATAACTTCTATGTGAATATGAACAAACATAAATCATTATGTTGTCTTCCTTGTCCAACGTCAACAATCTGGCCTAAAATATTTAATGGGGGCTCACAGTCATAAAAGATGTCCAAGATAGTATATTTGCATGTGAATCTTCTCTTCCCTTATTAATTCTTTCATGAATTGCACCATTAACCAATGCTATCTTTGTCAATCTTCAATAAATTTTATCACTTATATTCTTTCTTATGTAATGTCATTACTTTCCATAAGATTAGCGTATTTTCATTATTTCCTTTATTTTGACCGCAACATAAAAAGTACAGAAGCTAAAACTCAAACTAATATTTATTATATAGATATCAACTCGATTACATAGATAGATAGATCACAAACTAACACACGGAAGATAGATCATACTAAACTTTTATTTAACTAAGTCATGAAATAACTAGGGATCAAACTTAAAACTTGTGAAGGTAATGAAAGTGATACGATACTGGGGCACTTCCCCCAAGCTTGGCACAAGCCAAGGGGAGTGGCCATACCTTTGTACTCATGTCTCCTTCTTTGATGACGAGTCATTGCTCAGATCGTCCTTTAACTTGAGTATATGCATCAATTTTGCGATTAATACTCTAAGGGTGATGTTTTGCTCCTCCAAAAGAATAAATTCATGAGTGAGGTAAGTATTCCGAACACAGACTATTTAAAAAGTCTGTAGGGCTTCAATTTCGGAGGAGGGAGATGATCAAGAAAGGGTTTAAGGATATCTCCCTGAGATGCAGCTTTCTCCGAAGAGATGAGTTCCACCTTCATCTACCAAGCGTCTTCTCCCATGTTGTTGGAGGAAGTGGAATACATGATGTTTGGCTTGGTAGATCTGACCAGAAAACAACACGAAGCAAGAACAAAAGATATTTCCGTGATGCAGTGGTCAAATCATCTGAGGGTACATATAGCGAAATTTTATCTTAGGAATTATGTGTCCCACAAGAAAACGGAATCAGAAAGGTGCCCGAGGGGCCCGCTACCTACCAGGGTGCACCTGGGGGGCTAGGCGCGCCCTGGTGCCTAGTGGGCACCTGGGTTGCATTCCCGTGCGTTTCTTTTTTATTTTATTTTCTAATATTCCAAAACTAACATAAAATATTTTTCTGGAATTTTCGGAGTCGGTTTACTTATCGTATCACGTACCTCTTCCTTTTCCAGGGTTCTGGAGTGTTCTGGAAGGTCTCTTTTATGTATTCCTCTGGTGTCATGGTTTGGATAATTTTAGTTTCAACATTAATAGGTGTACCTGAAATACAGTGCTTAATTATTTGTCCATTGACCACCTTCGGATCAGTGCCTTCGGGATTATTGATCTTAATAGCTCTGGGCTGATAAACTTAATCAATGATATATGGCCCTTCCCATTTGGAGAGAAGTTTTTCTACAAAAAATCTAAAACGTGAATTGTACAATAAAACATACTCACCCACTATGAATTCCCGCTTTTGGATTCTCTTATCATGACATCTTTTAACCCTTTCTTTGAATGGTGTAAGGAACTGATACTTGACATGAAGAAAGTTGTAGCAAATAAACTAGATGACACGATCTGATGCTAAGCTTAGGATTGCGCATGTCCATCACATCATTCTTCTAATGATATGATACTATTATCAAATGACAACTCATGTCTATGGTTAGGAAACCTTGACCATCTTTGATCAACGTGTTAGTCTAGTAGAGGCTCACTAGGGACACAGTGTTGTTTATGCTTCCACACATGCATTTGAGTTTCCGGTCAATGCAATTATAGCATGGGTAATAAAAATTTACCATGAATGGGGAAATATGCTAATAACATCTTTAGTATTGCCTCTAGGGCATATTTCCAACAATAATGTCATGGAAGTATCTTTTTTTGTAGTGCCTACTCGTACATGAGAATAGCAAACATCACACGGTTGGCAACGACAAACATGGATGGATCAAACAAGTAACACATGTAGCAACACACAAGGGTTTCAGTATTACAACGAGATTCATGCAGATGGCGATGATTGACTGATGGAGGGTAATGATGTCGACGTCCCCTTTGCACATGGTGGTGAAGATGGCAATCTCCTCCTTGCCAATTCCCCCTCTGGATGCCTCCTGGACGCTATGGTCAATTATCAGGAGGAGTTCCTGGTGTCTCTGTGCATTTGATCTCTGATCCAATCTCACGGGGTGGAAGTACTCGACTAGGAGAAGTCCTCGGTGCAAGGTATGACAAATTGGACTCATACCAAACACTGTCTTTGTCGGGGGAAACTGTCCGCCACGAACACCTATGGGACCGGAGCCCCTTGTCTGTGCGGTACGAGGGCGGAGGGAGCACGAAGAGCAGATCGTAGCGAGCACGCGGGCAGTTTTACCCAGGTTCGGGCCGCGGTAGACGCGTAAAACCCTACTCCTGCTTAGTTGTGTATTGAGTTGGAGCGCTCGGGAGCTTGAAGAAGCAGCTACACCGAGCGTATGAGTGATCTAGGTTCCGAACCCCTTCCACGTTGTGCATGGGCCTCCTTTTATAGTGCAAGGGGTCACCGACAGGTGTCAACGTAGGAGAAAGGGGTAAAAACGTAAAAGAGGTGGTAGTTGTAACAGTGCGGGAACAGTGGAGCTACAGTGCGCGAACAGTGGTCTATACCTACTTTGACAGTGGGGGACAAGGGCATTTAATGCCCGTCGCCGTCGACCCCAAAAGTTCCCGCCCTTGCGTCTCCGTCTGCCACGGCGATGGATCCACCACCGTGGAGCGCCACCGTGTCCCCCAGGCTGCACAGCCGTCCGCCACGCGTCCCTGGATAGGCCCCAGGGCGACGCGTGGGCCGGTGAGCTGGAGCGCGGGCACACAGCGCAACCTTCCCGGCAAGCACCTTGCCGGGGGCTTGATCTTGCCGGACCCGGGAGCTTGCCGCTCCCCGGGCCCTCGCCGGGTCTTCTATGATGAAATCCTCTATTCTTCCTGGCAAGCTCCTCTTGCCAGGGCCTTGCGCGAACGATGTAATCTTGAGCCTAGTACGGCCTTCCCGGCAAGCTCCTCTTGCCGGGGTCTCGATCTTCTTTCTTGTATACTTTGTTTTTGAATGGTTTAATAAGGAGCAGGAAGGTCTCCGGCGAGCGCGCGGTAAACCCTGCCGCGGGAAGCTGCAACTGCCCGTGCACAAGTTGGGGTACTGAGGTACCCCTACCTTAGTACACCAACAGGAGCCCCCGGGCCTGGGCCACACACGGTGCCGAGCGCTGTTGGGCCAGGCCCAAAACAGTGCACGGGCACACGCGGCCCGCGGCGCGCCGAATCCACTTCCGTATCCGCCGCATCCCCCCGTAACGGCACGCGTCGATCGCGGCGTCGTGGGATGGGACGTGCCCACGATCTCTTAATGGAAAGGGGCGAAACGCCCCCCACTTCCCCATAAAAGCAGAGGAAGCAGGAGCGATTCCCCTCCTTGCGCTTTCATTGCATCGTCTTCTTCCTCCAGAGATTCCTCTTGCGCTCCGCCTCCACATCTCCGCCGCCGCCGTCTGCATCTCCGGCGTCGCTGAGCTCTTCGCCCCCCTTCTTCCGCCGCGTCCGCCATGGCCCCGAAGACCGACAAGGCGAAGGCAGAGAAGACCAAGAGGGAGAAGTCGGAGCAAGCGGCGAAGCTCGCCGCGTATCGGAAGCAGCATCTCGTCTTCCCGCCGAGGCTCGGCGCGCGGGAGCTCTGGAACAAGTACTACTTGTTCTGGGCCAAGGAAACCAAGGCGCACCCCCGCACGCGAGCATATCCGGCCGCCGCCAAGGACAACTACCCCGGCGGGTACTACTTCTTCGCAGCTTTCTTTCACTGCGGTCTTTGCCCTCCTTTCTCAAATTTCTTCTGCGATGTCATGCACACCTACGGCCTCCACCTCCTTGACTTCACCCCCAACGCCATCCTCACCATGGCGGTTTTCGCACACATGTGCGAAAACTTCATAGGGATACAGCCCAACGTAGCGTTGTTTAGGCACTTTTTCACTCCTAGAGCAGAGGCCGACGCCCCCCTCTCCGGAGGAATTTCTTGGGTTTTTCGTTTGAACAAGAAGGGGTCCTACTTGCCGGGGGAGCTCCGTGGCAAGTGGGAGGAATGGCGTGCGGAGTGGTGCTGGGTTGTTGAAGACCAGCCACAAGCTTTCACCGCGCCGCGCACAACACCCATCGTGCGCGGCAGGGACTGGAGCGAGCTAGACTCGGACGACATCAAGCTCGACATCGCCCTCGTCCGGATTCTTCGTCTTCGGGTGGCACAGCTGTCCGTTGCAGAGGTAGGCGCAGACTTCCTCCGCCGCCGCATCGCCCCTCTCCAAGACAGGAAAAGGCCGGCCTGGGAGTACGGCGGCCCGGCGGACATAATGAGGCTGCGCCCCGGGCTAAACTTCAACTTCACGACGCTGGAGCTGAAGGGGATGGTCCGGGAACTCTTCAAGTACGACCCGGCACACCCTGAGTGGTTCCGAGCTCCCCGGGGAGTGGTGCCGCTCTGCATCAGCACAGTCCGGGATCGTCTCCTCGCCATGATGCCCGCATGCGATTCGCACGGCGTGGACCGCACGTGGATTGCGCCCAAGCCCATCGACGTCCTCAACTTCTACGACAACCTCGTGGAGGTGGCGAAGAACAAGAATGACATCAAGGAGCACACGCGGGACACCACCGACCAGGAGATTGCCTATATGGCTTCTCGGGCTGAAGAGGCCGCTGCAGCCGCAGCGGCAGGAGATTTCGGGTATACGCCTGACGAGGCGGAGGCTGCGGACGCGTCCTGCCAGGCGGAGGAGGCGGAGATCCGCAGATTGCTGCAACTCCCTCCCGACGCGCTCGCCGGGGTCCCCTCTCTGAGGCACTCCGGGATCCACGGAATCGTGGCCGAGGCCGCGGCAATGGAGGGTGCCGCCGGAGGGAACAGAGGCGTCGCGAGGAGCGGAGGCGCCGGAGGGAGCGGAGGCGCCAAGGGAAAAGAGACCGCAGCGCAGGGCGCTGGGCCCAGTGAGCCGGCCGGGGAAGAGGAGGAGGAGGAGGCCGAGGACTCCGGCGGATCTACGGAGCTCTACGCCGACGACCTCTCCTCGTCGGAGAGCTCCCCGCCCCCGGCAAGCCCAAGGCAGTCTCCACCGAAGCGTCTCCGCAAGACGGCGATGGGAGAGAGGGCGCAAGCGCCCCGACAACAACCAGCTCGCCGGGCAGCTCCCCGGGGGAGCCAAGCCGCGCCAAGGGCGACCGGCGCACCAGCCACAGCAGAGGCGGCCCGCGCGCGGGCCACGACGGAGGCGCCTCGCAGGCCGGCGCCGAGCCGACAGGGGTCTTCCCGGAGCGGAGCAACGGCTCCGCCCGCTCCTCGGGCGCCGGCTACCACATGGGCTGGGTCTTCGCAGCCCCCAGCCCCAGGGACCACCAAGCGCGCGAGGGAATCTTCGTCTTCCGCTCCTCGTGCCGACGCGCCCCAGGTGGAGTACGACTTCTCCGCCTTGAGCGAGGACGACGAGGAGGATCAGGAGTAAGGGCCCAAGATCTTACACCTTCTCGAATTTTGTCTTGACTATTGTTGATGCTGATTTTGCCTGTTGCTTTGATTTCAGGACCTTGGTTCAGCGCGCGGCGAAGAAGGCCAAGGCGCCCGTGGTCGAGGTCGCGGAAGACTCAGCCGCCGCGGCAACAGGGGACGTGCCGGAGCCGAGTCTGCCGGACCCGAGCGCTGCTCCGAGGAGCAGCCCCCAGCGCAGCCCCCAGCGTAAGTCTGGGGTCCATCCTTCCGCTTGTCGAGAGGCGCTTAGGGATTTTGTCTTCTTTCAACATCTTGACGTTTCTTGTCTTTTCTTGTGCAGAGGTGGAGCCACAACCGCAGGATCGTCCGGAGGCCGCCCCCGAGGAGCCGCAGGCCCCGCCGTCCCCGCCAAGCCCAAACTCTCCGGCAAGGGAGAGTGCTCCGCCAAGGGCGGGTACTCCGCCAAGGCAGAGTACCCCGCCAAGGGCGAGCAGCCCGGCGAGGGTGGCCACTCCGCCAAGGCCGAGCTCCCCGGCGAGGGAGCCCGTCGCTGAGGACGTCCGCCAAGGTATGTCTTGTGATTTGTCTTCTTGGCTTCGTCTCTTTTTGGATCTTTGCTTGAACTTCTTTTTCTTCTTCTTCTTTTTAGATCCTCCTCCTCCCGAGCCGATGGAGACCGAGGTCGTCAACATCGAGGATGAGGAGGGCGCGCAGGGCGGCGGCGGCGACGTCCCTGTCGCCGAGGACACGGCGAGAGCCGCCGAGCCGGCCGCGCAGGAGACCGCTCCGGCTGCGGATGCAGCGGCCGGGGAGGGGGACGGCGACCGCACCGCCGACCCGGAGGCGGCGGGAGCATCAAGTGCTGCGCCGGCCGCCGACCCCTCCGCCGGCAAGGAGCAGGGTTACTACCTTGAGGCCCCCAACGGCGTCTTCATCCAGATGCCTTGGGGGTCTTCGTCGCGAGCTCCCGCGGAGGGCGAGGCGTTTGACGGGGAAGTCCTCGCCTCCGCGGGCCTGAAGATCGTCGAGGCGCCCGGCGGGAGTGAAGGGCCCGAGGAGGAGAAGCTGCTCCACCAGCTCCTGGCCCTTTACCGGGCCAGGCAGGCGAAGCTCACCTCCCGGGAAGCCCTTGCCGCCAAGGCCGCCGCGGAGATGGAGAAGCGCGCGGCGGAGCTCAGCGCCGCCAACCAGGCGGCCCTCCGCGAGGTGGCGGAGGAGCGTGAGCGGCTTGCCGGCGAATACCAAGAATGGGTGCTGGAGAAGGCCGAAGCTGAGGAACAGCAGCGGCTCGCCGGGGTGGAGCTGTCCCGGCGAGAAGGAGAGCTCGCGCAGCGGAAGGTCCAGCTCGACTCCCATGAGGAGGACCTTGCCGCTCGCGAGGCGGCCCTTGGCGGGGAATTGAAGGAGGCGAAAGCCGCCGCGGTTGCCGCGGAAAACGCCAAGAAGGAGCTCGCCGCCAAGGTCGTGCAGCTGGAGAAGGCGCTGAAGGTGAGTGCGGAGAAGGTTGCCGCGCTCATCACGGAGCGCGAGAAGGACGCCCACACCAATTCAGAACTCCAGGTGAGTCTTTCTAAGAGGGGCGACGAGTTGAAGGCCGCCAAGGACTCCATCGAGGACTTGGAGTTGAAGGTCACGACACTGAAGGATTCACTCGACGCTGCCCGGGCTCGGGAGACCAAGCTGAAGGAGGAGTTCCGCAAGGAGCGGACCTTGGTGGACAGCGTCAACAAAGCGTCCGAGCTCTTCCGCCATACCATTGAGGTATGGACCGAAGACTTGGTATCTTCTGCGTCCAACATTGACCAGGAGCTGCTGGCGCTGAAAGTTGAACATCTCATCTACTCCCCGGATCCGGATCTCCCGCACAGCGCCAAGCTCAGCCTCTTCTTCAGAGGGATCGCGCCGGCCCTGGCAGGTCTCCGGAACCAAATCCCCGCGCAGCTGGCCGAGGAGTCGCGCCTGCTCTGCGCGGGAACTCTGGAGCGCGTGCTGACGAAGATCGTGTACCGCAATCCGGGCATCAACCTCACCAACGTTCTTCGCAGCTTGCCGGCCGATGCGAACACGGAGGCTCTGAAGGAGCAGGTCGCCCACATCATTGCCAAGGTGGCCAAGATCTCCAGGAAGGAGGGTGACCGCGTAGATTAGGCCTCCATTATCTTTATCTCTTTTTACTGCTGCATATGATGTCATGAACTCATTAGTCCATTGCGACAAGTTATCCTTTGTAAGATATTTATCTCATTTTGATCAATCAGTGCAATGTTATCTTCCTTGTCTTAATCCTGGACTTTGTATGTTTTTCACCCTACGCTTCCGGGGAGCTCGCCGGCAAGGGGCCTTTGCCGCGGGCGCTGAGTGCTGGACTCTGAGCAGCCTGCTGGCCAAGGTCTCACCGGCAAGCAACCTTGCCGCAGCTAGTCGCAACGCACTTAGCTTGCTGAGCGTACTCGGAAACGAAGCAAGGGCGCGACACCTGTCGCAGCTCACTTAAATCGTTGAGCGAACTCGAAAACAAGATAAGGGTGCGGCAAGCTACGGGTAGGTTCCTCCGCGCACAGGTTTTCCATACAAAGTGTGATTGTTCAAGGAAGACAACTAAAATTTTAAAAATTTGAACTGGTCAAATTCTAATAACTTAGCTTTCATATATTGCTTGCTTCCCGGTAAGGCTTCTCTTTCTTGAACAACACTTGGTTCCTCCTCCACCTCCTTCCCCCCCGGCAAACTTGTGCGCGAGGAACGTTCCTTCTGCTTAAGAGGAAAGAAAAGGGAGAGGGAAACAAGTATATGGCCTTTCGGCGTCGTAATGCTTACCGGATTTGTGTATCGCACAAGTTGCCAAATAACACATGCAAATAGCAAAGAAAAGCATGCAAAAGGCAAATAGCGCAAAACACGGAAACTTTACTGATGCACGGGGTCTGCGCCCGGCTTTGTACAAAGTGTTACATGCAACAGCGGCAAAGCTTGTACAAAAGGTGGTTGCCGGAGCGGATCACGGCAACCGCGCCTTATGGGTGAAACTTGCGAAGATGCTCTATGTTCCAGGAGTTGCTCACCGGTAAGCCTTCTTCGGTCTCGAGGCGGACAGCGCCGGGCCTCGTGACTTGTCTCACCCGATAAGGGCCTTCCCACTTCGGCGTCAACTTGTTGGAATTCTTGGCGGACTGAACGCGCCGAAGAACAAGGTCGCCTTCCTCGAGACTCCTGGCCTTGACCTTGCGGCTATGGTAGCGACGCAAGGCTTGCTGGTATCGAGCAGCTCGTACAGCAGCCTGGAGACGTCCCTCCTCAAGGAGCAGTGCATCATCTTGTCGCAGCTGCTCTTGCTCGAGCTCATCATAAGCGAGCACTCGAGGAGATCCGTATACGAGTTCCGTGGGGAGAACTGCCTCTGCTCCATAGACTAGAGCAAAGGGTGTCTGTCCGGTGGCTCGACTTGGTGTCGTTCTGATTGACCAAAGAGCCGCCGGTAGCTCCTCTATCCAGTTTCTTCCGCACTTGCGCAGCCTGTCAAAGGTCCTCGTCTTGAGTCCGCGCAGCACTTCAGCATTGGCCCTCTCCGCTTGACCGTTGCTCCTCGGGTGAGCAACAGAAGCGAAACAGACCTTGGCGCCAAGGTCTTGGACGTACTGCATGAAGGTGCGACTAGTAAATTGTGTACCGTTGTCGGTGATGATCCTGTTAGGGATCCCGAAACGGCAAACAATTGACCTGAAGAACCTGACTGCTGACTGTGCTGTCACCTTTCTCACCGGCTCCACTTCTGGCCACTTTGTGAACTTGTCGATTGCAACGTACAAGTACTCAAAGCCCCCGACGGCTCGGGGGAAGGGGCCGAGGATATCGAGCCCCCAGACCGAGAAGGGCCAGGACAAAGGGATTGTTTGGAGAGCTTGAGCTGGCTGATGAATCTGCTTTGCATGGAACTGGCACGCTTCACACTTGGTTACTAGTGCAGTTGCATCTTGGAGGGCTTCTTGCCAAAAGAACCCTTGCCGGAAAGCTTTCCCGGCAAGCGACCTTGCGCCAATATGGTGGCCGCATATGCCTCCGTGTATTTCTGCCAACAGCTTCTGTCCATCTTCCCTAGAGATACACTTCAATCTGACACCATTGAGTCTTCTTCTGTACAGCTCGTTATCCACGAACTGATACATACTTGACTGCCTGGTTATCTTCTCTATTTCTTCTGGGTCGTCGGGAAGTTCTCCAGTTTGAGGAAAACGGACGATCTGCTGCGCCCATGCCGGAGCCTGAGGCTCGACGGCAAGGACTAAAGGCTCGAGGGCCGCTGCGGGAACCTCCGCTTCTACGGCAAGGACCTCTGGTTCTGCCGGAGCTGATGGTCCCCCGGCAAGCTCGCCGGGGCGAGGCTTGTCGGGAACGCTTGCTTCAACTGTACAGACCCGAGGATCTGCACGAGCAAACTGTTCCTCAGCGTTGTGGTTGTTGATCTTGGGGACCTTGGCGGCGGTTTCAGGAAGATCCGCCGGCAAGTAGTCGCCGGAGACCAACTTTCTCTTCTTGGACTGCCCAATTGACGGTGTAACGGATGGTTGAGTCAGCTTGAGCAAGAAGGTCCCTGGTTCCACAGGTAACTTCATCGAAGCACACTTTGAAAGGCCATCTGCAATTTCATTTTGAGCTCTCGGGACGTGCTCCATCTGCAGACCTTCAAAGTGCTCCTCAAGCTTCCTCACTTCATCGACATAAGCTTCCATCAAAGGGCTCTGATAGCTCTTGTTAACTTGCCGGACCACCTACTGAGAGTCTCCCCGCACAATCAGCTTCCTGATCCCAAGTTCGGCCGCAATCCTGAGGCCGGCGAGCAAGCCTTCATATTCTGCGGTGTTGTTTGTCGCTTGCTCCCTGGGAAAGTGCATCTGGATAACATATTTGAGGTGCTCTCCGGTGGGCGCGATGAGTACTACGCCAGCACCGGCACCTTGTAGCGAGAAGGCACCATCAAAATACATTACCCATTCACTTGTCGCTTCTTGTACGGGTGCGCTTGTTTCTTGGAGTTCTTCATCGGGCGTTGGGGTCCATTCAGCTATGAATTCTGCCAAAGCTCGACTCTGTATAGTTGAAGTACTTTCAAACTTGAGTCCAAAGCTTGACAGCTCCAGTGCCCACTCAACGATCCTGCCTGTTGCTTCTGGGTTGTGCAATATCCTCTTCAGCGGAAAGCGAGTGACCACTGTTATCTCATGGGCTTGGAAGTAATGGCGCAGCTTTCTCGAGGCCATGAGGAGGCCGAAAAGCAACTTTTGCACACCAGAGTACCTTGATCTAGCCCCCTGGAGAAGGGAACTCACAAAATACACTGGGCGCTGCACCATCTTCTTCCGCACCTCATCCTGTTCCTGCGCAGAGTTATCCTTGTCGGGGCCAGAGCTTGCCGGAGCAGCCCCCTGCTTGTCGCTGGATTCGCTTGCCGGTGATGCTGACTCCTCGTCGGACTCCCTCTCCGCTACCAACGCAGCACTAACCACCTGGTTGGTTGCCGCTAGGTATAGCAACAACTTTTCCTGTGGTTTAGGTGCGACAAGTACTGGAGTGGAGGACAGGTACCGTTTCAAATCCTGCAGCGCCGCCTCCGCTTCCGGAGTCCACTTCATGGGACCTGCCTTCTTCAAGATTTTGAAGAAAGGTAGGGCGCGTTCTGCAGACTTTGAAATGAACCTACTGAGGGCAGCTACGCAACCTGCAATTCTCCTAACATCCTTGACGCGCTTTGGGGCCTCTATCTGCTCAATGGCTTTAATCTTGTCGGGGTTGGCTTCAATCCCCCTCTGTGATACAAAGAACCCGAGAAGCTTGCCGGAGGGGACTCCAAAGACGCACTTCTCGGGGTTCAACTTGAGCTGTATCCTGCGCAAGTTCTGAAATGTTTCTTCTAAATCTTGGATCAGGGTTTCCTTGCTCTTGCTCTTCACCACGATGTCATCCATGTAAGCCTCTACATTTCTGTGGATCTGTGGCTCAAAAGCAGTGTATACTACCCTTGCAAAGGTGGAGCCTGCATTCTTCAATCCAAATGGCATGCGTATGAAGCAATAAGTGCCACATGGAGTGATAAATGCAGTCTTCTCTTCATCCTCTTTGGCCATAAAGATCTGATGATAGCCTGAGTATGCATCAAGAAAACAGAGTAGCTCACATCCGGCAGTGGAGTCAACGATCTGGTCAATGCGCGGCAAAGGGAATGGATCCTTGGGGCATGCTTTATTCACATCGGTGAAGTCTATACACAGCCTCCATTTCCCATTGGCCTTGCGCACGACGACTGGATTTGCCAACCACGTCGGATGGATCACACCTCTAACTAGGCCTGCTGCTTCTAGCTTCTTGATCTCTTCGTTGATGAATTCTTGGCGCTCCACGGCTTGCTTCCTCACTTTCTGCTTGATGGGCCGCGCATGAGGACAGACAGCAAGCTTGTGCTCAATTACCTTCCTGGGAACACCGGGGATGTCAGATGGTTGCCAGGCAAACACATCGACATTCGCCCGCAGGAAGGCAACGAGCGCGCTTTCCTATTTGCTGTCGAGGGTGGCACTGATGGTGAAGGTACCACCAGTGCCGTCCTCCTTGGCGGACACTTTCTTGGTTGCCGGAGGAGCGGCCATTCCTTTCTTACTCTTGCCGGTGGAGCTCGATGGAACGTCCTCGACGGCAGCGCAGCACTCCGAGGAGGTGCGGTTGCCGGAGTGGGTCCCAGAGCACTTGCCGGACTTGGTCTTCGTCTTCTTCCCCCCGGGAGCTTCAGCGGCAAGGGTATCCTTCTCGGCTGCAGCTGCCGCATCCCGGTAGATCTTGTCGGCGCAGACAAGCGCATCCTTCTTGTCGCCGTGGACAGTGATGACGCTTATCGGCCCCGGCATCTTGAGTACGTTGTAAGCATAATGGGAAGCTGCCATGAACTTGGCGAGGGCAGGACGGCCAAGTATTCCATTGTAGGGCAATGGAATATCGGCGACGTCAAAAGTGATGCGCTCAGTTCTGAAGTTGAGCTCCCCGCCAAAGGTCACCGGCAGAGTGATCTTTCCCTTGGGCTTGCTCCTCCCCGGGTTGATTCCTTGGAAAGAACCGGTTTCTTCGAGCTCGCCATCTGGAATCTGGAGTTTCTTGATCACAGCAGAGGAGATCAAGTTCAGCCCGGCCCCGCCGTCAACCAACATTTTGGTGACCTTGAGGTTGCGGATGGTGGGCGAGACCAGCATCGGCAAGCACCCGACCGCAGTGGTGCGGTCAGGGTGATCCTCAAGATCAAAAATGATGGGCGTGCTGGACCATTTGAGGAGCCTGCGCGACTCCACGGGCGGCTCTGCTGCATTCACCTCACGCACCCACTGCTTTAGTTGGCGGTGGGAGGTGTGCAGAGAGGCGCCACCGTCGACGCACAGGACCTCCGTGGCGTTCTGGAACTCCTGCTCGCTGTTATCCTCGTCCTCCATGTCTTCGTCGTCGTCTTCGTCCTTGTCGCGGCCCCGGGGAGGTCGATCTCCTTGCCGCTGCTTGGCCTTGCCGCGGCGTCCTCCCCGGCCGTTGAACGGCCGCTTCTTGCTTGGCTCTTCCCCACCACCTTGGGCCTTCTCCTTGTCGCGCCTCTCGTACTCAGCTTTCTGCTGCTCGACGAGGTACTCGACGCGCTTGCAGTTGGAGAGATCGTGACCCTTGGTGCGGTGGATCTTACAGTATTGCTTGTCGGAGCCGTCCTGCTTGTCGGCTGCCGCTACAGGGGCAGGCTCCTTGCCGGAGCCGCCAGCCTGTGTTTGCTTGGCGGGAGCCTCCTTGCCGGACTTCTCGACGGCAAGCACCTCTTTCTTGCCCTTCCTTCTGTTATTCCGCCGCCGGCTCTTCTTTGCCGGGGCGGCGTCGTCGCTGTCGCTTCCTCCTGCGCCAGTATCCTCTCCGGGGAGTCTTCTCCCCTCTTCTGCGCGTGCGCACTTGTCAGCCAGAGCATAGAGCTCGCTGACATCCCGAATCTTGGTCATCGCCATCTCTTCACGCATGCGGCGGTTACGCACGTTCTGATGGAACGCGCTGATAACCGCGGCAGGGTGAACGTCAGGGATGTTGTGCTGCACACGGCTGAAGCGTTGGATGTACTTGCGCAGGGTTTCTCCTTCCTTCTGGGCCAGAATGTGGAGATCGCTCTCCTGGCCGTGGGGTTTGTGGCCGCCGGTGAAGGCGCCAACAAACTGGTGGCAAAGGTCGGCCCAAGAAGAGATGGAACCTTCCGGCAAGTGCATAAGCCACGAACGGACGTTCGGCTTAAGCACGAGCGGGAAGTAATTTGCCAAGATCTTCTCGTCGCGCCCCCCGGCAGCTTGCACTGCGATGGTGTAGACGCTGAGGAATTCCGAGGGGTGCGTCTTGCCGTCTTACTTCTCCGGTACGTCGGGCTTGAAATTCTTCATGCTGGGCCACTGGACGCGCCGCAGCTCGCGGGTGAATGCAGGGCAGCCTGCCGCGTACGGCAAGTCACCTGGTTCGCCGGGCGCGCGCGCGTCGACAGCGCCCTCAGCTCTCTGGTCTGATTGTCGCCGAGCTTCTCGGCGGCGCTCGATTCTTGTCCGAGCGTCTTCTTGTTGCCGGTCGTCGAGGACCTGGCGCTGGTCCCGACGGGCCCGCGGGTCCGACGAGGCTGTGGAGCCGTCGTCGGCGTTGTTCCGGCGGGGCGGCGTCTTCTGCTTTCGCTGCGGGGAGTGCGCGCTTGTCGCACCCCCGGCGGTCTTGTCGCCGTCGGCCTTCGTCTTCTCAGCTTGCCGCGGCCGCGAGGCCGACGGCTGCTGTGGAGAATCGTTGTTGGCGAAGGCGATCAGGCTCTGGATGGTGGCCCTCCAGTCCTCGGCCTTGTCTACCGCTGGAGGGAAGTCGAGGAGCAGTTGCGCCCTTGCGAGCGCTTCTGCTGGAGTGGAGGGGAACGCGGGCGAGCGGTGCGAGGAGCGGGATACGCTCGGACTTCTAACGACGTTAGAAGGAGCGGGGTCCCGCGCCGGCGCCTTCGCTTTGCTTGTGCCCGGACGGGGGTCCGGGGCGTCCCGCGAGCCTCCGGTTTGGCCTTGCCCCAGCAAGCGGATACCACCTCCCGTGGTATGGCACTGCTGGGTTGTCGTGTGCTGAGATGGACGCGGCGCGTCCACGGAGACCGAGGTTCGGTCGTCCGTCCTGTTCTTGGATCTGGTGGCGCCGTGAGTGTCCTCGCCGGCGACCACCCTTCCGACGGCATCTCCCCCGCCCACCGTTGGCTCTGGTGGCGGCGGGTGAGACGCAGACGGGCCTCCGACCTCCGAAGCCTTCTTCTTCGGGGCCATGGAGCTGTCGCTGGTGAAGTTGACGAATTCGGAGAGGTTGATGAAGAATGCGCCCGCGCGAACGCCGGATCAGGTTCGCACAACCTCGACGCCCCCTACCTGGCGCGCCAAAGATGTCGGGGGAAACTGTCCGCCACGAACACCTATGGGACCGGAGCCCCTTGTCTGTGTGGTACGAGGGCGGAGGGAGCACGAAGAGCAGATCGTAGCGAGCACGCGGGCAGTTTTACCCAGGTTCGGGCCGCGGTAGACGCGTAAAACCCTACTCCTGCTTAGTTGTGTATTGAGTTGGAGCGCTCGGGAGCTTGAAGAAGCAGCTACACCGAGCGTATGAGTGATCTAGGTTCCGAACCCCTTCCACGTTGTGCATGGGCCTCCTTTTATAGTGCAAGGGGTCACCGACAGGTGTCAACGTAGGAGAAAGGGGTAAAAACGTAAAAGAGGTGGTAGTTGTAACAGTGCGGGAACAGTCGAGCTACAGTGCGCGAACAGTGGTCTATACCTACTTTGACAGTGGGGGACAAGGGCATTTAATGCCCGTCGCCGTCGACCCCAAAAGTTCCCGCCCTTGCGTCTCCGTCTGCCACGGCGATGGATCCACCACCGTGGAGCGCCACCGTGTCCCCCAGGCTGCACAGCCGTCCGCCACGCGTCCCTAGATAGGCCCCAGGGCGACGCGTGGGCCGGTGAGCTGGAGCGCGGGCACACAGCGCAACCTTCCCGGTAAGCACCTTGCCGGGGGCTTGATCTTGCTGGACCCGGGAGCTTGCCGCTCCCCGGGCCCTCGCCGGGTCTTCTATGATGAAATCCTCTATTCTTCCTGGCAAGCTCCTCTTGCTAGGGCCTTGCGCGAACGATGTAATCTTGAGCCTAGTACGGCCTTCCCGGCAAGCTCCTCTTGCCGGGGTCTCGATCTTCTTTCTTGTATACTTTGTTTTTGAATGGTTTAATAAGGAGCAGGAAGGTCTCCGGCGAGCGCGCGGTAAACCCTGCCGCGGGAAGCTGCAACTGCCCGTGCACAAGTTGGGGTACTGAGGTACCCCTACCTTAGTACACCGACAGTCTTACGCTCTGGATGTTCTAGGCGGTCTCCAACATCGTCCCAACTACTTCATTCTTTTATGGTATATAATGATCACATTAATTGATGTGATTTCATCACCTTTTCCTGGCATTCTTTCCTTAATGCTATGTACAATTCCAAAGATATATTCTTGAGGAAATCGAAAAATAGCAGTGTGTGAATGCAGTACGATTCCACAAAGCCCACCGTGTAGGCAAAATAAATACTAAAACATCACATAATTTTGCACTCATCAACTGCTAGACCAGAGTCATGAGCCCGAACCTTCATAGCTGCAGACTTGGTTATTTTTTACTCTCAAGCATCCATTACCTGGAGTATCAAAAGAAGAAATGTTTAAAGTTGCTGAGAAGGTACGCGAGGTAGATGCTAAAAATAAGAAGTTACATGGTAGGATACCGACTAAGTAAGAAGATATATTTGTACTAACTATTGAGATAGAGATTGTGTTAAATAAATGTATGCTCCATGTGATCTAGATGCTAGTGTTTCTGCTATCCCTAAGTCTGTGTATGATAAACTCAATACTAGTCCTTTTGTTACAAGAGAGATTAAATTGAATATGGTCAATTCTACCTTTACACAAGCAGCATGGATTAAGCATGGTGTAGCTATTCAAATTAACGATTGACTCATGATGATTGATCTTGTCGTTGTTGATATACTTGAAGATCCCATTGCTCCAATTATATTAGGTGGGCCATTTCTGAGGACCATCACAACTACCATTAATGTTTTTGAAGGTAATGTGAGATTTGATCTTTCGTTGGACGATCCATTTGTTAAGCATTTTCCCTGGGAAAAAGAAGATGAAGACCAACACATGAGACGGAATCACCCTTGACGTGAAAAACTATGAGTAGGTGTTGCTATTCCCAAAGAAGTAGTTGTCATGGCTGTCGAGCTAAAATATTGCAAGTAAAATGCTTCACGAGAGGCAACCGATGCAGATAAAGTAAAATAAAATTATGTTATCACATCCCACCCCACCCCCCCCCCCCAATTTTGAATGTTAAATAATAATTGGAGGGAATTGGAAATTTTCAAATTTTCTTTTCATTGAATGATCTTAGCTATTCCTGACTAGGAGTTGAATGATTTGAGTGAAATGTGACCCAAATAAACTTTTGGAACTATTCAGAGCCCTAAATAGACATTTAGGGATTATTAATAAACCAAG
>LR738711.1:828071002-828173594 GCA_902687465.1 Secale cereale | reverse complement strand
GGGAAAAAGAAGATGAAGACCAACACATGAGACGGAATCACCCTTGACGTGAAAAACTATGAGTAGGTGTTGCTATTCCCAAAGAAGTAGTTGTCATGGCTGTCGAGCTAAAATATTGCAAGTAAAATGCTTCACGAGAGGCAACCGATGCAGATAAAGTAAAATAAAATTATGTTATCACATCCCACCCCCCCCCCCCCCCCCAATTTTGAATGTTAAATAATAATTGGAGGGAATTGGAAATTTTCAAATTTTCTTTTCATTGAATGATCTTAGCTATTCCTGACTAGGAGTTGAATGATTTGAGTGAAATGTGACCCAAATAAACTTTTGGAACTATTCAGAGCCCTAAATAGACATTTAGGGATTATTAATAAACCAAGTTTTGAGCTCATAAAATTCTTGTGACTTTTTTGTTAAATATTTTGGGTTGGAAATGTTTTGTGTAAATCCCAAATATTTATTCGAAACCCTAAAATCATTTTGAAATTAATTTGGACACCAAAAATATCTAGGGAATATATCAATATTCCATTAGAGCAACATTTAAAATATTTAATTTGGCATAAAAAGATTTTTCTTAATTCCCAAATAACATTTTGTGCCTATGTTATTTTCCCAAAAAAAATTGAGTGAATTTGATTCTTTAATCAATTGAAGATTCAAAAGGGGAATTATTTAAAGATGGGATATAGTTAGAAGGAAATTAAATTCCATAAGTCCTAAATAAGAGTATGGACTTCTCACAATTTTGAAATTGGATATAGAGCTAGTTTGTTCTGAACCAAATTCAAATTCATAATGGGAAATAAAAACAAAAATGAATAAAAGAAAAAGGAAACACCTAAGCCTAGCTAACCTAAACAAACGAGGGAAACCCAGCCGACCCAACTAAACCTAATGAAGTGACCGGTCTAGCAGCAACAACACAAATTATCCCCTCAAGTCCACGAAGGATACCCAACTTCTAATATCAACCGCGCAATTTTGATCGAACTGACGGCACGTTGCCCCACAACGCTCTCTCTCACACTGCGAGTGGGATCTAGTGGTCAGCACGCTCGTCGTCAACCTTCGTCTGCTTCTATTGTGCGCACGCACCGCACGACGCCGTGCCCATGTTCGTACCTACAACCACTTCCAGCATGAAATCGAACCGGCCATGTAGCCCTATTTAAACCCATCGCCGCCCCTTGCTCTCTTTCCCATCGAATCATGCCTCAAGCACCGTGAGCCTGTCCTAATCTACACCACCTTCTTCGCCACTGGCAAGATTCCAGCGATACAACACAATTCAAAACGCCATCGCCACCATCACCTTCCCCTCTCACGAGTGCACCCCCTGGACATCCTCTGCATTAGTAGTACCTCATCTTTGTTAAGGTGAGCCCCTGTTTGACCCCAAAAACCTACCCATCACCATCATTGTGCTCGTTCATGCATTTTGACCACTTAATACCACGCCAAAAGATAGAATAAAATTATCACATATATGATAATACTAATGTGGGAAGCAAGCCAACTAGCCAAGTCAACTGGAGGTCCACCAATGGCATCGGAGCAAAAGACGGCGTTCAGACGATCGCGACCGCTCGTACCATCGGTCATACCAGCCGCCTTGAGAAACGTGATGTCCACCAGATCATACTTTTATAAAGAGGGCCATGCATAATTCATGAATGAGAGACGACGATAGCGATTTCTAGAGAACTAGAAGCCATTCACAAAACCTAGTCACCGTCATTTCCCATCTCATCTTTGTTGTCATTACCCCCCATCACCATTGTTGCCATTCTCCCCGAATTACCCATACAAGTAATCGATGCATCATAGTCCGCGGCATTGTAAATCTATTTATCAATTAATAATTCATCTATATGTCTTCTTTAATGATTTCTTCTTGTGGTAAGATAGCTATGTGCGAGTAATTCCGCAAGGCAATGGGTTCAGATGAGGCCTTGCAATCCTATGTATTTGTGCATGAGATGGTTCGATTACTTTGCCTAATTTTCATTATTTGTATTTGTGATTCTCACCGGAGTTGCCTTTTGTCTTCTTCTCATAGCAAGGCCCAACAAGGTACTAGGGATTCTGGAGATCGATCAAGGAGGAGGTAAGAAACGAGGATGCGTGGAACGCTATTATGAATACCAATGAAAGAAAGGATTAGTAAAGCAGCGAAAAACAATTCCTCAGGGATATATGAGGTGTAGTCCTTAAAAAGCCAATGCTCTTGTCCGGATAAATCCTTAATAACCGAGGCAACCCCGTCTGGCGGTAAGGGCCAGCGGCTGGACAACTGACTCTCAATGCAGGTCGTGACCAAGTAATGATGTACTTTGAACACATCCACCTCTTCATTGCGTTGTAAACACATCATAACACGTGTCCACAAGAACCATGTTCTAGATCAATATGAGATCCCACACACAAGTACAAGATTGTAAGTGTAAGTCCTCATACCGATGCCTATTTTAATATCATTATTTGTATCTAAATATTCGTTTGAAAAGGCCAGGAAAATGAAACATTTTACGAGAGCAATAACTTGTTTGATTCTTTATCATAGAGCGCATTCTCATGTGGGTTCCACACCCAAAGTCACTCCTCGAGGCAAATAAAAGGGGACTACATGAGAAAGGCTTATCAATGTGTCGCGAGCCTCGATCTAGCGCCACCACCACCACCAAACAACATCGGATCCCTCCTTCACTACTGATAACCCACAAATATAGGGGATCACAATAGTTTTCGAGGGTAGAGTATTGAACCCAAATTTATTGATTCGACACAAGGGGAGCCAAAGAATATTCACTAGTATTAGCAGTTGAGTTGTCAATTCAACCACACCTGAAATACTTAATATCTGCAGCAAAGTATTTAGTAGCAAAGTGATATGATAGTAACGGTAACAGTGACAATAGTAACAGTAGTAGTTTTTTGGTGATTGTAACAGCAGCAGTCACGAAAGTAACTTAGCAAAGATCAATATGAGACGAACTCGTAGGAAATAGATCGGTAATGATAGGTGTCGGATGATATTCATCATGTAAAAACTATAACCTAGGGCAACGATGAACTAGCTCCAATTCATTAATATAATGTAGGCATGTATTCCATATATAGTCACACATGCTTATGGGAAAGAACTTGGATGACATATTTTGTCCTACCCTCCCGTGGCAGTGGGGTCCTAAAGGATACTAAGGGGCATAAAGCCTCCTTTTAATAGAGAACCGGAATAAAGCATTAGCACTTAGTGAATACATGAACTCCTCAAACTACGGCAATCACCGGAAAGAATTCCAACTATTGTCACCTTGGGGTATGCGAATCATAACACATAATAGGTGTCTATAACTTGCAAGATCGGATCAAGAACACAAATATATTCATGAAAACATAATAGGTTCGGATCTGAATTCATGGCATTCAGGCCCTAGTGACAAGCATTAAGCATAGCAAAGTCATAGCAACATCAATCTCAGAACATAGTGGATACTAGGCATCAAACCCTAACAAAACTAACTCGGTTACACGATAAATCTCATCCAACCCATCACCGTCCAACAAGCCTATGATGGAATTCTCACGCATGGAGGTGGGCATCATGAAATTGGTGATGGAGGAAGGTTGATGATGGGCGACGGATTCCACTCTCCGAAGCCCCGAACGGACTCCAGATCAGCCCTCCCGATGAAGAACAGGAGGTGGCGGCGGCTCCGTATCGTAAAACATGATGAACCCTTCTTCTTTAATTTTTCTCTCTGAATAGGAATATTTAGAGTTTGAGTTAGGGTCGGAGACAGTCCAAGGGGCCCACAAGCCAGGAGATGCGCCCTAGGGGGGCGCTCCCGGGGCTTGTGGCCTCTGGGTGGCCCCCCTTTAGCAACTCTTTGCGCCAATATTTTTTAAATTTTCCAAAAATATTCTTCGTAGATTTTCATGTCATCCTGAGAACTTTCATTTCTGCACAAAAATAACACCATGGCAATTCTACTGAAAACAACGCCAGTCCAGGTTAGTTCCATTTGAATCATACAAATTAGAGTCCAAACAAGGGAAAATAGTTTGGAAAAGTAGATACGATGGAGACGTATCAACTCCGCCAAGCTTAACCCATTGCTTGTCCTAAAGCAATTCAGCTGACAAACTGAAAGTGACCAAGAAAAACTTTTACAAACTCTATTTGATCTTGTTGTTGCAAATATGTATAGCCAAGGTTCAAGTTTTCAGCAAAGATTATAAACTAACCATACTCACAGTAACATTTAGGTCTCACAATTACTCATATCAATAGCACAATCAACTAGCGAGCAATAATAAGATATCTCGGATTACAACACTTCTTCAAAACAATCATGATACAATATGATATAATGGGCCCTTTCCGAGACTGCAAAACATAAATGCATAGCACCTATGAAAATCAAGGACCGACTGAACATTGAAATTCATGGTAAAAGAGATCCAGTCACAGTCATACTCAACATCAATTAAAAACAAATCATATAAATGACAGTGGTGCTCTCCAGCTGGTGCTTAATGAGAAGATGATGACTCAGCAATAAAAGTAAATGGATAGGCCCTTCGCAGAGGGAAGCATGGATTTGCAGACGTGCCAGAGCTCGAAGCTTTTAAAACAGAGATGAATATAATTTTGGGAGATATGCTTTCATTGTCAACGCAACGACCAAGAGTTCTCACCATCTTCCATGCTACGTACATTGTATGCAGTTCCCAAATAGAATGGTAAAGATTTACTTCCCCTCCACCAACAATCACACTCCACGGCTAAACGAATCCACGGGTATCGTCCATACCAACAACAGTCCTGGGGGAGTTTTGGTTAATTATATTTCGTTATGATTTCAGCATGGAACTGGGCATCCCGATTTCAGCATAAAACACCATGAACATAAATATCGTGGAGGCTATGTTGATTTTGATTCAACTACATCAATGAACATGTGCCAAGTCAAGTCACTCGAATCATTCAAAGGAGGATACCATCCTATTGTACCACGTCATAACCATTTTAAATGCATGTTGGCACACAAGACAAAACATTATAAACCCCTATCTAATTAAGCATGGCATGAGGAACTATAATCTCTAATTGTCACTGCAAACACGTTTCAGTCATAATAGTCTGAATCAAGACTGATGAGCTAATCATATTTACAAAAACAAAATAGGTCGAGTTTGTACTAGCTTCACTTCGTGAAATTTTGTCATTATTGCCTTTCACTTGCACGACCAAACAATCTGAATAATAATAATAAGAGTACGCATGCATTGGACTAAGTTGGATTCTGCAAACATTTATTCAAGGGAGAAGAAGAGGTAATATGGGCTCTTTGTTAGATCAACAATAATGCATATGAGAGCCACTCAACATTGTCATCGTTGTCTTCTCCTTACGACCCAAAGAAAAGAAAAATAATTTCGGAGAAACACTAAAATATTTTTGGAGCTTTTGTTTTTCTGAAGAAAGCAAAAACAAGAATGAGAAAAACTATTTACACAGGAAAGCTCCCAACAAGCAAAAGAAGAACAAGAAATCTTTTTGGGGTTTCTTTTTAATAATACAACTACTAGAAAAATAAAACAAGAAAGAAAAGACAAAAAAGGAAATATTTTTGTTTTTCAAAGTTTTTCAAACACACACAAGAAGAAAGCAATAAAAATAATCAAACATGGATGATACAATGAAAAAGTGTGAACGCCGACAGCTGGAATCAGTGTGTGAACATGAATGTAATGTTGGTGAGAAATACGTACTCCCCCAAGCTTAGGCTTTTGGCCTAAGTTGGTCTATGACCACGGCTGGCCTGAATGATATCCAAAGTCGTAGTTGGGGTTGTACTCGATTGCAACTGCCATCGCCTGCAAGCTGCCTCGTGGAGGCGAACTGTCACCCTCGCTCTCTCATACTCATCTGCCTCTTCCCTGAGAACGAAATATCTTCATTTTGCCTGAAAGTCAAAGAAAGTAGGGGCAGCGAGCGTAACATAGACGACATGAATTATGTCAAAAATTAATATGTACTGGTAAGGCACATCACCCCTCTCAAGAAACCGGAACTGTTCCATAGCGGCATAATCAAGAGAAGCAGGCGGTAACTAGGTGTCATCATTTCTTATAGCTACCCCAAGATGGTTAGCTAAACGAGTGGCATAAATCCCGCCAAAGAAATCTCCCTCTAAGGCATTATTGTGTAGACGACGTGCGACAATAGCCCCTAAGTTATTTTTTCTGTCATTCATTACTGCTCTTTTAAGAATAATCAAATCAGAAGCGCAAAGGTGGCTATGATCATGTTTACCATTAATACATCTACCTACAAAGAGAGCAAAATAATGTAAAGCAGGAAACTGAATGCTCCCCATAATGTCTTGTCTTACAGCTCTAGTGTCTCCTACTGTAATGCTAGCAACGAACCCCGAACAATCAGCTGTACGTGGTTCATTGCAAGTGCCCCAATGGGGAATTTTGCATGCTTCATTAAACTCCTCAAGATCCATGCTATAAGATTTATCATAAAAATAAAATAGAACAGATTGCATACCTCATCGGTTTGAATACTTAAATCTCCTTACAAAAGAATCGGTCAGGTTGTAATATTGTAAGCACTTATCTGACAAGAAGTCCGGCGTTATTCACGTACGTATCAAATTCTTCCTTTAAACCTGCAAGAGTCATGAAATAATTCGACGGCCATTCATAAGGTCGTACTAGAGCTTCTCGCGGTGGGTCAAGGCCTGGCTCACGAATTGCAAGTCTTGAGGATTTCTTCTTCCTTGAGGAACCACCTTGAAATATTTTCCTCATCATTTTGTCCTCTGAAAATTTCTGAAATTTTTAGTGACTCGAAATAAAAGTAAACAAAACTCAACCAAAGTGATAGCAACTACCCATACACGTGTCTAGAGGAAAAATCATGCAACAAAACTACTTTGAACCATATAAATTTGACATGCAAGCTCAAGAACATGGTCACCACAGCAGCAAAACTTTGCAAAATGTAAAGCACTAGAAAAAAACTAATTGGACCAATGGAGGAGTCCCATACCAATGAACAATCTCCCAAAATAGTTTTGAAAATGGAGCAATCAGTGAGGAGATCGAAAATGGCAGCAAGATGAGCAAGAACACGGCTTTGATCAACGTGATGATTTTTTTTCTAGAGGAAGATGACCTGGATGGGTGCTGGAATAAGTGAGGGGGACCCACAAGCCAAGGGGCGCGCCTTGTGGGCTCGTGGCCCACTGGTGCACCCCCCCTAAGGTGTGTTCATTGCCAAAAATTCTTAAATATTTCACAAAAATTAATAGTAAATTTTCATTGCAATTGGAGAACTTTTCTTTTCTAGTAATTTTTTTATTGCACGGATAATTCAGAAAATAGAAAAATAATAGTAGTTCTACTTTATTAATTCTAAGTAACAAAGAATAAAAAGTGGGTGCACAGAGTTGTGTTTACTAAATTTATCCATCTCATGTGTGTCAAAAGGAATCCATTAATAAGGTTGATCAAGTCTTATTAACAAACTTCTTCCGAATGACATGAAACAGAGAATCTTCGTATAACACTAGGTTACCTCAATGGGGATATGTATGTCCCCAACAATAAGAATATCATATTTCTTTTTGACAATAGGAATAGGGAATTCTAAACCTCCAATAGCAATTGTTGAATGTTTTCCAATGGAGTTGATACTATTCACTGGAGGTTGTTTCTTCGGAAAGTGTACCGTATGCTCATTACCATTGACATGAAAAGTGACATTGCCTTTATTGCAATCAATAACAGCCCCTGCAGTATTCAAAAAGGGTCTACCAAGGATGATACACATACTGTCATCCAAGGGTATATCAAGAATAACAAAGTCCGTTAAGATAGTAACATTTGCAACTTCGACAGGTACATCCTCACAAATACCGTTGGTTATAGCAGTTGATTTATTGGCCATTTGCAAAGAGATTTCAGTTGGTGTCAACTTATTCAAATAAAGTCTTCTATACAAAGAGAAAAGCATAACACTAACACCAGCTCCTAAATCACATAAAGCAGTTTTGTCATAGTTTCTTTTAATAGAGCATGGTCTAGTTTGTATTCCTGGATCTCCTAGTTTCTCTAGCATTCCACCCTTAATTGTATAATTTGCAAGCACGATGGAAATTTCAGCTTCCAGTGTCTTTCTTTTATTTGTAACAATATCTTTCATATACTTAGAATAAGAAGACATTTTCAGAATATCAGTCAAACATATGCGTAAAAAGACAGTTCCAAGCATTTCATAAAAGTGCTCAAATTCTTCATAATTTTTACTCTTTGAATCTTTAGGAGGAAAGGGCATGGGTTTGTGGACCCATGGTTCTATTTCTTTACCATGTTTCCTAGTAATGAAGTCTCTTTTCTCATATCTTTTATTCTTAGGTAGTGGGTTATCAAGATCAACAACAGGTTCTATCTCCACGTCATTATCATTACTAGGTTGAGCATCATTATCAACCTCATCATTATCATTGTCACTAGGTTCATGTTCATTACCGAATTGTGTTTCAGCATCAGAAATAGAAATTTTATTTGGATTTTCAGGCGTGTCTACAGTGGGTTCACTAGAAGCATGCAAAGCCTTATCATTTTTCTTTCTAGATGAACTAGGTGCATCAATATTAATTCTTTGAGAGTCTTTTTCAATCCTTTTAGGATGGCCTTTGGGATACAAAGGTTCCTGAGTCATTTTACCACCTCTAGTCATAACTCTAATAGCATGATCATTTTTATTATTGTTCATTGCTACTTCTCGAGCTTGCGTTGTATTCCCTCGAAGAGGAAAGGGTGATGCAGCATAGTAGCGTAAGTATTTCCCTCGGTTTTTGAGAACCAAGGTATCAATCCAGTAGGAGACCACGCGCGAGTCCCTCGCACCTACAAAAACAAATAAGAACTTCGCAGCCAACGCGATAAGGGGTGCCTTGGGCAACCCCAAGCTTAGGCTCTTGCCACTCTTTGTTCCATAGTACATGAAAGCAATACTCAAAACTTAAAAACTTCACAACACAAAACTTAGACAAAATCTCGTGCGCTCCGTTAGTATAAGAAAACAAACCACTACTCAATGGTACTGTAATGAATTCATTCTTTGATTATATTGGTGTTAATCCTACTGTATTCCAACTTCTCTATGATTCATACTTCCCAATACTACTCATAGATGCATCGAAATAAGCAAACAACACACGAAAAACAGAATCTGTCAAAAACAGAACAGTCTGTAGTAATCTGTAACTTTCGCATACTTCTGTAACTCCAAAAAAATTAAAAAAAAATTGGTGAACGTGAGGAATTTGTCTATTAATCATCTGCAAAAAGAATCAACTAAATATCTCACTCGAGTAAAATCTGGTGACCATTCTAGCGAGCGCTAACGATTCTGTGTTTCACAGCAAGATCATATAAACTTCACACAAGTCTTCCCAAAGGTTCTACTTGGCACAAACACTAATTAAAACACAAAACCACATCTAAACAGAAGCTAGATGCAATATTTATTCCTAAACAGAAGCAAAAACAAAAATTATAAAATTGGGTTGCCTCCCAAGAAGCGCTATCGTTTTACGCCCCTAGCTAGGCACGGTGCATGGATAGATCTAGGTATTGCCATCTTTGATCTTCACCCTTTTAACGGGGTCAAGTTCGAATCCGGGAGGTTCTTTACGTTTTCCTTCATATTCGGAAATCTTTAGATCTAAAGAATCCAACCGCTTATTACAAAGGGTAATCAACATATTCATGCGGTGGAGATTTTTGTAATATTTTTGTTACTTCGCAAATTTTCTCAAAAACTTGCATCCCTTCCTGGGTTGGATGTGACCTTTTTGTGGAGGTAGTGTTCCCACTATTCCCTCTATAATTTCATGCGCAATACTAGGAAGAACTTCAATAAAATTCCCTTTGGCAACACAATCCAAGAGTTGTCTATGAGACATATTTAATCCAACATAAAAATTGCGAAGCAAGATTCTAAAATTCACCTCTAAGGTTCACTTACGATAAGATTCCATCATCCTAAACCAAGCAACTTTTAAATTTTCTCCTTGCTTTTGCTTTAAGTGAAGAACTTCAAACTCGGTAGACAAAGGAGCGGATAAGGGACTAGCCATGAAGACAAGGCAAGCGAACGATAAACACACGGCAGAAGAAGGGCAAATAAAACGGCAAGGGTGAAGTGGGGGAGAGGAAATCGAGAGGCAAAAATGTAATGCGAAGGATAAGGTTTTGTGATAGGTACTTGGTATATGACTTTTGCGTAAGTCTCCCCGGCAACGGCGCCAGAAATTCTTCTTGCTACTTCTCGAGCTTGCGTTGTATTCCCTCGAAGAGGAAAGGGTGATGCAACACAGTAGCGTAAGTATTTCCCTTAGTTTTTGAGAACCAAGGTATCAATCCAGTAGGAGACCACGCGCGAGTCCATCGCACCTGCACAAACAAATAAGAACTTCGCAGCCAACGCAATGAGGGGTCGTCAATCCCTTTACCGTCACTTACGAAAGTGAGATCTGATAGAGATGATAGTTTGATATTTTTGGTTTTTTGGATATAATAACAGAAAGTAAAAAGCGTAAAAGTAAAGTAGATTGTTGATTTTTATCTTGTGAATAGACCCGAGGGTCATAGTTTTCTCTAGTGGCTTCTCTCATGATAGCGGTATTCTACGGCGGGTAAACAAATTACTGTCGAGCAATTGATAGAAAAGCGGATAATTATGAGACTATCTAGGCATGATCATTATATATAGGCATCACGTCCGAAACAAGTAGACCGAAACGATTCTGCATCTACTACTATTACTCCACACATCGACCGCTATCCAGCATGCATCTAGAGTATTAAGTTCATAAGAACAGAGTAACGCCTTAAGCAAGATGACATGATGTAGAGGGATAAACTCAAACATATTGATATAAACCCCATCTTTTTATCCTCGATGGCAACAATACAATACGTGCCTTGCTGCCCCTACTGTCACTGGGAAAGGACACCGCAAGATTGAACCCAAAGCCAAGCACTTCTCCCATTGCAAGAACTATAGATCTAGTAGGCCAAACCAAACCAATAATTCGAAGAGACTTGCAAGGATATTATAATCATACATAAAGAGTTCGGAAAAGAACCAAATATTTCTCAAAGATAAACTTGATCATAAACCCACAATTCATCGAATCTCGAAAAACACACCGCAAAAAGAGATTACATCGAATAGATCTCCTCGAAGACCGAGGAGAACTTGGTATTGAGATCCAAAGAGAGAGAAGAAGCCATCTGGATACTAGCTATGGACCTTGGTAAACTACTCACAACTCATGGTGAGGCGATGATGATCATGTAGAAGCACTCCGCGGTAGATCCCCCCTCCGGGGGAGCTCCGGAACAGGCCCCAAGATGGGATCTCATGGGAACAGAAGGTTGCGGCTGTGGAACTAGGGTTTTCTCTGTTGTTCTGATGGTTTCGGGGTACGTAGGTATATACAGGAAGAAGGAGGGCACCGGTGGCCAGACGTGGGGCCCACGAGGCAGGGGGCGTACCCCCACCCTCGTGGACGCCACGTGTGCCCTACTCCGTGGTTCTCAAGTCTCCCGTGCGTATTTTCCTCCAAAAATATCTCTCCCCAAGATTCATTCCGTTTGGACTCCGTTTGATATTCCTTTTCTGTAAAACCCTGAAATAGGCAAAAAAATAGCAATCTGGACTGGGCCTTTGGGTAAATAGGTTAGTCCCACAAATAATATAAAAGTGTATAACAAAGCCCATTAAACATCTAAAACATCATAAATAATAGCATTGAACAATCAAAAATTATAGATACGTTGGAGACGTATCATTCATCTCATTAATCAAATCATTTTGTGCTTTGAGAAATTGTTCTACTTGAGTTTTTTATCATGGCAGCATGTTTACTAATGAGCTTAAGATCGCCTTTAGCTCTAGACATATAGTCACTGGAGTGTTCAACCATATAAGCATTACGTTTTAATTATCTACTAACATATGCATTAAAGTTTTCTTGTTTCAAAATAAAGTTATCGAATTCATCCATGCATTGACTAGCAGATTTATTATGAGAAATATCCCCTAAATCAAATCTATAAAGAGAATATACCTTTACTACTGTCGGATTCAACGCTCCGCAAAACCCTTCTAGGTTCGAACACTGGGGTGCGTGCAAAGAACTCAACTCCGCCTACCTGCCTACTCGCCGTCCCACGAACTAGCTCGATGAACAGGAAAGTAAAAGAGACACGGGGCAATTTATCCTGGTTCAGGCCACCTAGCGGTGAGTGGCCCTACTCCAGTAGTGTGGTGGATTAACCTCGAGATGGGATAAGGATGAACTAGTACAGTGGGTGAACAACCTCCAGAGCTGTGTTCTTGCTAGGTGGTGGGGAGGAAGATCTGAATGATCCGTCCCCTTCCTGGGTGGTGGCTATCCTACTTATATAGTGGCCTTGGTCCTCTTCCCTCGAAATGTTGGCGGGAATGGATCCCACAATGACCAATTTTGAAGGGAGACAAATAATACATCTTATCCTAACTAAAGGTGGTCTTCGCCTTTAAAGCCTCTGATCCTGACGCCATGGTGGGCTCGGCGATGACCTCCATCCTGCCGTCCTGGTGATCTTGGTCTTGTTGCATGGAAATGGAAACCTCTGGCAGATTTCTCGGGACTCCGAGCCTGAGCCTGCTTCCTTAGCACCAAAGAGGAAACTGGTGTACTGCGCCCACCGGCGCCCGCCTGGCCTTGGTCTTCATGGCTGGCGTCAAGCAAACCTCACGAGGTGGGGGTTGCATAGATTTCTCCGCTCCGCAGGAGCCAGCCAGACGAGGCTGCCCCTTCCGGAGGTCTTGGTGTCGTTCGCCTCGCGAGGGTCTTGTGTGTCGATGCTGAAGATGGGCCGTACCAGGCCTGAGAAGGAGCCACGTTGTCAGGACTGGTACTTTAGTAAAATAATTACCGGAAGACCGACCTTTTTATTAAACTAGCGAGGAATATTATTTCTTGCTGGCAGGAAAATCCTTGATACAGAATTCCAGTACACTGGATATTATACAAGATTGAGCTGGGGTTGCTCAACAATTTTATTACAAGCGTGCCAATATAGTACATAAAGGCAGATATGACACAAGGCAGGGTGGCATACTACTAACTCGTAATAAAAGGTGGTGGATATGTCACAGTGAAGTGGGTGATGTGACTCCAATATATTACAGTTCATCGAGTGTCGGAGTGAGACCCGATGAATTTATTTGGTGGTAGGCGGAAGCGGTTATAAAACAGTGATAAACTCCAGGATCGTAAGGGACTGACTGGGACTCCACTAGACGTCGGACTCACTATCGAACTCTTCATCCATGAGATCGCCTTCATCCACATCTGGCCAAATCAACAAGCCAGGAGACCAAACGAGTGTCTGAGTGACGCCTCGTAAGAAAATAAAGAATGATAGCAGGCCACAGTCGGGCATGTGGGCGACACCACATAAAGGGCTTATAGCAAAAATAAATAACAAGAATGCCTCAGTCAGACGTCTGAGCGACATCGCATAAAGGGCTTATAAGTAAAAAAGAATGCCACAGTCGGACGTCTGAGCGACATCACATAAAGGGCTTATAAATAAAAAGAATGCCACAGTCGGACGTCTGAGCGACATCACATAAAGGGCTTATAAACAAAAATACTGCCACAGTAGGACGTCTGAGCGACATCACGTAAAGGGCTTATAAATAAAAAGAATGCCACAATCGGACGTCTGAGCGACATCACATAAAGGGCTTATAAATAAAAGATTGCCACAGTCGGACGTCTGAGCGACATCACATAAAGGGCTTATAAGTAGCAATAGTATAATGATGAATTACTTCTGGAAGTATATCAATACAGAGATAGCAGGTGAGTTCATCTACCAAATGAACTTGACGAAAAACACTACTATGGTTACCAGCAAGAATTTACTAGAGATGGTCACTAGGTTGACATGAGGATTGACCCTAGGCCATAAACATGGCTACTGGAGGAATTTAACTCTGCAGAGCTTGTACTATTAACTCATAGCCAACGGATTCTACTAGCCACGGGGACTAGTTCCGTTTACGGTGTTTTATCAGAAACCCAGCTAACCAGTATACACCCATTTTACATCCTGTTGTCCGGAATCACCCGCGACAACATTCACGAAAAACTTTAAGAAGGGGAGGCTACAACCTCGAATAGCATGGGATCAAATTTATATATGCGCGCTCTAAGGGGTGGCCCCCTCTCGGTCCCAACCGAAAACACCCATGCCCCCTGACCGGATGACGGGCTTTAATCCAGGGCCATGGAACCCTCATCCCGGCCCCTTCACTTGGTGTGTACTCGGGAAGTGGTTTACAACTGACTAGACCGTAATCTCAACAGACGGCCTATGATAGTACCAAAAAGGAGATGAACGGAATCACGACATGATCTCCGTTGATACTGAGTTAACCAACTACTGGCATGCTCCAACAATACCAGCATTCCACCCATCATGTCACCACATGATCGAGGTGGTTCAAACATTATCATTCGGGGCTCCCCCGAAGCTTGCTTGCATGAAATATAACCATACACATATGCTTATATGAACATGCTTATGAAAAGGACTACTCAAGCAAACATGCAACACACTCATCATATCAAAGGTTCAAACATGCTTGCCTGGTTCTGAGAAGTCGGAGTCTAACTCGGTGTGATTCGCGGCTCCGTCACGTCCTTTAGTATCTACGTATTCAAATAAATAGATACTACCATAAATACCGCGCGTGCAAATAAAGTTGCTCCAAAAATTTCCACATAAATATGACAAAAAACTAAACAGAAAACTAAAGAGGACAAAAAAAGAATCAACTCAAAAACATCTTTAGCTAAAAAGATATTAGAGTTTCTGTCCAGGGACTCATCTGTAATGAAATAGAAAAGTTCCAGGGGCTAGAACAGAAAACAGCAAAGCGAACCGGTACGCAGTGCTTCAACTGAAGGAGAAAACGTACTTTGCCTGAAGGCGCTTACAGAAAATGGTTCGATGGAAGTGGTGTGAGGCTGACAAGGGGCCCCACTCGTGTGGTTTGAAAGCTGGAACAGAGCCGCGCCGGCGCCGGTGCTGCGGTTGTCGTCGGCGCCGATCCACGGCGAGTTAGGGGAGGGGAGTGATACGTACGGCTTCTCGGTGATCGTCCGCGTCGAATGGTGGTGGAGTTGAGCGTCGGCGAGCCCCACGTCGACGGCGACCCTGTCTCCGACGGACGGCGGCTTGGATGGTCGTGGGCCTCATCGGAGAGGATCCCTAGGGTCAAATTGAAGTGGGGTTTAGGTATAGGTGGGTGCTAGGGTGCTACGCTCGAGTCCACGGCGGCGGAGGAGCTCTCACCGGAGTGAATGCTGCTGGAGCCCGAGGCGGAGGGAATTGGCCGGAGTTGGAGAAGAAGGGCCCCTTGAGGCTCTTCCCGAGGCTGGGAGTGGTCTAGGGAGGTAGTGGAGATGTGCGGGCTCGAGAACGAGCTCGGGGTGCCTTATATAGCCGGCCCGAGGCGGTTGCCGTGAACGGGATAAGTCCGGCGAGTGATTATGGCGAGGCAATGGCGTGACGGCGGGCTTAAGGGCATGAGCATGGACTAGGAGGTGTAGTGGTTCCATTCCCATGCCTAACTCAGCAGGAGGGAGGATCACGGGCTGTCCCCGATGGAACGGCCGCGCGGCACGTCGGCGGCAGAAAACGCGCTCTGTGCGCGCCAGGCCACGACAACGGTGCGGCAGGCGTGCGTTGGCAGTGGAGATGGACACGCGGAGCGCTGGGGTGATTTGGGCGGCGCCAAACGGCGTCGAGCTGCGGGGTGACTTCTGTCAGCCGCCACGGGCGGTGCTATTGCCGTGGCAGTCGCCGGCGCGGTCGGGCCAGGGCGCCTCCGACGCCCAGAAGCAGCCAAGCAACCGTGCGGCGCTCTGGATAAGAAGAAGATGCAGTGCAGCATCGAGCCAAGGTGGTTACTGGTGAGATTGTCGAAATTGCCTGACGAAACTGACGAACTGTCGAACTGTCTGTCCACAGTTTCAGTTAACAGTTTCTGAACCTGACAGCACAGTGTATGCAATGTGTTTGATGAAATGATTCTGGCATGTGTGAAATGTTTCTGGGGCTGATATTTGGTGGAGTGGCCTCTTGATGCATCTAGAGGCTGCCTGAATTTTCACAGAATTTTTGGAAGAAGATAAATATGAATTTTCACCAAATTTTGCAAATCTGGTCCAAACTTGCAACAGGTGAAATTTGAAAATTTTGAACTGTGGACCAGTGAAACAAGATGGATCTAGCTTGTGGGTACTAAGGACTATCTGGGGAAGTTTGTTTGGAAACAAATAACAAGCTAGGCATGGTGGTTCCTTTGTAAATCACCAAGGTCCACTATAAAAGACAGAATTAGTTTTTGGAGTAAAATAAATAGAGGAAAAATCCCAATAAGGTCAATACTTACTAGAATTGATGAGAGACTTGTCCTAAGGTGTGGAGAGGGTCTTGGAGGAAAATAATTCTGTTGGGATCATGGCAGGATGAAGGTTGGAGAGGGAGATAGGTCCAAGATTAAACTTGAGAGGCATAATTCAAGTAGGGGACAATTCAAACAAACTCTTTGAAACTCAACTAGGGCTTGAGCCAACACAAGAGAAGACCTTCAAGATCAAAAACCAAGCTAGAGAAGACACCAACAACTTTGGCCAGAAAAGATTTTGGAAGGGTTTTAAGAGAAGATCAAACAACCCTCTTCCAAAAGGCCAAAAGTTTGGAAGAAAACCAAACTCAAAAGTTTGGGGTGTTACAACACCTACCCCCTTAGGGAAAATCTCGTCCCCGAGATTTTAGCTGATCCTCAAATAGGTGCGGGTGTTCTGTCCGAATAAAATCTTCCCTTTCCCATGCCGCCTCATCCTCTGTGTGATTACTCCACTGAACCTTGAGAAATTTAATAGTTTTCTGACGGGTCCTCCTTTCAGACTCCTCCAAAATCTTTACTGGGTGTTCTCGGTAGGTGAGATCTGGTTGCACGTCAAGGTTTTCATGTGACACATGTTTTTCTGGGTTGCTTAGACACTTCCGTAGTTGCGAGACGTGGAACACGCCGTGGACGTCTGACAGTTCCTTGGGAAGGTCCAGCTGATAAGCTACTGTGCCTCTCCGTGCAATTATACGGAAGGGTCCGATGAATCGGGGTGCTAGTTTCCCTTTGACTTTGAATCGTTGCAGTCCTCTCATAGGTGATACACATAAGTATATGTCTTCACTGGGCTCAAAACTTATTTCCCGATGCTTTTGATCGTAATAGCTCTTCTGTCGGCTTTGGGCTGTTTTGAGTCGATCCCATATTATTTTTACTCTCTCCTCAGCTTCCTTCAACATATCTGGGCCGAATATACGACTGTCCCCTGTTTCCGACCAGTTTAATGGAGTACGGCATCTTCGTTCGTACAAGGCTTCGAAAGGTGCCATCTGCAGGCTGGCTTGGTAACTATTGTTGTATGCAAACTCGGCATATGGTAAGCTTTCCTCCCAAATGGTCCCATATGTGAGGACACATGCCCTTAGCATGTCTTCGAGTATTTGATTTACTCGTTCCGTTTGTCCTCCAGTCTGGGGATGATAAGCTGTACTGAACGTTAGTTGCATTCCGAGGGCTTGTTGCAACTGGTCCCAAAATTTGGAGACGAACTGAGTGCCTCTGTCGGATATTATAGTCTTTGGAACTCCATGTAGGCATACTATACGGGTGAGGTAAAGCTTGGCGAGCTTTTGGGTGTTTTGGGTTGTCTTAACTGGTATGAAATGTGCCACCTTGGTCAGTCTATCTGTGATGACCCATATGGCATCATTACCGTGTTGTGACCGTGGTAGTCCAACAATAAAATCCATTCCAATATCGTCCCATTTCCATTCTGGTATCTTGTTTGGCTGTAATAGCCCTGCGGGTTTTTGGTGCTCGGCTTTAATGCGTTGACATGAATTGCAACATGCAATAAATGTGGCTATATCCCTCTTCATGCCGTGCCACCAAAATCTTTCCTGAATGTCCTTGTACATTTTCGTTCCTCCAGGGTGGATTGAGTATGGAGCGGTGTGGCTTTCTAATAGAATTTGCTGTTTAAGGTCGTTGTTATTTGGTACGCAAAGTCTGTCTCCGAACCATAATATTCCTTCACTGTCTATGGTGAATTCTGAGGCCTTGCCCTGACTTACTTTTCTTTTTATCCCTTCGATGCTGGGGTGTCCATGCTGAGCCTTCTTTATTTGTTCTATTAGCGTAGGGTGTATTTCCAGCTTTGACACTTCGCCTTCAGTGACCATCATTAGGTTGAGTCTAGCGAATTCTTGCTGAAATTCGGGTCTCAGGTTCTGTATGCTGCCGCTGTTCGGGCTGGGGTTACGGCTGAGAGCATCTTCTACCACGTTTGCTTTTCCTAGGTGATAGTGTATACCGACGTCATAATCTTTTACTAGTTCCAGCCAGCGCCGTTGTCGTAAATTGAGTTTTGGCGGCGTGAAAATATATCTGAGGCTCTTATGGTCCGTATATATTTCACAGCGATTCCCAAGCAAAAAAGTGCCTCCACTCCTTGAGTGCATGAATGACTGCTGCCAACTCCAGATCGTGAGTACGATAGTTTTCTTCATGTTTTCGCAGTTGCCGGGAAGCGTAGGCGACTACTTTGCCTTCTTGCATTAGTATGCATCCGAGGCCTTTTCGGGATGCGTCGCAATATACTTCAAAATTCTTGTGTATGTCTGGTACAATCAATAATGGGGCTGTTGTTAACTTCTTTTTGAGTTCTTGAAAGCTTTTCTCACATGCTTCGGTCCATACGAACTTCTTATCCTTCTTGAGTAACTGTGTCATTGGTTTGGCTATGGTGGAAAATCCTTCAATAAACCTTCTGTAATATCCGGCCATACCGAGGAAACTTCGTATATCCGTTACACTGGCTGGTGACTTCCAGCCAAGTACGGCCTTGACTTTATCTGGGTCCACAGCAACTCCTTCTTGTGTTAATACGTGTCCTAGGAAACCCACTTGCCTCAACCAAAATTCACATTTGCTGAATTTGGCGTAAAGTTGGTGTTTCCTTAATTCTCCCAGTACAATGTGGAGGTGTTCAGCATGTTCTTCCGGTGTCTTCGAATATACCAAGATATCATCGATAAATACCACCACAAATTTGTCCATGAATTTCATAAATACTTTGTTCATGAGGTGGACGAAATATGCGGAGGCGTTGGTCAGTCCAAACGGCATTACTGTAAATTCGTAAAGTCCGTATCTGGAGTTGAACGATGTTTTCGGGATATCTTCCGTTCGTACTTTCAGTTGATGATAACCTGACCTTAAGTCAACTTTCGAGAAGACCTTGGCTTGCGCGAGCTGGTCAAATAAATCATTTATCCGTGGCATCGGATATTTGTTCTTGATTGTGACCATGTTGAGCGCTCGGTAGTCTATACACAATCTCATGGTTCCATTCTTCTTTTTGGCAAATAATATCGGCGAACCCCAAGGTGAGGAGCTGCCCCGAATAAATCCTTTGTCTAGCAATTCCTTTATTTGCTTCTTTAGTTCAACCAACTCGGATGGTGCCATTCTGTACGGTTTCTTGTATATGGGGGTGGTTCCAGGTGCTAGCTCAATAATGAATTCTATTTCTCTGTCTGGTGGCATGCCTGGCAGTTCTTTGGGAAATACGTCTGGAAATTCACATACAACTGGCACTTTGCTTAATTCAGAAGTGTCTACCTTGTTTAATTTTGGTTGCCGCGACACTGGTCTTTCCTGAGCTGCGACCCTTATTGTTTTTCCGTGATGATGAGTAAGAATCACTGTCCTGTTGAAGCAATCGATAAATCATTTATTGGTGGTTAGCCAATCCATACCCAGAATAGCATCTAGTCCCCTATTTTCCAACACGATGAGGTTTGCGTGAAATTTTAATCCTTCAATTTCAATGGTCAAACCTTGGCAGTAATTCTGAGTGATCTGCTTACTTCCAGGTGACCTGATGGTCATTGATTTTCCCAAGGGAAGCATTGAAAAATCATGTTTCAAAGCAAAACTCTTCGAAATGACCGAATGAGAAGCTCCAGAATCAAACAAAACCGTGGCAGGTATTGTGTTGACAGGGAACGTACCGAGTACGATATCCAGGGCATCCTGTGCTTGCTCCTTGGTCACATGGTTCAGGTGGCCTTTCCTGTGATTGTTATTGGGGTTGAAGTTGTTACGCTTGGGCGCGGAATTGTTTCCGTTGATATTTGGCTTCGGTGCTGAGTTTCTTGGCTTTGGGCACTGTTTAGCATAGTGTCCCTCTTCTCCACATGCGTAGCAGGTAACACCCGGGCGATAGGTGAAATCCTTGTCTCTTGCATGAAAAATCTTGTTTGGACGTGTGTCATTTGTCGTGGGTTTGTTCGCCCCATTTCTCTGGAAATTTACCTTACTCTTGTTGTTGCGAGGGTGGTTGGTCTGATCCCTCTCTCTCTTGCGAATGTCTTCTAGACTGCGACGTTCATTTTCCAACGTAATGGCTTTGTCCACCAGTGTCTTGAAATCCGGAAAAGTGTGTACGACTAACTGGCATTTTAGTGCTGGTGCCAGTCCGTCCAAGAACTTTTCCATCTTCTTGTTTTCAGTCATACGCTCTTCGTTGGCATAACGGGATAATTGCGTAAACTGACTGTTATACTCAGGTACTGTCATGCCCCTTTGTTTGAGGTCATCAAATTCTCTTTTCTTGATCTTCATAATGCTTTTAGGGATGTGTGCCCCACGAAAACCTTCCTTGAAATCTTCCTAGGTGATATTATTCATGTCGGGATGCATAAGCAGAAATTTTTCCCACCATGACGCGGCTGCTCCAGTAAGGTAATGTGGTACGTACAGCACATTTTCACGGTCCGAGCATTGTGCCACAATTAATTTCCTCTCAATATCTCGAAGGCAATCAACGGCCTCAAGAGGTTTGTCTGTGTGCGAAAACATCGTTGGACGTGTCTTCTGAAATTCAGATAACTTTGAGTGCTGCTGGTATGGGTCGCGGTGATTTCCCATGTTAATGACATGGTTCATCATTTCTTGGTGATGTTGCTGACTTTGCTTGTAAAGACTGCACACTTGAGAAAATGCTGTCTCACTGCCCTGCTGACTTGACTGCCCCTGTGTGAAATTGTTGTCTGTCTGCGTGCCATAATTTTCTTCCGACGGACTTGGCATACAACGCGTCCAGGGACGAGTCATTTCTTACTCTCGGGGTAATAAAGCAGAAATCTTGAGAAGAACCGAGCAGCAAAATAAACCAAGATTTTGCAAAAGCGACAAAACACGGGCTCGAATGAGATTTTTGAAATAAACTGCTTGATTGCGCACGGAGAAGGACCGCTAGTACATATTTTACATGCGGGATCTAATTTTACATACGTCACTCAGGGTGTGCGTACACATCCTGACATGTTATTTAAAACTAGTGCACTCCTCCAAGATCCTACACGATGCGCAAACAAACTACTCTCATCAACCTATTTTACATATCACACACATATTACAAGCGAGCACAATGCGTCGCGGAATAACGCATTAGTCAGAGATGTTGAAGATTTCCCTCAGCCTGCCGAGGGTAAGGCCCAGAGGTGCTGGAGACTCAACTTCCTCCTCACTAATAGGCTCCAGGCGCGGAGTATGGGTACGAGGTGTCGAAGCAGATGCAGCAGGCGGTGCAGCTCTGACTGGAGTAGGAGCAATGACTTGGTCAAACTCCTCAGTGGTAGGCAGACGGCGAGCGGTGGCTAAGATGGAAGCTGCGTAGGATGCGGCGGACGAGACAAATGTCATTGGTGGCGCAGTATGGAGTAGCTCCCTCCTGTTGGCGGAGCCACTCTGGACCAATTCCATACGGGTAGCCACCAAGTTGTCCACAAGATTATCAAAGGCTGCCTCAAGTGCCTTGAGGTACTCAACCATTGATTCAATGGCTTCATCACGCTCCCCATTTGCGCACGCAAATGCGTAGTGGCACGTGTAGGGTACGTGGCATGGGAGGTAACGGTAGCGACGAGTCTTCATCAAAGAAAGAATGTCCCGGAGACGAGCTATCGCCTCACGGGCAGCCATTTGCATGGCATGCCTCTCTATAGGCATGGCTCTGCCCACAAATCGGAGGCAGCGCGCTTCAGAACGCCCTCCTTTGAAGTGCACCACGGCCTGATGCATAGACACGCTGTCGTTGAGCTTGTGACGGTAGAGTGTAAACTCTGGACGGGTGGATGGCCCAATCACGACTTTGGTGATGACGAAGAGGAGCTTGACAAACCCCTCAGGAATGTTGGCGAACACCTGTGCATCACAGTCGTTGCTGGCCATCTACAAAAGTAGACAAAAATTCCGAATAGTCAAGTCATAAATTTATGCTTACCAACAGAAAGTTGCTACAGATGTAAAAATGCTGAAAAGCAAATTTTCGCTAATAACCGATTAGCGAGCGCACCTAGTGGCTTCCTACAGTCAGCCTGGCTCTGATACCAAGGTTGTCAGGACTGGTCCTTCAGTAAAATAATTACCGGAAGACCGACTTTTTTATTAAACCAGCGAGGAATATTATTACCTACTGGCAGACAAATCCTAGATACAGAATTCCAGTACACTGGATATTATACAAGATTGAGCTGGGGTTGCTCAACAATTTTATTACAAGCGCGCCAATATAGTACATAAAGGCGGATATGACACTAGGCAGGGTGGCATACTACTAACTCGTAATAAAAGGTGGTGGATATGTCACAGTGAAGTGGGTGATGTGACTCCAATATATTACAGTTCATCGAGTGTCGGAGTGAGACCCGATGAATTTATTTGGTGGTAGGCGGAAGCGGTTATAAAACAGTGATCAACTCCAGGATCGCAAGGGACTGACTGGGACTCCACTAGACGTCGGACTCGCTATCGAACTCTTCATCCATGAGATCGCCTTCGTCCACATCTGGCCAAATCAACAAGCCAGGTGAGTACTTTGAATGTACTCGCAAGACAGTTCGGACTTAAGATATAACAAATGCCGACATGATGCATATGAGTGTTCCAGCAAAAATACGACCGGAATAAAATATTAATGTGTTGTATGCAACGTTAGAAGTCGGGCGGTAATCCTCCCGAAATCCACAAGATAAATAGAAGGAGACCAAACGAGTGTCTGAGTGATGCCTCGTAAGAAAATAATGAATGATAGCAGGCCAAAGTCGGGCGTCTAGGCGACACCACATAAAGGGCTTGTAGCAAAAATAAATAACAAGAATGCCTCAGTCGGACGTCTGAGCGACATCGCATAAAGGGCTTATAAGTAAAAAGAATGCCACAGTCAGACGTCTGAGCAACATCACATAAAGGGCTTATAAATAAAAAGAATGCCACAGTCGGACGTCTGAGCGACATCACATAAAGGGCTTATAAACAAAAATACTGCCACAGTCGGACGTCTGAGCGACATCACATAAAGGGCTTATAAATAAAAAGAATGCCACAGTCGGACGTCTGAGCGACATCACATAAAGGGCTTATAAATAAAAGATTGCCACAGTCGAACGTCTGAGCGACATCACATAAAGGGCTTATAAGTAGCAATAGTATAATGATGAATTACTTCTGGAAGTAAATCAATACAGAGATAGCAGGTGAGTTCATCTACCAAATGAACTTGACGAAAAACACTACTATGGTTACCAGCAAGAATTTACTAGAGACGGTCACCGGGTTGACATGAGGATTGACCCTAGGCCATAAACATGGCTACTGGAGGAATTTAACTCTGCAGAGCTTGTACTATTAACTCATAGCCAACGGATTCTACTAGCCACGGGGACTAGTTCCGTTTACGGTGTTTTATCAGAAACCGAACTAACCAGTATACACCCATTTTACATCATGTTGTCCGGAATCACCCGCGACAATATTCACGAAAAACTTTAAGACGGGGAGGCTACAACCTCGAATAGCATGGGATCAAATTTATATATGCGCGCTCTAAGGGGTGCCCCCCTCTCGGTCCCAACCGAAAACACCCATGCCCTCTAACCGGATGACGGGCTTTAATCCAGGGCCATGGAACCCTCATCCCGGCCCCTCTACTTGGTGTGTACTCGGGAAGTGGTTTACAACTGACTAGACCGTAATCTCAACAGACGGCCTATGATAGTACCAAAAAGGAGATGAACGGAATCACGACATGATCTCCGTTGATACTGAGTTAACCAACTACTAACATGCTCCAACAATACCAGCATTCCACCCATCATGTCACCACATGATCGAGGTGGTTCAAACATTATCATTCGGGGCTCCCCCGAAGCTTGCTTGCATGAAATATAACCATACACATATGCTTATATGACCATGCTTATGAAAAGGACTACTCAAGCAAACATGCAACACACTCATCATATCAAAGGTTCAAACATGCTTGCCTGGTTCTGAGAAGTCGGAGTCTAACTCGATGTGATTCGCGGCTCCGTCACGTCCTTCGGTATCTACGTATTCAAATAAATAGATACTAACATAAATACTGCGTGTGCAAATAAAGTTGCTCCAAAAATTTCCACATAAATATGACAAAAAACTAGAAAGAAAACTAAAGAGGACAGAAAAAGAATCAACTCAAAAAACATCTTTAGCTAAAAAGATATTAGAGTTTCTGTCCAGGGACTCATCTATAATGAAACAGAAAAGTTCCAGGGGCTAGAACAGAAAACAGCAAAGCGAACCGGTACGCAGTACGTCAATTGAAGGAGAAAACGTACTTTGGCCGAAGGCGCTTATAGAAAACGGTTCGGTGGAAGAGGTGTGAGGCTGACAAGGGGCCCCACTCGTCGGGTTTGAAAGCTTGAACAGAGCCGCGCCGGCGTCGGTGCTGCGGTGCTCGTCGGCGCCGATCCACTGCGAGTTAGGGGAGGGGAGTGATACGTATGGCTTCTCGGTGATCATCCGCGTCAAATGGTGGTGGAGTTGAGCGTCGGCGAGCCCCACATCGACGGCGACCCTGTCTCCGGCGGACGGCGGCTCGGGTGGTCCTGGGCCTCGTCGGAGAGGATCCCTGGGGTCAAATTGAAGTGGGGTTTAGGTATAGGTGGGTGCTAGGGTGCTACGCTCGAGTCCACGGCGGCGGAGGAGTTCTCACCGGAGTGAATGCTGCTGGAGCCCGAAGCGGAGGGAGTTGGCCGGAGTTGGACAAGAAGGGCCCCTCGAGGCTCTTCCCGAGGCTGGGCGTGGTCTAGGGAGGTAGTGGAGATGTGCGGGCTCGAGAACGAGCTCGGGGGTGCCTTATATAGCCGGCCCGAGGCGGTTGCCGTGAACGGGATAAGTCCGGCGAGTGATTACGGCGAGGCAGTGGCGTGACGGCGGGTTTAAGGGCTTGAGCATCGACTAGGAGGTGTAGTGGTTCCATTCCCGTGCCTAACTCGGCAGGGGGAGGATCACGGGCTGTCCCCGACGGAACGGCCGCGCGGCACGTCAGCGGCAGAAAATGCGCTCTGCACGCGCCAGGCCACGACGACTGTGCGGCAGGCGTGCGTTGGCAGTGGAGATGGACACCCGGAGTGCATGGGTGATTTGGGCGGCGCCAAACGGCGTCGAGCTGCGGGGTGACTTCTGTCAGCCGCCATGGGCAGTGTTGTTGTCGTGGCAGTCGCCGGCACGGTCGGGCCAGGGCGCCTCCGAGGCCCAGAAGCAGCCAAGCAACCGTGCGGCGCTCTGAATAAGAAGAAGATGCAGTGGAGCATCGAGCCAAGGTGGTTACTGGTGAGATTGTCGAAGCTGCCTGATGAAACTGACGAACTGTCGAACTGTCTATCGACAGTTTCAGTTAACAGTTTCTGAACCTGACAGCACAGTGTATGCAATGTGTTTGATGAAATGATTCTGGCATGTGTGAAATGTTTCTGGGGCTGATATTTGGTGGAGTGGCCTCTTGATGCATCTAGAGGCTGCCTGATTTTTCACAGAATTTTTGGAAGAAGATAAATATGAATTTTCACCAAATTTTGCAAATCTGGTCCAAACTTGCAGCAGGTGAAATTTGAAAATTTTGAACTGTGGACCAGTGAAGCAAGATGGATCTAGCTTGTGGGTACTAAGGACTATCTGGGGAAGTTTGTTTGGAAACAAATAACAAGCTAGGCATGGTGGTTCCTTTGTAAATCAACAAGGTCCGCTATAAAAGACAGAATTACTTTTTGGAGTAAAATAAATAGAGGAAAAATCCCAATAAGGTCAAAACTTATTGGAATTAATGAGAGACTTGTCCTAAGGTGTGGAGAGGGTCTTGGAGGAAAATAATTCTGTTGGGATCATGGCAAGATGAAGGTTGGAGAGGGAGATAGGTCCAAGATTAAACTTGAGAGGCATAATTCAAGTAGGGGAGAATTCAAACAAACTCTTTGAAACTCAACTAGGGCTTGAGCCAACACAAGAGAAGACCTTCAAGATCAAAAACAAAGCTAGAGAAAACACCAACAAATTTGGCCATAAAATATTTTGGAAGGGTTTTAAGAGAAGATCAAACAACCCTCTTCCAAAAGGCCAAAAGTTTGGAAGAAAACCAAACTCAAAAGTTTGGGGTGTTACACACGTCGTGGGCCGTAGGCAGGCAAATCTGGGTACCCTGGTTCCCAGGACGCTGACAGTAGCCCCCGGGCCCAAGGCACGCTCAGACTTGGCGTCGAGGCGAAGCGTCGTGGCCCTAATCGCCTGGGACCTATTCGACGCGTGACGCCTGGATTTGACGTGGGCATCTCCACTTCCCCACATCGCCTTGGCAACTGCTTGACTTGATGGCTGCCTGTTGCTAGCACAACCCTACCAGACTTGCATGTCGCGCCTAGACATGTCTATCCCTCCATCTCGCCATCATGCGACCTTGCGGCTCTCCACATTGACTCGGTGCCTCACCAATCTCCCTTTAACTCCATGGCCCCCAGGTCGAAGAAGAAGAAGCGAAGAAACAACGCTCCTGTTGAATCTCAACCTGACAGTGAGCCTGCGCTTGACTGATCGACGGTGATCAAATCGGAGGGGCTGGCCAAGGTCTGGCTGGCCCTCACCACTGGCTCCAATGAGTGGAAAGAGATGATGGTCTGGCCCGCTTCTCGGCGCATTATGGACATGGAGGCCACTGAAATCCCTATCCACCTCCATGCTCATTTGGCCGGATCGGTTCCTCCTTTCTCTGATTTCTTCAATGCCATACTTATGCATTACCAGATCCAGGCGCTGCATCTGGATCCCGCATCCATCGTCCACCTTGCCGCCTTCCCCCTCCTAGGCAAGGCCATGGTGGGCATTGCCCCATCTGTCGCCTTGTTCCATCACTTCTTCTCACTCCATCTGATCGATAGTCGGCAGTGCTCAGGGTGTGTGGCCTTCTAAGATGAGGCGGCAAAGTCTGGCTCGGGCATTGACTTCGGGCTCCACCCCGATGTGAGGGGGTTTCAGAAGCTATGGGTGTTTGTGGACGCCGCCACCCTCAGCCCTTTGCTCCTGCTCCCTCGAAGGCCGGCAGAGCCCAGCTCCGGCTGGGGCCACGAGAAGCTCTCAACCGGCGGCTTGCTTTTGTCTAGACCAGGCTAGCCAGGTTTAGGAAGGCTGGGGTGACCGCCCCAATGGTGGTGAGGGAGTTCGTCGGGCAGCGCATTGCCCCGCTCCAGCGCCACTCTCGCTCGATCTGGACCTTTTCTGGTCCTAAAGATTCGATATGGCTCCAGGTCCCTTCGCTCCCCCTCGAGACGTTGTGCATGGTGCTTGAGCTCCTGACCGGCGACCCGGCGCCCACCAAGATCCTGAAGAATGGCTGCCCCTGTACAGCTGCTCGAATAAGGAGAGCTTCATGAAGCAGATGCCCCTCTTCGACGAATGGGGGCCACGCCTGGAGGGCCTCGTGAGAACCCTGTCATGGTGACTCCAGTACTTCTCGATCTTGCAACGCACGACCCCAATGTGGTTGTAGAAGGGCGGGCACCGTCGGACGCACCTGAAGTAGTTCATGAGGAGAAGGGTTCGCCTGATGTTCCCGAGGTGGCCACTCCTGGAGCCTCCGCGGGCGCTCCCGAGGCCGCCTACCACGAGCTAGCACAGCCTGTACCTGCTAAGGAGGCCACGCCTGCAATCCCGGCGCGTGTTACCGAGGCGATGCCATGCCCTTGGACTGCTGGGGATCACGCCTCAGCCTTTGGTCTGCTTTGCCCGAACCTGGAGGCACTTTGCAAAAAGAGAAGGTTGCGAGGCCACGATAGTGGTGGTTTCCGGCCCCTGAAACAGAGGAAGTACATAGTAGTGAAAGGGTAAGTGCCTTATCTTTGTGGTTCTTCATGCGCAGCGCTCTTTCCTGATCTTGCCTCTCCAGGGCCCTCCGGTCGCGGCGACGAAGGCTCCCAAGGTCTGCCGCTCGGGGGCTCCTGACATGTCGTTTGCTTCGGGCTTCCCGCACCAGGTGCTAGCATGAGGAGTGAAGACAGCTCGCGAGGCTGGCGTGCCTCCGGGGGGCCAGTGGCCTACTGTATCCTTGCTTCGGGGCTTCCTCCGAGGCGTCAAAGGCATGCCGAGGGCTCGCCCGTTCGTCCTTGCCAGCGGCTGGGCTTCCTCGGCTCCGGGTCCATCTTCGAGTGTTGGGGTCGTGTTGTCCGACCCGTCCGCGAGGGCCGACATGGTGGTTGGAGGAGCGCCAGATACCAGCCCCTCCCATGGGACGGGCAGGACATCCCGCGCCCTCTCGGCAGCCCCCTGCACCGAGGAGGGGTTTGGTCGTGCGTTGGAGCTTGCGCGCGGGCGCATCGCTGTTCGTCACGACCTCTTCCAAGAGGCCGTCAGCGCACTTGGTCAGCTTGGGGAAGAGCTTGCTGATGTCGATGTATGCCTTGAGTCAGAGGGTCTTCGCCTGGCGCATGAGTGGCACAAGCGGAACGTTGCCATAAGGCTCGGTCGACAGCAATAGGAGCGAGCTGGCGCAGAGGCTGTAGAGTCCCTTATAGCTACTCGCGAGGCTTGCGCTCACGCCTTGGAGGAGGCTAGGGCCACGGACCACCGCTGCAGGGCGGTGGAGGAGCGGGAGAAGGAGCTTCAAGCGTTGAGCGCCGCCCTTGAGCAGCGCGTCCAGGCACGTTGAGCCGTGCTGGCGACGCCACCAAGGGGAGCACCTGCCAATGAGAGGGAGATCCAGGAGCGCGAGGAAGCGTTGCTGCTTGAGACTTTGGAACATAGCCTGGGGCTGGAGAGGTTGGAGGTGAGGGAGCGCTAAGTTGCTGCAGCTGAGGATGTCGTCGCCGCACGCGAAACTAGGGTCCAGTAGGAAGTCGATCAGAAGGTGGCAAAGATCCGTGAGGCCCTTGAGGAAGAATATCGTCAGAAGGTGAAGCTTCAGGAGAACAAATTCCAACGGTAGCATGTTTAAATGGAGGGCGGGACCAACGCCCTTAAGGAACATTTGGCTGCCATGTCTAAGCGTGAGGTGGCTGCCAGAGAGGCCTTGGCCTCTACCCAGGATGGATTGTCTTCACTCCACAGGCAGGTTGCAGATGCCGAGTCATTGGTGGGCCGAACCGTGGATGAGGCTAACCGACACTGTACGCTGCGACACGAGCGTTCTTCAATGCTTGACGGCCTCAGAGCCGGGGCCAACCGGGCCCTAGATATAATCTGTGAAGAAAGTGTGCCATGACCTCATGAGGATGATGATGCCGGCTATCTTCACTTCTTCGCCCAAGTCGTGGCCCGTCTGGAGGACCGGGCTGCAAAAGCTCGTTGGCTTGTCGAAGACAGGAGTCGAAGTCTTCTTGGGCGCGCATTCTCGCGCGTCGTGAGCAACCTCATCAGCCTGGACCCCGACTTTGATTTCGATGCTGCAATAGCCCCCGTGCCTGGGGCTACCGCGGGTGTCTTGGCAAAGTGGGTAGACGACCACGTGGATGACCTGATCTCGGAGCTCGCCCTTGATGGAGAGGTGAATGCGCCTGCGGCCGAAGAGGACGATGCAGATGATGATGACGATGACGACGCTAACGGTGACGCGCCTCACTAAGCCTCTTTTCCTGTTTTGTCCTGTATGCAGCAAAAATCTCCTGATATTGCCCCGAGGGGGTGTAAGAGCACTTGGGGAGGAGAGTTCCTCCATGACGTATGAAATGAGAGAGTACTTTTTGAGGTAGGCTATGAAAGGTGTCGTCTTGAGCCTATAGGCCCTTGGGTGGAGAAGAGTACCGTAACTTATCTGGGGCGCTGACGGTCCTTGACGGGTTCTCGCGATGCGAGGGCACTTTTCAACCGAGATGGCATCCTGAGGCTGACGGGGGTCTGAGGTCCCCGAGAGAACCTCGCGAGGGGTTGGGCGCCAGACCACGGGAAGGCGTGAGCACGGTGTCCCTGGTCAGCCGTTGGGTGCCGCTCAGGGCATTTTCGGCATGCATAGTGCGCATGGGGCGCCCGGTCCCCGCTCACGAGGCGCTTGCGGGAGTGGGCAGCAAGCCTGAACCTTGCTTCCAAACAAAACCAAAGGCAAGAAAACATCACGAATCGAGAAAAAGTCCCTCCCCCTTTTTAAAAAAACACGAAACTAGGAGTCTTATTCCAGAAAAAGAAGGCAAATTAAGCTACAACAAGTGGGCAAGAAAAACCAACTACCGTGTCCAGCACCTAGGCTAGTCTTCGTCTTCACACCAGCGTGGTGCTAAGTGCTTCCACTAGGCGTGGGCATAGTCAATGGGGGACAATGGTGACGACCAACGCGGAGCATGGTGCTTTCACTTGGACGTGGGGTGGAGCCCCCGTGAGGCCCGAGGGTGGCACTGAGGAGACTCCGAGGCGTGTACAGCCCCACTCATTATTACGTGAGAGTTTCACAAGCAGAGATCTTCACGAACGTCTTTGGCGCCTGGACAGGGCCCCGCCCTGCGCCTCCCTGATACGTCCAAAACGTATCTATAATTTCTGCTTGCTCCATGCCACTTTTGGGTGATATTGCTATGATATTCATACACTTCCATACACTTTTGATCATATGTGGACTAACTTACTAATCCAGTGCACCCCAGTGCCAGTTTCTGTTTTCGGCTGTTTTTGTATTTCAGGTTTTCACGTTTCGAGAACTGCCCAGAAAAATCCAGAAAAATTATATAAAAAATCAGCGTTCCGGAAACAACTCTGTGTCCGAAGGGCAGCCTGGGGGGGCCACCAGGGCTCCAGGCGCCCTGGCGGCGCCCCCCCCCCCCCCCGGGCCGCGCCGGGGGGCGCCTGGGCCCCCCAAAGCTCCCCCAATGCCCTACTTTGGCATATATTTAAAGGGTCCTCCGAAACCCTCAGAAGAGGAACTCTTTTCGCGATCCCATCTCTGTTCCGCCGCCGCCGCCGCTTCCAAGATCGGGAGCACCAGGAGAACTCTTCCCGGCACCCTGCCGGAGGGGAGGATCACCACCGGGAGCTTCTCCACCACCATGGACGCCTCCCGGATGACTCGTGAGTAGTCTCCCTTGGACCATGAGTCCATGACCAGTAGCTATGTGATGTTCTCCTCCCGTTCTTGTGCTTCACTAATTAGTCCTCGTGAGCTGCCCTACATGATCGAGGCACCTATGTAATCCTTATGTTGTTGCTATGTTGAGTTTGCTGGGATCCGATGGATTATGAGATTATGTTCAGATTGATCTTGAGTAATATATTTGATTCACCTCTTTTATATTTATGTTCATAAGTAATTCTTGCATGTTCTCCGTTGTTATTTATTGCTTTGGCCAAGTAGTAGGTAGTGACTCCAAGAGGGAACGTTATGCTTGATTGTGGGTTCATGCCCCTCGATGACTAGCTTGAGTGACAGAAACATGAGTCTAGGGGATGTGCTGTTGCCACAAGAGGGAAAACAACGGTGCTTGTGCCCGCGGGTGCAAGGATTGTTTACTTTACGCAAAGTTCTTTTAATGCAGTTGCCTGTTGCATTGAGTTTACACTATGGGTGGGACTCGCAACTTAATACCAGCGAGATGTTCTGGATAGATATCTCAAGGTGGATGATTAGTAGTAGATATTGATGGATTTCGGTCTACTTACTTTGGCGTACCGCCCATGCTTTGAACCTCAACCTTTTTTGCAATGTAGTCAGCATTGGTTTTCGTTCGTGGTCCTGTCAATTGCCCAGCTGTAATTTGCTTACCTCACATAGCTGTTTTATCGTCTTTTGGGAGAGAGACACCACTAGTGAACATCATGTGACTCCGGTCCATATTACCATCATTGATCACATCCACTATTTACTTTCCGTTATTATTTACTATTGCAAAACACTATCCATCACTACTATCATTGCTTTTAATCCTTTGTGAACTACAAGGCCGGAGGGATTGACAACCTCTCTGTACTCGTTGGGAGCAAAGTTATTTGTATCTGTGTGCAGGTCCACGTTGATTGCTACTAATCTGGCGCCGTAGCAATTGACACCTACTTCTTGAACCTAGGAGTCTCTGGGATTCGATCCTTGGCATCTTTGCTAAGGGAAAACACTTCTACAATACTGCATCTTACACCTTCCACTTGGGGTAACCAACGAGGTGTTCGAGGCCCATCACTCCCTCGACCATCGTTGGGGCGTTCAGAAACCAGGACGAGACCAAGGGGCAAGGGGGACCTAGCGGTGCCCTGGCGACCGCGGGCCCTCTGCCAGGGAAAAGGGCTCGCCGGTGCCTGCCCTGGCAGGGGCCTGCCTCCGAGGGGTGCGCGTCGCCGTCGTGGCAGCGCCGCACTCCATGATGCGCAGGGGAGTGCTTGGCGCCTAACCTTCCCTCATTCAGCCCCCATTGCATTGTCCCTGCTTGCAACGAGGTCGCCGTCCTGAGATCCACGGCTACCGCCATTACTTGGTTCACCCGCGGCCCATGGTTAGCGTAATCATGCCCTTGAGATATCGACTGTACCATGTGGTTGTCGCTAATTAAGGCGTCGATGAAGCCCCATGGAGCCCCGCGAGGAGCTTCTGGCTCGCTTGCCCCGCCGTCCAGGCTGGCCTGGGAAACAGTTGAGGGCTCCTTGGCGAATATGGCTGGTCTGCCGCCAGTGGCGTGGCGGCGTCGGTTGCTCTTGTCCTTGTGCCATTGCCTGGCCACCCAACACCATTGCCAGGTCGGCATGGCGTTCGGTCGAGGTGACCACATGACATCTACTCGTTGCAGCCTCGTGAGGTGTCGCTTGAGCCTGCCATGTCCGCGAGCATCGCACCTCTTGCGTGGCAAATGGTGCTACGGCTCAGGTTGGTGCCACGAGGGTCTCGGGGCTCCCCGAGAGGAGCAGCTTGACCGCCGTGGAGGCCGGCATGTACCCCCAACAGCGCCACGGATGCTGGTAGGCTGCAAAAGGGTGCGGTGCCCCTGCACGCTACATCGAGAAATTCCGCTACCCGTTCCAGCAAGGCGTCGTGGCCGCCTTCCATCAGCCTGCACAGTAGGATCTCTCGAGCTACAATGACCACGGCCCGCATATCCGCTGGCTCCCGGAGCGTATGCGGGGCCATCGGCGCTGCGTAGCTTGAAGACCGTGCGGTGGAGCGGTTGCGACATTGGGCGGAGGATAATGGCGACGGCCTGCGCCACCCACGGCCAGTGGCATTGGGTGGTGCACAAGCCACGGGGAGCGTGGAGTTGAGGCCTTCCTGGGTGAGGGACGTCGATTGAGCAGGCTGAGCGGCCCATGGCTCGGTGTGAGCCGGTGGGATGCCAACCGTGCGGATGGCGAGGCAACGGTGAATCGTCCGGGAGAAGAGGAGCTCCAACACACCCCTACTTGGCGCGCCAAATGTCGGATTCAGGGCTTCGCAAAACCCTTCTAGGTTCAAACACTGGGGTGCATGCGAAGAACGCAACTCCGCCTACCTGCCTACTCACCGTCCCACAAACTAGCTCGATGAACATGAAAGTAAAAGAGACACGAAGCCGTTTATCCTGGTTCAGGCCACCTAGCGGTGAGTGGCCCTACTCAAACAGTGTGGTGGATTAGCCTTGAGATTGGCTGAGGATAAACTAGTAAAGTGGGTGAACAACCTCCGGAGGTGTGTTCTTGCTAGGTGATGGAGAGGAAGGTCTGAATGATCCGTCCCCTTGCTGGGTGGTGGCTATCCTACTTGTATAGTGGCCTTGGTCCTTATCCCTCGAAATTTTGGTGGGAAGGGATCCCACAATGACCAATTTTGAAGGGAGACAACTAGTACATCTTATCCTGACTAAAGGCGGGCTTCGCCTGCAAAGCCTCTGATCCTGACGCTATGGTGGGCTCGGCGATGACCTCCGTCCTGCCATCTTGGCGATCTTGGTCTTGTTGCATGGAAATGGAAACCTCTGGCAGATTCTTTGGGACTCCGCGCCTGAGCCTGCTTCCTTAGCACCAAAGAGGAAACTGTTGTACTATGCCCACTGGCGCCCGCCCGGCCTTGGTCGTCATGGCTTGCATCATCTAAACCTCACGAGGTAGGGTTGCATAGAGTTATCTGCTCCTTAGGAGCCATCGAGACGAGGCTGCCCCTTGTGGAGGTCTTGGCGTCATTCGCCTCGCGAGGCTTGGCCCCTCGCGAGGGTCTTGAGTGTTGATGCTGAAAATGGGTCATACCAGGCATGAGAAGGAGCCAGATCGCGGGCTGTGGGCAGGCAAGTCTGGGTACCCTGGTTCCGAGGACGCCGACAACTACCTGTGTCGGGATATTGAGACCATGTATTTATTTGATAGGTGGTAAATTCTTAACATCTTCAGCTTTAATACCTTTTTCCTTCATTGATTTCTTTGCCTCTTGCATATCTTCAGGACATAAAATTAGAATTCCTCTCTTCTTCGGAGTTGGCTTAGGAGGTTCAGGGAGAGTCCACTCATTGTCATTTCTCAATATATTATTCAATAGTTCTTCAACTTGTCCAATAGTTCATTCCTTGAAAACACAACCAACACAACTATCTAGGTGGTCCCTATAAGCATCGGTTAGTCCATTATAAAAGATATCAAGTATTTCATTTTTCTTGAGAGGATGATCAGGCAAAGCATTAAGTAATTGGAGAAGCCTCCCTCAAACTTGTGGGAGACTCTCTTCTTCAGTTTTCACAAAGTTAAATATTTCTTGTAAGGCAGCTTGTTTCTTATGAACAGTAAAATGTTTTCCAGAGAAGTAGTAAATTATATCCTGGGGACTACGCACACAACCAGGAGCATGCGAATTAAACCATATCTTAGCATCACCCTTTAGCGAGAAAGGAAACAACCTAAGGATATAATAGTAGCGAATTTTTTTCCTCATGAGTAAATAGGGTGGCTATATCATTGATTTTAGTAAGATGTGTCACAACAGTTTCAGTTTCATAACCATGGAAAGGATCAGATTCAACCAAAGTAATCAACTCCGAATCGACAGAGAACTCATAATCCTTATCGGTAACATGGATAGGTGAAGTAGCAAATTCAGGATTATATTTCATACTGGTATTTAAAGATGTTTCCTTCCACTTGCATAACAATTTCTTCAGATCATATCTATCCTAATAAGAAAGAAAGTCTCTAGCTACCTCTCCCTCCATAACATAAACTTCACGTATACCAGGCGATTCATAATTATTGGAGCTAGGTCTAATAGGTGTTTCATAATTTTTAGTTTCAAAGACTTCATCAGTTTCAACATGTTCAATATTTTTAACTCAAGCAAGTTGTTCATCAAGAAATTCACCTAGTGGCACATCATAGAGCAGAGTACTAGCATCATCATAAGTTTCATTCATAGCAGACGTAGCATGATGTCGCTTAAAGTTACGTCTGTATTTCCGCAAAGAGGAAGGGATGATGCAGCACATCGGCGGTAGGTATTTCCCTCAGATGTGAAACCAAGATTATCAAACTAGTAGGAGAACCAAGCAACACAACGTACACAGCACCTAGACACAAATAACAATTTCTCGCAACCCGACGTGTTAAAGGGGTTGTCAATCCCTTTCAGGGTACGGCATCTCAAGATAGGCAAAATGGGTGTGAGGAAATTGTAGTAGATTGATAGATCGAACGCCAAATAAAATAAATAAGAATAAATTGCAGCAAGGTATTTTTGTATTTTTGGTTTAGTAGATCTGAAAATAAATGCAGGTAAAAAGTAGATCGCAAAGGCAAATATATGAGAAAGAAGACCTGGGGGCTGTAGGTTTCTCTAGTGGTTTCTCTCGAGAAATATAGCAAACGGTGGGTAAACAAATTACTGTTGGGCAATTGATAGAACCTAAAATAATTATGAAGATATCCAGGCAATGATCATTACATAGGCATCACGTCCAAGATTAGTAGATCGACTCCTACCTGCATCTACTACTATTACTCCACACATCGACTGCTATTCAGCATGCATCCATTGTATTAAGTTCATGGAAAATGGAGTCATGTATTAAGAATGATGACATGATGTAGACAAGATCCGTTTATCTATGGCATTAGATATGGATCTCGTCGTTTTATCCTTAGTAGCAACGATACATACGTGTCAGTTCCCTTTCTGTCACTGGGATCAAGCACCGTAAGATCGAACCCACTACTGGGCACCTCTTCCCATTGCAAGATAAATAGATCAAGTTGTCCAAAAAAACCAAATATCGGAGGAGAAATACAAGGATATAAGAGATCATGCATATAACAGATCAAAGAAACTCAAATAACTTTCATGGATATAAAAAGATAGATCTAATCATAAATTCAAAGTTCATCGGATCCCAACAAACACACCGCAAAAAGAGTTACATCATATGGATCTCCAAGAGACCATTGTATTGAGAATCAAAAGAGAGAGAGGAAGCCATCTAGCTACTAACTACGAACCCGTAGGTCTACAAAGAACTACTCACGCATAATCGGAGAGGCACCAATGGAGGTAGTGAACCCCATCCGAGATGGTGTCTAGATTGGATCTGGTGGTTTTGGACTCTATGACAGCTGGATGAATATTTCATCGACTCCCCTAGGGTTTCTGGAATATTGGAGTATTTATAGAGCAAAGAGGTGGTGCGGGAGGCCATCGAGGTGGGCACAACCCACCTGGGCACGCCAGGGGGGCCTGGCGCGCCCTGGTGGGTTGTGCCCCCTCGGGGCATCCCCTTGGTGCTGCCTTGGCCCATTAGGTGTCTTCTGGCCCATAAAAATTCTCCAAAAAGTTTCGCGGTGTTTGGGCTCCATTTGATATTGATTTCCTACGATGTAAAAAACATGTAGAAAACAGCAACTGGCACTTGGCACTATGTCAATAGGTTAGTACCAAAAAATGAAATAAAATGACTATTAAATGATTGTAAAACATCCAAGAATGATAATATAACAACATGTAACAATCAAAAATTATAGATACATTCGAGATGTATCATAGCATCATCAATTACTTGCGACATGTCAGGATTAATAGCAGGTGGTGGTGTGACGCCCCCGATTTTGACCGTACACTAATCATGCACGCAAATGTGTGTTCGACCAAGATCAAGGACTCACTGGAAGATATCACAACACAACTCTAGACACAAATTAAAATAATACAACCTTTATATTACAAGCCGGGGGCCTCGAGGGCTCGAATACATAAGCTTGAAATCACAAGAGTCAGCGGAAGCAAAAATATCTGAGTACAGACATAAGTCAAACAAGTTTACCTTAAGAAGGCTAGCACAAAACAACACGATCGAAAAGGCAAGGCCTCCTGCCTGGGACCTCCTAACTACTCCTGGTCATCAGCTGTCTCCACGTAGTAGTAGGCTCTGTCGGGGTAGTAGCAGTCGTCAAGTGTGGCATCTGGCTCCTGGACTCCACCATCTGGTTGCATCAACCAGCAAGAAGAAGAAGGGGGAAAAGGGTGGGAGTAAAGGAACCGTGAGTACTCATCCAAAGTACTCGCAAGCAAGGATCTACACTACATATGCATCGGTATCAATGAAAAAGGTAGTATCTGTGGACTAAGTTGCAGAATGCCAGAATAAGAGGGGGAGAAGCTAGTCCTATCGAAGACTAGCATCTTCTGGAAACCACCGTCTTGTAGCAAGAGGGGGAAGTAGAGCAGTATAACATAAGTTATATTTATGTTGTTGTTCCAACGCTCCGGGATCCTTTCTCGACTCCCGAAGCAACATATCCAAACAATGCATCAGCATACAGTTCTAGTTGTAGCGATCGAGATACAACTCCAAGTGTTCGTTATCGTAGGACAGGCTATCGATAGATGTTTTCTTCCCTGCAGGGGTGCACCAACTTACCCATCACGCTTGCTTAACTCCGGCCGGACACACCATCAGGTCATGCCCGCCCTCAGCCAAACAATACGCCGCAACCCGACCTAGGCTTAATAGAGAGGTCATGCATGCCGGACTAAACCCTGTGCCCCCAGGGGTCATGGGCCAATCACCCCGGGAACTCCTGCACGTTGCGTACGCGGCCGGTGAGCAGACCTAGCAACCTCCTTTAAAAAGGTAGGAGCCTAACCAGTCCAACCCGGCGCGTGCCTCTTAGTTGCAATGACATCAGTTAAGCTACGGGTGATGCATACGACGCAGAACGCCCATACTATGCCCACGTGATGGTTAGCGCTATCAGGCCAGAGGCTCTTTGGATCAAGTATCCAAACCGTTTAGTGTCTTGGGAACGCGCGGTAACGAGCAAAGACTCACGAACATGTGACCCCATCGCCCCGTCTCGAGAACTTGCGGCAAGGGCGAGTTCCCGGCCACACCTCGTATTTATCTCGCGGGCACCTTCCAGGTCAACCCGACTACACATCACTCACAATTAAGCTCGCACGGGTACCCCTCTGGGTAGACCCGTCTTTAGTAACCAGGTTTAGTGTAAAGTCATAGTAACCAAAGTAACTGTGTGTCTGACACCAAAGGAAAACCTGAGGAAATCACCCTCGACGGAATTCCACCTGATGTTTATCGTCAAGGTGAACGAAGGAGGAGTCACCCTCGAGGTCCACTCTTGAGGAGTTGCATGACAGTGTCGTTATCGGGAGTGGAGAAAGAGGAATCACCCTCGATGACCACAACCTATCAACTAACCTACAAGGTTAATAAGTGCTGATGAGGTCTCACCCTTGGCACTCGATAGTAACCTAGTAGTGTCGAGCAACTAAGGGGAAAGTGATGTGTTGTGCCGGGTCTTGGTCTTCGATCCCGTTGATTGGGTCTTCTGATAATCCAGCGAGGCAGACAGGACAAAGTGGGGGGGGGGTCTCTGATGGATCTCTAATCAGCCTATACTAAGAAGTTTAGTATAAACATGTAAGGTATGAAAGCAGGTATCAACAACAGGCTATGCATCAGAATAGGATCATACAAATACAGTAGTAGTTCTAATGCAAGCTTAAAAGAGAAGGGAATGGGCGATATCGGAATGATCAAAGGGGGTTGGCTTGCCTGGTTGCTCTGGCAAGAGGGAGGGGTCGTCAACACGGTAGTCGATCACCGGGGCATCATCGGTCTCGGGGTCTACCGGATAGAAGAGGGGGAACACAATAAATAACAGAGCAAACAATAGCATCACAAAGCAAGACATGGCAAAACGCGGTGCTAGGGGTGACCTAATGCAGTGCTACACGTTACAGATGAAGGGGGGAAACATCCGAGAATGTTTTCCCGGAGTTAGTCATTTTCGGTCAGTTGAACCGGAGGCGGAATGTTGCATGTTTGCTATGATAGGGACGTGTGGTGGGTGAACGGGTTGCGTATTCGGATTCGTCTCGTCGTTCTCAGTGATTTTCATATATAAAACTTTTTCATCCGAGTTACGGATTATTTTATATGAATTTCTAAAGTTTAAAAGATTTTCTGAATTTATTTAATTATTTAAGTCCAACATTATCCAGAACAGTGAAAGGTGATGTCAGCATGACATCACCATGATGTCAGCAGGTCAACAGATTGACTAAGTCAAACCTGGCGCGTGGGGCCCGATGTCATTGTCTACGAACTAATTAACAGTTTAATTAGTTAATAAATAATTAGGTTAGTTAACAGGGTTTAACTAATTTAAATAATTATTTAACTAATTAATTAATTAATTTTATTATTATATTTTTTATCTTTTTTTATTTATTTTCTTATTTTACGTTTAGGGGCGGGGCCCGCTAGTCAAAGGGCCAAAGGCCTTAACGGGCACGGGCTGCGGGCGCTGGGCGTAGGGCATTGGCGCCCGAGGCCACCAGGGGATGGGGAGTACCCGGGCGCCCACGAGGGTGTGCTCGCCGGTGGCCACGGCGCGGTCGGCCGAAGCCGTGGGGAGGCGGCGGCGCGGGGAAGCAGGACGGGGCGCTGCAGGCAAGGCGGGTGCAGCCGGGGCCTGCGGCGGGCGGCGCGAGCAGCCGCAGCGGAGCAGAAGGAGAGAGGAGGCGGCAGCAGCACGCAGTAACAACAGCGGCAGCTAGCACGAACAGCAGCATGGGCAGCCGAGCGAGCGGCGTGACGGGCGCGTGCGGCCGGCGCGCGGCCAGGGGATGTCTTGGGTGTGCGGGCACGGCAGGGAGGATCCCAGGTCGCAGGCTGGGCGCGGTGAGCGCGGCCAGAGGCGAGCGGGCACGCGGAGCTCCGGGCACACTCAAGGGCGGCGGCTACAACACAAATTCTAAGGGGGGGAGAAGGGGAACTGATGAGGGCCTCACTGCGGTTCTCGATGACGTGCTCGGAAGGTCGGGGGAGCGCTGACGGCGGAGATCCGGGGCGGGGCAGCGGCGGCTGGACGCGGGGAAGACGCCTGATGGCGAGCACTCGGGGCGTTCCGGCTCGGGCTCCTTGGTGTAGACGAAGGAGACGACCGCGGCCAGCCTCCTGGACTTGATGGTTCGGTGCGAGGAGGCACCTGGCCGCGGGATCGACACGGCGACGGCGACGCTATGTTCGGTTGTGCGCGGGGAGAGGAAAACGAGCGAGGGGAAGGGGATTGAGGGCTAGGGTTAGGAGGGGTTGAGGATGCTCTTATCCGTCTCGGCGCATCGACGGATGGTCGACACGGGCTAGATCCGCGCATGGACGGTCGCTCGTGGCCGGACAGCGCCATGGCCTCTGCCTCTGCCGAGAGGTGAGGGAAAGGCCGGGGCGGTGGGTCGGGCCTGGCACAGTGCAAGCTGGGCCAGGTAAAATAAAGGGGGGTTCGTTCTATTTTCCCTTTTCTTTTTATCTAGTTTCTGCTTATTGTTTTCTATTTAGTTGCTACAGCTAAAGGATTCAGTTAAACTTGATATTTGGCAAAGAAAATCTAGTACAATAGTTTGGAGTGACACATAAAGTTTTGAGTCACTTGGAAACTCATAAATATTTGTTTATTCCAAAAAGGTTGCGTTGGTTGGAGTTGGACCACTTTGTGTTTTACTAGAGATTAAATCGGAGAGCCAAAAGATGTTGGATTCAACATGACAAATGATCAGGGGAAATTATACTAAAATTCGAACATTTTAGTTTTATAGATTGAAGAAATAATAATTCGACTTGTTATTTGAATTTTGAATTTGAGTCCGATTTTTATCAAGTGGCTAATTGGCTTAATTAAATACGATGACATGGCATAGTAGAGTGAGGTTACTGTCACCTAATTATCCGGGCGTTACAAATCTCCTCCACTACAAGAAATCTCGTCCCGAGATTTAAGGGGTGGAATAAGTGGGAAAGACTCGGGAAGGGCGGAGCTCAACACAAGATAGGTACTTGGGGGCTATCTCCGTGAACGTGGCATAGAGGCATCTCTTGAGTTGAAACTCAAGAAAGCCATCGAGAGCAAAGTAAGATGGTGCAAAGTAGAAGTTTCAAGTGTGTAGGCAATCATCGTTGGCTAAAACAAGGTGTGAAAGGGGTCCAGAGCAACGAGAATAAATATTGCGTCCGATACCAGAATAGATCACTAGGAATGTGGCTCGCGAATTGCACACGAAGCCAAAGCATGAGGAATAACCTTGGAAACGGGGGTGTTCACGAGAGTCAGGTTTTTATCCTGGGGAACTGTGGGTTATGGGCCCACCATGTGGGTTAAAGGTAGGAAGGGCGATGATAGCAAGGCATGTTAGAGCATAGACTGTCAGTTATGTTGGCAACAACGTCGGTACCAAGGGCGAGGGACGAAGAGAACCATTTTCCTGCTCGTTGAACGAGGCGGACCAATAGGTAAGGTTCTCGTCCATCGGTGGTTACCGTAATGTTATCAACAATAGTACCAGGGTCTTACTGACAGAGTTGTACACCAAGGTGTGTACATAAGCAGAAAATTATTACTGCTTAGAGCAAAGAAAGGTTAAACAAACAAATGGAAAGGAAAATGTGTTTAAACACAACGAATAGGAGTATGTCATTCCCAAGATTATGCAGGGCATGATATATGTGTCAGGAGATCAAAGTCATGACCATATAGATAAAAGGGGTAAGAAGAACTATGATATGTACCCACACAACTATGTTGGATAGTTGATCAAAAACATTTAGCATTGCGCTTACCATGTTCTTGTGGATCTTCGGAGTAACATAGACATGCTTCGAGATAGCACCGACATGATCATTGGGTAAAGATCCGATTTTGAATACACCAAGGATCCATCGGGAATTTCTAGAACATCTCATGCAATTTTATCAAGAAAAAGATGAGGATGTGGCCGTTGGTTTCAGCTGCAATCCATCATCATGTCAAAAAGGATGTAATTCCTAAATTATATGAACAAGTTTGTGTTGGGGAGAAGGCATAAATGTTGTCGATGATAACACAAATCATCGAGGGGCAAGGATGGTATTTCTCATCATGAATTTGATTGATATCCTGGAACAGCTCGGAATGTTGATGATGACCACGGCACATTTGTCGAGATATTTCATTAGGATGTAATCGATCGGCGATGACATCAAGTCAAACGAATGATGGAGCGAAAGGTTATTAAAACAACTAGTACAATACAAACTAGAAATCAAGCTAGTTGTTCAAGGTGAAATGATATGCCGAGGAAGATCGGTGTAACCTTAGCTTATTGCCGAAATTGTGCTCCGGGAAGAAGGTCCAGGTAGCACAGTTAAAAAGATGCACGATAATGATATAGCCGATCATGCTAGATATGACTTGAAGAATTAATAAACTCATAAGCAATAGATATTGCTTAGAGTTATTGAATCGGAGTGAGGAATTGATTCACTTATCGGTGTCCTTGAGTGTCTAACAACTCAGAACCCGGGGAAAATTAGAATCGGTGAGAAGTAATACTTGAAGAAGAACTCAGAAGAAGTAATATGGTTCTGTGACATTATCGAGATACCACGGGGTAATACTCGAAGGTAGATCATAATAGAGCTTGGACAGGTGCATTGACCTGCAGAGGACAAGTGGTTTAACTTGTCCGAGAAATGGTATTTAAAGGAGAGCATGGTCGGAACCATGATTGCAAAAGGCCAGATCCCAGATATAAAATGAACTTATATCAAGGGGATAATTAATTTAGAGAAGCTTTAATGATAAGATCTACATCGTGTCCATGGGCATGAACAGAAAGTTCAAGGTTAACTCCTGCTTCTTCAATGCATAAGCTTTCATTCACTACTCTATTAAAAATGAATTGATTGCGAAGACTTGCCTGGTGAATTACCAGAGGAGTACGAACCTTGGAAAACTTCCGGGTTCGCACAGATTAAGGAAGTCATAAGTTTAACCCATTGGGGCATCTTAGACTCATACTACGCAAACTTCAGGAGCAAATTATACAAGCTCGAAAGCAGAGCATAGTTGAGAAAGCAGATGATATATTTTACCCAAGGCATTATATATCATGGCAGAACTCACAAGGTGTTTGAATATGAAGGAAGCTGTCGGATAAAATCCAACAAAGGATCCGGTGGTCTACAAGGGATCTGATGTGAGCATCGGTACTCAACCAGAAGAAGAAAGAATGCAAGGATATCAGCTTATATAAATAACTGACTATTTCAAAACTCAAATGCGAAAGGAATTATGATTTCCAAATCAAGGGATCAGAAGTAGACGCTCTGATTAAGGACGGTTAAGTTGAAATGACTTAGGGGTGCAATCGACGACAATTTGGTTGGTCGAGAACCAGCTCATATTCGGAATAACGTCTGGGCTGGAAGAATGAATTCTAGTTTGACTGATGATTACGAGTATTTGCAACCTATTGAATCAATAAGATCATAAAGTCAATCACAAAGGATTTTAATGAATATTGATATACATATGGGGTTAACCATAATGCAAGCAGGTAAAAACTTTCCAGAGCAATAGGTTGTTGAGGATTTTGGAAGATTGAATAGCGTTCCGAAGACATTTGTGAAACACATGAACAACTGGGGATGAACGAATCCCCGGTAAGTGTGAGGCATTATTCATACATGTATTCATGCGGGAAAAGGAGTTGCACGAGCATAAAGGATTCTCGGAATATCCGAAGGATTTCAGGGTATCTTGTAATAACAAGAACAATTGAAATGAAGGTATGGACGACAAGTGTATGCAGCTATCCTTAGGGATTTATCGGTGATATGGAATTGTAACGGTGAAGGGCACAAAGTCTCGAGTGAACATCGTAGAGTATCTTCGGAATCTTCTAGAGCAGTAGGCCATCATCTTGAATGAAGGGCTCTCCTGGAGAAAGTATTTACGAGAACCTAAAGTTAGATTTTAGCAAAATCATTTAACCCGAATAGAAGAGAGATAAGAATCCCAGAGTAAAGACGAGGAATAAAAGATCCTAATACCACCCAATTGGCGACATGCGACCGTAAGCCACACACCCAAGTTAGTAAAACCGTTTTTCCAAAGACTAAACTCAACTCCAGCCAAGGAGTTGGAAAGGGGGTTCCTACAGGCAGTCGGCTCTGATACCAACTTTTGACGCCCCCGATTTGACCGTACACTAATCATGCACGGAAATGTGTACGACCAAGATCAAGGACTCACTGGAAGATATCGCAACACAACTCTAGACACAAATTAAAATAATACAGGCTTTATATTACAAGCCAGAGGGCTCGAATACATAAACTCGAAATCACAAGAGTCAGCCGAAGCAAAAATATCTGAGTACATACATAAGTTAAACAAGTTTGCCTTAAGAAGGCTAGCACAAAACAACACGATCGAAAAGGCAAGGCCTCCTGCCTGGGACCTCCTAACTACTCCTGGTCGTCAGCTGTCTCCACGTAGTAGTAGGCTCTGTCGGGGTAGTAGCAGTCGTCAAGTGTGGCATCTGGCTCCTGGACTCCACCATCTGGTTGCATCAACCAGCAAGAAGAAGGAGGGGGAGCAAGGCAACCGTGAGTACTCATCCAAAGTACTCGCAAGCAAGGATCTGCACTACATATGCATCGGTATCAATGAAAAGGGTAGTATCTATGGACTAAGCTTCAGAATGCGAGAATAAGAGGGGGAGAAGCTTCCTATCGAAGACTAGCATCTTCTGGAAACCACCGTCTTGTGGGAAGAGGGGGAAGTAGAGCAGTATAACATAAGTTATATTTATGTTGTTGTTCCAACACTCCGGGATCCTTTCTCGACTCCCGAAGCAACATATCCAAACAATGCCTCAGCATCCAGTTCTAGTTGTAGCGATCGGGATACAACTCCAAGTGTCCGTTACCGTAGGACAGGCTATTGATAGATGTTTTCTTCCCTGCAGGGGTGCACCAACTTACCCATCACGCTTGCTTAACTCCGGCCGGACACACCATCAGGTCATGCCCGCCCTCAGCCAAACAATACGCTGCAACCCGACCTAGGCATAATAGAGAGGTCATGCACGCCGGACTAAACCCTATGCCCCCAGGGGTCATGGGCCTATCACCCCGGGAACTCCTGCACGTTGCGTACGCGGCCGGTGAGCAGACCTAGCAAACTCCTTTAAAAAGGTAGGAGCCTAACCAGTCCAACCCGGCGCACGCCGCTCAGTCGCAATGACGACAGTTAAGCTTCGGCTGATGCATACAATGCAGAATGCCCATACTATGCCCACATGATGGTTAGCGCTATCAGGCCAGAGGCCCCTTGGATCAAATATCCAAACCGTTTAGTGTCTTGGGAATGCGCGGTAACGAGCAGAGACTCACAAACATGTGACCCCATCGCCCCGTCTCGAGAACTTGCGGCAAGGGCGAGTGCCCGGCCACGCCTCATATTTATCTCGCGGGCACCTTCCAGGTCAACCTGACTACACATCACTCGTAATTAAGCTCGCGCGGGTACCCCTCAGGGTCGACCCGTCTTTAATAACCAGGTTCAGTGTAAAGTCATAGTAACCAAAGTAACTGTGTGTCTGACACCAAAGGAAAACCTGAGGAAATCACCCTCGATGGAATTCCACCTGATGTTTATCGTCAAGGTAACGAAAGAGGAGTCACCCTCGAGGTCCACTCTTGAGGAGTTGCATGACAGTGTCGTTATCGGGAGTGGAGAAAGAGGAATCACCCTCGATGACCACAACTGATGAACTAACCTACAAGGTTAACATCAGAAGTGCTGATGAGGTCTCACCCTCGGCACTCGATAGTAACCCAGTAGTGTCGAGCAACTAAGGGGAAAGTGATGTGCGGTGCCGGGTCTTGGTCTTCGATCCTGTTGATTGGGTCTTCTGATAATCCAGCGAGGCAGACAGGACAAAGTGGGGGGGTCTCTGATGGATCTCTAATCAGCCTATACTAAACAGTTTAGTATAAACATGTAAGGTATGAAAGCAGGTATCAACAACAGGCTATGCATCAGAATAGGATCATACAAATACAGTACCAGTTCTAATGCAAGCATAAGAGAGAAGGGAATGGGCGATATCGGAATGATCAAAGGGGGTTGGCTTGCCTGGTTGCTCTGGCAAGAGGGGAGGGTCGTCAACACCGTAGTCGATCACCGGGGCATCATCGGTCTCGGGGTCTACCGGAGAGAAGAGGGGGAACACAATAAATAACAGAGCAAACAATAGCATCACAAAGCAAGACATGGCAAAACGCGGTGCTAGGGGTGACCTAACTTTGTGCTACACGTTACAGATGAAGGGGGAAAACACGTGAGAATGTTTTCCTGGAGTTAGTCATTTTCGGTCAGTTGAACTGGAGGCGGAATGTTGCATGTTTGCTATGATAGGGACGTGTGGTGGATGAACGGGCTGCATATTCGGATTCGTCTCGTCGTTGTGAGCGATTTTCATATATAAAACTTTTTCATCCGAGTTACGGATTATTTTATATGAATTTCTAAAGTTGAAAAGATTTTCTGAATTTATTTAATTACTTAAGTCCAACATTATCCAGAACAGTGAAAGGTGATGTCAACATGACATCACCATCACGTCAGCAGGTCAACAGGTTGACTAAGTCAAACCTGGCACGTGGGGCCCGCTGTCATTGTCTGTGAACTAATTAATAGTTTAATTAGTTAATAAATAATTAGGTTAATTAACAGGATTTAACTAAGTTAAATGATTATTTGACTAATTAATTTATTTATTTTATTATTATAGTAATTAAAATCTTTTTTATTTTTTTATTTTATGTTTAGGGGGGCGCTAAGGGCCAAAGGCCTTAACGGGCACGGGCTGCGGGCGCTGGGCGTAGGGCATTGGCGCCCGAGGCCACCAGGGGACGGGGACTACCCGGGCGCCCACGAGGGCGCGCTCGCCGGTGGCCACGGCGCGGTCGGCCGAAGCCGTGGGGAGGCAGCGGCGGAGGGAAGCAGGACGGGGCGCTGCAGGCGAGGCGGGTGCAGTCGGGGCCTGCGGCGGGCGGCGCGAGCAGCCGCAGCGGAGCAGAAGGAGAGAGGAGGCGGCATCAGCACGCAGTAATAGCAGCGGCAGCTAGCACGAACAGCAGCATGGGCAGCCGAGCAAGCGGCGTGACGGGCGCGTGTGGCCGGCGCGCGGCCAGGGGATGTCTTGGGTGCGCGGGCACGGCAGGGAGGAGCTCCGGTCGTAGGCTGGGCGCGGTGAACGCGGCCAGAAGCGAGCGAGCACGTGAAGCTCCGGGCGAACTCAAGGGCGGCGGCTACAGCACAAATTCTAAGGGGGAGAATGGGAATTGGATGAGGGCTTCACTGCGGTTCTCGATGACGTGCTCGGAAGGTCGGGGGAGCGTTGGCAGAGGAGATCCGGGGCGGGGCAGCGGCGGCTGGACGCGGGGAAGACGCCTGATGGCGTTCACTCGGGGCGTTCCGGCTCGGGCTCCTAGGTTTAGACGAAGGAGACGACCGCGGGCAGCCTCCTGGACTTGATGGTTCGACGCGAGGAGGCACGTGGCCACGGGATACGACAAACAATTTCCTCATGACAAACTCCCTCGATACACCTACAAGCTTAAATAATGAACATAGTCGTGACAAATACAGCAAGTGTTCACCGGGATGTCTGTCTCCTGCATAACGATTAGTCAAAACATAATCGATATTGCCAGCTGGTATTTTATAAGGCACAATTTCAGTAGGGGAAGGATCAACCACCACAGGTGTGGGGTGTCTTCCCGCAAGCAACGCTCCAATAATAGGGTATCCATAAGGACAAAGAGCAGCAATAGCAAAAATAAAAAAAAAAACAGAATTATAAAAGACTTTCTTACCAGTTTCACTTTACCAATAGCGCTACGCTCCCCGGCAACGGCGCCAGAAAACGGTACTTGATGACCCTCAACCATAAGGGATCTGTTGCAGCGTTTTCGATAAGTAAGAGTGTCGAACCCAACGAGGAGCAGAAGGTATTGATAAGCGATTCTGAGCAAGAAATTACTGCAAGCACTGAAAGATAACTTTTAGGGGTTTTCTCAATATAAGCAACAGGAATGTAAAGGCGAGTAATGTAAAAGGTACTGAAAGTAACAAGTGGCCCAATCCTTTCTTAGCAAAGGAGAGGCCTAACAACTGAACTTATAAAGACTAAAGCGTTCTTGAGGACACACGGGAGAGGTAGTCATGTGCTTTCGCCATATTCCGTATCGATACTATGTTATGTGTTGATAAGTGTTGGTGGGTGAATCTATGCTAGTGCACTCTCTAGACTAAGATGAATGCATTCTTATGATTAAACACCTTGCAAGCATCCGCAAATACAAGATAGAATTTAAGGCAAAAGCCTAACCATAGCAATACGATCGAGGATCCATTATTCCCTTATGCAAAAGCGTGCGAACTGGGGTTCAGGTTTCTGTCACTCCGGCAACCCACCATAAGCATTCTTTATACACAATGTATTCCCCTAGGTCCTTAGTAAGGCGAAGTGTTGGGTGTTCGACTCACACAACACCACTAGTAGAATGACAACACAACTTAAGTATCAAACAACACATATTACTTCAACAGCATATGACTACTAACAACAAGACTTTCCCCATGTCCTCAAGAACTAAAGTAACTACTCACAAGACATAAAAGAGATCATGATCAGAGGGGATAAATATGTGATAAACAATCTGGACATAATAATATTTCTCCAACAAAATTCAATAGCATTCACCACAAAGTAGTAATCAACACCGATAGAGTAGAGAGGATAGGTAGCACAAGTTACAACAAGAGTTGCGATGGAAAGATGAGATTCGGATGAAGATGGAGATGGTGCTGGTGTTGGGGATGATGTTGATGATGATCTCGATGATGCCCGTGATGATGGTGATGACGATGGCGACGATCTCCCCTTCCGGGAGGTGATCTCCCCGGCGGAATCTGCCCGCCGGAGATGCCCTTTTCTTCTCTTTAGGTTTCCGCCTCGAAGCGGCGGCGAAACTCCGTAAAAAGTCCCGTGCCTAGGGTTTTCGGGAGACGGAGAGCATATATGCAAAAGGGGGCGGCCAGAGGTGGGCCAGGGGCTCCAGGCGCCCCCCCCGGCGCGGCCAGGGGGGCGCCCCCAGGCCGCCTGGGCACCCTGTGGCCCCCCTCTGACTCCCCTTTTGCGTGTCTTCGTTATTCTTCTGAAAAACACGTCCCGTCAATTTTCAGGTAATCTGGAGGTGTTCTTCTTCAGCAACTCAGTATCCACTTTTTCCTGCTAAATCCTGCGTCTGCTGTTTCGGCATCGGAAAGTTGCAAACTGTGTAAAATAGACCAAAACAACATAAGAACATCATCATAACGTGGAATATATCAATGAATAAGGATAAATTATAATACAAAATAGTGATGCATTTTGGACGTATCACCCATGCTTTGAACCTCAACCTTTTTTGCAATGTAGTCAGCATTGGTTTGCGTTCGTGGTCCTGTCAATTTCCCACCTGTAATTTGTTTACCTCACATAGCTGTTTTATCATCTTTTGGGAGAGAGACATCACTAGTGAACATCATGAGACTCCGGTCCATATTACCATCATTGATCACATCCACTATTTACTTTCCGTTATTATTTACTATTGCAAAACACTATCCATCACTACTATCATTGCTTTTAATCCTTTGTGAACTACAAGGCCGGAGGGATTGACAACCTCTCTGTACTCGTTGGGAGCAAAGTTATTTGTATCTGTGTGCAGGTCCACGTTGATTGCTACTAATCTGGCGCCGTAGCAATTGACACCTACTTGTTGAACCTAGGAGTCTCTGGGGATTCGATCCTTGGCATCTTTGCTAAGGGAAAACACTTCTACAATACTGCATCTTACACCTTCCACTTGGGGTAACCAACGAGGGGTTCGAGGCCCATCACTCCCTCGACCATCGTTGGGGCGTTCAGAAACCAGGACGAGACCAAGGGGCAAGGGGGACGCTAGCGGTGCCCTAGCGACCACGGGCCCTCTGCCAGGGAAAAGGGCTCGCCAGTGCCTGCCCTGGCAGGGGCCTGCCTCCGAGGGGTGCGCGTCGCCGTCGTGGCAGCGCCGCACTCCATGATGCGCAGGGGAGTGCTTGGCGCCTAACCTTCCCCCATTCAGCCCCCATTGCATTGTCCCTGCTTGCAACGAGGTCGCCGTCCTGAGATCCACGGCTACCGCCATTACTTGGTTCACCCGCGGCCCATGGTTAGCGTAATCATGCCCTTGAGATATCGACTGTACCATGTGGCTGTCGCTATTTAAGGCGTCGATGAAGCCCCATGGAGCCCTGCGAGGAGCTTCTGGCTCGCTTGCCCCGCCGTCCAGGCTGGCCTGGGAAACAGTTGAGGGCTCCTTGGCGAATATGGCTGGTCTGCCGCCAGTGGCGTGGCGGCGTCGGTTGCCCTTGTCCTTGTGCCATTGCCTGGCCACCCAACACCATTGCCAGGTCGGCATGGCGTTCGATCGAGGTGACCACATGACATCTACTCGTTGCAGCCTCGTGAGGTGTCGCTTGAGCCTGCCATGTCCGCGAGCATCGCACCTCTTGCGTGGCGAATGGTGCTACGGCTCAGGTTGGTGCCACGAGGGTCTCGGGGCTCCCCGAGAGGAGCAGCTTGACCGCCGTGGAGGCCGGCATGTACCCCCAACAGCGCCCGGATGCTGGTAGGCTGCAAAAGGGTGTGGTGCCCCTGCACGCTACATCGAGAAATTCCGCTACCCGTTCCAGCAAGGCGTCGTGGCCGCCTTCCATCAGCCTGCACAGTAGGATCTCAAGAGCTACAATGACCACGGCCCGCATATTCACTGGCTCCCGGAGCGTATGCGGGGCCATCGGCGCTACGTAGCTTGAAGACTGTGCGGTGGAGCGGTTGCGACGTTGGGCGGAGGATAATGGCGACGGCCTGCGCCACCCACGGCCAGTGGCATTGGGTGGTGCATAAGCCACGGGGAGCGTGGAGTTGAGGCCTTCCTGGGTGAGGGACGTCGATTGAGCAGGCTGAGCGGCCCATGGCTCGGTGTGAGCCGGCGGGATGCCAACCGTGCGGATGGCGAGGCAACGGTGAATCGTCCGGGAGAAGAGGAGCTCCAACGCACCCCTACTTGGCGCGCCAAATGTCGGATTCAGGGCTTCGCAAAACCCTTCTAGGTTCAAACACTGGGGTGCATGCGAAGAACGCAACTCCGCCTACCTGCCTACTCACCGTCCCACAAACTAGCTCGATGAACTTGAAAGTAAAAGAGACACGAAGCCGTTTATCCTGGTTCAGGCCACCTAGCAGTGAGTGGCCCTACTCAAACAGTGTGGTGGATTAGCCTTGAGATTGGCCGAGGATAAACTAGTAAAGTGGGTGAACAACCTCCGGAGGTGTGTTCTTGCTAGGTGATGGAGAGGAAGGTCTGAATGATCCGTCCCCTTGCTGGGTGGTGGCTATCCTACTTGTATAGTGGCCTTGGTCCTCTTCCCTCGAAATTTTGGTGGGAAGGGATCCCACAATGACCAATTTTGAAGGGAGACAACTAGTACATCTTATCCTGACTAAAGGCGGGCTTCGCCTGCAAAGCCTCTGATCCTGACGCTATGGTGGGCTCAGCGATGACCTTCATCCTGCCATCTTGGCGATCTTGGTCTTGTTGCATGGAAATGGAAACCTCTGGCAGATTCTTTGGGACTCCGCGCCTGAGCCTGCTTCCTTAGCACCAAAGAGGAAACTGTTGTACTATGCCCACTGGCGCCCGCCCGGCCTTGGTCGTCATGGCTTGCATCATCTAAACCTCACGAGGTAGGGTTGCATAGAGTTATCTGCTCCTTAGGAGCCATCGAGACGAGGCTGCCCCTTCTGGAGGTCTTGGCGTCATTCGCCTCGCGAGGCTTGGCCCCTCGCGAGGGTCTTGAGTGTTGATGCTAAAAATGGGTCATACCAGGCATGAGAAGGAGCCAGATCGCGGGCTGTGGGCAGGCAAGTCTGGGTACCCTGGTTCCGAGGACGCCGACAACTACCTGTGTCGGGATATTTAGAACATGTATTTATTTGATAGGTGGTAAATTCTTAACATCTTCAGCTTTAATACCTTTTTCCTTCATTGATTTCTTTGCCTCTTGCATATCTTCAGGACATAAAATTAGAATTCCTCTCTTCTTCGGAGTTGGCTTAGGAGGTTCAGGGAGAGTCCACTCATTGTCATTTCTCAATATATTATTCAATAGTTCTTCAACTTGTCCAATAGTTCATTCCTTGAAAACACAACCAACACAACTATCTAGGTGGTCCCTATAAGCATCGGTTAGTCCATTATAAAAGATATCAAGTATTTCATTTTTCTTGAGAGGATGATCAGGCAAAGCATTAAGTAATTGGAGAAGCCTCCCTCAAACTTGTGGGAGACTCTCTTCTTCAGTTTTCACAAAGTTAAATATTTCCTGTAAGGCAGCTTATTTCTTATGAACAGTAAAATGTTTTTCAGAGAAGTAGTAAATTATATCCTGGGGACTACGCACACAACCAGGAGCATGTGAATTAAACCATATCTTAACATCACCCTTTAGCGAGAAAGGAAACAACCTAAGGATATAATAGTAGCAAATTTTTTCCTCATGAGTAAATAGGGTGGCTATATCATTGATTTTAGTAATATGTGTCACAACAGTTTTAGCTTCATAACCATGGAAAGGATCAGATTCAACCAAAGTAATTAACTCAGAATCGACAGAGAACTCATAATCCTTATCGGTAACATGGATAGGTGAAGTAGCAAATTCAGGATTATATTTCATACTGGTATTTAAAGATGTTTCCTTCCACTTGCATAACAATTTCTTCAGATCATATCTATCCTAATAAGAAAGAAAGTCTCTAGCTACCTCTCCCTCCATAACATAAACTTCACGTATACCAGGCGATTCATAATTATTGGAGCTAGGTCTAATAGGTGTTTCATAATTTTTAGTTTCAAAGACTTCATCAGTTTCAACATGTTCAATATTTTTAACTCAAGCAAGTTGTTCATCAAGAAATTCACCTAGTGGCACATCATAGAGCAGAGTACTAGCATCATCATAAGTTTCATTCATCGCAGACGTAGCATGATGTCGCTTAAAGTTACGTTTGTATTTCCCCAAAGAGGAAGGGATGATGCAGCACAACGGTGGTAGGTATTTCCCTCAGATGTGAAACCAAGATTATCAAACTAGTAGGAGAACCAAGCAACACAACGTACACAGCACCTGGACACAAATAACAATTTCTCGCAACCCGACGTGTTAAAGGGGTTGTCAATCCCTTTCACGGTACGACGCCTCAAGATAGGCAAAATGGGTGTGAGGAAATTGTAGTAGATTGATAGATCGAACGCCAAATAAAATAAATAAGAATAAATTGCAGCAAGGTATTTTTGTATTTTTGGTTTAGTAGATCTGAAAATAAATGCAGGTAAAAAGTAGATCGCAAAGGCAAATATATGAGAAAGAAGACCTGGGGGCTGTAGGTTTCTCTAGTGGTTTCTCTCGAGAAATATAGCAAACGGTGGGTAAACAAATTACTGTTGGGCAATTGATAGAACCTAAAATAATTATGAAGATATCCAGGCAATGATCATTACATAGGCATCACGTCCAAGATTAGTAGATCGACTCCTACCTGCATCTACTACTATTACTCCACACATCGACTGCTATTCAGCATGCATCCATTGTATTAAGTTCATGGAAAATGGAGTCATGTATTAAGAATGATGACATGATGTAGACAAGATCCGTTTATCTATGGCATTAGATATGGATCTCGTCGTTTTATCCTTAGTAGCAACGATACATACGTGTCAGTTCCCTTTCTGTCACTGGGATCAAGCACCGTAAGATCGAACCCACTACCGGGCACCTCTTCCCATTGCAAGATAAATAGATCAAGTTGTCCAAAAAAACAAATATCGGAGGAGAAATACAAGGATATAAGAGATCATGCATATAAAAGATCAAAGAAACTCAAATAACTTTCATGGATATAAAAAGATAGATCTAATCATAAATTCAAAGTTCATCGGATCCCAACAAACACACCGCAAAAAGAGTTACATCATATGGATCTCCAAGAGACCATTGTATTGAGAATCAAAAGAGAGAGAGGAAGCCATCTAGCTACTAACTACGAACCCGTAGGTCTACAAAGAACTACTCACGCATAATCGGAGAGGCACCAATGGAGGTGGTGAACCCCATCCGAGATGGTGTCTAGATTGGATCTGGTGGTTTTGGACTCTATGACAGCTGGATGAATATTTCATCGACTCCCCTAGGGTTTCTGGAATATTGGAGTATTTATAGAGCAAAGAGGTGGTGCGGGAGGCCACCGAGGTGGGCACAACCCACCTGGGCACGCCAGGGGGGCCTGGCGCGCCCTGGTGGGTTGTGCCCCCTCAGGGCATCCCCTAGGTGCTGCTTTGGCCCATCAGGTGTCTTCTGGCCCATAAAAATTCTCCAAAAAGTTTCGCGGTGTTTGGGCTCCATTTGATATTGATTTCCTACGATGTAAAAAACATGTAGAAAACAGCAACTGGCACTTGGCACTATGTCAATAGGTTAGTACCAAAAAATGAAATAAAATGACTATTAAATGATTGTAAAACATCCAAGAATGATAATATAACAGCATGTAACAATCAAAAATTATAGATACATTCGAGACGTATCATAGCATCATCAATTACTTGCGACATGTCAGGATTAATAGCAGGTGGTGGTGTGACGCCCCCAATTTTGACCGTACACTAATCATGCACGCAAATGTGTACGACCAAGATCAAGGACTCACTGGAAGATATCACAACACAACTCTAGACAAAAATTAAAATAATACAACCTTTATATTACAACGCGGGGGCCTCGAGGGCTCGAATACATAAGCTTGAAATCACAAGAGTCAGCGGAAGCAAAAATATCTGAGTACAGACATAAGTCAAACAAGTTTACCTTAAGAAGGCTAGCACAAAACAACACGATCGAAAAGGCAAGGCCTCCTGCCTGGGACCTCCTAACTACTCCTGGTCGTCAGCTGTCTCCACGTAGTAGTAGGCTTTGTCGGGGTAGTAGCAGTCGTCAAGTGTGGCATCTGGCTCCTGGACTCCACCATCTGGTTGCATCAACTAGCAAGAAGAAGAAGGGGGAAAAGGGTGGGAGTAAAGGAACCGTGAGTACTCATCCAAAGTACTCGCAAGCAAGGATCTACACTACATATGCATCGGTATCAATGAAAAGGGTAGTATCTATGGACTAAGTTGCAGAATGCAAGAATAAGAGGGGGAGAAGCTAGTCCTATCGAAGACTAGCATCTTCTGGAAACCACCGTCTTGTAGCAAGAGGGGGAAGTAGAGCAGTATAACATAAGTCATATTTATGTTGTTGTTCCAACGCTCCGAGATCCTTTCTCGACTCCCGAAGCAACATATCCAAACAATGCATCAGCATCCAGTTCTAGTTGTAGCGATCGAGATACAACTCCAAGTGTTCATTATCGTAGGACAGGCTATCGATGGATGTTTTCTTCCCTGCAGGGGTGCACCAACTTACCCATCACGCTTGCTTAACTCCGGCCGGACACACCATCAGGTCATGCCCGCCCTCAGCCAAACAATACGCCGCAACCCGACCTAGGCTTAATAGAGAGGTCATGCACGCCGTACTAAACCCTATGCCCCCAGGTGTCATGGGCCAATCACCCCGGGAACTCCTGCACGTTGCGTACGCAGCCGGTGAGCAGACCTAGTAACCTCCTTTAAAAAGGTAGGAGCCTAACCAGTCCAACCCGGCGCGTGCCGCTTAGTTGCAATGATATCAGTTAAGCTACGGGTGATGCATACGACGCAGAACGCCCATACTATGCCCACGTGATGGTTAGCGCTATGAGGCCAGAGGCTCTTTGGATCAAGTATCCAAACCGTTTAGTGTCTTGGGAACGCGCGGTAACGAGCAAAGACTCACGAACATGTGACCCCATCGCCCCGTCTCGAGAACTTGCGGCAAGGGCGAGTTCCCGGCCACACCTCGTATTTATCTCGCGGGCACCTTCCAGGTCAACCCGACTACACATCACTCACAATTAAGCTCGCACGGGTACCCCTCCGGGTAGACCCGTCTTTAGTAACCAGGTTCAGTGTAAAGTCATAGTAACCAAAGTAACTGTGTGTCTGACACCAAAGTAAAACCTGAGGAAATCACCCTCGACGGAATTCCACCTGATGTTTATCGTCAAGGTGAACGAAGGAGGAGTCACCCTCGAGGTCCACTCTTGAGGAGTTGCATGACAGTGTCGTTATCGGGAGTGGAGAAAGAGGAATCACCCTCGATGACCACAACCGATCAACTAACCTACAAGGTTAATAAGTGCTGATGAGGTCTCACCCTTGGCACTCGATGGTAACCCAGTAGTGTCGAGCAACTAAGGGGAAAGTGATGCGCGGTGCCGGGTCCTGGTCTTCGATCCCGTTGATTGGGTCTTCTGATAATCCAGCGAGGCAGACAAGACAAAGTGGGGGGCTCTCCGATGGATCTCTAATCAGCCTATACTAAGAAGTTTAGTATAAACATGTAAGGTATGAAAGCAGGTAACAACAACAGGCTATGCATCAGAATAGGACCATACAAATACAGTAGTAGTTCTAATGCAAGCTTAAAAGAGAAGGGAATGGGCGATATCGGAATGATCAAAGGGGGTTGGCTTGCCTGGTTGCTCTGGCAAGAGGGAGGGGTCGTCAACACCGTAGTCGATCACCGGGGCATCATCGGTCTCGGGGTCTACCGGATAGAAGAGGGGGAACACAATAAATAACAGAGCAAACAATAGCATCACAAAGCAAGACATGGCAAAACGCGGTGCTAGGGGTGACCTAACGCAGTGCTACACGTTACAGATGAAGGGGGGAAACATCCGAGAATGTTTTCCCGGATATAGTCATTTTCGGTCAGTTGAACCGGAGGCGGAATGTTGCATGTTTGCTATGATAGGGACGTGTGGTGGGTGAATGGGTTGCGTATTCGGATTCGTCTCGTCGTTCTCGGCGATTTTCATATATAAAACTTTTTCATCCGAGTTACGGATTATTTTATATGAATTTCTAAAGTTTAAAAGATTTTCTGCATTTATTTAATTATTTAAGTCCAACATTATCCAGAACAGTGAAAGGTGATGTCAGCATGACATCACCATGATGTCAGTAGGTCAACAGATTGACTAAGTCAAACCTGGCGCGTGGGGCCCGCTCTCATTGTCTATGAACTAATTAGCAGTTTAATTAGTTAATAAATAATTAGGTTAATTAACAGGGTTTAACTAATTTAAATAATTATTTAACTAATTAATTAATTAATTTTATTATTATATTTTTATCTTTTTTTATTTATTTTCTTATTTTACGTTTAGGGGCGGGGCCCGCTAGTCAAAGGGCCAAAGGCCTTAACGGGCACGGGCTGCGGGCGCTGGGCGTAGGGCATTAGCGCCCGAGGCCACTAGGGGATGGGGAGTACCCGGGCGCCCATGAGGGTGTGCTCGCCGGTGGCCACGGCGCGGTCGGCCGAAGCCGTGGGGAGGCGGCGGCGCGGGGAAGAAGGACGGGGCGCTGCAGGCGAGGCGGCTGCAGCCGGGGCCTGCGGCGGGCGGCGCGAGCAGCCGCAGCGGAGTAGAAGGAGAGAGGAGGCGGCAGCGGCACGTAGTAACAGCAGCGGCAGCTAGCACGAACAGCAGCATGGGCAGCCGAGCGAGCGGCGTGACAGGCGCGTGCGGCCGGCGCGCGGCCAGGGGATGTCTTGGGTGTGCGGGCACGGCAGGGAGGAGCCCAGGTTGCAGGCTGGGCACGGTGAGCGCGGCCAGAGGCGAGCGGGCACACGGAGCTCCGGGCACACTCAAGGGCGGCGGCTACAACACAAATTCTAAGGGGGGAGAAGGGGAACTGATGAGGGCCTCACTGCGGTTCTCGATGACGTGCTTGGAAGGTCGGGGAGCGCTGATGGAGGAGATCCGGGGCGGGGCAGCGGCGGCTGGACGCGGGGAAGACGCCTGATGGCGAGCACTCGAGGCGTTCCGGCTCGGGCTCCTCGGTGTAGACGAAGGAGACGACCGCGGGAAGCCTCCTGGACTTGATGGTTCGGTGCGAGGAGGCACCTGGCCACGGGATCGACACGGCGACGGCGACGCTATGTTCGGTTGTGCGCGGGGAGAGGAAAACGAGCGAGGGGAAGGGGATTGAGGGCTAGGGTTAGGAGGGGTTGAGGATGCTCTTATCCGTCTCGGCGCATCGACGGATGGTCGACACGGGCTAGATCCGCGCATGGACGGTCGCTCGTGGCCGGACAGCGCCATGGCCTCTGCCTCTGCCGAGAGGTGAGGGAAAGGCCGGGGCGGTGGGTCGGGCCTGGCACAGTGCAAGCTGGGCCAGGTAAAATAAAGGGGGGTTCGTTCTATTTTCCCTTTTCTTTTTATCTAGTTTCTGCTTATTGTTTTCTATTTAGTTGCTACAGCAAAAGGATTCAGTTAAACTTGATATTTGGCAAAGAAAATCTAGTACAATAGTTTGGAGTGACACATAAAGTTTTGAGTCACTTGGAAACTCATAAATATTTGTTTATTTCAAAAAGGTTGTGTTGGTTGGAGTTGGACCACTTTGTGTTTTACTAGAGATTAAATCGGAGAGCCAAAAGATGTTGGATTCAACATGACAAATGATCAGGGGAAATTATACTAAAATTCGAACATTTTAGTTTTATAGATTGAAGAAATAATAATTCGACTTGTAATTTGAATTTTGAATTTGAGTCCGATTTTTATCAAGTGGCTAATTGGCTTAATTAAATACGATGACATGGCATAGTAGAGTGAGGTTACTGTCACCTAATTATCCGGGCGTTACAAATCTCCTCCACTACAAGAAATCTCGTCCCGAGATTTATGGGGTGGAATAAGTGGGAAAGACTCGAGAAGGGCGGAGCTCAACACAAGATAGGTACTTGGGGGCTATCTCCGTGAACGTGGCATAGAGGCATCTCTTGAGTTGAAACTCAAGAAAGCCATCGAGAGCAAAGTAAGATGGTGCAAAGTAGAAGTTTCAAGTGTGTAGGCAATCATCGTTGGCTAAAACAAGGTGTGAAAGGGGTCCAGAGCAACGAGAATAAATATTGCGTCTGATACCAGAATAGATCACTAGGAATGTGGCTCGCGAATTGCACACGAAGCCAAAGCATGAGGAATAACCTTGGAAACGGGGGTGTTCACGAGAGTCAGGTTTTTATCCTGAGGAACTGTGTGTTATGGGCCCACCATGTGGGTTAAAGGTAGGAAGGGCGATGATAGCAAGGCATGTTAGAGCATAGACTGTCAGTTATGTTGGCAACAACGTCGGTACCAAGGGCGAGGGACGAAGAGAACCATTTTCCTGCTCGTTGAACGAGGCGGACCAATAGGTAAGGTTCTCGTCCATCGGTGGTTACCGTAATGTTATCAACAATAGTACCAGGGTCTTACCGACAGAGTTGTACACCAAGGTGTGTACATAAGCAGAAAATTATTACTGCTTAGAGCAAAGAAAGGTTAAACAAACAAATGGAAAGGAAAATGTGTTTAAACACAACGAATAGGAGTATGTCATTCCCAAGATTATGCAGGGCATGATATATGTGTCAGGAGATCAAAGTCATGACCATATAGATAAAAGGGGTAAGAAGAACTATGATATGTACCCACACAACTATGTTGGATAGTTGATCAAAAACATTTAGCATTGCGCTTACCATGTTCTTGTGGATCTTCGGAGTAACATAGACATGCTTCGAGATAGCACCGACATGATCATTGGGTAAAGATCCGATTTTGAATACACCAAGGATCCATCGGGAATTTCTAGAACATCTCATGCAATTTTATCAAGAAAAAGATGAGGATGTGGCCGTTGGTTTCAGCTGCAATCCATCATCATGTCAAAAAGGATGTAATTCCTAAATTATATGAACAAATTTGTGTTGGGGAGAAGGCATAAATGTTGTCGATGATAACACAAATCATCGAGGGGCAAGGATGGTATTTCTCATCATGAATTTGATTGATATCCTGGAACAGCTCGGAATGTTGATGATGACCACGGCACATTTGTCGAGATATTTCATTAGGATGTAATAGATCGGCGATGACATCAAGTCAAACGAATGATGGAGCGAAAGGTTATTAAAACCACTAGTACAATACAAACTAGAAATTAAGCTAGTTGTTCAAGGTGAAATGATATGCCGAGGAAGATCGGTGTAACCTTAGCTTATTGCCGAAATTGTGCTTCGGGAAGAAGGACCAGGTAGCACAGTTAAAAAGATGCACGATAATGATATAGCCGATCATGCTAGATATGACTTGAAGAATTAATAAACTCATAAGCAATAGATATTGCTTAGAGTTATTGAATCGGAGTGAGGAATTGATTCACTTATCGGTGTCCTTGAGTGTCTAACAACTCAGAACCCGGGGAAAATTAGAATCGGTGAGAAGTAATACTTGAAGAAGAACTCAGAAGAAGTAATATGGTTTTGTGACATTATCGAGATACCACGGGGTAATACTCGAAGGTAGATCATAATAGAGCTTGGACAGGTGCATTGACCTGCAGAGGACAAGTGGTTTAACTTGTCCGAGAAATGGTATTTAAAGGAGAGCATGGTCGGAACCATGATTGCAAAAGGCCAGATCCCAGATATAAAATGAACTTATATCAAGGGGATAATTAATTTAGAGAAGCTTTAATGATAAGATCTACATCGTGTCCATGGGCATGAACAGAAAGTTCAAGGTTAACTCCTGCTTCTTCAATGCATAAGCTTTCATTCACTACTCTATTAAAAATGAATTGATTGCGAAGACTTGCCTGGTGAATTACCAGAGGAGTATGAACCTTGGAAAACTTTCGGGTTCGCACAGATTAAGGAAGGCATAAGTTTAACCCATCGGGGCATCTTAGACTCATACTACGCAAACTTCAGGAGCAAATTATACAAGCTCGAAAGCAGAGCATAGTTGAGAAAGCAGATGATATATTTTACCCAAGGCATTATATATCATGGCAGAACTCACAAGGTGTTTGAATATGAAGGAAGCTGTCGGATAAAATCCAACAAAGGATCCGGTGGTCTACAAGGGATCTGATGTGAGCATCGGTACTCAACCAGAAGAAGAAAGAATGCAAGGATATCAGCTTATATAAATAACTGACTATTTCAAAACTCAAATGCGAAAGGAATTATGATTTCCAAATCAAGGGATCAGAAGTAGACACTCAGATTAAGGACGGGTAAGTTGAAATGACTTAGGGGTGCAATCGACGACAATTTGGTTGGTCGAGAACCAGCTCATATTCGGAATGACGTCTGGGCTGGAAGAATGAATTCTAGTTTGACTGATGATTACGAGTATTTGCAACCTATTGAATCAATAAGATCATAAAGTCAATCACAAAGGATTTTAATGAATATTGATATACATATGGGGTTAACCATAATGCAAGCAGGTAAAAACTTTCCAGAGCAATAGGTTGTTGAGGATTTTGGAAGATTGAATAGCGTTCCGAAGACATTTGTGAAACACATGAACAACTGGGGATGAACGAATCCCCGGTAAGTGTGAGGCATTATTCATACATGTATTCATGCGGGAAAAGGAGTTGCACGAGCATAAAGGATTCTCGGAATATCCGAAGGATTTCAGGGTATCTTGTAATAACAAGAACAATTGAAATGAAGGTATGGACGACAAGTGTATGTAGCTATCCTTAGGGATATATCGGTGATATGGAATTGTAACGGTGAAGGGCACAAAGTCTCGAGTGAACATCGTAGAGTATCTTCGGAATCTTCTAGAGCAGTAGGCCATCATCTTGAATGAAGGGCTCTCCTGGAGAATGTATTTACGAGAACCTAAAGTTAGATTTTAGCAAAATCATTTAACCCGAATAGAAGAGAGATAAGAATCCCAGAGTAAAGACGAGGAATAAAAGATCCTAATACCACCCAATTGGCGACATGGGACCGTAAGCCACACACCCAAGTTAGTAAAACCGTTTTTCCAAAGACTAAACTCAACTCCGGCCAAGGAGTTGGAAAGGGGGTTCCTACAAGCAGTCGGCTCTGATACCAACTTGTGACGCCCCCGATTTGACCATACACTAATCATGCACGGAAATGTGTACGACCAAGATCAAGGACTCACTGGAAGATATCGCAACACAACTCTAGACACAAATTAAAATAATACAGGCTTTATATTACAAGCCAGAGGGCTCGAATACATAAACTCGAAATCACAAGAGTCAGCGGAAGCAAAAATATCTGAGTACATACATAAGTTAAACAAGTTTGCCTTAAGAAGGCTAGCACAAAACAACACGATCGAAAAGGCAAGGCCTCCTGCCTGGGACCTCCTAACTACTCCTGGTCGTCAGCTGTCTCCACGTAGTAGTAGGCTCTGTCGGGGTAGTAGCAGTCGTCAAGTGTGGCATCTGGCTCCTGGACTCCACCATCTGGTTGCATCAACCAGCAAGAAGAAGGAGGGGGGAGCAACGCAACCGTGAGTACTCATCCAAAGTACTCGCAAGCAAGGATCTGCACTACATATGCATCGGTATCAATGAAAAGGGTAGTATCTATGGACTAAGCTGCAGAATGCGAGAATAAGAGGGGGAGAAGCTAGTCCATCGAAGACTAGCATCTTCTGGAAACCACCGTCTTGCGGGAAGAGGGGGAAGTAGAGCAGTATAACATAAGTTATATTTATGTTATTGTCCCAACGCTCCGGAATCCTTTCTCGACTCCCGAAGCAACATATCCAAACTATGCCTCAGCATCCAGTTCTAGTTGTAGCGATCGGAATACAACTCCAAGTGTCCGTTACCGTAGGACAGGCTATTGATAGATGTTTTCTTCCCTGCAGGGGTGCACCAACTTACCCATCACGCTTGCTTAACTCCGGCCGGACACACCGTCAGGTCATGCCCGCCCTCGGCCAAACAATACGCTGCAACCCGACCTAGGCATAATAGAGAGGTCATGCATGCCGGACTAAACCCTATGCCCCAGGGGTCATGGGCCTATCGCCCCGGGAACTCCTGCACGTTGCGTACGCGGCCGGTGGGCAGACCTAGCAACCTCCTTTAAAAAGGTAGGAGCCTAACCAGTCCAACCCGGCGCATGCCGCTCAGTCGCAATGACGTCAGTTAAGCTTCGGTTGATGCATACGATGCAGAACGCCCATACTATGCCCACATGATGGTTAGCGCTATCAGGCCAGAGGCCCCTTGGATCAAATATCCAAACTGTTTAGTTTCTTGGGAATGCGCGGTAACGAGCAGAGACTCACAAACATGTGACCCCATCGCCCCGTCTCGAGAACTTGCGGCAAGGGCGAGTGCCCGGCCACGCCTCGTATTTATCTCGCGGGCACCTTCCAGGTCAACCCGACTACACATCACTCGTAATTAAGCTCGCGCGGGTACCCCTCAGGGTCGACCCGTCTTTAGTAACCAGGTTCAGTGTAAAGTCATAGTAACCAAAGTAACTGTGTGTCTGACACCAAAGGAAAACCTGAGGAAATCACCCTCGATGGAATTCCACCTGATGTTTATCGTCAAGGTAACGAAAGAGGAGTCACCCTCGAGGTGCACTCTTGAGGAGTTGCATGACAGTGTCGTTATCGGGAGTGGAGAAAGAGGAATCACCCTCGATGACCACAACTGATGAACTACCCTACAAGGTTAACATCAGAAGTGCTGATGAGGTCTCACCCTCGGCACTCGATAGTAACCCAGTAGTGTCGAGCAACTAAGGGGAAAGTGATGTGCGGTGCCGGGTCCTGGTCTTCGATCCTGTTGATTGGGTCTTCTGATAATCCAGCGAGGCAGACAGGACAAAGTGGGGGGGTCTCTGATGGATCTCTAATCAGCCTATACTAAACAGTTTAGTATAAACATGTAAGGTATGAAAGCAGGTATCAACAACAGGCTATGCATCAGAATAGGATCATACAAATACAGTACCAGTTCTAATGCAAGCGTAAGAGAGAAGGGAATGGGCGATATCGGAATGATCAAAGGGGGTTGGCTTGCCTGGTTGCTCTGGCAAGAGGGAAGGGTCGTCAACACCGTAGTCGATCACCGGGGCATCTTCGGTCTCGGGGTCTACCGGAGAGAAGAGGAGGAACACAATAAATAACAGAGCAAACAATAGCATCACAAAGCAAGACATGGCAAAACGCGGTGCTAGGGGTGACCTAACGCAGTGCTACACGTTACAGATGAAGGGGGAAAACACCTGATAATGTTTTCCCGGAGTTAGTCATTTTCGGTCAGTTGAACCGGAGGCGGAATGTTGCATGTTTGCTATGATAGGGACGTGTGGTGGATGAACGGGGTGCATATTCGGATTCGTCTCGTCGTTCTGAGCGATTTTCATATATAAAACTTTTTCATCCGAGTTACGGATTATTTTATATGAATTTCTAAAGTTGAAAAGATTTTCTGAATTTATTTAATTACTTAAGTCCAACATTATCTAGAACAGTGAAAGGTGATGTCAACATGACATCACCATCACGTCAGCAGGTCAACAGGTTGACTAAGTCAAACCTGGCACGTGGGGCCCGCTGTCATTGTCTGTGAACTAATTAATAGTTTAATTAGTTAATAAATAATTAGGTTAATTAACAGGATTTAACTAAGTTAAATAATTATTTAACTAATTAATTTATTTATTTTATTATTATAGTAATTAAAATCTTTTTTTATTTTTTTATTTTATGTTTAGGGGGGCGCTAAGGGCCAAAGGCCTTAACGGGCACGGGCTGCGGGCGCTGGGCGTAGGGCATTGGCGCCCGAGGCCACCAGGGGACGGGGACTACCCGGGCGCCCACGAGGGCGCGCTCGCCTGTGGCCACGGCGCGGTCGGCCGAAGCCGTGGGGAGGCAGCGGCAAAGGGAAGCAAGACGGGGCGCTGCAGGCGAGGCGGGTGCAGCCGGGGCCTACGACGGGCGGCGCGAGCAGCCGCAGCGGAGCAGAAGGAGAGAGGAGGCGGCATCAGCACGCAGTAATAGCAGCGACAGCTAGCACGAACAGCAGCGTGTGGCCGGCGCGCGGCCAGGGGATGTCTTGGGTGCGCGGGCACGGCAGGGAGGAGCTCCGGTCGCAGGCTGGGCGCGGTGAACGCGGCCAGAAGCGAGCGGGCACGCGAAGCTCCGGGCGAACTCAAGGGCGGCGGCTACAGCACAAATTCTAAGGGGGAGAAGGGGAATTGGATGAGGGCTTCACTGCGGTTCTCGATGACGTGCTCGGAAGGTCGGGGGAGCGTTGGCGGAGGAGATCCGGGGCGGGGCAGCGGCGGCTGGACGCGGGGAAGACACCTGATGGCGTTCACTCAGGGCGTTCCGGCTCGGGCTCCTAGGTGTAGACGAAGGAGACGACCGCGGGCAGCCTCCTGGACTTGATGGTTCGGCGCGAGGAGGCACGTGGCCACGGGATCGACACGGCGACGACGACTCTACGTTCGGTTGTGCGCGGGGAGAGGAAAACGAGCGAGGGGAAGGGGATTGAGTGCTAGGGTTAGCAGGGGGTTGAGGATGCTCTTATCCGTCTCGGCGCACCGACGAATAGTCGACACGGGCTAGATCCGCGCATGGACGGTCGCTCGTGGCCAGACAGCGCCATGGCCTCTGCCTCTGCCGAGAGGTGAGGGAAAGGCCGGGGCGGTGGGTCGGGCCTGGCACAGTGCAAGATGGGCCAGGTAAAATAAAGGGGGGGGTCGTTCTATTTTCCCTTTTCTTTTTATCTAGTTTCTGCTTATTGTTTTCTATTTAGTTGCTACAGCAAAAGGATTTAGTGAAACTTGATATTTGGCAAAGAAAATCTAGTACAATAGTTTGGAGTGACACATAAAGTTTTGAGTCACTTGGAAACTCATAAATATTTGTTTATTTCGAAAAGGTTACGTTGGTTGGAGTTGGACCACTTTGTGTTTTACTAAAGATTAAATCGGAGAGCCAAAAGATGTTGGATTCAACATGACAAATGATTAGGGGAAATTATACTAAAATTCGAACATTTTAGTTTTATAGATTGAAGAAATAATAATTCGACTTGTTATTTGAATTTTGAATTTGAGTCCGATTTTTATCAAGTGACTAATTGGCTTAATTAAATACGTTGACATGGCATAGTAGAGTGAGGTTACTGTCGCCTAATTATCCGAGCGTTACAGGTGGCGTCGCAAGCTTACTTAAAACAGAAGGTGAATCAAGTGCAGTGTGTGATGGCAGTTCCTTACCTCCCCTCTTCTTGAGGGAACAATCTCAGTTCTATTATCCTTCAGATTCGTAATAGTGATCCCAAGTGCTCAGCATGTATAGCTATGCTCCCCGGCAACGGCGCCAGAAAAATATCTTGATAACCCACAAGTGTAGGGGATCGCAACAGTTTTCGAGGGTAGAGTATTCAACCCAAGTTTATTGATTCGACACAAGGGGGGCCAAAGAATATACACTAGTATTAGCAGTTGAGTTGTTAATTGAACCACACGTGAAAGAATTAATATCAACCACACCTGAAAGACTTAATATCAACCACACCTGAAAGACTTAATATCTGTAGCAAAGTATTTATTAACAAAGTGATATGATAGTAACGGTAATAGTGGCAATAGTAACACTAGTAGTTTTGTGGTGATTGTAAAATCAATAGTAACAAAAGTAACTTATTAAAGATCAATATGAGACGAACTCGTAGGCAATGGATCGGTAATGATATGTGTCGGATGATATTCATCATGTAAAAGTTATAACCTAGGGCAATGGCGAACTAGCTCCAATTCATCAATATAATGTAGGCATGTATGTTGTATATAGTCACACGTGCTTATGGAAAAGAACTTGCATGACATCTTTTGTCCTACCCTCCCGTGGCAGCGGGGTCCTAATGGATACTAAGGGATATTAAGGTGTAATGCCCAGGATGGGACTATACCTCCTACGTGTCGAGGCACGACTTAAAGGTATAAGCCCATCCTAGAATGATCTCAAGTTTGGTATCTTTGCACAACTCATGTAAAAGAGGGATTAGATTGCAAAAGGAGATAGTTGGCTTACACTCGCCACTTCACACAATACATTACATAAGCAATACATCATTCAAAAACATCACAACCCGACTACGGGCGAAGATCCAAAAGAAAGATACCAAAACAACAAAAACGCCACAGGTCAAGATCGAATCCTAGTAGAAACCACTACTGATCGTCGAAACGTCACAAGCAAACGGCCACACTCTTCATCGAGCTCCTGGTGAAGCTCTGAACCAACTCCTGCATCAACCTCGGCTGAACCTGCAACTGGTGTGGTGAAGCAACTGTGAGCCACAGAGGACTCAGCAATCCCGTTCCCGGGTAACACGACTATTTAAGCCTTGGGAGAGGATAAGGCTGAAGAAAGAACGAGAGGTGAAGGAACAACAAGAGTCTGCAGCAGCAACTAGCACTAACTTACGTAAAAGAGAGCGAGAAGAGAAGGCGCAACGGTCGAGAGATGATCACGAAGTGATCCTAACTAAAGCCGGTCAAACATAACCCCACCGTGTTCAACTCCCGAATCCCTATTCGGAAATTGACAGTCACGGTACACACGCTGGTAGTGTATTGAAACATTGTGACAAGTTATCTACAACCGGATATCAACAAGCTCCCATCTGCCACATAACCGCGGGCACGGCTTTCGAAACTTCAAACCCTGCAGGGGTGTTCCAACTTGACCCATTACAAGCCCACGATCCGCGGAGTCGCAACTCCATAGGTGGGAAGACCCGAGTATTCTCGGAATCCCGTGCTCAAGTTAAACCGAACTAAGGTAAGGCTAATCCAGCAAATCCTCCCGGCGTGTCGACACCCTGATAGTAGCCGCGCGTATCTAAGTCTCAGGACACGACCGGATGGGCGATTCTACTGGTTTTTACCAAACCTTGAGTTTCCTCGAGGTGGCCCCGCAGACTCCCCGTTTCGGACCAACACTCATGTGGAGCACTGGCCCGGGGTTGTTGAATTAAAATAAAAGGGATAGCTAGTCCACATGCAAGTTTTTTTATTAGTTTGTTATTAGGCAAATAGTACCAATGTTGGGACTTGCTGGAAAAGACTTAGCACTTAGCGGTTTATCAAGGGGGTCCCATACACCCCAACCGTGTTAGGAACGCATAGTCAAGGAACATAACACCGGTTTATACGGTTCCTAACGGCATGAGTGGAACAAATCACCAAGCAAAAGGCTTAGCCTTCCACCCTTGCCAATATATAGATGATTTCATTTAAGCATTTATATAGTGTGATATAACCCAACCAAACTTCAACATGAAGCAAGCATCTTCAATCTTCACCTGCAACTAGCAATGCTATAAGAGGGGCTGAGCGAAGCGTACTTAGCCAAGCAACGGTTTGCATAGGTAGGTTGGTTAAACATGGCAATGGTTACAAGTAGGAGGCTGACAGGAAAACATGGGCATCGAGGCAAAACTATAGATCAAGACTTCTAGCAAGAGGCAAAAATAGTAATGGTATCCGGGTTCGGTCATCTTGCCTGGAATTCCACAAGGGAGAAGAACGGATCCATGAAGTAGACGAAGCAACACAGTCGAGCGAAACCTCACAACTCCGGAACGAAACCGAAGCTAACAAGTGAAGCAACCGGAAAGAAAACAAACAACACGGTAAACACACAAGCATAAACATGGCATACGATGCACATCCAAATATGATGCATGTCCGGTTTAAATATGCAAGGCATGGCAAGTGCACAAACAAATACTACAAGTTAAGTGGAGCTCAATATGCAACGAGTTGCATATTGACAAAACACCACATTTATTTATTTAGTTGACTCTCATTATTTACAAGACAAGATTAAATGTTGGTTAACATGGCAAGAGGTGAAGCATAATAAAACTACACTATTTAGGCATTTTAAATGAGGCCGGAGAATAACAACAACATATCCGGAAAATCCCCATGAGCATGCTTAATAATTATAAACAAACAACAATTAACATTCAAAGGTTGTTAACATGATGCGGATGATATGATCAAGTTTTATGCAATTTATTAAAAGGGTTGACATTAAGAGATATGAAGGAGTATTTGTCACCGTGGTGGAAAGAAAGGTGCCACGACAACGATAACCAAAATGATGCAACGCAACATCTCCGTTCCGGCAACTCGTTGAGAGTCCGGTGCAAAAGATAGATGGAGTGAACGAGACAAACAAGATGAAAGGTGGGGCGATCCCGTTACCGGGTTCCCACGAGTCGGTGACGAGGCAACCGAGGAACACAACAAAAGATGAAGCGGGCACGGTGCACACACGGGAAACATTTCATACAACACAAGCATGCATTCACGGGTCATCCACGGGGTCGTCTCATTATACCTTTGAAGCGTGCGTTTCGGGGCGGTTCGAGATCGTAGAGGAAGGAGTCGTTCTCGGGAGTCGTACACGGGTCGTAGAGGAGGTAGCCGTTCACGTGGCGGTAGTTGTACTCGGGCGACGGTAGAGGAAGTAGTGGTACTCGGCGACGGTAGATGTACTCGTTCCGTTCGGTATTGCCGGTCTCATCTCGAGTCGTAGATGTACATGTCGTCGAGGTACTTGAGGGTTCCGATGGCTCCAGCGTGGGTAGTGGTACTTGTCGTTTCGCCGTGTAGGGGTACTTGACATATCGCCGTGTAGTCGAACTTGACGGACGTCGACATCGTGGTACATGAGGGTCGTCGAGCGTAGGGGTACTCATTTCCGTAGATGTACACATATCCGTAGATGTTCGTGTCGTGAGGAGAGGTACTTGGCGCATTCGGAGATCGGGTCTTGCCTGCGGTGCACTTGACAAAAAAAAACAACAGTACACAACATAACACAGCAGCAGAACAAAAAGGGCAGCACGGGGCTAGGCGGTGCCGGAAACAGAGGCAGGGCCTCGGCGCGAACTGGTCAGAGGGAGGCACTGGCGGCCTTGGACGAGGAGGACGGGGCCTCTGGCCTTCCTGGAGGCGACCACGCGAGGGGCGACAGCTTGAGGACGGGGCCGAGACGGCCTGGCGAGGAAGAAGCTCCAGCGCGGAGGATGGAGGGGCCGCGGAGCTGCTGGCCGGGCGGGGAGGACGAGGCCTCAGCGGGGCTGCAGCTCCGGCCGCTGGAGGCATCGAGGAGGGGACGCGCGGAGGGAGCCGCAGGGCGAGGACGGGCCGCTGCTGCTGGCGAGGGAGGCGGCTTGGTGCGGCATCGCTGGCGCAGAGGAGAGGATCGGGCAGAGGGGCGAAGGGAGGATGCGGACGTCGCAGGTGAGCGGCGGCGCCTGGCTGAGGCGCTCGGCAGGAGGGTCTTAGCACTGAGGAGGGAGCCGCGGAGTGAGGATGGCCGCGGCCGCGCGGCGCGGTGGCCTCCCTGGCCCGGTGGCTCGCCCGCGGGACGCCAGGGAACAAGGCAGGGCGCAGGCGACGCTTGAGAGGGGGCCGCACGGGGCGAGGGAGAAAGGGAAGCGAGGGGATCGGCGCTGAGAGGGAGAGATCAAGGGAAAGAGAGCGATCGGGCAGAGGCGATGGGGATCGGACTCTGGGATCGGGTGAGAGGGTTCGAGTGCGGCGGCTGAGAGGGACGAGCGGGTCGGGAGCCTGGGGTCAGCGCGCTAGGGTTCACGGGGCGGCTTGGGCCTTAGTGCGGTTGGACCAGGAGAGATGGGCCGCTGGTGGAGTTGGGGCTATAGGCCAGGAGGTGGGAGGCTGGGAAAAAGAGGTTGGGCTTCTCCTTTTTGCAGCTCTTTTCCCATTTAAAGAAATAGAACAAAGAAATAGAAAAACCCAGAGAGTTTGGAGATGATTTTGACTGAGATAAAAATATCCCTACAACCCTGGAATTGTGGGCTATTTTAATAAAATGCTTTGGCAATTTTTAGAGACTACAAATTTATGCGAGATCGGAAAAAACTCGAACTTGCATAAATCCTTAGGCCAACCAAGCACTTCCAAAAGACATGGAAAAAAAAGGAGGAGGAGGTCTAGGCAAGGGATTGAGAAGAAAAGGGCATGGGGAAATATATGCAAGTGTGTTACGGTGATTCCGAAGCCATGGAATATTTATTCATATAGCTCCATAAATATTAGGAGGCTTTTATATGTTATAAAGAGAAGTCATCTTCCCTCGATTTAAATGGACCGAAGGCCCACACGATTTATTTAAGTTGAGATGCAAAAATTAAAATGACATGATGGCATGATGACATGATGCAATGCAAAATTAACAACACAAGCACAAAAGAAACACACGGGCAACCCGGAACATCTGGAATCTTCGGGAATCTTCTGGGACGTCGGTCTCGGGCGTCACAACTCTCCCACACTAACAGAGGATCTCGACCCGAGATCCTAGAGATATCACCGGGTAAAAACGGAAGAGGAAGAGGTAAAACAAAGTTGCTTCTTTGACAGACGAGTGAAACCAGGAACCTTGAGAGGTTGAACAAACTTGAAAGAGAGAATACAACGGAGATGAATGAATATGAAAATACTCCGTTAGAAAAGAGGAACAAGGAATATAACAAGAACCTTGTAGGTTTAAAGACATGAAACAATAGCTCACGGATGACAAAAGAATATGAAACTGCAACGGTATCTCCAAGGAATAAGAATGACAGAATTTGGGCACCACTCCGTCTGAAAATGGAAGGAATTAACAAGAACTTGAGGAGATGGAATGATATTTGATGAAAACAACAACATATTGTCTCTGAAACAATTGAAAGAATGGCACAAGAGGTAAGAAGGATTCAGACAGCACTCCGGTTAAAGAGAGTTAAAACTTGATAAGATGAGAGAATTGAATGAAGAATACAACACTCCGGTTAAATAGACAAGCAAGAGAGAATATGATCTTGATAAAACGATATGATGGTTAAAGAGAGCAACATCACAAAGCCTCCGGAATGAAAGAATAGAATATAGATCGTTGGAAAGAAAGAACGGAGAAGAAAATGACAACTTCTCCCACGAATGAATTAGAAAATCATCCTTACGAAGAAGGGTTGAACGGAGTTGTTGGAAAATCACAACGAAAGAATAAGCTTGATGTGGGCTTATGGAAAACATCTCAAAATTAAGAGGTGACAACCAGCCACAAACAGAAACGAATTGCTTGGATTGAGATGAACAAGTTGATGAAATCTTAACTCACCGGAATGATAAATGAAGAAGTTGGATCATTTTTAAGCACCATAATAGCAACAATCCTTAGGGAAAGCTTTTAGGTGAAATACAACCCAAGATAACTCCAGCGAATAAATTGAAGGGTTGAAAAGATCTCCTGATCAAGGAAATGATGGTTTAAATATCTCATTCTTGACAACTCGTGAATCATGAAACATAAAGGAATTGTCAAGAATGACATAACACCATCTCAAAAGATAAGGGGAAAAGAATTGCACTCGGAAAGCATGATGAAGAATGAATGAGCTCCAACAAGAATCTTGATGAAGACTTCGAGGATGAATTAAAACATGATGAACCACCATGAAGAACTCCGGTAATGAAAGCATGAGAAGCGAAAGATGAAAAGAATAAGATTCAAGGCATGCGATGAATTAGATGGAGGTTTGAAATGATATAATTGAAATAACTTGAAGCTCCGGAAAGCAAGATGAAGAACTTAGAATCGAGAATATGATATGATGAACAAGCTCCAGACAAAAGAATTAAATCACCTGAAGGAACAAGAATAAGAGTTATGTTATGCATCTCCTTCACCAATTTAAATTGATGACAACCAAAGGATTTGGCATACTACTTATTGTCGTTGGAAAGGATTAAAGAGAGATCTAGCACAAGATTGGGTAATTATTCAACAAAGCACCGGTATGATTATGAAAAGAACAAATGAATTGATATGATAACAAGGAAGAGTAAATTTGAATGAACCACCGTAAGAATATGGAGACGAACGAAGAGACATCAAAGAAGAATATTTGAAGAACGAAGTTGAAAACTGAGAACGAAGAAATCTTCTGAAATGATGGCCTTCGGAGGATCACAAAGAAAAGAATTCATGAAATGCTTCGGGTGGGTATAAAAGAATTCCTCACAATCTGAACAATAATGAGGATGGCATGGAGCTAGAACCACGAATCTTCAAGAGAACGGGCCAAAATTTAAGAGAAACTCTTCTCCGGTCTCCAAATGCTGAGAATAAAGACGAGAAATGCCATGAAGAATTGTTGAGCACTCCGGAATGAATAATTAAAAGGTTGAACCAATGATGAAAAAGAATTTGAAAGCGAACTTGAAGAAGGCATGTGATTGATGGAGATCATTCTTACGTCACACTTTGAAAGGATTTGAGTATAACTCCGGAAAAAGAAGAGTCAGGTAAGATCCTGGAAAAAGACCTGTGGGTTAGGGCCCACTCAAAATAAATCACCGTTGAAAAAGATTGCTTAAGAGATATAGCACCGGTTGAATTAAATGGCTTAAATAAGATAACAATCCTCAAAAGGCTTGAATGGATTAAGAATGGAATTACGAATCTTCTGAGATATCTTCAGCACTCCGGATATGAATAGCAAGAGGAGAATGATTACTTGGTGCACCGGAATAAGAAAGCATTGTGAAAAGAGGAAAAGGATAAGATCAACACCGAAATCTTGAATTACATCCACCGACATAATTCGAGAACAAAAGAATGATGAACTTGAAGCTCTTGAGCATCTTCACGATAAATCACCGGATAAGAACATTGAAGGAAAAGAAAGAAGAAACATCACATGAATAAAATGGATACTTCATCTGAGAATTTCTGGCTCCAAGAAGAAAAGGGAGGGAGGGTGGGGAAAAAGAAAGACAACTTGAGATGATTGAAACAGACAATTCGTCAGATTTCTCAACGACGTCCGTATGGAATAACTTGAAGAGAAGGCACACCGGTTGAAAAAGAATTAACATGGCAATCTTCATGATTAAGAAGGACTAGCACTCCCATAGAAATATGAGAATACCGATTAAGAAAGGTATGGAATCAACATTTGACATCGAAGCAACTCGAATACCGGAATCAAAACAAGAACAAAGATAGATATGTTGCAGCAGGTCTTCACAATATCATCCGAACAGAGAATTGAACGAATGAATTCTGCAGGTACATCAGCTTGACGAGAAGCCACTTGGAAGAAGAAAAAGATAAATAAGAAGGAACAAGGATCAGATAGAACAAATACAAGATAGAAGTTTCATTCGACATCTTCATGCTGAAAGCTCATGGAACGTGTTACAAAAGGGTTTTGCAATCCCCGGATCAGCATAGCCAAGGACCCTTTAAGATGCAACTCCCGATCAGAACAAGTCCATAAAACCACTTCACTCAATGTAGAACCCCAAACTTCATATCGATCATCCGTTGGAAGAATGCCTAGAACTACTAGATGAACCCACCTATAGATTTCCGAAAGTTTCCAGTTATGCAATCAGGTGTTGGGGATACACTGGAAGCACCGCGCAATCAACTCTAAACCTACATCCAGGTGTATCCATCCTTCAACACATAACCAGTCTTTCTCGGAAACTGTTTACCTCGGACCTTCGAAAAGCATCCACAATAACAAGCTATGGCAATACTCTCGAACTACCTCCCCACTACTGGGTGATGTCGGGGTTATCTTGCCACTGGCCGTATAGGAGAGATTTTCGATGTCGGCCGTCTTAAGTATTTAGTACTGCCGCGATATGCTTGTGTCAATGATACCCCGAAGCTCAACTCCTCGGTAACAGGAGGCATCGAGAACAATATCCTTGTCACAAGAACATCGAAACAATCCCAGAATACTCGCGGGATCCTAAAAAAAATTTGGTGCAATTTTTGAAAGTAGAAGAGAAAAGAGTAATCGTCAGGAGTCCTCACCAGAGAGAAAGGGGATGAGAAGCAAAGAAATCCTACTCTCCGATATAGGACTCAAAACATTTTTAGTGTGTGCCTAGACTCAACCGTCAACGATTCGATCAATCAGTGGGGGCTTCTAGGTCGGAGAAGGCTCTGAATACCAACTTGTAATGCCCAGGATGGGACTATACCTCCTACGTGTCGAGGCACGACTTAAAGGTATAAGCCCATCCTAGAATGATCTCAAGTTTGGTATCTTTGCACAACTCATGTAAAAGAGGGATTAAATTGCAAAAGGAGATAGTTGGCTTACACTCGCCACTTCACACAATACATTACATAAGCAATACATCATTCAAAAACATCACAACCCGACTACGGGCGAAGATCCAAAAGAAAGATACCAAAACAACAAAAACGCCACAGGTCAAGATCGAATCCTAGTAGAAACCACTACTGATCGTCGAAACGTCACAAGCAAACGGCCACACTCTTCATCGAGCTCCTGGTGAAGCTCTGAACCAACTCCTGCATCAACCTCGGCTGAACCTGCAACTGGTGTGGTGAAGCAACTGTGAGCCACAGAGGACTCAGCAATCCCGTTCCCGGGTAACACGACTATTTAAGCCTTGGGAGAGGATAAGGCTGAAGAAAGAACGAGAGGTGAAGGAACAACAAGAGTCTGCAGCAGCAACTAGCACTAACTTACGTAAAAGAGAGCGAGAAGAGAAGGCGCAACGGTCGAGAGATGATCACGAAGTGATCCTAACTAAAGCCGGTCAAACATAACCCCACCGTGTTCAACTCCCGAATCCCTATTCGGAAATTGACAGTCACGGTACACACGCTGGTAGTGTATTGAAACATTGTGACAAGTTATCTACAACCGGATATTAACAAGCTCCCATCTGCCACATAACCGCGGGCACGGCTTTCGAAACTTCAAACCCTGCAGGGGTGTTCCAACTTGACCCATTACAAGCCCACGATCCGCGGAGTCGCAACTCCATAGGTGGGAAGACCCGAGTATTCTCGGAATCCCGTGCTCAAGTTAAACCGAACTAAGGTAAGGCTAATCCAGCAAATCCTCCCGGCGTGTCGACACCCTGATAGTAGCCGCGCGTATCTAAGTCTCAGGACACGACCGGATGGGCGATTCTACTGGTTTTTACCAAACCTTGAGTTTCCTCGAGGTGGCCCCGCAGACTCCCCGTTTCGGACCAACACTCATGTGGAGCACTGGCCCGGGGTTGTTGAATTAAAATAAAAGGGATAGCTAGTCCACATGCAAGTTTTTTTATTAGTTTGTTATTAGGCAAATAGTACCAATGTTGGGACTTGCTGGAAAAGACTTAGCACTTAGCGGTTTATCAAGGGGGTCTCATACACCCCAACCGTGTTAGGAACGCATAATCAAGGAACATAACACCGGTTTATACGGTTCCTAACGGCATGAGTGGAACAAATCACCAAGCAAAAGGCTTAGCCTTCCACCCTTGCCAATATATAGATGATTTCATTTAAGCATTTATATAGTGTGATATAACCCAACCAAACTTCAACATGAAGCAAGCATCTTCAATCTTCACCTGCAACTAGCAATGCTATAAGAGGGGCTGAGCGAAGCGTACTTAGCCAAGCAACGGTTTGCATAGGTAGGTTGGTTAAACATGGCAATGGTTACAAGTAGGAGGCTGACAGGAAAACATGGGCATCGAGGCAAAACTATAGATCGAGACTTCTAGCAAGAGGCAAAAATAGTAATGGTATCCGGGTTCGGTCATCTTGCCTGGAATTCCACAAGGGAGAAGAACGGATCCATGAAATAGACGAAGCAACACAGTCGAGCGAAACCTCACAACTCCGGAACGAAACCGAAGCTAACAAGTGAAGCAACCGGAAAGAAAACAAACAACACGGTAAACACACAAGCATAAACATGGCATACGATGCACATCCAAATATGATGCATGTCCGGTTTAAATATGCAAGGCATGGCAAGTGCACAAACAAATACTACAAGTTAAGTGGAGCTCAATATGCAACGAGTTGCATATTGACAAAACACCACATTTATTTATTTAGTTGACTCTCATTATTTACAAGACAAGATTAAATGTTGTTTAACATGGCAAGAGGTGAAGCATAATAAAACTACACTATTTAGGCATTTTAAATGAGGCCGGAGAATAACAACAACATATCCGGAAAATCCCCATGAGCATGTTTAATAATTATAAACAAACAACAATTAACATTCAAAGGTTGTTAACATGATGCGGATGATATGATCAAGTTTTATGCAATTTATTAAAAGGGTTGACATTAAGAGATATGAAGGAGTATTTGTCACCGTGGTGGAAAGAAAGGTGCCACGACAACGATAACCAAAATGATGCAACGCAACATCTCGGTTCCGGCAACTCGTTGAGAGTCCGGTGCAAAAGATAGATGGAGTGAACGAGACAAACAAGATGAAAGGTGGGGCGATCCCGTTACCGGGTTCCCACGAGTCGGTGACGAGGCAACCGAGGAACACAACAAAAGATGAAGCGGGCACGGTGCACACACGGGAAACATTCCATACAACACAAGCATGCATTCACGGGTCATCCACGGGGTCGTCTCATTATACCTTTGAAGCGTGCGTTTCGGGGCGGTTCGAGATCGTAGAGGAAGGAGTCGTTCTCGGGAGTCGTACACGGGTCGTAGAGGAGGTAGCCGTTCACGTGGCGGTAGTTGTACTCGGGCGACGGTAGAGGAAGTAGTGGTACTCGGCGACGGTAGATGTACTCGTTCCAGGGGGAGGCCCAAGGGGGGTGCGCCAGCCCACTAGGGGCTGGTCCCCCTCCCCGTACGGCCCATGAGGCCCTCCGGGATGGGTGGCCCCACCCGGTGAACCCCCGGGACCCTTCCAGTGGTCCTGATACACTACCGGTGACCCCCGGAACTCTCCCTATGGCCGAAACTGGACTTCCTATATATCATTCTTTACCTCCGGACCATTCCGGAACTCCTCGTGACGTCCGGGATCTCATCCGGGACTCCAAACAACATTCGGGTTACCGTGTGCATATATCTCTACAACCCTAGCGTTACCGAACCTTAAGTGTGTAGACCCTACGGGTTCGGGAGAGACGTAGACATGACCGAGACGACTCTCCGGTCAATAACCAACAGCGGGATCTAGATACCCATGTTGGTTCCCACGTGTTCCTCGATGATCTCATCGGATGAACCACGATGTCAAGGATTCACTCAATCCCGTATGCAATTCCCTTTGTCCATCGGTACGGTACTTGCCCGAGATTCGATCATCGGTATACCGATACCTTGTTCAATCTCATTATGGCAAGTCTCTTTACTCGTTCCGTAATCCATCATCCCGTGACTAACTCCTTAGTCACATTGAGCTCATTATGATAATGTCTTACCGAGTGGGCCCAGAGATACCTCTCCATCATACGGAGTGACAAATCCCAGTCTCGGTTCGTGCCAACTCAACAGACACTTTCGGAGATACCCGTTGTGTACCTTTATAGCCACCCAGTTACGTTGTGACGTTTGGCACACCCAAAGTATTCCTACGGTATCCGGGAGTTGCACAACCTCATGGTCTAAGGAAAAGATACTTGACATTGGGAAAGCTTAAGCATTACGAACTACACGATCTTGTGCTAGGCTTAGGATTTGGTCTTGTCCATCACATCATTCTCCTAATGATGTGATCCCGTTATCAATGAAATCCAATGTGCATGGCCAGGAAACCGTGACCATCTGTTGATCAACGAGCTAGTAACTAGAGGCTTACCAGGGACACGTTGTGATCTATGTATTCACACATGTATCGTTGTTTCCGTACAATACAATTCAAGCATGAATAATAGACAATTATCATGAACAAGGAAATATAATAATAACCATTTTATTATTGCCTCTAGGGCATATTTCCAACAGTCTCCCACTTGCACTAGAGTCAATAATCTAGTTACATTGTGATGAATCGAACACCCATAGAGTTCTGGTGTTGATCATGTTTTTCTCGTGGAAGAGGTTTAGTCAACGGATCTGTGACATTCAGATCCGTATGCACTTTACAAATATCTATGTCTCCATCTTGAACATAATTCAGGATGGAGTTGAAACGGCGCTTGATGTGCTTGGTCTTCTTGTGAAACTTGGGCTCCTTGGCAATGGCAATAGCTCCAGTGTTGTCGCAGAAGAGAGTCATCGGGCTTGACGCGCTTGGAATGACTCCTAGGTCGGTGATGAACTCCTTCATCCAGACTCCTTCCTGCGCTGCTTCGCAAGAAGCTATGTACTCCGCTTCACATGTAGAATGCACCACGACCCTCTGCTTGCAACTGCACCAGCTGACTGCTCCACCATTCAAAATATACACGTATTCGGTTTGTGACTTGGAGTCATCCAGATCTGTGTCGAAGCTAGCATCGACGTAACCCTTTATGACGAGCTCTTCATCACCTCCATAAACGAGAAACATATCCTTAGTCCTTTTCAGGTACTTCAGGATGTTCTTGACCGCTGTCCAGTGTTCCATACCGGGATCACTTTGGTACCTCCCTACCAAACTTATGGCAAGGTTCACATCAGGTCTGGTACATAGCATGGCACACATAATAGATCCTATGGCTGAGGCATAGGGGATGACACTCGTCTTTTCTTTATCTTCTGCCGTGGTCGGGGATTGAGCCGTGCTCAATCTCATACCTTGCAATACAGGCAAGAACCCTTTCTTGGACTGATCCATATTGAACTTCTTCAATATCTTGTCAAGGTATGTGCTTTGTGAAAGACCAATGAGGCGTCTCGATCTATCTCTATAGATCTTGATGCCTAATATATAAGCAGCTTCTCCAAGGTCCTTCATTGAAAAACTCTTATTCAAGTAGGCCTTTATACTCTCCAAGAATTCTATATCATTTCCCATCAGCAGTATGTCATCCATATATAATATGAGAAATGCTACAGAGCTCCCACTCACTTTCTTGTAAATACAGGCTTCTCCCCAAGTTTGTATAAAACCAAATGCTTTGATCACATCATTAAAGCGAATATTCCAACTCCGAGATGCTTGCACCAGCCCGTAGATTGAGCGCTGGAGCTTGCATACCTTGTCAGCATTTTTAGGATCGACAAAACCTTCCGGCTGCATCATATACAGTTCTTCCTTGAGGAAGCCATTAAGGAATGATGTTTTGATGTCCATTTGCCATATCTCATAATCATAGAATGCGGCAATTGCTAACATGATTCGGACGGACTTCAGCATCGCTACGGGAGAGAAAGTCTCGTCATAGTCAATCCCTTGAACTTGTCGATAACCTTTAGCGACAAGCCGAGCCTTATAGATGGTCACATTACCATCCGTGTCAGTCTTCTTCTTGAATATCCATTTATTTTCTATGGCGTGCCGATCATCGGGCAAGTCCACCAAAGTCCATACTTTTTTTCATACATGGATCCTATCTCGGATTTCATGGCTTCAAGCCATTTGTTGGAATCCGGGCCCGCCATCGCTTTTTCATAGTTCGAAGGTTCACCGTTGTCTAACAACATGATTTCCATGACTGGGTTGCCGTACCACTCTGGTGCGGAACGTGTCCTTGTGGACCTTCGAAGTTCAGTAGTAACTTGATCTGGATCTTCATGATCATCATCATTAACTTCCTCCCTTGTCGGTGCAGGCACTTCAGGAACAATTTCCCGCGCTGCGCTACTCTCCGGTTCGGGAGGGGTGACTGTCACCTCATCAAGTTCTACTTTCCTCCCACTCACTTCTTTCGAGAGAAACTCTTTCTCCAGAAAGGATCCATTCTTGGCAACAAAGACCTTGCCTTCGGATCTGAGGTAGAAGGTGTACCCAATCGTTTCCTTTGGGTATCCTATAAAGACGCATTTTTCCGATTTGGGTTCGAGCTTCTCAGGTTGAAGTTTCTTGACATAAGCATCGCAACCCCAAACTTTCAGAAACGACGGCTTAGGTTTCTTGCCAAACCAAATTTCATATGGTTTTTATCTCAACGGATTTTGACAGAGCCCTATTTAAAGTGAATGCAGCAGTCTCTAAAGCATAACCCCAAAAAGATAGCGGTAAGTCGGTGAGAGACATCGTAGATCGCACCATGTCCAACAGAGTACGATTTCGACGTTCGGACACACCATTACGCTGAGGTGTTCCGGGCGGTGTCAATTGTGAAACAATTCCATAGTTTCTTAGGTGTGTGCCAAATTCGTGACTTAAATACTCACCCCCACGATCCGATTGTAAGAACTTTATTTTTTTTGTCAAATTGATTCTCAACCTCATTTTGAAATTCCTTGATCTTTTCAAAAGTCTCATACTTGTGTTTCATTAAGTAGACATACCCATATCTACTCAAGTCATCTATGAGGGTGAGAACATAACGATAGCCTCCGCGAGCTTCAACACTCATTGGACCGCACACATCGGTATGTATGATTTCCAATAAGTTGGTCGCTCGCTCCATTGTTCCGGAGAACGGAGTCTTGGTCATCTTGCCCAAGAGGCATGGTTCACACGTGTCAAATGATTCATAATCAAGAGACTCTAGAAGTCCATCTGCATGGAGCTTCTTCATATGTTTGACACCAATATGACCAAGGCGGCAATGCCACAAATATGTGGGACTATCATTGTCAACTTTACATCTTTTGGCATTCACACTATGAATATGTGTATCATCATGTTCGAGATTCATCAAGAATAAACCATTGACCAGCGGGGCATGACCATAAAACATATCTCTCATATAAATAGAACAACCATTATTCTCGGATTTAAATGAGTAGCCATCTCGCATCAAACGAGATCCAGATACAATGTTCATGCTCAAAGCTGGTACTAAATAACAATTATTAAGGTATAAAACTGATCTCGAGGGTAGATGTAGAGGTAGCATGCCGACGGCGATCACATCGACCTTGGAACCATTCCCGACACGCATTGTCACCTCGTCCTTCGCCAGTCTCCGCTTATTCCGCAGCTCCTGCTTTGAGTTACAAATGTGAGCAACTGCACCGGTATCAAATACCCAGGAGCTACTACGAGCGCTGGTAAGGTACACATCAATAACATGTATATCACATATACCTTTGGCGTTGCCGGCCTTCTTGTCTGCTAAGTATTTGGGGCAGTTCCGCTTCCAGTGACCCGTTCCCTTGCAATAAAAGCACTCAGTCTCAGGCTTGGGTCCATTCTTTGGCTTCTTCCCGGCAACTGGCTTACCGGGCGCGGCAACTCCTTTGCCGTCCTTCTTGAAGTTCTTTTTACCCTTGCCCTTCTTGAACTTAGTGGTTTTATTTACCATCAACACTTGATGCTCTTTCTTGATCTCCACCTCCGCTGATTTCAGCATTGAATACACCTCGGGAATGGACTTCTCCATCCCTTGCATATTGAAGTTCAACACGAAGCTCTTGTAGCTAGGTGGGAGCGACTGAAGGATTATGTCAATGACTTCTTCGTCTGGGAGATTCATTCCCAACTAAGACAAGCGGTTGTGCAACCCAGACAACTTGAGTATGTGCTCGCTGACAGAACTATTTTCCTCCATCTTACAGTTGTAGAATGCGTTGGAGACGTCATATCTCTCAACTCGGGCATGAGCTTGGAAAACCATTTTCAGCTCTTGGAACATCTCATGTGCTCCGTGGTGCTGAAAACGCTTTTGGAGCCCCGATTCTAAGTTGTAGAGCATGCCGCACTGAACCAGGGAGTAATCATCACAGCTCGACTGCCAAGCGTTCATAAAATCATGGTTTGCCGGGGCGGGAGCGTCACCTAGCGGTGCTTCTAGGACATAAGTTTTCTTGGCAGCTATGAGGATGATCCTCAGGTTACGGACCCAATCCGTATAGTTGCTACCATTGTCTTTCAGCTTGGATTTCTCTAGGAACGCGTTGAAGTTGAGGGTGACATGAGCGTGGGCCATTTGATCTACAAGACATATTGTAAAGAATTTAGACTAAGTTCATGACAATTAAGTTCATATAATCAAATTTATTGAACTCCCACTCAGATTGACATCTCTCCAGTCATCTAAGTGATACATGATCCGAATCGACTAGCCCGTGTCCGATCATCACGTGAGACGGACTAGTCATCAACGGTGAACATCTTCATGTTGATCGTATCTTCTATACGACTCATGTTCGACCTTTCGGTCTTCCATGTTCCGAGGCCATGTATGTACATGCTAGGCTCGTCAAGTGAACCCTAAGTGTATTGCGTGTGTAAATCTGGCTTACACCCGTTGTATGCGAACGTTAGAGCCTATCACACCCGATCATCACGTGGTGCTTCGGAACAACGATCCTTAGCAACGGTGCACAGTTAGGGGGAACACAATTCTTGAAATTTTAAGTGAGAGATCATCTTATTTACTACCGCCGTTCTAAGCAAATAAGATGCATAAACATGATAAACATCACATGCAATCAAATAAAGTGACATGATATGGCCAATATCATTTTGCTCCTTTGATCTCCATCTTTGGGGCACCATGATCATCTTTGTCACCGGCATGACACCATGATCTCTATCATCCTGATCTCCATCATCGTGTCTTCATGAAGTCGTCTTGCCAAATGTTACTTCTACTACTATGGCTAACGTTTAGCAATAAAGTAAAGTAATTACATGGCGTTATTCAGTGACACGCAAGTCATACAATAAATAAGACAACTCCTATGGCTCCTGCCGGTTGTCATTCTCATCGACATGCAAGTCGTGATTCCCTATTACAAGAACATGATCAATCTCATACATCACATATATCATTCATCACATCTTCTTGGCCATATCACATCACATAGCACATGCTGCAAGAACAAGTTAGACGTCCTCTAATTGTTGTTGCAAGTTTTTACATGGCTTCTTTAGGTTTCTAGCAAGAATGTTTCCTACCTACGCCAAAACCACAATGTGATATGTCAATTTCTATGTACCCTTCATAAGGACCCTTTTCATCGAATCCTATCCGACTAAAGTGGGAGAGACAGACACCCGCCAGCCACCTTATGCAACTAGTGCATGTCAGTCGGTGGAACCAGTCTCACGTAAGCGTACGTGTAAGGTCGGTCCGGGCCGCTTCATCCCACGATGCCACCGAATCAAGATTGGACTAGTAGCGGCAAGAGAATAGAACAAAATCAACGCCCACAACTTGTTTGTGTTCTACTCGTGCAAGATGCTACGCAAAGACCTAGCTCAGATGCCACTATTGGGGAACGTAGCAGAATTCAAAAAATTCCTACGCTTCACCAAGATCAATCTAAGGAGTCATCTAGCAACGAGCATAAAGGAGTGCATCTACATACCCTTTGTAGATCGCGAGCGAAAGCGTTCGAATGAACGTGGATGATGGAGTCGTACTCGTCGTGATCCCTGTCACCGATGATCCCAGCGTCGAACGGACGGCACCTCCGCGTTCAACACATGTACGGTACAGCGACGTCTCCTCCTTCTTGATCCAGCAAGGGGGGAGGAGAGGTTAATGGAGATCTAGCAGCACGACGGCGTGGTGGTGGATGCAACGGGAAAAGCTGCAGGGCTTCGCCAAGACCCTGCGAGAGGAGGGAGAGGTGTAACGGGGGAGAGGCGCCAGGGGCTGAGGTGCGCCTGCCTTCTCTCCCCCCCACTATATATAGGGGCCAGGGGGCGCCGGCCCTAGGAGATGGATCTCCTAGGGGGGGCGGCCAAGGGGGTGGCTTGCCCCCCAAGCCTATGGGGGGCGCCCCCCACCCCTAGGGTTCCCAACCCTAGGCGCAGGGGGGAGGCCCAAGGGGGGTGCGCCAGCCCACTAGGGGCTGGTCCCCCTCCCCCTACGGCCCATGGGGCCCTCCGGGATGGGTGGCCCCACCCGGTGGACCCTCGGGACCCTTCCGGTGGTCCCGGTACACTACCGGTGACCCCGAGAACTCTCCCGATGGCCGAAACTAGACTTCCTATATATCATTCTTTACCTCCGGACCATTCCGAAACTCCTCGTGACGTCCGGGATCTCATCCGGGACTCCGAAAAACATTCGGGTTACCGTGTGCATTTATCTCTACAACCCTAGCGTTACCGAACCTTAAGTGTGTAGACCCTACGGGTTCGGGAGACACGTAGACATGACCGAGACGACTCTCTAGTCAATAACCAACAGTGGGATCTAGATACCCATGTTGGTTCCCACGTGTTCCTCGATGATCTCATCGGATGAACCATGATGTCAAGGATTCACTCAATCCCATATGCAATTCCCTTTGTCCATCGGTACGGTACTTGCCCGAGATTCGATCGTCGGTATACCGATACCTTGTTCAATCTCGTTATGGCAAGTCTATTTACTCGTTCCGTAATCCATCATCCCGTGACTAACTCCTTAGTCACATTGAGCTCATTATGATAATGTCTTATCGAGTGGGCCCAGAGATACCTCTCCGTCATACGGAGTGACAAATCCCTGTCTCGGTTCGTGCCAACTTAACAAACACTTTCGGAGATACCCGTTGCATACCTTTATAGCCGCCCAATTACGTTGTGACATTTGGCACACCCAAAGTATTCCTACGGTATCCGGGAGTTGCACAACCTCATGGTCTAAGGAGAAGATACTTGACATTGGAAAAGCTTAAGCATTACGAACTACACGATCTTGTGCTAGGCTTAGGATTGGGTCTTGTCCATCACATCATTCTCCTAATGATGTGATCCCGTTATCAATGACATCCAATGTCCATGGCCAGGAAACTGTGACCATATGTTGATCAACGAGCTAGTAACTAGAGGCTTACCAGGGACACATTGTGATCTATGTATTCACACATGTATCGCTGTTTCCGAACAATACAATTCAAGCATGAATAACAGACAATTATCATGAACAAGGAAATATAATAATAACCATTTTATTATTGCCTCTAGGGCATATTTCCAACATACATGAACTCCTCAAACTACGACAATCACCAGAAAGAATCCCAATTATTGTCACCTTGGGGTATGCGGATCATAACACGTAATAGGTGTCTACAACTTGCAAGATCGGATCAAGAACACAAATATATTCATGAAAGCATAATAGGTTCAGATCTGAATTCATGGCACTCGAGCCCTAGTGACAAGCATTAAGCATTGCAAATTCATAGCAACATCAATCTCAGAACATAGTGGATACTAGGCATCAAACCCTAACAAAACTAACTCGATTATATTATAAATCTCATCCAATCCATCACCGTCCAGCAAGCCTATGATGGAATTACACACACAGCGGTGATCATCATGAAATTGGTGCTGGAGGAAGGTTGATAATGATGATAATGATGGTTTCCACTCTCCGGACCCCCAAACGGACTCTAGATCAGCCCTCCTTATGAAGAACAGGAGGCAACGGTGGCTCTGTACCATAAAACATGATTAAAACTTCTTCTTTTAATTTTTTCTCCCTAAATAGGAATATATAGAGTTGGAGTTAGGGTCGGAGACGGTACAAGGTGCCCGCAAGCCAGGGGCGCGCCCTAGGGGGGTGCCCCCGAGACTTGTGGCCTCTAGGTGCACTAGTAAGCATCGGTGCTATAAAAACGGTTTTAACCCCTTTCCACAATGGCATTTGGAACCGTCGCCAAGTGAGTGTGGGCGATAGGGGGTCCTTCCCACACGACCCAGAAAGCGTCGGGGATGGGCCCTCCCGGGACACCAAATGAGCTCATGTGCGATCGGGCGAGGCATCGAAACCCAATCATTTCCGTAGGTATGTACATCCCACACGATGAATCCCAGAAAAACATTTCCGTAGGTATATACATCCCACACAGTGAATCCCAGAAAAAAAATCTGTAGGTATGTATATCACACATCAATCCAAGGAATATGTTTCCGTTCTTATGTACATCCCACACAGTCAATCCATGGAAAGTGTTTCCGTTCGTATGTACATCCCACACAGTTTTATGTATACGCTCGTGTGTGAAAGGTATAACTATCACACACGCTCTGCCTTGGTTAACTGTTTGCTTTTGTGAACTACATCACACACGATTTGATGTAGAAAACTGTGTGGCATTGGGCTATCCATCACAAGCACTTTTACTACCAGAACCGCTTGCAAAGTTCCATCACAAGCATTTTTGTTTGTAATTTATTATTCGATTTGGAAATTTTGAAATATGAAACTGCAATTCAAATTCTCGGCACAATCGTTCAACAACGAATCCATAAATAAAATTGCTAGTACAATATGTTCAGTAATTACAGGATTAGGCAGTAATTAGCTATGATGAACCATAGTATTTAAAGGCGGTAAAGGTGAAGAGACAAGTGTAAATCATTTTGACTGTCGACGGTGTTGAAGAAGCGGAATGCCCATAATGTGTCTTCCTGCATGCCATAGGCACGAACCACTTTTGTCCACCCCTTATGACGATCGCCCGCCCATCCTTCACCGCCTTTAGGAAGACTTCTAGAGCATTATCATGGTAGCATGAATTATATACTTTAACCTTAGTTGCCTCCACTCCGGTCATGTAGTTTGCAAGGTAATCATCAGTAAATAGCTTCGGAAACCACTGAAAAGAGAAAAATATCAGATACTGAGGTCTAATAGAGTAACTTGTTGTGGGCAGGGAGAAAAGGCAACAAATTACTTACCATCCTAAAGTTCACTGTTGTCTTCGACAAAGTGTAAATAAAGAGCTTAATTCCAATCACCCATTTCTTTCGCCTAACAATCTTTCTTAGTTTTCTCACTTGACGCTTGTTCATGAATATCTCATTGCCCCATACGCAAAAGGGATCAAAGCGTGGATCAGTACCGCTCATATATGTACCTATAAGCAACCAGTAAATGTTAGAAGCTAAGCTGAGATTGCACAAATGATGTAAAATACTACTACCTATGTTCCTAAGTACAAGCATTTTTTTTAGATTTCAATATGAACTACGTACGGATGTATATAGAATTATAGATATAGTTCAGATTAGAATCTAGATTCACTCATTTTCCTGCTTATGTAGTCTATATTGGAATATCTAAAAATACTTATATTTAGGAATAGATGGCGTATAAGACATGGGATGCAGCTAACTAGGACGGCAAACAACAGCATCGCCCATTGTAGCCCTCTGTAATTACATGGAAAGCCAATGTTAACTACAACAGGGTTAACATCCACCAAAAATAGTGAATGGTAATAAAATAGCAGCATCTGTAGTGATAGCTTCATTGCGAAAGAGTAGCACGGTAGCAAAGGGACGGATTAAAAAATGGATACAACTATTAATTGTAACAGGCTTAATTAACAACATCCTAATTCATGTTTTGTAAGTTTGTAGCCATTGAAATACAACTCTTTAAAAATGGATACAACTATTAATTGCAACAGGCTTAATGGCCATTAAAACCGGTACTGATAAAAATGCAATTGGCAGAGTTAAATATCACAAGGCAGGTACTATCAGAGCAGATAATGGCCTAGTTGTCTATAAAAAGGTAGGGAAATAGCTAAAACGTGTTAGGAATGTTTACTACAACATGCTTAATACATCGACCGTACAAAACATAGCCATTAATTGCAACTGGTATTGGTAAGATTGAACTGGTGAGTACATACTTGGTAAGTCCCGAGAGGTAGTTGCTGGGGCACTTCATCTTGGCCAGAGCCCGCCCAAAGTCAGCGACTGCGGAGGCGAGCTGTTCCTCCGGGTCGAAGCGTGGATCAGTGCCACTGACATGTGTACCTACATGCAACCAGTAAATGGTAGAAGCTAACCTCAATGGCAAACAACAACATCGGTTGTTATGACCCTGCGTAAGTACATGTACAGTTATGTTAAGTAGAACAGGGTTGGCATCCACTAAAAATAGCAATTGGGCAGCATCTCTAGTATATCTTCATTGCGGAGAGTAGCATGGTAGCAAATGGACAGATTAAAAAATGGATACAACTGTTAATTGCAACAGGCTTAACATCATCCTAAGTCATGTTTTGTAATTTTGTAGCCATTGAAATACAACTGTTTAAAAATGGATTCAACTGTTAATTGCAACAGGCTTAATAGACATTGAACCGATACTGATAAAAATGCAATTGGCATAGTTAAACATCACAAGGCAGATGGTGCCAGAGCAGAGAATGGCCCAGATATCTACAAAAAGGTAGGGAAAGTAGCAAAAACGTGTTACGCATGTTTACTAGAACATGCTTAATACATCGACCATACAGAACATAGCCATTAATTGCAACTTGTATTGGTAAGATTGAACTGGTGAGTACATACTTGGTAAGTCCTGAGAGGTAGTAGTTGGGGCACTTCATCTTGGCCAGAGCCCGCCCAAAGTCAGCGACTGCGGAGGCGAGCTGTTCCTCCGGGTCGAAGCGTGGATCAATGCCACTGACATGTGTACCTACATGCAACCAGTAAATGCTAGAAGTTAAACTGCAATTGCACAAATAATGTGAAATACTGTAACATGGGATGCAGCTAACCTCGACGGCAAACAACAACATCGGTCGTTATGACCCTGCGTAAGTACATGGACAGGCATGTTAAGTACAACAGGGATAGCATCTACTAAAAATAGCAAATGGGCAGCATCTCTAGTGATATCCTGAGTCATGTATTGTAAGTTTGTTGCTGATATTGGTGGAATTGAGCTGGACACGATAATATTTGAACATCCCACAGTGTGCAGTACTGAAATAAATAAGGCACGAACGTGCTTAATACATCAACCGTACAAATCATAGCCGTCGCAAGTGGTATTGATAAGATTTAGCTGGTCAGATCTTACATGTTAAGTCCTGGGGGGTAGTCGTTGGGGGACTTCATCTGGGCCAGAGCCTGCACCATGTCGGCGGCGGCGGCGGAGGCGAGGTGTACCTCCGGGTCAACATGCACAATGGCCATCGCGCCATGGACCGCCATCAGCTCGTGGCGGTGGGGATTTGGAGGCACGAGGATGTTTCACAGGCGCCTTTTAAGCAATCAGGCCGGGGCCGTGATAGAGATCGGTGGGTTACCTGACTCGATTCGCGCAGAACATAGATGTGGTTGAAACCGTGGTTGCGGCGACGGCGGTTTGAGATGTCGGTAGGGGGAGGCGTGAGGGGCGATAATGAGGGTGGGGATGTGGTTGGAGGAATAAATTTTGAAATTGCGCGCCTAATGAAAATTTTGCTGCGAAACTTGAAACTTGGGCGGGGGATACACAGAACGCAGATGAAGCGTGTAAAATACTCGTGTGCGAGAAAAAAGAAAGTTGGCAGATCCCGTCCCAAAAAAATGTACACGTGTACTTTATTTTTTCGGTCAATGGTACACCTGGTTTATTAGAAAACATTGTACAGGTACTGACTTATGCAAGAGCTCAACGACAAACGACAACATAAATTTGGCTTCCCTTACAATTTTTCTCGTTCATTATCGCACACGGTTCATCTCCGTTGCTTCCGGAAACAGTGTGCGCTGAGCCTATTGTGTGTTGCGTTATGATTGGCCGGAACCCTAGCCACAAGGATCGCGCATGTTCACCGTAGAATGCGCCGCGATCGAACAGCAATCCACGTCCTTCACATCACACCCGTGCACCTGTAGCTCGATTGGATTTATGCGCTAAATGCCTAGAAAATGCACATAATTCCCTAAATATGGTAAATGAGCCTGAAAAAATGCCAAATTTGAACACGGTGATTTGCAAGGTCTATGTTTGTCATAGAAAAAACTCCAGGGCAAAGAACGAAGAAAATTTGGATTCCCCTTCAATCTTGGTGATTTCCCTCTCGAAAGCATGGAACTTCTTTGGTGATGGTTCGATTTATGAAGGCCATGCATGACGACATAAGCCAAACCTTCTATAATTTTTACCAGTGCATGGTGAGGTCATACCATGGCACACCATGCCAGGTGTCATGTTTTTCAACCATTTAGTTCATTTTTTCTATAGTTGCATACCCAATAAACAAACATTTGTGGTTGACTATTGCCACACATTTCATTGAAATATATGCCCCTTCCTTGTAAAAGGCGTGAGAATTTACTAAATGGCACGAGCATGGTTTTCCAGGCCGTTCTTGTGCACCCTTTAATGCATCGATTGTTTGAACTTGAATTATGTGCATTAATGCCTAGGAAATGCACATAATCCCCTAAATATGGCAAATGAACCCGGAAAAGTGCCAAATTTGAACACGGTAATTTGCAGGTTGTATGTTCATCGTAGAAAAAAAACTCGTGGACAAAGGACAAAGGAAATTTGGATCCCCCTTCAATCTTGGTGATTTCCCCCTCGAAACCATGAAACTTCCTCGGTGATGGTTCGATTTATGAAAGGCGTGCATCGCGACATAAGGAAAACATTCTCCAATTTTTACCAGGGCATGGTGAGGCCATACCATGGCACCACGCCAGGCGTCATGCTATCCAACCATGTGTTTCATTTTTTGTATAGTTGTTAACCCAGTAAATGACGTGTTTATGGTTGACTATTGCCACACATTTCCTTGAAATGTCTTCTCATTCCTTGTAAAAGGCATAAGAATGTACTAAATAACACGAGCATGATTTTCCAGACCGTTCTTGTGCACCTTTTCATGCACCGATTGTTCGAATTTGAATTATGTCCATTAATGCCTAGAAAATGCACGTAATCCCATAAATATGGTAAATGAGCCCGGAAAAATATCAAATTTGAACACGTTGCATTTGAGGCGGTGTGTTGATCGTTGGAAAAAAACTGAATGACAAACTAGGACGGAAATTTGGACCCCCCCCCCCCTTCAATCTTGAGGATTTCCCTCTTGAAAGCATGGAACTTCATCGGTGATGGTTCGATTTATGAAGGGTGTGCATGACGACATAAGCCAAACTTTCTCAATTTTTTACCAGGGCATGGTGAGGTCATACCATGGCACCATGCCAGGCGCATGTTTTTAATCATTTATTTCATTTTTCTATAGTTAAAAACCCAACAAACAAACATCTGTGGTTGACTATTGCCACACATTTCATTGAAATATATGTACATTCCTTGTAAAAGGCATGAGAATTTACTAAATGGCACGAGCATGGTTTTCGAGGCTGTTTTGTGGACCCTTTCATGCACCGATTGTTTGAACTTGAATTATGTACATTAATGCCTAGGAAATGCACATAATCCCCTAAATATGGCAAATGAACTCGGAAAAGTGCCAAATTTGAACACGGTGATTTGCAGGTTGTATGTTCATCATAGAAAAAAAAAGTCATCTGAAATTCATGAAACTTGGCATGCTATCATGGAGCGGCATCAACATGTTGTGGTAAAAAATTTGTCCCATTTGGGGCAGGTTTGGTTATAAGCTTTTCACAAACTAGAGCTTCTGACAACAAGTGTGATGGTTTCGATAGGGAATGTTTCACCTTTTTGGACGAAACAATATCCGTTGCCTCTTCTTGATTTCAATTTTTTTCCTAGTGTCAACATAGAACAACAGGAGTGTTGTGTTAATTTTTGGAATTTTTCGGGGTTCGTGTGGACATTTTTATACATTAATTGAGTTTCAATGCATTTGTGTGCATAATTCAAATTTGAATTACATGCATATGCTCTAATGCATATAAATTGGTTGAAAATTCAAATCCGTGTCCTTGGTTGCATTCTTAGGTCCCATGCAAGAAATGGGAATGAATGTCAAACACCCTGCCACCGTCACTCGGACGCAAACGTTGAGATACATGGTTTTTAAATTCTAGTACTCATCTGAAATTTATGAAACTTTGCATGGTATCATGGAGCGGCATCAACATGCCGTGTAAAATTTTTGTCCCATTTGGGGCAGGTTTTGGTATAAGCTTCTCACAAACCAGCGCTTCTCACAACAAGCCTGATGGTTTCGGTAGGGAACGTGTCACCTTCGGGGACGAAACAATATTTGTTACCTCTTATTGCTTTCAAAAATTTCTAGTGTCAACATAGCACAACAGGAGTGTTGTGTTAATTTTTGGAATTTTTCGGGGTTCATTTGGACATTTTTATACATTAATTGAGTTTTCAATGCATTTAATTCAAATTTGAACTACATGCACATGCTCTAATGCATATAAATTGGTTGAAAATTCAAATCTGTGTCCTTGGTTCCATGCTTAGGTCCCATGCAAGAAATGAGAATGGATGTCAAACACACTGCCACCGTCACTCGGCCACAAACATTGAGATACATGGTTTTTAAATTCTAGTAAATCCAAAACTCGTCTGAAATGCATGAAACTTGGCATGGTATCATGGAGCGGCATCAACATGCCGTGGTAAATTTTTTGTCCCATTTGGGGCAGGTTTGGGTATAAGCTTCTCACAAATCAGAGCTTCTCACAACAAGCTTGATGGTTTCGGTAGGGAACGTGCCACCTTCGGGGACGAAACGATATCCGTTGCCTCTTACTGCTTTCAAAAAAAACTCTAGTGTCAACTTAGCAGAACAGGAGTGTTGTGTTGATTTTTGGAATTTTTCGGGATTCGTTTGGACATTTTTATACATTAACCGGGGTTTCTAGGCATTTTATGCGCATAATTCAAATTTGAACTACATGCACATGCTCTAGTGCATATAAATTGGTTGAAAAATCAAATTTGTGTCCTTGGGTGCAGCTTAGGTCTCATGCAAGAAATGGAAATGAGTTTCAAACACCAGGGCACTGTTACTTGCGTGCAAAACGTTGAGATACCTGGTTTTTAAATTCTAGTAAATCCAAAACTCGTCTAAAATTCATGAAACTTGGCATGGTATCATGAAGCGGCATCAAGAGGCCGTGGTAAATTTTTGGTCCCATTTGGGGCAGGTTTGGGTATAAGCTTCTCATAAACCAGATCATCTCACAACAAGCCTGATGGTTTCGGTAGGAACATGCCACCTTTGGGGACGAAACGATATCTGTTGCCTCTTATTACTTTCAAAAAAAAAATCTAGTGTCAACATAGAACAACGGGAGTGTTGTGTTAAGTTTCGGAATTTTTCGGGGTTCGTTTGGACATTTTTATACATTAACCGGGTTTTCTAGGCATTTTATGTGCATAATTCAAATTTGAACTACATGCACATGCTCCAGTGCATATAAATTGGTTGAAAAATCTAATTTGTGTCCTTTGGGTGCATGCATAGGTCCCATGCAAGAAATGGGAATGAATTTCAAACACGAGGGCACTGTTGATTGTCGGCAAAATGTTAAGCAGTCGTTCTCACCGGGAAGCGAGACAGCCTTTGACCGTCGCCCGCCTCGCTCCCACTAGTCTATATTAATGGCGCACTCGAGCGGCCGCACCCCTCCCATCCTCGCCACACACACAATCCTCTCTCTCCACCCGCATCCTCAACGCCGCTCTCAGTCCTCAAAGCCGTCAATGTATGAGGATGCCACCGAAGCGCCCCATCGGAGGGAGTGGTGACGTCGGGGCTACTGAAGCACTGCAGCACGGCGTGGATATGGAGACAGAGGTTCAATCGCCGCCGACGAGGTGGAGAACGAGTCTGCTAACAAGCGGAGGCGGGTCGAGCAAAAACCGCAATCGACTCCAGCGGGCCTAGACTTCATCAGCAACCTCCCCGATGATATGTTGACAGTCATCATATCCCTCCTCCCAATCAAATATGGGGTGAGGAAAACCACCCTTTCCCGGCGGTGGCGCCCCCTATGGCTCCTCAACTCTGTCGACCTCCTCGATGCCCACGAGCTCTCCCATGGCTATCACAAAAGCTTGGATGCGTTCTCCCAGATCCTCGGCAGTCACCATGGCTCAATCAGAGGCCTTATAATGGGCAAGTTCCGTTCCAATGACAAGGACCGAGCCAAGCTTGATGAGTGGTTCCAATCCCCCGCCATAGATCAGCTCGAGGAGCTCGGTTTTAATGATGGGAATATGCGCTCATTGCCAACGTCCGCGCTCTGCTTCACGCCCATGTTGCGCCTTGCCAAGTTCATGAACTGTCATTTCCCCCCACTTAATGACACGCCCGCTCTTTTTCTACCACGACTGAAGCACCTCGAGCTCATCGACGTCTGCATCCCAAAGGATGACATGGAGCGCCTGCTCCGCGACTGTACTGCAGTCGAGTTCCTTCGTCTTTAGGCGATGAATTGGTCGAGTACCTTCCACATCACCTCCGGGACTCTCCGGACTATTTATGTGTGTTGCTGGTGCTGCAACGAGAGAACACAAAAGGTGTACCACAATATTGTCATTGAGGACACACCTTCACTTGAGAGATTAACAAGGTCCAACAAGAATCAATGTCATTTATGCGGCGAAATTGACAGCGGTGGGCTACTCGTCTGTCACATACTACTACTTTCAGGTACAACAGTCGCCTTATACCTCTCCTTGTTGATATCAACATTATTTCTAGTTTTGAAGATGTATGTTCGTCTGTCATCTAGCAAAGCTTCACCCAAATTCTGGGTACAGTGAAGGTCTTGGCACTAGAATCTGTCGGCCCCAACCTGGACCAAGTTGTCAGTTGTCTGAGATGCTTTCCGTGCCTGAAGAAGTTGTATATCGAGGTGATGTTCCTTTCCTGTTAAATGTTAACCATAAGGGAGTTCAATTTTTTGCACCTTATCCCAAGTTTACAATGACAATGTACTACGATTTTTGAAGGAATTTTGGAGGATTTCAAGACATACACCCCCACCCCATATTGGTTGCTTGATTCATATGATTACAATTCATAAGCATTTCATTGGATTCATCTGTTCTAGTTTTCTTAGAGAATTTTTCATCCAATCCATCCTCTTGTGAAGAATGCTACATTTTTCTAGATTGTAATCAAATGCCCATGTTTATCATGTGAGATCGAAGATGGCATGTTGGTGCATTTTACAAATCCTGCAAACCAAATAGGCGTGTAGTACTGTTCAAAACTGCATGTAGGCACTAACACGTTCTCTTCTTTTGTAGATAATAATAGGCCCGTAGGTGGATAATGTTTATAACGACAATCACATCGAATGCCTGGATCTGCATCTCTCAAATATTACTTTGAACTCATATCGAGGGACCTTACCGGAGATTACACTCGCCAGGTTCTTTCTTGCCAGAGCAAGGGTGTTGATGGTACTAAGGTTGAACACCCATTTAATTAGGAAAGATGAATGGTAAGCTGATCAGAGCCGGTAGGTACTGCAGAATGGAAGAGGCTCCAAAAAAAGATAAACTTCGTACTGTAATAGCATATGATAGAGTAATTGGAAGTCATTGTGTCAAACCCACACATGACTTGTCATCGGTTGATCCCTTTGCAGAAATGATGAGGTTTGCAATGTTTGAATTTGGGCATTGTAATCTTTGAATTTGAACCTTGCAATATTTATGGTATTTGTTATATAACACAATTGTATGTTTAATTTGGTATTGCAATCATGTCATGTTACAAGTATATATATATATATATATATGTTGTTCTTCTGTAGATAGAGCATAGATGTTCTGCAGACAGAGCATATCACATTGCACACGGACCGCACTAGCTAACTTGTCAGTGATGAGTTCATCAATCGCAAATGGTTATATACCAGCAAGCATTTGCCCACAACAACACACACGGCTTATTCCATCACAAACACCTCAGATGGATCAACTATATGTCACGTATCACAAATGCAACTCTAATCTGATTTGTGCTTGATGTCTCCGACATCGCTTGCACAGTTCGTCTTATTTGCCACGTATCATTGTGCCAGATCGAGCCACAAGCAGAGCAAGCGTCACAAGAAGTAGATGATGATCATATGATCGTTAATGCTAGTTAATCATGCATGTAATATATAGTTTACTTTATTTGTGTCTGGAAATGTCATTGTCATGTGTGTAGTAGCCACCTATGTAATTATGCATGTAATAGTTTACTTTGGTGTGTGCCATGGTTGTAGTAGCCACCTATGTAAGTGGATGTTTAATTTGGTTATGCAACCATGTCCTTATATGTGTGTGTGTGTGTGTGTGTGTGTGTGTGTGTGTGTGTGTGTGTGTGTGTGTGTGTGTGTGTGTGTGTGTGTTGTTCTATATGCAATCCCATCGCACAACACACACGTCTTATTAGCAGCAACCGTTTGTGTTATTATCGGTCTTCGCACACATTTCTGATTACATACCAGTTTGCCCCGTATCACACACATCTTCTTATATTGAACCATTTCTGTTCTCTTGTCTCAATACAAACATTTCATCCGAGTGAACCACGTGCCATATATCACACACACCTTGATCTGGCTGACCGTTTCTTTTGTGTTGCCTAATCACAAATAGTTCATCCGAGTGAACCGTATGCTATACATCACACACGCCTTCATCTGGCAGCCCGTTTCTTTTGTTCCTCCTCATCGCAAACAGTTAATTGAACTGAACCGTGTGCCCATCATCGCACACGCAATCAAAATCTGAAGCGTGTTTGATGCATCCGTCATTGCAAACATTTTGCACCTTTTTGACGGGTTTTTTGCACCATCGTTTGCGATTATTGCATCACACACTGTTTCATCGAAGGGTCTATGATCGTAGTGTTGCGTTAGCAGAATCCTGCTGTAGTGGTGGCTCACCTCTGGTAACTCTTTGTGCCAGTATTTTTTATATTTTCCAAAAATATTCTACGTAGATTTTTCTGGACATTTAGAGAATTTTGATTTTTGCAAAAAAATAACACCATGGCAATTCTGCTGAAAATAGCGTCAGTTCGGGTTAGTTTCATTCAAATCATGCAAATTGGAGTCCGAAACGAGGGCAAAAGAGTTTGGAAAAGTAGATACGATGGAGGCGTATCAACTCCCTCAAGTGATAATTTTTTTACAAACTATGTTTGATCTTATTGTTGCAAACATGTCTAGCCAAGGTTCAAGTTTTCAGTAAAGATTATAAACTAACCATACTCACAATAACATTTAGGTCTCACAATCACTCATATCAATAGCACAATCAACTAGCGAGCTATAATAAGGTATCTCGGATGAAAACACTTTTTCAAAACAATCATGATATAATGGGCCCTTTCTAAGACCGCAAAACATAAATGCAGAGCACCTATGAAAATCAAGGACGGATTGAACATTGTAATTCATGGTAAAAGAGATCCAGCCACACTCATACTCAACATCAATTAAAAACAAAGCATATAAACGACAGTGGTGATCTCCAGCCGGTGCTTCAATGAGAAGATGATGACTCACGAATAAAAGTAAATAAATAGGGCATTCGCAGAGGAAAGCAGGGATATGCAGAGGTGCAAGAGATCGAAACTTGTAAAACTGAGATGAATATAATTTTGGGAGATATTCCTACATTGTGAACGCAACGACCAAGAGTTCTCACCATATTCCATGCTACGTACATTATAGGCGGTTCCCAAACAGAATGGTAAAGTTTTACTCCATGTGCGGCGGCTGTGGTTGACGGCGGTCCCGTGCACATGATGCTGGATGGAGGTTCCTCGAGCAATTCCAGGTGAAAATCCTACTCTTGGCACGTTGCCAAGGTCGGCGATGGCGGTTCGGCATCGCCCCCTTCTTGAAGGCGTCATCATGGAGAAGCTCTCGACCCCTATTCGCTACCTCTGGGGGAAACCCTAGACCAGTCTATTGTATGACGGCGGCGCTCATGTGTCGTACCCCCTCTTGAGGGTGTCATTATTGGAGGTGTGCATAGGCTCAAGGGACCACCGGATGGCATCTGCGGTGGAGTGGCGTTCCTTGTGACCCATCAACGTCGTGGAGTCTCGAGGGCGAGGTGTTGCATAGTCTCGGCGACAGATGTGTGATGATCAACGTGCGTAGGGAGGAGGCGTTGGCTGGCGCCATGGGGCGCCGATGACATGCCTGACAAGGTCGATGTGTCGGTACCTGCTCTGAAGATGGATTGATGGAAAACGGCAAAGATGACCTATGACTTTGTCGGACCGGTTTGTGTCCCACTCCCAGACCCGATATGTGGTTTGGTCGAGGCCTCCGACTGACGAGGTTACAGACCTAGGGTAGGGTCATAGGCCTGACCAAAGTACCCCACCCAAGGTCACTACCCTAGAAGATCAAAAGACAAGACCAATGGCAGTGGAGACAGTCGACTGAGACGGTCCAAAGAGACACTTCACTCGACTGACCCACGTACGCAGGACGACTCAATTCCACTCGACCTCCGAAGACCAAGTGCCTCTTGGAACGGCAACGGTCCTATATTTACTCTCTGTAGTAAATATCTTAATTATCCTTTACTGCAGGCGTTATCAGTAACGCCTGCCTTAATGTACCTTTAAGCCCTTGGTAACGTGGAGTATGGCTGGGGTCCTGGCACACTATATAAGCCACCCCCCTCCTCCAGAACAAGGGTTCGCACCTCTGTAACACACATATACACACATCAGTCGACCAAGCCTCCGGGCACCGAGACGTAGGGCTATTACTTCCTCCGAGAAGGGCCTGAACTCGCTAACACCCTGTGTACAACCTCGCCATAGCTAGAACCTTGCCTCTCCATTCGTACCCCCTACCCTTACTGTCAGACTTAGAACCACGACAGTTGGCGCCCACCGTGGGGCGAGGCGTCTTAGCGACATTTGGTGAAGTTGTGATCTCTTCCCCGACCACTTTCGTCATGGTGTCAGGCGGCGTTTTGGCGTCGGGCCACGAGATCCGGCTCGGCGCGTTGGTCTTCGTCGCCGACGACTCCGCGTGGCTTCCGGAAGCCCCTCTCAACATTGAGGCTCTGCCCGCCCGCGGAACTACGCACTTTCGCGCCGGAGCCGGCGGCGTCCTCCTGCTGCAGCCGTCGACCCGGTACTCATCGTCCCCCACCCCCGTTGGACGCCGCCGTAAGCGATCCGGTCGTTCACGGCTCCAGCGGTGGGTGAAACATGCGGTGGCCCGTCAAACGGCCACCCCACAAGTCGCGGCCATTGAGCCCGACGGTTACCTATACGGGCCGGCCGATCAGTCGACCGGGCTCGAAGATTCCGTTTCCCAGTGCGGGAGCAGCGATCCCACGGCAGAAATCCTCATGGTCGATTCGCGCTGCAGCCCGCCAGGTTTTCCTCGTGGTGAGAACGGTGGCAACGGTGGCGATCGGGCGCACGACAACGAAGGTTACGTCCCTCAGCCCCTCATCTCCGAGCAAAGAGCTGAGCTTTGTCGCCGCAACAGAGATGCACTCTTATCCCCCATCGTGGGGGATTCCCCAGAGGCTTTGGCTCTCGAAGCCACGCGCGTGGCCACCTTGGCGGAGCGCGCGCGTTTGGAAAACATCCAATGTTCACTCGACGAATAGGCTCGCCGACTGGTCCCCGAGTCCAGTCGACGGCCGCGGCAATCGCGTCAGCGCGAGACTCAGGTGTTCCGCACACCGGTCCAAAACCTCGAGGCCGCGGCTCGTATCGCGGAGTCGATTCAACCCTCCCAGTCGAAGGCTGGGAGACTGATGGGCCTCGAACCCCTCGTTGGTTACCCCAAGTGGAAGGTGTAAGATGCAGTGTTGTGGAAGTGTTTTCCCTTAGCAAAGATGCCAAGGATCGAATCCCCAGAGACTCCTAGGTTCAACAAGTAGGTGTCAACTGCTACGGCGCCAGATAGTAGCAATCAACGTGGACCTGCACACAGATACAAATAACTTTGCTCCCAACGAGTACAGAGAGGTTGTCAATCCCTCCGGCCTTGTAGTTCACAAAGGATTAAAAGCAATGATAGTAGTGATAGATAATGTTTTGCAATAGTAAATAATAGCGAAAAGTAAATAGCGGGTGTGATCAATGATGGTAATATGGACCGGAGTCTCATGATGTTCACTAGTGATGTCTCTCTCCCAAAAGACGATAAAACAGTTATGTGAGGTAAACGAATTACAGCTGGGCAATTGACAGGACCCACGAGCGCAAACCAATGATGATTACATTGCAAGAAAGGTTGAGGTTCAAAGCATGGGCGGTACGCCAAAGTAAGTAGACCGAAATCCATCAATATCTACTACTAATCATCCACCTTGAGATATCTATCCAGAACATCTCGCTGGTATTAAGTTGTGAGTCCCACCCATAGTGTAAACTCAATGCAACAGACAACTGCATTAAAAGAACTTTGCGTAAAGTAAACAATCCTTGCACCCGCGGGCACAAGCACCGTTGTTTTCCCCCTTGTGGCAACAGCACATCCCCTAGACTCATGTTTCTGTCACTCAAGCTAGTCATCGAGGGGCATGAACCCACAATCAAGCATAACGTTCCCTCTTGGAGTCACTACCTACTACTCGGCCAAAGCAATAAATAACAACGGAGAACATGCAAGAATTACTTATGAACATAAATATAAAAGAGGTGAATCAAATATATTACTCAAGATCAATCTGAACATAATCTCATAATCCATCGGATCCCAGCAAACTCAACATAGCAACAGCATAAGGATTACATATGTGCCTCGATCATGTAGGGCAGCTCACGAGGACCAATTAGTGAAGCACAAGAACGGGAGGAGAACATGACATAGCTACTGGTCATGGACTCATGGTCCAAGGGAGACTACTCACGAGTCATCCGGGAGGCGTCCATGGTGGTGGAGAAGCTCCCGGTGGTGATCCTCCCCTCCGGCAGGGTGCCGGGAAGAGTTCTCCTGGTGCTCCCAATCTTGGAAGCGGCGGCGGCGGCGGAACAGAGATGGGATCGCGAAAAGAGTTCCTGTTCTGAGGGTTTCGGAGGACGCTTTAAATATATGCCAAAGGGGGGCATCGGGGAAGCTTCGGGGGGCCCAGGCGCCCCCC
>LR738711.1:827962102-828064342 GCA_902687465.1 Secale cereale | reverse complement strand
CCCCCGGCTGTCCTTCGAACGCACGGTTGTTTCCGAAACGCTGATTTTTTATATAATTTTTCTGGATTTTTCCTGGCAGTTCTCGTAACGTGAAAACCTGAAATACAAAAACAACCGAAAACAGAAACTGGCACTGGGGTGCACTGGATTAGTAAGTTAGTCCAAATATGATCAAAAGTGTATGGAAGTGTATGAATATCATAGCAATATCACCCAAAAGTGGCATGGAGCAAGCAGAAATTATAGATACGTTTTGGACGTATCAGAGAGGTCTTCAGCAGATCCGAGCTTTGCTCCGAATGGCTAAAGAGCAAAACGCGGCTGTCTCTCAGTCGCGCAACAGGATTCACAGCAGATCGGTGGCTGCAGACACCGTATGGTCGGCCCACAGTCCAAGATCGCCCTCGAGGCGTGAGGAACGTGGTCCGCAGCAAGACCGGCACCTGGGTCGGAACGACGATCCACTCGACCGTCGACACGGACTCTACGACCGCCGTTGAGCGCCTACCCCTCCTCCGGGAAGTGGGTCGCACTCGCCCCAGCGGCACGTGGGCAGGCGCCTGCGAGATGACGAGCGTAGGATTCCCCTAGATCCCCGGCGGCCAGGCTTTGACGCGAGGTCCATCCTTATGCAAGGTCGGGTCGACCGTAACCGGGCATCCAGGGACGAGCGAGGCGGAGACCAACCCAGTGGCAGCCGAGCACCGGCCTCAGGGCCTGAATGTTTCTGCAGTGCCATCAGGGCCGCAGAAATCCCCCCAAACTTCAGGCTGGCAGTAGGAGTAAGCAAGTTCACCGGTGAGTCCAAGCCAGACACTTGGCTAGAAGACTACCGAGTGGCCGTACAGATCGGAGGCGGCAACGATGACGTGGCCATGAAGCACCTCCCCTTGATGCTGGGAGGCTCCGCTCGTGCGTGGCTCAACCAGTTGGCCCCCAGGAGTATTTACAGTTGGGAAGAGCTCGCTCGGGTTTTCGTTCGGACCTTCGAGGGCACCTGCAAGCGACCTGCTGGACTCATGGAGCTTCAGCACTGCACGTAGAAGCCGAGTGAAACTTTGAGAGACTACATCCAGCGGTGGACCACCTTGCATCATACGGTGGAAAACGTGTCTGAGCACCAGGCGGTGTGCGCTTTCAAGGAAGGCGTACGTAACCGAGAGTTAAATCTGAAACTTGGCCGAACAGGCGACATGTCCCTGTCGCGGATGATGGAGATTGCCAGTCGGTACGCCAACGGCGAGGAGGCCGATCGGCTCCGCAGTGGCAAGAAACCAGTCGGGCAAGACGACCAGAATCAAAATCGAAAAAATAAGCGCAAAGCTGACCCAGCCGCTCAGGGAGAGGCTGCGGTGGTTAATCAAGGGAAGAGCAAAGGGAAGCCAAAAGGCTCCTGGCCCCCCAAGAAAGGAAAGGGGCAGGCTGGGGATGACATGCTCGACCAGCCATGCCCCATACACACGAAGAAAGATGAAGAGGGGAACTTGGTATATCCCAAGCACACCACTCGACAGTGTCGGCTCTTGATCCAGAGTTTCCAGAAGGATCAGTCGACTGAGAAAGAGAAGGAATCAGAAGAGTCCGAAGACAAGGAAGGGGACGGAGGATACCCCCGCATCAACTCCACCTTGGTGATTTTCGCGGACGTCGAGAGCAAAAGTCGACTGAAAATCATCAACAGAGAAGTAAACATGGTTGCTCCAACGACCCCCACGTTCTTGAAATGGTCGAAGACCCCCATCACATTTGACCAGTCCGATCATCCAGCGTACATCGCCACCCCTGGGCAGCAGGCGTTGGTGGTCGACCCAGTAGTCGAAGGCACACGCCTGACCAGAGTTCTGATGGATGGAGGCAGTGGCTTGAATATCCTGTATGCAGCAACCCTCCGGGATATGGGCATTCCGATGTCCAAGCTAAAAGAAAGTAACATGAGGTTCCATGGGGTAATCCCTGGGAAGAAAGCCGACTCACTTGGCCAGATCTCACTCGACGTCGTCTTTGGTGAGTCCAAGAACTACCGAAAGGAGAAGCTGACGTTCGAAGTGGTGGACTTCAACAGCGCCTATCACGCCATCCTAGGTAGGCCCGCCTACGCCAGGTTCATGGCTCGACCATGTTACGTCTACCTCAAGCTGAAGATGCCGGGACCCAACGGTGTCATAACCATCACTGGGAACCGGCAGAAAGCGGAAGAATGCTTCCAGAAAGGCTCGAAGATCACCGACGAGCAAATGGCAGCAGTAGAGATGGAGGAGTACCAAAAGCAAGTGGATTCGGGCGACCTGCTAAGGGTGAAGAAGCCGGCTTCCGAGTCAGCTTTTCAGTCGGCAGGAGACACAAAACCTGTGCACATCCACCCGACCGACCCCAACGCAGCGCCGACCCACATCTCCACCACACTCGACAGCAAATAGGAAGAAGCGCTCATCCAGTTCCTTCGTGAGAACTGGGACATCTTTGCATGGAAACCATCAGACATGCCGGGTGTGCCCAGGGGGCTGGCTGAGCACCATTTGCGAGTCGACCCGAAGGTGAAACCTGTGAAGGAACATCTCCGTCGATCCGCTGCGGAGAAGCGAAAGGCGATTGGCGAAGAAGTGGCTCGACTCCTAGCAGCAGAGTTTATCCGCGAGATATACCACTCCAAGTGGCTCGCCAACGTCGTCATGGTCCCCAAGAAGGACAAGTCTCTCCGCATGTGCATCAATTTCAAGCACATCAATCGGGCCTGCCCGAAAGATCATTTTCCTCTTCCCCGCATCGATCAGATAGTCGACTCGACTGCGGGATGTGAGCGGTTGTCCTTTCTGAACGCATATTCCGGGTACCATCAGATCCGTCTGTATGGGCCCGATGAGATAAAGACAGCTTTCATCACCCCTTTCGGGTGTTTTTGTTATGTCACCATGCCTTTCGGCCTCAAATATGCCGGCGCCACCTTCATGCGCATGATCCAGAAGTGCTTAATAAGGCAAATCAGTCGGAACGTCGAGGCGTACATGGATGACATCGTGGTCAAGTCACAGAAAGGTTCCGACCTGCTGACTGACCTCGCTGAGACATTCGCGAACCTCAGAAGCTACAATATCAAGCTCAACCCGTCGAAGTGTACATTTGGAGTTCCTGGTGGCAAGTTGCTCGGTTTTCTCGTTTCCGTACAGGGAATCGACGCCAACCCAGAGAAGGTCAACACCATCCTCCAAATGAAACCCCCCGAGCGTATTCACGACGTCCAGAAGCTTACTGGTTGCTTGGCCGCATTGAGTCGATTCATTTCTCGTCTTGGGGAGAAGGCACTGCCTCTCTACCGACTCATGAAGAAATCCGACAAGTTCGAGTGGAATCCCGAAGCCGAATCAGCGTTTGAAGAACTCAAAGCCCTGCTGTCCACCCAGCCGGTGCTCGCTGCACCAGTCAGCGGAGAGCCTCTTCTGTTGTACATTGCTGCCACCGGACAAGTCGTCAGTACTGTACTCACAGTCGAGCGGGAAGAAGAGGGCAAGGCATACAAAGTCCAACGCCCGGTCTATTACATATCCGAAGTTTTGACTCCCTCCAAGCAAAGGTATCCACATTACCAAAAGCTTGTGTACGGGATTTACTTGACTGCAAAAAAGGTTGCCCATTATTTCTCGGATCATTCAATCTCAGTCGTCAGCGACGCCCCACTATCAGAGATACTAAACAACCGAGATGCAACCGGTCGAGTGGCAAAATGGGCGATTGAACTTCCTCCGTTAGATATCAAGTTTGAAGCGAAGAAAGCCATCAAGTCTTAGGCCATAGCGGATTTTGTGGCTGAGTGGATAGAACAAGAGCTTCCGACTCAAGTCCAGTCAGACCATTGGACTATGTTCTTCGATGGGTCCAAGATGCTGAACGGATCCGGTGCAGGCGTAGTCCTGGTCTCTCCGAGGGGCGACAAGCTCAGCTACGTCCTTCAAATCCATTTCGATTCATCAAACAACGAAGCCGAATACGAAGCACTTTTGTATGGGTTGCGTATGTCCATCTCACTCGGCGTCCGACGCTTGATGGTATACGGCGATTCCGACCTAGTGGTGAACCAAGTGATGAAAGAATGGGACGTCAGGAGCCCGGCAATGACCAGTTATTGCAGTGCAGTGCGAAAGCTTGAAAAGAAGTTCGAAGGCTTAGAGCTCCATCATGTGCCCAGAGCAAAGAATCAGCTAGCCGACGATCTCGCAAAAATTGGGTCGACTCGGAGGTCTGTACCCAAGAATGTGTTCCTGGAGCATCTGCACACCCCCTCTGTCAAAGAAGACCCCTTACGGAAGAGCCCCCGCAGCCAGTCAGCGCGACGGAACCGACTGAGGTCGAGGTGCCTGTCATGGTCGACTTGATCATGGAGGTTCTAGTGATCACGCCTGATTGGACTGTGCCATATATATCATATCTGCTCAGACAAGAACTCCCAGAAGACGAAGAAGAAGCGCGCTAGATCATCTGCCGATCCAAAGCGTTCACAATCATTCAAGGTCAGCTCGACAGAGAAAGCGTCACCGGAGTCGCCCAGCGCTGCATCGATCTAGAGGAAGGTCGACTGATCTTGGATGAAATCCACTCGGGGACTTGCGGCCACCACGCCTCCTCTCGGACTATCGTGGCCAAAGCATACCGAGCCGGGTTTTACTAGCCCCGCCCAACGAGATGGCCAAGGATATTGTGGATAAATGCGCGGGTTGCCAGTTCTACTCCAACATGTCACACGAGCCAGCATCCGCCCTGAAAACCATCCCACTAGTCTGGCCCTTCGCTGTTTGGGGCTTGGATATGGTCGGCACCTTCAGGACAGGCAGAAGCGGATTCACCCACCTTCTGGTGGCAGTCGACAAGTTCACCAAGTGGATTGAGGCCAAACCCATCAAGAACCTCGAGTCGAGCACCGCCATCAGCCTCATTAAGGAGCTAATATTCAGATATGGGGTCCCTCACAGCATCATCACAGACAACGGCTCTAACTTTGACTTGGATGAATTCAGAGCTTTTTGCACTTCCCAAGGAACACGAGTCGACTACGCCTCCGTGGCACATCCGCAGTCAAATGGACAAGCAGAAAGAGCAAATGGTTTGATTCTCCAAGGCCTAAAGCCACGGCTCATGCGTGACCTTAACCATGCCGCCGGGGCTTGGGTAACTGAGCTGCCCTCTGTCCTATGGGGTCTGAGGACGACTCCGAATCGGTCGACTGGCCGTACCCCTTTCTTCTTGGTTTATGGAGTCGAAGATGTGTTGCCGAGCGACTTGTTACACAATGCCCCCAGAGTGGAACTCTTCTCCGAAGCCGAGGCAGAGCAGGCTCGTCAAGATGCAGTCGACCTTTTGGAAGAGGAAAGAGAGATGGCCCTGATCCGGTCGACCATCTATCAACAGGACCTGCGTCGATTCCATGCTCGCAACGTAAGAAGCCGAGCATTCCAGGAAGGAGACCTGGTCCTTCGAGTGCATCAGAAACGTCCGCACAAGCTTGCCCCAGCCTGGGAAGGCCCGTTCATCATCACAAAGGTGCTGCGCAACGGAGCGTACCACCTCTACAATGTAGCCCAGAAGAAAGACGAACCTCATCCGTGGAATGCGGACCTGCTCCGCCGCTTTTACGCTTGAAACACTCGACGGTCGAGTTGTAATAAAGATTCCCCAATTTGTTTCAAAGACAAGATAGCAATGATCCCCTAATGATTGGTGTCTTCTAAATCCCCCAGTGGGTGCTTAGCTGCGATCCTCCGAGCTACGCTACAAGTACAAAGCGGCTCGGTCCTCCGAACTCCGCCACAAGTACAACGTAGCTTCAAATCTCCTAAGTTACAAACATTCTACTCCGAGTGAAGAGCAACCCTCTCACTCGGAGGCTTAGCTGCGGTCCTCCAAGCTATGCTACAAGTACAAAGCGGCTCGGTCCTCCGAACTCCGCCACAAGTACAACGTAGCTTAGAATCGCCTAAGTTACAAACATTCCACTCCGAGTGAAGAGCGACCCTCTCACTCGGGGGCTTAGCTGCGACCCCGTGACTCGCCTAAGTTACAACCATTCTACTCCGAGTGAAGAGCAACCCTCTCACTCGGGGGCTTAGCTGCGGTCCTCCAAGCTACGCTACAAGTACAAAGCGGCTCGGTCCACCGAACTCCGCCACAAGTACAACGTAGCTTGGAATCGCCTAAGTTACAAACATTCCACTCCGAGTGAAGAGCGACCCTCTCACTCGGGGGCTTAGCTGCGACCCCATGACTCGCCTAAGTTACAACCATTCTACCCCGAGTGAAGAGCAACCCTCTCACTCGGGGGCTTAGCTGCGTTCCTCCAAGCTACGCTACAAGTACAAAGCGGCTCGGTCCACCGAACTCCGCCACAAGTACAACTTAGCTTGGAATCGCCTAAGTTACAAACATTCCACTCCGAGTGAAGAGCGACCCCCTCACTCGGGGGCTTAGCTGCGACCTGTAGGATCGAAAGTAAGTCTAGAGGGGGGGTGATTAGACTACTTGACAAGATAAAAAATCTGCCTTTAGATCGTGCAATGTTTTTGGCAGTTTCACAATTAAGATCAATTCAAGTAACACCCTACACATGCAATTCTAGAGTATATGCAGCGGAAAGTAAATTGCACATGTAAAAGAGAGGTGGAGAAGATCAAACGCAGTTTGGTGACACGGAGATTTTTGTCGTGGTTCCGATAGGTGGTGCTATCGTACATCCACGTTGATGGAGACTTCAACCCACGGAGGGTAACGGCTGCGCGAGTCCACGGAGGGCTCCACCCACGAAGGGTCCACGAAGAAGCAACCTTGTCTATTCCATCACGGCCTACGCCCACGGAGGACTAGCCTTACTCGGGGTAGATCTTCACGAAGTAGGCGATCTCCTTGCCCTTACAAACTTCTTGGTTCAACTCCACATCATCAAGACGGAGGCTCCCAAGCGACACCTAACCAATCTAGGAGGCACCACCCCCCAAAAGGTAATAGACGGTGTTGATGATGATGAACTCCTTGCTCTTGTGCTTCAGATGATAAACTCCCCAACACTCAACTCTCCTCACTGATATGGCTGTGGTGGAAGAAAGATTTGAGTGGAAAGCAACTTGGGAAGGCTAGAGATCAAGTTTCATATGGTAGGAATGGAATGACTTGATCTCAACACAAGGGTAGGTGGTTCACTTCTCAGAAAGTATATGGTAGAAGTGGTGGTACTTTCTGATGGCTCTCCTCACGAATGAGGAGGGGGTGGAGGGGTATATATAGCCTCCACACAAAATCCAACCGTTACACACACATTTGACCAATCTCGGTCAGACCGAAGTGAAAACTCGGTTAGACCGAAAGTTCAAATATAGTGAACGTTGGGATTTTCGGTGGGACCGAAAATACCATCTCGGTGAGACCGAAGTGAGTCAAAGGTTAGGGTTTGCCATCTCGGTGAGACCGAAAATATAAACTCGGATATTCCGAATTTATGTCAACTGACCACAGAAGGTTGGCAGCCCTTTTTCGGTGGGACCGAAACTCAGAATCGGTTTGACCGAGAAGCTAGGGTTTGGAGAAACAACTGAAGTGGTTCATCTCGGTGGGACTGAGTTGGAGAAATCGGTGTGACCGAGATGTTAGGGTTTGTGGAAATAACTTCATCTCGGTGGGATTAGTTGGATTGACCGAGATTACTTATGGGTGTGTGTTAAGTAGTGAATAGTGCTGATAGTTGAGGGAGTTAGATCATCAAGCACTTGAGCAACAAGAACATTAACACAACCTCATCCCCTTTTAATAGTATTGGCTTTTCCTATGGACTCAATGTGATCTTTGATCACTAAACCATAAATAGAGTCTTGAGCTTTTGCCAATGCTTGTCTTAGCATTTTGAGGGGTCCACTTCTTCAGACATTTCCATACCCACATCATCGAACTTTTCTGAAATGATTCTCAAGAGAATATTAGTTCAATGATATATATGTTGTTATTAATTACCAAAACCACCCGGGAATTAGTTGCACTTTCAATCTCCCCCTTTTTGGTAATTGATGACAACATATAGATCAAAGCTTCGACAAAAGATATAATCAATGAATAATATCGTCGCTTTGAGAAGTATGTGATAAACAAGAGCTCCCCCTAAATTTGTGCATTATTTAAAATTTGCGTTTGAATGCAAATGCACAATCGATTAGGATTATGGGTCACTCTTCCATGTCACATACATCTTGGTGGAGCGCACAAAATGATAAGAATGAATAACATGCACTTAATCACCAAGACAAAAGTAAATAGCCATACAATAAGGAATAGCACATGATAAGTAATAAGCACACATTAAAGCATAGTATGACTAAGCACTCATTAAGATAGCATCAAACGTAGTAGCAAGCACACTTAAAGTATCTGGAACCAAAAGAAACCAATGTATCTCAAGGAAAACCGGCAAAAGAACGAAAAGACGAAAGAGCACTCTCTCTCTCGAAGCCCTATGATCTATAACAATTTCTCCCCCTTTGGCAACAAGTTACCAAAAAGTTCGAAAAGGTATAGAGCTAAACGTCACTGCGGGCTCGGCTGGCGGCTCCCGTCTGGGTCGATGTCGGTGTAGAGATGGCTGCATCTGCGAAGACTTCTGCTGATGTCTGCGCTGGAGGAGTGGATGCTGGAGCTGAAGGAACTGCTGGAGCTGTAGCTGGTGCTGAAGTGGTAGCCCTGGAGTCTGTCACTGGGATAGCTGCAGACCTGGATCCTCTGGGAACCGGAGCAGTCTGGCGATGAGAGTCCTGGACTAGATCATCCTGCATAAGCTCTGCTCTCTCCTGCCTAGTCTCCTCCATGTCTGCCTCAAGCTTGTTGACAGACACCTGAATCTCAGTCAGCTTCACGTCCAGAGCGTGGATCTTGTCCTCGACAATCCTCTCAAGGCTCTCCTGAGATTGCTCAATGCTGGCCAGGCGTTGTTCAATTCTCCGGGTTGCTTCAAGAATCTAATCTCCGAAGCTCTTTGGCTTAGTTGCTGCTGCTGCTGCCTCTTTGTCAGCTTTGGCTTTCTTCGCAGCTTCAATCTTGGCTTGCCCTTCAACTGAGGTAGGATCCTCTTCATCCATCACAACTACGTTGTCCTCATGCTCTGGCTGCAGTGGCAAGTGCTTCCTATCCAACATGAATTTGCCCGTGCCAAACTTGGCGTTGATAAGCATCTGTATCTGCGGTGCAAACCCACACGACCTCTTCTGGTCAGCTGCAGTCCTCTTGATGGTCTCTACCATCAAGTCCATCACCTTAAAAGGTGCCTTCTCATCGAGAATGTGCAGCATGTTGATAGAATAGCCTCGTATCATCCGGTGGTCACCTGACTTAGGCATCAAGGTATGCCTCAGGATAGTGTTAGTGGTGGTCAGACCTGCCTGGAGATAATACACTGAGCCGAGTTTCCATCCCTCCAAATCAGCAGCTGGGATCTCCTTGTACATATTCTTCATGGAATCATGACTCTTCTTAGGAATCCCATAGACATCAATGTCGTCCTCTCTCTGCACTGGAGCGTTCAGAAGTTCTGCCCATTCTGCAACAGTTGAAGAAAACCTTTGACCTTCAGTCATCCAGGTGATCTTGCCATCAGGATAGAAATGGGTTGTGGCATAGAACTGCATGATCATCTCGTCATTCCAGGCTGTCAGTTCTTGACCCACAAAGTCAGCAACTCCACATGCAGTAAAGCTCTCATGCACATGGGGAAAGAAGTCCCGATGCTCTCTGCTGTCAATATACTTCCAGTCGACATACCTGGTGTCAGCAACAATGGGCTTCTTATCCATTAGCACGGTCTCATAGAAATCCTGCTGCTCTCTGGTGTGGAATCTGGGGTCCACAGCAGTCCTTCTTCTTACGGCATATGGATCAGATTGTCTCCATAGCCTGAGACCTTTGTCCTTCCTTGCCTTCATATCCTCAGCTTGAGGATGAGCATCATTGTGGAGTGGCAACTTGGGACGGAGCTTGAGCAACACATGCTCTTCATCTGACTCAGAAGGTGGCATCTCACCTTTGTTCTTCTCAGAAGCTGGAATGCTTCTGGTTGTTCTCTTGGGCTTCTCTGGAGCTGCCTTAGCTAGAGCAGGCTTCTTGGGCTTGGAGGAGGCTTGAGCCCGAATAGCATCACCCATGAACTTAGCTTTCTGAGGAGGAGGCTGGGGTGCATCTTCTTCTTCTTCTTCTTCAGCATCAACTTGAGGTTCAGCATATACAACTCTCTTCCTTTTGGAAGTCTTCTTCACCTTGCTTGGAGCTGGCTCTTCCAAGTTGAGCTTCTTAGCAACTGCAGACTGCTTCACTTTGCTTGTGCCTTTCTTTGGCTGTTGCCCTTGGAGCTCTTTGGCAACCACTTGCCTCTTTGGCTTGGAGGTAACTTCCTCAGCAACAAAGTCGGAATCCTCATCATCAGACGTTCTCTTCTTCCTGGTTCTCGTAGCAGCAGGAGGCAGACCACTGGGGGTACTCCTCTCACCATCATCACTAGAGCTGCTAGCCTCAGGACTTGTACCTGCCTCTGGAATCTCAGCAAACGGTGATTCGGACCTGTTCTGGCTGTCACTGACATCTGACATGGCTGAAAGACCTGTGAATAGATAAGGTGTAGGCAGAGTAGAAGAGTTATCACAACTGCAGAAGTTTTTGCAAAAAAAATGAGTTCAAAAACTTAGTTTTGAGTTTTCACAGAATGTATTTCGGTCAAACCGATTTCAAGTTTCGGTGTAACCGAAGTGTTCAACAGAACCTACACACCACTTTCGGTCAGACCGAAATGGGTTTCGGTCCTACCGAAAACTTAGGGTTTCCCAGAAACTTTAATTCGGACATTCCGATTTTCACAACTCGGTCAGACCGAACTATGTAGTGCAATGGTCAGAGACCAAATCGGTCAGTCCGAGTTTCAGGAATCGGCTTCACCGAGATGCATTCCGCGGAAACCTAAACCTAAGAATTTTCCTCGAAACTAAACGATCTGAACTATGTATTGGGATCATATCAAACGTGGATTGAATCAGGGCAGTCCTATCATGCAAGAATCAGAAGTGGAGCATGAAAGGGATCGGGACACACCCTAACTTGGTGGTGTCCCTCTACGGCGGCAACGGCGGAGAAGATTACCGTTGACGGCGGCGGAGACCTGCGGCGAGGGCGCACAGGCGACGAAGGCGACGATCCTTAGATCAGGGCGACGGCAGCAGGGGTCTTGGAGGGCGAACGGTTTGAAAGGAATAGATCGCGCGCAGCCCTCAGTATATATAACCCCGTGCTGTCGGTGGGACCGAGTTGAAAAACTCGGTGTCACCGAGATGCATAATTGCAGTGCAGTTACGCATATCGGTCAGACCGAGATTTTGAACTCGGTTTCACCGAGATGAAACCTAGATCAATCTAAGTGTTTCGGTTGGACCGAGATTGAGAAACCGGTCAGACCGAAGTGGACTTAGAAGGTTTTGGAAGTCAGCCTTAGACGAATCGGTGGTTCCGAGTGCTCCTCACTCGGACTATCCGAAAAAGACTTGTTCAAAGTTGTGATATGAGCATGAAAAGAATTTTTGAGACAAGAAAGCATAGATAGCTAGGGAAGGTGCTTAGGCATTCTTGTCCATCCATTTGGCCAGAAGAAGAAACCAAAACAATCAAAACCACAAATGGATGTCCTTGAATGGATAAAATCATGCATTCAACATGCTCACACAATAAGATAGCAAATGAAATATGTGTCAAACATGCACAACCAATCACTCTAGCTACTAGCACACAATTTGTCGATGACTAGGTCATCTATATATGAGTATGTTGACTTAGGAGTCAAATGAGAACATTTGATCATAGGTCATACTCATCGTTTAAGCACAAGTGGGGTTACCACTTTTACATAAAGCATTTATGTGTTCACATCATTAGAAGATGCTTTAGCTCAATTTTTAGAGCAAAGCTCCCCCTAGATGTGAGAACCCCTTTTAAAGGGTCAAACTAACCTTGGGTTGTCGTAGAAGACTTCATGTAGATGTTGAAGACGTGGATGCTCAATGTTGATGTAGATCATCATGAGTTAGGAGCAATCCTTTGAATTAGGGCACTTTCAATACCTACATGGGTTAGTCCCACAAGGAACAAACAAGAATATCCATAGACATAGAGTGAAGTACACAAAAGATGATGTCCATGAAAGCAATGATTACCTTGTCCCTTGACTTACCAACAAGAGGGTTTGTGACTCCATGAACAAGTGCATGATGTGGAAGTTGATTGCACAAGTTCTTGCCAAAATGAATATGAGTGAAGTATGTTGGCGGAGTCACCCTCAAGAACCTTCTAGTTCTTCTTCTTTGGGATCCACATCATCTTGATGGGAATCCTTGGTGTTGTAGTTGAGCTTGACGAAGTAGAACTTGATGTGTCCTTGGGAACCCACTTGACCATGGCTTGAGGTGCTTCAATGAATGCATCAATCTCCTCTTGAAGCTTGTCCTTGGCCTTTAGCTTGTGGTCTTGTGGTGGAAGGTCATCTTGAGCTTGTTCCACATTGGAAGAAGTAGGATCATACTTCTCCTTTTGTGAAACAAACTGTGGAGTAGGGTATTGACCTTCTTCCCACTCAACACCTTTGGCGTTGAACTTTCGCTCAAAACCAATCCCTTGATTCTTCCGGTGTCTTCCTTGTTTGCGAACAATCTCCTCAAAGTTCTTGCTTCCGGCAAGACTCTTGTAGACACCTTTCTCTATGATTTCCTTCAATAAGCTATTTTCTTGCTCAAGTGTAACTTGGCTTGAAACATTGTTAGTGGAATCAAGAGAACTACTAGAAGCAACAATATTGGATTTAACATTGTTATTGTTACCACTAGAGGAAGAATTTTTCTTATGCTTGTCATGCTTAGTCTTAATAGGTGGCAAGAAATTGGACAAGAGAAGTCGTTTGGCAAGATATGAAGAACTCTTCTTTCGAAGATCGTCATTGATCGCTTTTAGAAACTCATGTTCTTGCTCTAGAGTGAGCTTCTCGAAGCGTAGCTTCTCATGAGATCTTAGGAGCTCTCTATGATCTTCTTGAGTAGTTTCATGAGCTAACTTAAGAGTGTTTAATTCTTTAGTTAGACGCTCAATCTCCTTCATAGCATTGTCATTCGACTCTTCTCGACTATAAAGACTACTAGCATTTTCATCATTACTAATCTCACTAGATTTATCATGCAAGAGCTCATCTTCACCAAGTAAGTCATCCTCATCACTATCAAAGTCAATGAACTCAGGGTGTGTTACCTTGGGGCCTTTAGCCATGAAGCATCTTCCAATTCCCTCATTTGGTGAATCAAATAAGTCGTAGGAGTTGGAGTTGGAGGATACGAGTGCAAGTCCGGCAACACCTTCATCTTGACTATAGTCGGAGTCGGAGTGATAGCTTCCATCGGATTGACTGTCAGAGTCGGAGCCGGAGACCCATTCACCAACATGAGCTTGATGTCTTCTTCTTGTGTAGCTCCTTGATGACTTGTCTTTCCTCTCCGAATCCTTGCTTCTCCGAGAAGGTCTTCGTTCATAACGATCATCTCTACTCCTTCTCTCTCTCCGAGGTGACTCATCTCTTGCTCTTCTTCTTGGAGATTCTTCTCTTCTCTTGTGGGGAGCCGTACACTCATTTGAGAAGTGTCCGGGTCGTCCACAATTGTAGCAGTTTCGATCACGACTAGAAGATCTCTTTCCATCATATGATCTAGACTTTGAGCTTCTTTCTTTGCCTCTATTCTTGTAGGACTTGTTGAAGTTCTTGACCATTAGGCTTATGTCTTCATTGGAAATTTGCTTGTCACTTGAGGTAGTAGGAGCATCACTTGTAGCTTTGTAAGCACCACTTGACTTGTTGTGAAGCTCTTCCTTATCCTTAAGTGTCATCTCATGAGCAACAATCCTTCCAATGACTTCAGTTGGCTTGAGAGTCTTGTAGTTTGGCATCATTTGGATCAAAGTGCACACGGTGTCATACTTTCCATCCAAAGCTCTGAGAATCTTCTTAATGATGAATCGGTCGGTCATTTCTTTGCTTCCTAAGCCTGCAATCTCATTTGTGATGAGAGCAAGCCTAGAGTACATTTCAGCGACTCCTTCACCATCCTTCATCTTGAACTTGTCAAGTTGACCTTGAAGAATATATAGCTTTGATTCCTTAACAGATTCAGTACCCTCGTGCATTTCAACCAAAGTATCCCAAATCTCTTTAGCATTCTCAAGACGGCTGATTTTGTTGAACTCTTCGGGACACAAGGCATTGAAGAGAATGTCACAAGCTTGAGCATTGTTTTGCAACATCTTCAATTCTTCGGGTGTAGCTTCGCGATCCGGAACTTTTCCATCTTCAAAGAAGTCACCTTGCATACCAACACAAATAATGCCCCATGCGGCTGGGTTATGACCAAGAATATGCATTTTCATTTTATGCTTCCAACTAGCAAAATTTGTACCATCAAAGTAAGGACCTCTACGATAATTACCCTCACTAGACGCCATACTCTCCTAGGTTGTGAAACCAAGCTTATGGAGTCCAATGCAATGGAAACCAAGGCAATGGAGACCAAAGCTCTGATACCACTTGTAGGATCGAAAGTAAGTCTAGAGGGGGGGTGATTAGACTACTTGACAAAATAAAAAATCTGCCTTTAGATCATGCAATGTTTTTGGCAGTTTCACAATTAAGATCAATTCAAGTAACACCCTACACATGCAATTCTAGAGTATATGCAGCGGAAAGTAAATTGCACATGGAAAAGAGAGGTGGAGAAGATCAAACGCAGTTTGGTGACACGGAGATTTTTGTCGTGGTTCCGATAGGTGGTGCTATCGTACATCCACGTTGATGGAGACTTCAACCCACGGAGGGTAACGGCTGCGCGAGTCCACGGAGGGCTCCACCCACGAAGGGTCCACGAAGAAGCAACCTTGTCTATTCCATCACGGCCTACGCCCACGGAGGACTAGCCTTACTCGGGGTAGATCTTCACGAAGTAGGCGATCTCCTTGCCCTTACAAACTTCTTGGTTCAACTCCACATCATCAAGACGGAGGCTCCCAAGCGACACCTAACCAATCTAGGAGGCACCACCCCCCAAAAGGTAATAGACGGTGTTGATGATGATGAACTCCTTGCTCTTGTGCTTCAGATGATAAACTCCCCAACACTCAACTCTCCTCACTGATATGGCTGTGGTGGAAGAAAGATTTGAGTGGAAAGCAACTTGGGAAGGCTAGAGATCAAGTTTCATATGGTAGGAATGGAATGACTTGATCTCAACACAAGGGTAGGTGGTTCACTTCTCAGAAAGTATATGGTAGAAGTGGTGGTACTTTCTGATGGCTCTCCTCACGAATGAGGAGGGGGTGGAGGGGTATATATAGCCTCCACACAAAATCCAACCGTTACACACACATTTGACCAATCTCGGTCAGACCGAAGTGAAAACTCGGTTAGACCGAAAGTTCAAATATAGTGAACGTTGGGATTTTCGGTGGGACCGAAAATACCATCTCGGTGAGACCGAAGTGAGTCAAAGGTTAGGGTTTGCCATCTCGGTGAGACCGAAAATATAAACTCGGATATTCCGAATTTATGTCAACTGACCACAGAAGGTTGGCAGCCCTTTTTCGGTGGGACCGAAACTCAGAATCGGTTTGACCGAGAAGCTAGGGTTTGGAGAAACAACTGAAGTGGTTCATCTCGGTGGGACTGAGTTGGAGAAATCGGTGTGACCGAGATGTTAGGGTTTGTGGAAATAACTTCATCTCGGTGGGATTAGTTGGATTGACCGAGATTACTTATGGGTGTGTGTTAAGTAGTGAATAGTGCTGATAGTTGAGGGAGTTAGATCATCAAGCACTTGAGCAACAAGAACATTAACACAACCTCATCCCCTTTTAATAGTATTGGCTTTTCCTATGGACTCAATGTGATCTTTGATCACTAAACCATAAATAGAGTCTTGAGCTTTTGCCAATGCTTGTCTTAGCATTTTGAGGGGTCCACTTCTTCAGACATTTCCATACCCACATCATCGAACTTTTCTGAAATGATTCTCAAGAGAATATTAGTTCAATGATATATATGTTGTTATTAATTACCAAAACCACCCGGGAATTAGTTGCACTTTCACGACCCCGTGACTCGCCTAAGTTACAAACCATTTACTCCGAGTGAAGAGCAACCCTCTCACTCGGGGGCTTAGCTACGGTTCTCCAAGCTACGCTACAAGTACAAAGCGGCTCGGTCCACCGAACTCTGCCACAAGTACAACGTAGCTTGGAATCGCCTAAGTTACAAACATTCCACTCCGAGTGAAGAGCGACCCCCTCACTCGGGGGCTTAGCTGCGACCCCGTGACTCGCCTAAGTTACAGACCATTTACTCCGAGTGAAGAGCAACCGTCTCACTCGGGGGCTTAGCTGCGGTCCTCCAAGCTACGCTACAAGTACAAAGTGGCTCGGTCCTCCGAACTCCGCCACAAGTACACCGTGCGTTGGAATCGCCTAAGTTATAAGCATTTCACTCCGAGTGAAGAGCGATCCTCTCACTCGGGGGCTTAGCTGCGACCCCGGGACTCGCCTAAGGTAACAACCAGTTACTCCGAGTGAAGAGCAACCCACTCACTCGGGAACTCAGTTGAAGACGTCGACTCAAAGATTCAGATGATCAAAAGAAGAGCGACGAACCAAAGGATAAAAATCAAATAAAAGCCCCACAAAGATCGAGCAAGAGTACTTGGGCCACAGACCCACCAGAGTTTAACGAGTACAAATCCACGCGGCATTCCGCGGCAAATAAGATTAATGTATCAAAGTCATGGCTCGGGAGGAGGCGGGCTTGCAGGCGCAACGAATTCGTCCAGATCAATCCCATCGGCGATGCGAGTGGCGGCTTCCAAGAAACTCTCCATAAACGACTGGAATTGGAGCTCCTTCATGTTTGCGACCTTCAGCGCAGCAAGCTTCCTCTCCTTCACCTCCCTGCAGTGCACACGGACTAAAGACAGCGCCACGTCAGCTCCTCCCTGGGCCGCCGACTTCTTCCATTCCTGCACTCGGTCGGGGATCTCATTGAGTCGAGTCATCAAGGACTCGAGGTCGTTCTCCCGCACGATCCCCCTCCAGAGCACAGCATCGATTCGAGCCATCGCTGCCTTCAGTCGTCCAAGGTAATCCGTGGCCGCAGTGAGGCGTGACTCCAGCCTCAGTATATTCATGGACACCTCGTCCTTCATGATGGAGTTGGTTGGGTCCAAGCCAGGCTCGACCCGTCCAGTCTCCTCTGCGAAGTTGCGACAGAACTCTGCACCAAGAACAGCGAGTCGAGTCAACGGATAAGACACGGGTCGACCGATCCAATTTTAACCAAGCCAAAGGAGGCATACCTTCGAGCACGAGGTACCATTTTTTGGTGATGTCGCCCAGATACGTCTCGAGATCCACCCTCTCCCGAAAGAGAACCTCGTACTTGTCATTCAGGACGGCCTTGGACTTCTTCAGCTGAGTCACCTCTTGGTTGGCCGCGTCGAGTGAACCTCTCAGTCGGATGATCTCCGCCTCGAGCGCACCCACGGAAGCCAGCTTCTTTGCCGCCAGTTCTGACTTCTCCTGAGCCGCCTGCTGCGCTGCCGCCAGGTCGAGATCCTTTTGCTCCAAGGCCGCCCTCAGTTGACCTACCAAAGCCGCCACTGGACGGATGAACATGAAGGAACGCAAGGCACATCTAGCGAAAAATCAGCCGATAGAAGACAGGAGTAAGTTAGCAGCCGCATCATCCTGCGTCTTCTTCAGATGGTCCCGAGCCAACTGCAAGTCAAGATTAAGCTGGATTTGCTTCTGCTCAAGATCTACAAACTTGGCCCCGAAATCGCAAGATTTCTGCATCAACACAACAAAGCAAGATTATAAGACTACAGTCGAGTCAGAACACTCAACCGCAGCCTCGGGGACTACACCCAGTGGGTGTACTGAGCGTGCCCCCACTGGTTTCACTCAGCCAAGGTCAGTCCGGCGCGAGCAAAAAAAACCAACAGCATGGAAGTTCTATAGTAAGACCATGGCCGACCGCCAGCAGTCGACCACGGTCTCGGGGACTACACCCAGTGGGTGCACTGAGCGTGCCCCCACTGGTTTCACTCGGCTGAGGACAGCCCAGCGCGAGCTCAAAGAAGACAGGAAAAGAAGAACACCCAGTGGGTGTGGTACCTCACGAAACAAAACAAGCAGATTCTCTCGAAGTCAAAGAGTACTCCAATAAAGACAACGTACCTGGACGTTGGCCCGAAGAGCAGAGCTGGCATCGTAAGCCGCCATGCTGGCCTCATACGCCGCCTTCGTCCTCCCAATCATCACCTCCGCCTGGCGAACGGCTTCTTGAGCCACCCCCACAGGGTCCTCCAGGAGGCGGTAGGTAGAGAAGAGGACAGATGAAGCAACAGGCGTCGAGCCGGCCGCGGGCGCAGGCGCTGGATCGACGGCACGAACCGGCGCTGAGTCGACGGCTGGAGTTGGCGCTGGGTCGACAACCGGGGCGGGCGCTGGGTGGACGTTCGGCGGAGATGATGGGTCGGCAGCGTGCACGGTCGACACAGGGATGGCGAAAGAGACCGCGGCTCGGGCCGCGTCCTCCTGTCGCTGGGCCTCCGAGCCAGAAGGCGCCTTCCGGCCCTTCTTCCCTGTGCGCCGGTGGTCCCCTCCCAACTGCTCCTTGTCTTCGTCGTCGTCCGGCAGCTCTATGACGAGGCGTGGCGCTTCAGGTCAAGTGGGGAACTAAGTCAGTCGACCGTCACCCGCGAAAGAGAAGAAGGATAAGACAAGTCTCATAGAGCCCAAACCTGCACGAGATGTCGCGGCATCCGCGATCTCCTCGTCGTCTCGACCCCGGTCGATGTCCATCGAGGTCGTGGAAGCGGCAGATCTGAAAGATTCAGTCAAGAGATGAGTCGACTGAAACTGCAGTCGACCTCCAAGAAACAGAAAGAAACAAGTCCAAGTGGCACTTACGTGGAGGCGATGGGTACGTCCACCTTAATCCTTGGCAGGGCCTTCCGGGGCTTGGGGGTGGCGACCTTGGGCTACTTGGGCGTCTTCTCGGCCGGCGCGGGGGTGGTCGTTCGGGTGCGTTTGGGCGTCCGGGACCCCGAGGGACCCACTTGGGGTCGTGCGTCCCCTGGGTCGTTCTTCTCCTTGGATCGGCGCTCGACACGGGAAGGTGACTTGACCTCCTCCCCGCTGCTGTAATCCTCGCTCTCCTCGGTCTCCTCCTCCGACTTCCATTCGGCGGCGTCGCCCGTGCCCTCCTCGCCCTCCTGTCCCAAGTCCCCGTTGGGCAGCGAGTACATCTCTGTATAGATCTGCAAAGAAAAGAAGTTTGACCAAATACCAGTCAGAACCATCAATAAAGACCACAAACCAGTCGACGGATACGTCACTCGGAAGCAGAAGGCTAACCTTGTCTGGCAGGTGGTCAGCGTCGAATGGGATGATCCTCCCAGACCCCCTGGGGTTGTCCTTGTTCCCGGTGATGCTCTTCAAACACCGCACTACGTACTCCGGGTGGGCCGCCTCCGGGTGGACTCGCGACGAGTCGTCAGTGCCGGAGTACAGCCACATCGGGTGGTCCCGGGCTTGAAGCGGCTGGATCCTCTGCGTGAGGTACACCTCGAACAGGTCCATCCCCGTGACCCCCTCGCGGACTAGCTGGGCGACCCTCTCCATCAACATGTCTACCTCGACCCTCTCGGCCTTGCTCACTACCATCGAAGGAGGTGGGCTGGCTCGACCTAGAGTAAATGGAGGAAGGCCAGTTGACTGGCCCGGAGTCGGACTGTCCTTGTAATAAAACCAGGTCGACTGCCAGCCCCGAATCGACTCTGGATGGTTCATGGGAGGAAAGGCGCTCCTATTCCTAAGCTGAATCCCGAGCCCGCCGCACGCCTGGAGGACGTGCGTCTTGCCGTCACTCGGGTTCACCCTCTTGACGGTCTGTGAGCGGCAGGTGAAGATGTGCTTGAACAAGCCCCAGTGCGGTCGACAACCGAGGAAGTTCTCGCACATAGAAACGAAAGCGGAGAGGAAGGCGATGGAGTTGGGCGTAAAGTAATGCAACTGGGCACCATAGAAGATCAGAAACGCGCGGAAGAAAGGGTGCGGGGGCGTAGAGAAACCTCGGTCGACGTGGGTGGCGTGGAGTACACACTCGCCCTCCTGCGGCCGGGGCTCGAGCTCTCCTCTCGGCGCCCGCCAGGAGCCGCCGGCGATCAGTACCTCCTCCTCCAGCTCCTCCAGATCCTCCACCACGACGGTGGACCGGATCCAATCCCCCTGGATCCATCCAGCGGGGAGTCCGGACCTCGACGACGAACCGATCCGGCCAGCTCGCCTCCCCTTCCCCGACGCCGCCTTCTTGGAGCGCTCCATGGCCGTAGTCTTGTCTTTGCCCATGGCTCGCGAGACGGCGGTCGCTGCGGAGAGGAGCAGGAAGGAGCGGGGCGCCGCGGAGAAACAAGAACGCTGCAGAGAAGCCAAGGCGAACGGGAGAAGACTAGGCGCACCAGTGCCCCCCGCGGCGGACTCGGCGCGCCTTTATAATGGTTCGGTCGAGTGGCTGACCGGTGGCCCCGAGCAATCCTATCCGATCCCGTAACAGGCGCTGACGCGATACGTGGCGAAAAAGGAGGCGCGGGAATCGAGGCGTTCAAACCGCACCCCTCCGATTGATGCGGCACGTCCCGTCCCGCGCGCTTCCCCAAATTTTGAAAGCCCCGCCGAATCCGGCGGCCAGAGGGCAACCGATCCCGTCGAAAACGGCACGCGCTCACGGCGCCCGACGCCTAGCGCAAAACCCAGTCGACGCAAGGAGCTCAATCGACGCAAGACATCCAGTCGACGCGAGAAGCAACTAATTCATTGATGGCTTCAGAATCGATCGAGGCGACCAAGACACAACTGAGGGAGCCTGCCCAAGTCACGAGCTCCGAAACAATATGCCCCAAGGACGTCAAGCCAAGACAAGAGCTTCCCTCAGCATCCCCTTGCTTAAGCCCCAATCCATTCGGGGGCTACTGACGAGGTTACAGACCTAGGGTAGGGTTATAGGACTGACCAAAGTACCCCACCCAAGGTCACTACCCTAGAAGATCAAAAGACAAGACCAATGGCAGTGGAGACAGTCGACTGAGACGGTCCAAAGAGACACTTCACTCGACCGACCCACGTACGCAGGACGACTCAATTCCACTCGACCGGACCGAGCACTCGACCTCCGAAGACCAAGTGCCTCTTGGAACGACAACGGTCCTATATTTACTCTCTGTAGTAAATATCTTAATTATCCTTTACTGCAGGCGTTATCAGTAACGCCTGCCTTAATGTACCTTTAAGCCCTTGGTAACATGGAGCATGGCTGGGGTCCTGGCACACTATATAAGCCACCCCCCCTCCTGCAGAACAAGGGTTCGCACCTCTGTAACACACATATACACACATCATTCGACCAAGCCTCCGGGCACCGAGACGTAGGGCTATTACTTCCTCCGAGAAGGGCCTGAACTCGCTAACACCCTGTGTACAACCTCGCCATAGCTAGAACCTTGCCTCTCCATTCGTACCCCCTACCCTTACTGTCAGACTTAAAACCACGACACCGACTTTAGATGTTAGGCTAGGTGAGAAGTCTGCATATTCGGCTCACACATTCTGCACCCCTTCATCAACGGATAGGAGTAGCGATAGATGTTGCCAAGATGGCGGCTTCCAACATATTAATGTATTACTTTGTAAGGTCTTTGTGAATAATTAATAAAGTGGTTGGATGCATCTCCCACATGCATAGACCGAGGTCATCCTCCTTTTCTAAGTAAAAATAAATAAAAATATTGTGTCACATCTTTCATATTGAGGGTGGCGGAGAACTCGTTCGGTACTGCTGCGGCCCAAGTAGACTGACGGAGATTTCCTCTTTCGGTTACCAGAAGGACCCCTTTTCTTAATTCTTCCATTGGCACTTCCAATTTTTCGATCTTCGCAGAAAAAACTGAAAAAATGAACCTATTATTCGAAAATACTTTTCAAAATTTGAAATCACAATTTATAAAAACAACTGTGAACATTTTAAAATTCACGACATTTTTTTAATAAAAAACAATTTCCTGGAAATATTATAGAATCGTGAACATTCATTAATGTTGCGTAGATTTTTCGAAATCAAAACCATTTTTGCATTCTTGAAAATTTTCGAAATTGTTCACATTTTTTGAATTAAAACATCCTTTTTGAATTCATATAATTTTTCAAGTTCTCGCAAAAATCATTTTGCGTCCTATTTCAATTCAAAGCCATTTCTAAAATTCATGTTCATTTTAGAATACATGAAAAAACAAGTTCGTAGATTTCTGTCTTGTAGGATATTGGTTTTGAATACTTTTTCTTCATTAACGACATTTTTTGAAATCACGGTTTATTTTTCTATTTTTTGTCAATAATTTTTGAATTCATGAATAAAATCCTGATTTTTTTCCAAATACGCAAACATTCATGTAATTTTCACAAACTTTTTTTGGTCCACGAACATTTCCTGAATCACCTTTTTTGACATTTGCTAATAGATCTAAAATTTACAAATAATTTTTGAATTCAGGATCATCGTTTGAATTCATGAAAATATTTCAAATTCACAATATTCTTTTAAATTATTATTATTCCTGAATTCATAAAAACAATTCTTTGATTTCGCTATTTTTTAGGGTTTGTGATCATTCTTTGAATTCATGAACATGTCTGAATTTCGCCAAAAATTAAAACCAAAACGAAGAATAAAAACAGACGCCCACTTGATCCCATACGAACCGGGAGCTCCTATTCGGCGCTTCAGGTGCCCGCATGACAATGTTAGTGGACCGGGCCATGTAGATGTCGCATTTTGTTTGCCGCTGGCCCGACCGATCGCACTAGAAGTAAAATGGGGAAAACGGGAAACGAAAAAAATCGTGTATTCTAAAATTTTGACGGACTTTTTGAAAATTGCATCAGTTCTAAAAAAAGTTCAACGATTTATAGAAATCATCAAGTTTGAAAAAAAATCATCAAATCGGATAAAAGTTCTCCGAATTTGAAAATATGATGATCCAATTTGAGAAAAATTCACTGATTTTAAAAAGCTTCACCAATTTTCTTAAAAATCTTAATTTAATTTGAAAAGGCATTCATCGAATTTGAAAAACTGCATCAAAATTTTAAAAAGATTTATATTTGAAAAAAGAAGTTTTGTGAAATATGAAAAAAAAAATTGTGCATTTTGAAAATGGAGTAAAGAAAAAACGTAGAAAAAGAAACAGAAAAAGACCAAAACAAGAAACCAGTCCAGAGGAAACCCACAACGAAAAAAGAAAAAAAAAACCACTAGAGATTGTACAAAAGAAGAAAAGGAAATATAATATCACAACGTGTGGTTTGCCTGGGTAATGTGGAGGATGTTGGTTCTAATCTCAGCCACGCCCTTCTTTTGCGTATTAAAAACCAGAAAAAAAATGGAATGGGCAAGCCTAGTGCGGGTGATGGGGTGTGCCCCGGTTTGCCAAATGGCGTATAACCGTGGCTTGAAGCAAGTTCTCAAAAAAAAAAAAAAAACAGTGGCTTGAAGCATTAGGGAACGGTGTACGAAACATCTTTCGAAATCAGTAATAAAGGAGCAGTCGTTACAAAGTACACCCGCGAGTGTTTTTTTATTCCTCAGATCGTGAACTTCAAAAATAGATCCCGTGTCGATAGGTTCTGATGATTTTTTAATGAAAAAATCAAACTGGAACCAAGTTTTTTTCCTTTCCAAAAGTGGCACGACTCGCGGAAGCAAATCTATGCCTTCACGGGAAGTAAACCCATGTCTCTCACGGAAGATTTTTTTTTCATTTATTAGAGGCACGACTACGCCTCTCGCGGAAGCAAATTCGAGTCTCTTGCGGACGGAAAAAGAAGAAAGAAAACATTTTTTTTCTTTTTCCAGAAGGCACGGCCGTGCCTTTCGTGGAAGGAGAAAAATGAAACGTGCTTTCGTTTTAGAGTCGCGGCCGTTCCTCTCACAAAAAACGTGTTTTTCCCACAATTTTTTTTTTGATTTTTTTCCAAAAGCTAAGAAACACCGGTGCGAAAAAAAATAAAAACCATATAAAAAGCAAAAGGCATGTGCGATTTTGTTTCCAAAATAAGTACCAATAGTGCGACACATGGTGATGGCTGAGAGCGCGCCACCTCATATGACCCATCAGGAGGCTTCTGTAGAAGCGCTCCTTCATTATATAGTTACTCCCACCTTCTTTTACTCTAAGGTACATCCACTTCGACACAAGCTGGCTTTGAACGATGGGCCGAAAGCCACACGAGGGGTTCACTTTTCTCATGTTTCTAGCGTGTACTGCTATTAAGCCGGTCAAATTTTGTGTTATGGCTCTGTTTGTAGGAGTTTTCTTCAATTCTTCCTAGTTTTTCTTGCTATTTTGTTTCTTTCTTCAATTTTCATTGTTTTTTCCTTTTTACCCATTTGTCAACACATGTCCACATTTTTCATGCACATTGTGCATTTGTATTGTACATAATAAATATTTTTTATATATATTAAATATATTTTTTAAATATATGATTAAGTTTTTCATAAACATATGTTTTGAAATCTACTTTCTTTTATACATGTTTTAATATTTATGTGTATATATAAAACATTTTTACACAAATTAATATTTTTAAAAATACAATACTAACATTTTTTCAAATATATGTATCAGAATATTTTTTAATACATGTTAAGCATCATTCAAATAAATGTTTTTTTGGAAAAATACAAAGCATCGTTTTTAAAACCTATGCAAATATATTTTGACAGATACTAAGCATTGCTTTTAAAATGACATATATTGCTAATATGGCGAGCGCTCGACGTGTTTAGCGGACAATTAATATTATATCAAATATAGCGCTAGTCACATAATTAATATGCAAATAATATCCTATCTAATATCCACAAGCAACTAATATACAAACCAATATGAACCTGCATCACACCTACATATTTATGAGTCTGTTTAAGTGTATGCACATTTTTTACATTGTATATCATTTTTCATCAATGACACGTTCATTATTTCCCAAATGCTTGAACGTTTTCTAAATGACACGTATAGTTTTTCAATTATCAACATTTATTGATAAATTACACTAAGAAAAGTTTTAAATTGCATTAAGTTTTTTCAAATTCACGGTCAATAGTATTTAAAAATCATTCATTAATTAAAATTATTTTTATAATATTTTCTAAATTAAAAAGAAGAAATGAACGAAAGAAAGAACAATTACTGTATGCGTGGTTTTGGGACAACCATTTAGAGTGTCCTTGAGAAGAGATGTGGTTGTGCCTCGCGGTAAATTCTATATGACGCATTAAGTGTCAAGCTGTCGATCAAACGAACAGACCTTGCCGAGGTGGCGCTGAAAATGGGTTAGCCATTTAGAGTACGACGCAAGCCCCCTAAAAAATAAATATGATTATGTGAACCTTCTAGAAGGTTCCAAACCAGTTTAGGTCCGTTATTTATTCTCTATATTTCTTATGATGGTTTTCTTTGGTTTATTTTTTCTTTTCCATATAATATTTTTTATTTTATTTTATCAAAAACTTTCCCTTATAAAATGTTTCGGAATGTTCATAATTTTTTTAAAGGTGTTCCTGTCTTCATTTTTCACAAAATCAAAAAATTGTTCTAGGAATTCAAAATATATACCATTTTCAAAATTCGTTCATATATTCAAAAATCATTTCCATTTAAAAAAATATTTGGAATCAGAAAAAAATCACTTTTTGAAATTTTACTTAAATTGTAAATATAGTCAAAATTTGTTAACAAATTCAAATAATATTGTTTTTTTTCAATCAATGTTCGTTAATTTTTGAAAAATGTTCGTGATTTTCTAAAGTTCGGAAAATTCGGGGTGTTTTCCTGCATAGAAGACAACACCATTGCAAGTATTGCTAAAAACAACATTAGTCCTACTAGTTTCTTAGCCAAAATATGCAGATTAGAGGAGAAACACATAACAAAAGTTCTACTCTCTTTCTCATCAAAACTCGTCGGCAAAGTCGATGGTGATGTTGCATGGCTGAAAATTTTCCTATGTACAGTAAAATGGTAAGAAAAATATTTCATGGTTTAAAACCCTATGAATCACAAAATCAAATGATGTAAAAAATAAACTTAAGAATACACGGGCATCTATAAGGCAAAACCCGAAACGGACACCTCCATATGTCGTTAGGCACGTCTAGACGTGTTTGTGGACACCCGGCCGACGCCTAGACACCTAATGTTAGCCCCAAGAATCCTCTATGTCTCTGCCTCCTTTTTTTTCTAAGTTGAATTTCAACATTCTGCAACAATCCAAAACAATTTGATGATATATCACCTCGAAACAATTGGAAGGTAAAGTGAATGACAAACAATTCAACATGTCAACAATTCAAATAAAGTTCATAATCCAAATCCATTAAACCGAATGAATCGATGCCCATCACCGTTCGCATAGCGGCGCAATGCTGCCGCTACAATGGCGAATCCACACTACTCCATTGTCATCCAAGTCGTCGGCCTTGACGTACTTGACCTAGGACTTCTCGCACATTGTCCCAATCACAAGCCACTTCTTCTCAATTTTAATGTTCTTTGCCTGCATCTCCATGAACTCTTTGAACCTCTCATCCTTCTTTTCTTCCTTGAGTTCATTTCTTTTCGCATTTACCATCTCTTTTTTGTCCATGATGTCTGCCCACTTCTTCAACATTTGGTTGGCCGCTCCATTGCGCTCGGCCCTCTAGGTCTCCCACGTATCCCCCTCGACCTTGGCACGTGGGCTTCCAGTGAAAGCCCTCCTCCAACACAAACTCCACTCGTTTCACCATCGTCATCCATTTTTGAGCTCGAGCAACTTTTAGCGTTGGCGTTCTTGAGTGAATTGGCGAACTCACACCATTTTCTTTGGCCATGCAATTTGATCTAACAATGATGCATGGTAAATGTCTTATTCTCGGGTTGCTTCTATAATGTTGCCACCAAGTTAGGCTAGAAAAAGAGTCACATGATAAAAAAACTGCAGCATGGAGCAAATAAACCATATGATAAACTTTGTAGGAAGCCAAACTTATGTAATTTATCATACCAACGCCACTTGGTGCATCGTTTTTTATTTGGGCCACAATATTTGGTCACTGTTTCTTATATGGCACACCACCGATGATGGAAGGAGCTCTCACTCCGACCACTTACTACTTCAAACAATGTGTAGTTTTTCATACCATGAAAGAACTCATGCACCTTCTCCAAAAGGTTATCCCCTTTGCTCGAACCTTGAAATGGATCAAAGCTTTAATTCAACCATGCCAAGCACAACAACTCATCCTCCTCCGCCGTGCATGTGGTTAATCTCTTTGCTTTCTTTCTTTTCGCATCGAGCGCCAACTAGTGTTGACCTCCCCCCTGAAAGATCATGGTGGCGGTACGGGCAGGAGGAACTTTCGCTCGTGTTGCCGCGTAGGCGTCTCGTGCCTTCTTGCTGACGCGGCGATTTTTGTAGCTCTTTGGATTCATCTCGCTGGCGGCCGTGGGTGTCGGCTGTAGTAGAAAGTCAAAGAGTTTGCACATGGATGGGTCAAGGCAGCCGGTGATATCCATTGTGGTAGTGGCGGGGCCCGAGTTGGGTCTAGCGCCCATATCGGGATCCAGGAGTGGGAAGAAGAGCATGGGGTCATGATTGGTTCTTTGCGTGTGCCCAGGCTATATGATCTGGACTGGTGGACAATCCAGACTCTCATACTCCTTCCCTTGATTTGGGGCCAGACTAGATGATCCCGGACAATCCAGACAGTCCGGATCAAAACGGAAAGTCTGAATCAAAAGAAAAAGCCTAGTTGGACGGAAAAAAAATCCAAACTGTCCCAGCTAACAAATGGGGGAAGAACGGGTCACGGTATCGGTCCGCGGGCTGGTTCCGACCAGTCTGCGGACACTGATGCAGGAGCCGGCAATCCAACCTATTCCCTAACTGTCCACCTTTTTGTATAAGACCACATCACTCAAAATAATTATAGAAAATGGCATAATTCATTCAGAAATAACATGCAAATATCCCGAGTACAACAGTAATTCAAATGTAAATAGAGATAACTAGATGTTTAACAAGTTTTTTCAAAAAAATTGATACTAGAGTCAGGACCGGCACATGTCGTCCCACACATACTACTCGAGCTTCATCCGACAATGTATGTGCGTGAATGGCACGCCCTCGGTCCTGTAGTACATCTTTGCAGCACGTGTAGTCTATAAAATGTGTAGAGCAGTATTGAGTGAATGAATTAATTAACCAACGTGTAGGGCAAAAGAAAGCAAAACTTACGATCCTTGGTTGACGATGCCCACATTGTCTTACTCGTGCAACTGCACCGCAAAACTTTATGACGGAGTTGCAGATGATGTACCATCGATGTGATATCGACTTTACATTGTGTTGATGGATGACGCGCATGTCGTAGGGCACGAACTTATTTCAGCATGTAATAAAGCATGCACGCGCTGCCAAAAGATCGAGCCCCTTGAGTTCCTGCCTACAAATTATGCAGATACGACCAACCACGCATCACACAACAACTCATTTTCGATCACCGAGTATCCCGTAGTCGTGCTTACTCTAGGAAACGACAAAACGTTAAACAAAAAAACTCAATGACATTTCATAGAACACCTGTTGGGTGTGGTGTTCGCTATGGACGTCGTTGGCAGGGTGGTGGAGGGTACCTGGCTGCGAAGGGATCCTGGGTGGACGACAACATAGTCCAAGGAGGGCAGGTAGGTTGGCGGGGGTTGCGAACATCCTACGATGCCTGGACGGTGGCCAGAGAGGTACAACTTTGTTGTCGGGCGAGGCTCTTTTCACTATTTTGACCCTTTCAGAAAACTGTCACAAAATGAACTGCACACGAAACTATTTCACGATCTGATCCCTTTTGGTAACGCCACAAGCTGTGGCGTTTCTTCTCTATTTGGAAACGTCGAGAAAGCCAGCGTTGCTGTCCTGGTGGAGACGCTACGTGGCAGGGTAGAAACGCCAAAGTATGTTGCGTTGCTGGAAACGCCAAGTGTGGCTGGCGTTGCTGCCCAAGCATGAAACGGCAAGGGGGTTGGCGTTTCAACTAGCTTGCTCATATTGCCATTTATTTATAAAGTGGAGCAACGCTGGCTAGCTCGGAATTTCTAAATAAAGAAGAAACACCACGGCTTGTGGCGTTATCAAAATGATCAGATTATAAAATAGTTTTTTTTTTTTGAATTTTTAAAATAGTTTCGTGTAGAGTTTATTTTGTGTCAAAGTTTTTTGAAAGGGTCAAAATAGTGAAAATGGCCGTCGGGCGATGAGGGTGTGTGTGCGCCAGGGGTATTGGAGTCCTACGTAGCAGCGATCCGGATTTCTGCAACGTTCTTGGGTGGCAAATTACGATCAGATCAGGCAGTTTGGGGTTCGCGTTGAAGATGCAACTCATCAAAGAGCCGTCTTCTTGCCGGCATGTGGGCACGCCGGGTACGGGGGAACGATCTCAGTGTAAAGGCGTTGAAAAAGATGTCGTTTACAATGCCCATCTCGGGCCTAGTTTCTCACCATTGCGCGTCGATCCAGAGCAAAAGCAGGCCCCATGAGAGGCATCCATCGTCGTCGGATGCTTAACGCCGCGAGCGAGATCGACGCAGCCGGAGGTCGCGCCGCCTCTGCCCGTCACGAGCCTCCTGCTAACTCACGCGGCTTCCTTGGGTCCCATCATCACTTGTTGGCCTGCGTTCGGGCCCCCGTGATGCGCGCCTACAATCCTACGTACATCACCTGTGCCTGCTCGCGTCCCTTTCGCCGTCTGAACGAGGTCCCGTTTTTGACTCGCAGTGCCACTGACATGGATCATCGCAGGCTCCAAAACCAGGAGACCTTTCACCGAGGTCCCGCCGCAGCTACGTGCCGAGAAACTCCGCTCCGGATCCGACGAACGCACCGATGGCGACGCCGTTTACTACTGCTGGACTAATCACCGCCGAGTCGTTGCGTGTCCTCGTTGCTTCAACGGGGAGGCGAGGAGTCGAAATGTTGGTTCCATGCATGTACATACTACTCGTTCTTGCTGTCTGTCATCATGCTCCTATTTTATGCTCTGGGCGTGAAGACCGGATTAACGGATTTGACAACGGATCGTCACTTTAATCGAGCTAGTGCTTGTCTCACTTGTGGGAACGTGTGGCCTTGCCGGAGCTGTTGTGTCTCAAGCTTTGGAAATTGAGTGGTTTTTGTCACTGAACTTTCACACGAGGAGATCGAGTTTATCGAACTACCAAAGTGTCGTTTACGACAGAAAATACAGCAGTAGTGAGAAAAGTTGTTTCTTAGTCCACCTTACAAGTTTGTTTACATAGATCCCAAAAAATGCTTACTGTCTTTTTTTTTTTGAAAAGGAGGAAGACCCCCGGCTTTCGCATCTCGGCGATGCATGCAACCACTTTATTAATTATTTATGAAGACCTTACAAAGTAATACATCAGTAAGTCTGAAGCCACCGTTCTGGCAACATCTGTCGCTACTCATATCCACTTGATGAAGGGGTGACGATAGGCCGAGTCTAATACTAAACAGACCTCGCAGCAAGCATAACATCTAGAACCGGAGGCCCCAACCAAGCCATTGCCGGGTCTGGGGCAGTCGCCGCCGCCGTCTTCCACCGATCCATTTTCAGAGCATTTGCCGGCGCATCGACCTTGCCAGGCATACTATCGAAGTCACCACGACGCCAGATAGCTCCAACCTCCTACGCGAGTCCATCTACCTGCATCGAACGCCGAGACTCCACTATGCCACGCCGTCGAGATATGTCGTCCTCGATGCAGAGGAGGAAACACCGCTCCACCTCTGGGCGCATCACCGGCCACCTGCCGCGATGCCTTGCAAGTCCAGCCCCGGGAAAGCACACATGGAATCACAATCTTTAAGACGACACCCTCAGGAGGGGAAGCGACGTGTCACGCCATCGTCTGGCCCTGCACCGTAGGTCCTAGGCTTTCACCCGAAGAAAGTGACCCAAGAGCGGAGGAGGTCGGAGAGCTCCACGACGGCCCCAAGGAGGAGAGCGACATCCGCAGACGCCGCGCCATCGGCATTCGCCCGGAGCAACCCTACCTCCGCACCCTCACGCTGCTGGACGAGGATGGGGAACCCCAGCGCCGCCAGCATGCGAACCCATTGGCCCAAGCACCTCCTGCGCGGCGGCGGCGCCACCACCACGCACAACCACCAACTTCACCGTCAGTCGAAGATGACGGGCCAGATCGACCGAGCCCGCCACGACCAGATCTGAAACCTCGGGTCGCCGTCGCGTCGAGGCAGCCACGAGCAGCCGGCAGCGCATCACCCGCGAGAGGATGAGGATGCCGCGCCGGGCAGCCACCTCGCCGACCGGAGACGCCGAGGACGAGTCTCGCACCACCACAGGCTCACGCCGGAGATCATGGCCGCCGCGCGCGGGGAGATCCCCGCCGCCACCGTCCTCCGACGCGGGCTTCGCCTGGCGAACTCATCCGGCGGCGGCGGGAGGAGGGCGTGCTGTAGAGTGGGACGGCGGCGGCGCAACTAGGGTTCCCCGGAGCCGCCCTGGGACCACGCGGGGGTCGGGGGAAAATGCTTGTTGTCTTGTCATAGTATTTTGTTCATACAGTGCAAACAAATTACTGCATTACCTCGATGGAGTAAGAAAATCTAATTTCACACTTGAATTTCCGTATTTGTTCGTATTAACAAAAACATCTTCACCGTGTAGTAACCATTGGTTAGACTATACTAGAAAAAATGTTGATTTTGTTCCCAGAGTTTGCAAAATTGTAGAATCATGCACAAGGTTCATGTAGAACCAACGGTTTCTCGATGTCTTGAGGAATATCTTCGTATCACCCTTATTGAATAATTACTCCATACTAGCTAGTACTCGGGTCAACTCGGATGGTAGGCAACACTATTAAGTACTCCCTCCGTAAACTAATATAAGAACGTTTAGAATATTAAAATAGTGATATAAACGCTCGTATATTAGTTTACAGAGGGAGTATATCCCCCCTTCGTCCGAAAATATTTGTCATCAAAACGAATAAAAGGGGATGTATCTAGATGTATTTTAGTTTTAGATACATTTTTTTTGTCCATTTTGATGACAAGTATTTTCGGACGGAGGGAGTACTATATTACTTATGACAATAGCTTTATTAGTTTCACTCTTTTATCAGCCACAACGAATTATATGATAGCTTGGGTGTCCAAATTATTATCTAAAATAGAACTTAAATAAATTAAATTTACATACTATTGTTGTGTGCATCACTGACCACTCGATGCAGAAACGGATTGCTCTCCTTCCCAAAACAAAAATAAAACCATGTTACAACTTAAGTGTACGTATGTAACTATGTTTGTATCCACAAAAAAAACTATGTATGTATGAATGTATGTATATATGTGTGTATGTATGTATGGATGCATGTATGTATTTATGTGTGTGTATGCGTGTATGTGTGTGCAGAGGCGGTGGACGGAAAAAAATTAAGGTGTGGCGAAGTCTTAAGGAAAGAATTCTTTTGATGCAAATCGAAAGAGTCAATACACATTACAACCAAAAACCAAATACACTGGAAATGTATGCATGTTTTAATAGGAAAACAACCCATAACATACCGATAATTAAGCTTTCAATGACGTCTAGAAGACCCAGGCAACAGCAAAGCCCTACCCTCATTCTAAAAATCTTGCTTAATTTTAGCAAGATCGATACTTTTGAAGATCTCTCGCTCAATATAACAAACCATCAAGTCATTAAGCCAACCATCGGTCATCTTGCTGCGCAACTCAGTCTTGATGATTTTCATTGATGAGAGGCCCTTTCAACAGTTGCCGTCGCTACCGGTAGTAGCAATGCCAATTCAATGAGGCGATAAACAGTAGGAAACATGACATGCCTTTCAAGTTCAACCATCATTTTAGCTAGACTGGCAATATCATGACAAGCTCTAAAGTCTTCAATTCTTCTCATATGGATAATGAATAGATCAATGTTATCTTCTATATGCTCACGTTCATAGTCAGAGAAATCATCATGATAAATCTCTGTGAGCCTAGCAAGCTTATTCAGGTTGAACCTAGAAAATGAGTTTCTTGGATCAAGACAAGAGAAGTTCTGGAGTAGCTCTGAATATACCTCATTAAAACGATGATCAAACTCCGTGGTGATGGAGTCTATAGCAGCATAGAAGGTGTCCACACGAAAAAACTGATCAGCCGTGACATTGTTTCGTCCACCTTTTCTTGATTTACCCCACTTTGTAAAGATGTCATCCATACTTGGTATTGGAATGTCATTTTTGGTGCAAAAGGCTTTGACATCTTCCAAGAGTGGCTCCCAACCATCATTTCTCCAGTTGACCAAACGTGTTCTCACATCCGTAACCAATGACATTGCCTGCAATTAATGAGATAGTTACAATTTTAGATGCATGTATGCTTACATGAACAAAATGTTTCAACCATACTAGATACATCTAACATGATCCATCACATACTCACATACCTGAACAACATTTTGGTCCCTCTTTTGCAATAGAAGAGATAAATCATTTGTGATACGAAGGATTTTTAGCATCATCTTCAAGATGAACACAAAGCTAAATGTCTCCATTTGATGAACCAAACCTCCTGCCCTACATGGAACACGAACATCATCCTCAACAATGCCCAAAACTTCTATGATTGCATCCCACATTGATTCAATGCGAGATAAGGTTGTGTAATGAGATCCCCATCTTGTGTCTCCAGGTCTTACCAACGATGTTTCTTGATTTTTCCCTCTTCCTGTGGGCATCTCACCTCTCTCAATCTTATCCAAAAGAACTTCTTTTTGCTTGTCAAGCAGTTTATCCTTCCTCTTGCAAGATGAAGTACTGAGATTGGTAATCATGGTCACATATTCAAAAAAATCCTCAACACCCTTGCAGCATCTCGAAACAGCAACAACTACCAACTGCAGTTGGTGGGCAAAGCAGTGGATATAGAAAGCATATGGGTTCTCATCTCGAATTAACTTCTGAAGTCCGTTGAATTCTCCTCTCATATTAGATGCCCCATCATATCCTTGCCCTCGTAGTCTTGCAACAACTAGACCGTGTTTAGCAAAAACCTCCAACAAAGCCTTCTTCAAAGAGGCAGATGTTGTGTCTGGGACATGCTTAATAGCTAAAAATCTTTCAACTGCCTCTCCTTTTTTGCTCAAATACCTGTAGAAGTAGACAGATAATTAGTTAACCCACTCTACATATAACAAAAGGAAAAAAAACACATAGACACTTAACATGCCTCAATACGTACCTGACAACCACGGCCATTTGTTCTTTCACCGATATATCACGACATTCATCAATAAGAACAGTGAAAAGACAGTCACCCATCTTTTCTTTGATTACTTTGGTGACTGCAGTTGCACAATGTTTGACAAGGTCTTTTTGAATCATCCCGGAAGTCATTTTGGCATTTTTAGGACATAGCTCATCAAATGCAACCTTCACTTCTGGAATTCTTTCTTTGACCCAATCAAGCAACTCTAAAAAATTCCCCTTGTTCAAAGAAGAACTGGATTCATCATGTCCACGAAATGGTTCACCTTGCAATGCTAGATAACTTACAATGCCCAAAGATGTATCCACACGAGTTTCATACTTGACAAGTGAACACTGGGTGTAAGTTGTAACTTTACTTTTCACACTTGCCCCTTGATTTTTAAAATCATCGCATGTTGTTTTTGATATATTGTGGATGCTACATGGCCCACCAACATGTTTACGAAATGCCGCAAACTGCATTTTTCCAACAGTCAAAACCCAATTTGGAGAAGACATCATGCCCAAATTTATCATCTATTCGGTCATGCTTAAAAAGATAGCAACAGAAGCAATAAGCCTTATGTGTTGTTACACTATATTCCAACCAATCAAAGTCCTTGTACCATTGTGGCCGGAAGCATCTTCCATCTCTATTTGGGGGGAAAGTGCAACTAGTTGGTTGAGTTGCACCCATTCGTATATAGGCAAATCTAACATCATCTCTAATGTTGGGGGCAAAACTATCAAGTGGAATGCGAAGTCCTGGATCACCATTTATGTAATCTTCACTAAAAATAGTTATACCTTCAACCCCGTGAACTTCAACATTCTCTTTCACTATAGCTTCGACATAATCTGTAGTTTGTTCTTCCACTTGTTCGGTTGGCATCAAATTTTCATGATCTACTTCCATGGAAGTCACACTTGATCTTGATGATTGACATTTGCCGAAATATTAACACTTTCGCGGGTGCTTGGATTCGTTTTTGAGCTGCTGCCACTACCAATCACTTCAAAATACCTTTTCAAATCTGCAATGACAAGATTAATATATCACTAAAATCTGCTTGAATTTAAGGCTTCAATATGCTGTTCAAAATTGCTACAAAATTTCAGAAAAATGAGAAATCACATCTTCCCCTTTTCTTTGAATTTTCTAGTCCCTTCCCCCTTCCTTCCATCTTCTGGCAATCTGTAGAGAACAACGCCGGTTGGGCATCTTATTAGCCAACAAAGTTCAGAGCAGAGGCAGAGCAGAGGGATTGCCAGAGAAATACCTGACTGGGGCGGCTGACCCCGACTGTGGACGTCGCCCGCTGGAGCCGCCGGTCAAGCCCCGCGCCGCTGAAGCCCCCGCGTCGCTGAAGCCGTCGCCGGAGCCGCCTCCGAAGCCGCCGCCGGAGCCGCCGCTGTGCAGCAGCCCTCCAAGCCCCCGGCCCGCTGCCGCCGACGGCTGCCCCGTCGTCGCGCCCGCCTGGTCCTCGTGACATGGCTAGCCGCCGCCGCCGCCGCGCTAGGTTTGGTCGCGAGCGGGTCTGTGCGTGGTTTTTTTTTTAGGTGGGCGCTCAATGCGGGCGAGGCTAGTTGCGGTCGATGGAGGGCCAGGCTCGAGCGGTCGATGGAGAGGCTGCCTGCGGGTGCGGTCGAGGGCCAGGCTCGAGCGGTCGAGCCGGTGTCGACTCCAGGGAGGCAGGGACAATACGATAGATATTAGATACATAGGTATATTAATTTCTTTTTTGCCAAAAATCAAGGTATACCTTGCCCACCTGAGTCCTCCGCCACTGTGTGTGTATGTATGTATGTAGTATTTGAGTTAAATAAAATAAAATTATACTTATTACCTGCCTGAAATTAATGTTTTCGAAATCCACATGACATTAAGTGAAACCCGTAATGGTCCCGTAACGAGCCCTAATCTGATTGAGTTATAGGATTAACAGCAAGTATACCCACTCTCTCTTCTGCTTCTAGATTAGCTCGAGCCTTTTTGTATGTACATTTTTCAATTTATAAAAATCGCAGTGAGGATTTTCCCCACCGTTTGACCTACCAAAAACATCGCGACAAAGTCACCCACGATTATTATAGACGGGCAACGTGCCCTTTCATGTTTGGACGATTAGCACAGGGAATACGTAACACGACCACATTACAAAAATGTGCAAATCAGAGTGTTCTCACACGTCGGCAACACTATTTAAATGTGCCAGGGATTGCAAAGTGTGCACATGGTACACGCAGAGCGATTAAAATACGATGGCCTGAAGTGTGACAGTGTTCACACGTACTACGAACGCGAGCAATTTCGTACAGCGAATATACAGTATATAGAAATCTCTCTCTTGCACACTTGTATTTGTCGAAGAGACACGGCAAAGCTACCAGTCGATAATTTTGTCACACGAAAGTAGCACGAACGCCCAAGCCAGAAGAGACAGCGGCTTTAATGGCGTCAACGACCGGCGGGACAGGGGCCCCACACGGAGTTTGGATTCGGGCGAGAGACCGGGCCGTACGACCGGTCGCCGGGAGGCCCTCCCGTCGCCGTCGCAATCAGCCATGCAAGGCACGTCAGGCTCACCAGTCAGTAGCACGCATGGGGGCATGGCAGCACCTTCCCCAGTTCTCATCACCGGTCTTCTTCTTCCCTCCGCCTCCACGCCACCTTGCCTAGCTTGCTGCAGAAAGTCGGGTCAAATCGAGGAGCCGAGGACCCCTGGAGTGTGGATACGAGGAAATTTTAGCCGCTTTAACCGATGTGACATTTGTCGTGTTTCCTCACTTTGTTGTTCCAATACGTTCAGCTATGCAGATGCATGCAGCGATGCTAAACATGTGCAAGTGTAAACATAGCGCATGCATGCTGTTCCCTTCTCCAAGTCGATGGCCCGGATGGGGTTAACCTTTGGAACGTGTTCGGATCATGTGTGATTGTCCCTATGGTATCAATTGCTTGCCAATGTATTAATGTTAGTTCCTTCTCAGTGCTTCACTGTATGTGTGAAGGGTGCCACATAAGCAAACAAAAAAAAATGTGACAAAGTAATTAAAAAGAAGAGAGAACATTATGGTGACCTAGGAGAGAACTGTGCTAAGTGTGTGGATCTGTGAAAAATGACTAACAACCAATGCATGAAAAAGTTTATTTCTTAAACAATTCAATAAGGAAAGATTAGCTACAAAATAGCTAAGCAATTATGCATAGTTGCTAAGATTTTTAATGCACTTAGCACCTCAGTAAGCACCGATGCATTGAAAGAAGCCTTAGAGCTCTTCAACAGTTGTCCCGGACATTTCTGTTTTGTAAACACAGTACTGACGCCGCAGACGCTCATACATACGCACACACTCATCCCTACGAACACACACGCCTACCCTATCCGTGTGAGCACCTTCGAGACTAAGCTGGCACATCATCTTGAGATTAGCGAAGTCGTCACAGACGCCTTGTAGTCGATAGAAACGTCTCCTCCCATTGACTGCATATCGCCGTATGGCCTGAAATAAATCGAGGAAAATGTGAGCCTCACTATCAAGTTTACGACTTGAACTCTTATGGGCCGGAGACATCACTACCCTCCTAACCATTCAACCATAGGTTGGTTCGTGTCTGTTTTGACTTTTGAAGGGTAAAAAACGTCTCCAACAGCTACCCAAAAACTCCAACTTGATAAAAACGTTTTTGGGCAGCCCAAAAACATGGCACAACCGGTTGCATATGTGCGGCATGAAGGCTGCTACCCAAAAACTTCAACCTACCTCCTGCCCCTCAATGGCCTCCTTGTCGTAGCCCTTCTTTCCCATCCAAATCATGTCGCTGCACCGATTCTGGATGGATCCAACCACCACCAACAGCGCCACAACTCCCTACCGCTTGATCTGCCGCCTCCCGTGCTCAAGTGGATGTTCATCCACCATTGTGGACGTACTCTTCCACTACCGACACACCTCCTCCTCTGCCCACCGCCATGTCCGCCTCCGGCTGCTTCTCCACTGCCGCATCCGGCCCGCTTGCACCCCATCGACATTGGTTTGAATGTTTGGATGTTCGTATGTTTAAACTTTGTTGGGAAACGTCGCATGGAAAAAAAAATATACGCACACGCAAGATGTATCCATGGATATGCATAGCTACGAGAGGGGGAGAGCATCTACATACCCTTGTGGATCACTAAGCGGAAGCGTATATAACGCGGTCGATGTAGTCGTACTCTTCGCGATCCGATCGTGATCCGATGACGATCCAACCGATCTAGTGTCGAACGGATGACACCTCCAAGTTTAGCACATGTGCGGCTCGATGACGTATCCTCCTTCTTGATCCAGCAAGCGGGAGATGGGAAGTAGATGGGATCACAACCAACATGACAATGTGGTGGTGATTGTGGTGGTGGAGCACCGACAATGCTTCGCTAAGCGTCGCCGGGACGAGGCGGTGGAACTACGAAGTAACGGGAGAAAGAGGGGCGCCAATTGCTTGGTCTATCCTCTTGGTGCTCCCCCTCCCCTCTATATATAGGTGGAGGGGCGTGGGGGAACAGCCCCTCCAAACCCTAGGGCGCAGCCAAGGGGGAGGAGGTGAAATCCTAGTCCTCCTCCTTACCTTCCATACAAAAGTGAACTTTCCACCTTTCCTAACTGCATGGGCCTTGAGGGACTTGTGTGCGCTTGGGCCAATAAGGCTAGGGCGCCTCCCCTCATCCCATTCTGACCCTTGGAACGTGGTGGAACACATGGTGGACTTCCGTACTCCTCTGGAAGTTTCCGGAACCTTTTGAAAGCTTCCCGGTACAATACCGAAAAAGCTAAATTTTGTTCCGGAACCTGAAAACAACTTTCCATATATAAATATTCACCTCCCGACCATTCCAAGACTCCTCGTGATGTCGGGGATCTCATCCGGGACTCCGAACAACATTCGGTTACCACTCATCGAATATCCCAATACTACTCTAGCGTAGCGTGCGACCCTGCGGGTTCAAGAATCATGTAGTCATGACCGAGACATCTCTCCGGTCAATAACTGATAGCGAGACCTAGATGCCCATATTGGTTCCTACATATTCCACGAAGATCTTTTATCGGTTGAACCACGATGTCAAGGATTCGGTTAATCCCGTATGCAGTTCCCTTTGTCCTTCTGTATGTTACTTGCCCGAGATTCGATCATCGATATCTCATACCTAGTTCAATCTTGTTCCCGACAAGTCTCTTTACTCGCTCTGTAATATAAGATCACATGACTAACTCCTTAGTCACATTGCTTGCAAGCTTCTTGTGATGTTGTATTACCGAGAGGGCCCAGAGATACCTCTCCGTCAAATGGAGTGACAAATCCCAGTCTCGATCTATGCCAACCCAACATACACCATCGGAGATACCAATAGAGCACATTTATGACCACCCAATTATGAAGTGACGTTTGATAGCACACAAGGTATTCCTCCAGTATCCACGAGTTGCATGATCTCATGGTCGAAGGAATAGATACTTGACATGTAGAAAGCTATAGCAAATAACTTAAACGATCTGATGCTAAGCTTACAGTTGGGTCTAGTCCATCACATCATTCTACTAATGATGTGATCCCGTTATCAAATGACAACTCATGACTATGGTTAGGAAACCTTAACCATCTTTGATCAACGAGCTAGTAGAGTAGAGGCTTACCAGGGACTTGGTATTTGTTTATATATTCACACATTTATTTAAGTTTCTGATCAATACAATTATAGCATGAATAATAAACCTTTATCATGATTAAGGAAATATAATAATAACCACTTTATTATTGCCTCTAGGGCATATTTCCAACAGTCTACCACTTGCACTAGATTCAGTAATCTAGATTACATAGTAATGAATCTAACACCCATGGAGTATGGGTGTTGATCATGTTTTGCCCGTGGAAAAGGTTTAGTCAACGGGTCTGCCACATTCATATCTGTATGTACTTTGCAAATTTATGTGTCTCCATCTTGACATAATCACGAATGGAGTTGAAGCGTCGCTTGATGTGTTTGGTTCTCTTGTAAAGCCTGGGCTCCTTGGCTATGGCAATTGCTCCAGTGTTGTCAGAAAAAAAAATGTCGTTGGACCCGATGCACTGGGTTTACACCCAGATCAGATATGAAATCCTTCATCCAGACTCCTTCATGCTCTGCTTCCGAAGCAGTTATGTACTCCGCTTCACATGTAGATCCTGCCACAGCGCTTTGCTTAGAACTGCACCAACTGAAAGCTCCACCATTCAATATAAATACGTATTCGGTTTGCAATTTAGAGTCATATGGATCTGTGTTGAAGCTAGCATTGGTGTAACACTTTACGACGAGCTCTTCGTCACCTTCATAAACGAGAAACATATCCTTGGTCCTTTTCAGGTACTTCAGGATATTCTTGACCGCTGTCCAGTGATCCACTCCTGGATTACTTTGGTACCTCCCTGCCAAACCTATGGCAAGGCACACACCAGGTCTGATACACAACATGGCATACATTATAGAATCTATGGCCGAGGCATATGGAGTGACTTTCATTCTCTCTCTATCTTCTGCCGTGGTCGGACTTTGAGTCTTATTCAATTTCACACCTTGCAACACATGCAAAAACCCTTTCTTTGACCGGTCCATCTTGAACTTCTTCAGAACTTTGTCAATGTGTGTGCTTTGTGAAAGTCCTATTAAGCATCTCGATCTGTCCCTATATATCTTGATGCCCAATATATAAGCAGCTTCACCAAGGTATGTCATTAAAACACCTATTCAAGTATCCTTTTATACTGTCCAGAAATTATATACCATTTCCAATCAGCAATATGTCATCCACATATAATTTTAGAAATGCTATAGAGCTCTCACTCACTTTCTTGTAAATACATACTTCACCTCTGTATAAAACAAAATTCTTTGATCACTTCATCAAAGCGTGCATTCCAACTCCGAGATGCTTGCATCAGTCCATAGATGGATCGCTGGACCTTGCACACTTTGTTAGCACATTTAGGATCGAAAAAACCTTCCAGCTGCATCATATACAACTCTTCCTTAAGAAACATGTTAAGAAATGTAGTTTTGACGTCCATTTGCCAAATTTCATAATTATACAATGTGACAATTGCTAACATGATTCTGATAGACTTAAGCATCACTATGGGTGAGAAAGTCTCATCGTAGTCAACCCTTGAACTTGTCGGAAACCTTTCGCGACAAGCTGAGCTTTGTAGACAGTGATATTACCATCAGCGTCCGTCTTCCTCTTGAAAATTCATTTATTCTCAATGGCTTTCCAATCATTGGGCAAGTCGACCAAAGTCCATACTTTGTTCTCATATATGGATCCTATCTCAGATTTCATGGCCTCAAGCCATTTGTCAGAATCTTGGCTCATCATAGCTTCTTTATAGTTTGTAGGTTCATCGTTGTCTATCAACACGACTTCCAGAACAGGATTACTGTACCACTCTGGTGCGGAAAATGTTCTAGTTGACCTACAAGGTACAGTAGTAACTTGATCAGAAGTTTCATGATCGTCACCATTTGCTTCCTCTTTGGTTGGTGTAGGCATCACGTGAACGATTTTCTCTCATGTGCTACTTTACAATTCGAGAGAAGGTACAACTACCTCATCAAGGTCTACTTTCTTTCCACTCACTTCTTTCGAGAGAAACTCCTTCTCTAGAAATGACCCATTTTAGCAATTAAAATCTTGTCTTCGGATCTGTGGTAGAAGGTATACCCAATAGTTTCTTTAGAGTATCCTACGAGAAATCACTTCTCCTCTTTGGGTTTGAGCTTATCAGGCTAAAGCCTTTTGACATAAGCGCCGCATCCCCAAACTTTAAGAAACAACAACTTAGCCTTCTTCCCAAACCATAGTTCATACAGTGTCATCTCAACAGATTTAGATGGTGCCCTATTTAACGTGAATGTGATTTTGTATAACGCATAACCCCAAAACGATAGCGGCAAATCGATAAGAGACATCATAGAATGCATCATATCTAATAAAGTATGGTTATGACATCCGGACACACCATTACGTTGTGGTGTTTCAGGTGACGTGAGTTGTGAAATGATTCCACATTTTCTCAAATGATGGACAAACTCATAACTCGAATATTCGCCTCCACGATCAACTCACAGAAACTTTATTTTCTTGTTACGATGTGTCGGGGGAAACTGTCCACCACGAGCACCTATGGGACCGGAGCCCCTTGTCGTTGCGGTAAGGGAGCGGAGGGAGCACAAAGAGCAGATCGTGGAGATCACGCAGGCAGTTTACCCAGGTTCGGGCCGCGATGGACGCGTAAAACCCTACTCCTGCTTAGTTTGTATTGAGTTGGAGAGCTCGGGAGCTTGAAGAACTAGCTACACCGAGCGTATGAGCGATCTAGGTTCCGAACCCCCTCTACGTTGTGCATGGGCCTCCTTTTATAGTGCAAGGGGTCACCGACAGGTGTCAACGTAGGAGAAAGGGTAAAAATGTAAAAGAGGTGGTAGTTGTAACAGTGCGGGAATAGTGGAGCTACAGTGTATGAACAGTGGTCGCTACCTACTTTGACAGTGGGGGACAAGAGCATTTAATGCCAGTCGCCGTCGACCCCAAAAGCGCCCGCCCTTGCGTCTCCGTTTGCCACGGCGATGGCTTTACCACCGTGGAGTGCCACCGTGTCCCCCAGGCTGCACAGCCATCCGCCACGCGTCCCTGGCGTCGCCCCAGGGTGACGCGTGGTTCGATGAGCTGGAGCGCGGGCACACAGCGTAACTCTCCCCGGCAAGCACCTTGCCGGGGTCTTGACCTTGCCGGGCCCGGGAGCTTGTCGGGCTCTGAAGCTTGTCGCTCCCCGGGCCCTGCCGGGGCGCACGTTGCGCTGAGGCATGTTTTCCGTAACGTAATCTTCTAGTCTTCCTGGCAAGCTCCTCTTGCCAGGGCCTTGCGCGAGTAAGGTAATCTTGAGCCTGGAACGGCCTTCCCGGCAAGCTCCACTCGCCGGGGTCTTGATCTTCTCTCTTGTATACTTTGTTTTTGAATGGTTTTATATGGAGCAGGAAGGTCTCCGGCAAGCGAGTGGTAGGCCCTGCCGCGGGAAGCTGCTACCGCCCGTGCACAAGTTGGGGTAATGAGGTACCCCTACCTTAGTACGCCGACAGGAGCCCCCGGGCCTGGGCCATACACGGTGCCGAGCGCTGTTGGGCCAGGCCCAAAACAGTGCACGGGCACGCGCGGCCCACGGCGCGCCGAATCCACTTCCGCATCCGCCGCGTCCCTCCGTAACGGCACGCGTCGATTGCGACGTCGTGGGATGGGACGTGGCCACGTTCTTTTAATGGAAAGGGCGAAACGTCCCCCACTTCCCCATAAAAGCAGAGGAAGCAGGGGCGGTTCCCCTCCTACGCCTTCATTGCTTCTTCTTCCATTTCCAGAGATCCCCTCTTGCGCTTCGCCTCCACACCTCCTCCGCCGCCTTCCGCATCTGCGGCGCCGCCGGACTCTTCGTCCCCCTTCCCTCGCCGCCTCCGCCATGGCCCCGAAGACCGAGAAGGCGAAGGCGGAGAAGACCAAGAAGGAGAAATCGGAGCAGGCGGCGAGGCTTACTCTGCTGCGGAAGCGGAACATCGTCTTCTCGCCGAGGCTCAGCGCGCGGGAGCTCTGGAACAAGTACTACTTGTTCTGGGCCAAGAAGACCAAGGCGCATCCCCGCACCCGAGCCTATCCGGCCGCCGCCAAGGACAACTACCCCGGCGGGTACTTCTTCTTCGCAGCTTTCTTCCACTGCGGCCTCTGTCCCCCTTTTTCTGACTTTTTCTGTGATATAATGCACACCTACGGCCTCCATCTTCTAGACTTCACCCCCAACGCCATCCTTACGATGGCGGTTTTCGCACATATGTGCGAAAACTATATTGGAATATACCCAAACGTAGCGCTGTTTAGGCACTTCTTCACCCCTAGAGTAGAAGCCGGCGCTCCCCTCTCCGGGGGGATTTCTTGGGTCTTCCGCTTGAACAAGAAGGAGTCCTACTTGCCGGGGGAGCTCCGCGGCAAGTGGGAGGAGTGGCGTGCAGACTGGTGTTGGATAGTCGAGGACGAGCCGCAACCTTTCACCGCGCCGCGCACAACAGCCATCGTGCGCGGCAGGGACTGGAGTGAGTTGGATTCGGATGACGGCAAGCTCAACGTCGCCCTTATCAGAATTCTTCATCTCCGGGTAGCAAAGTTGTCCGTCGGAGAAGTAGGCACAGATTTCCTCCGCCGCCGCATTGCCCCTCTTCAAGATAGGAAGAGGCCAGCCTGGGAATACGGCAACGCGGCGGACATAATGAGGCTGCGCCCCGGGCTAAACTTCAACTTCACGTCGCTGGAGCTGAAGGGGATGGTCCGGGAACTATTTAAGCATGACCCGGCCCACCCAGAATGGTTCAGAGCTCCCCGGGGAGTGGTGCCCCTCTGCAACAGCACGGCCCGGGATTCCCTTCGCGCCATGATGCCCGCGTGCGACTCGCATGGCATCGACCGCACATGGATTCCGCCCAAGCCAGACGTCATCATGAGCTTCTTCGACAACCTGGTGGAGGTGGCGAAGAACAAGGACGAGATCAAGGGGCTCACACGGGACACCACCGACCAGGAGATAGCGTATATAGCTTCTCGGGTTGAAGAGGCCGCTGCAGCCGCAGCGGCAGGAGAATTTGGCTTTACGCCCGAGGAGGCAGAGGCTGCGGAAGCGTCCTGCCAAGCAGAGGAGGCGGAGATCCGCAGGCTGCTGAAGCTTCCTCCCGACGAGCTCGCTGGGGTCCCTTCCTTGAGGCACTCCGGGATCCCCGGAATCCTGACCGAGGCCGCGGCAAGAGGCAACGCTGCCGGAGGAAACAGAGGCGCCGCGGGGAGCGGAGGCGCCGGAGGGAGCGGAGGCGCCGGAGGGAGAGCGGCCACAGTGCAGGGCGCTGGGCCCAGCAAGCCTGCCGAGGAGGAGGAGGAGGAGGAGGAGGACGTCGGGGCTGACGAGGACTCCGACGGATCCCTGGGGCTCTACGCCGACGACCTCTCCTCGTCATCGGAGACCTCCCCGCCTCGGGCAAGCCCTAGGCGATCTCCGCTGAAGCGTCTCCGCAAGGCGACGACGGGAACGAGGGCGCAGGCGCCCCGGCAACAACCAGCTCGCCGGGCGGCGCGAGCTACCCGGGGGAGCCAAGCTGCGACGGGGGCGCCCGGTGCACCAACCACGGCGGGGGCGACCCGCACACAGGCCACGGCGGGGGCGACCCGCACACAGGCCACGGCGGAGGCGCCCCGCACGACAGCGCCAAGCGGAGGAGGGTCCTCGCAGAGCGAAGCGGCTGCTCCGCCCGCTCCCCGGGCCTCGGCGTCCACAGGGGCCGGGTCTTCGCAGCCCCCAGCCCCGGGGACCGCCAAGCGCCCGAGGGAGTCTTCGCCTCCTGCTCCTCGCGCGGACGCGCCTCAGGTGGCATTTGACTTCTCCGCCCTGAGCGACGACGATGACGAGGAGGAACAGGAGTAAGAACTTGAGGTTTTGCATCTTCTTTAACATCATCTTGATTCTTGTTGATGCTGATCTTGCTTTTTGCTTTGATCTCAGGACCCTGGCCCAGCGAGTGGCGAAGAAAGCCAAGGTGCCCGTGGTCGAGGTCGCGGATGACTCGCCCGTCGCGGCGACATGGGACGCGCCGGAGACGAGCCTGCCGGACCCGAGCGCGGCTCCGAGGAGCAGCCCCCAGCGCAGCCCCCAGCGTAAGTCTGGGTTCCATACTTCCTCTTGTCGGGCGTGCTTGAGAATTTTGTCTTGTGCTAATATCTTGATGTTTTTGTCTTGTCTTGATTGTCCTGTGTAGAGGTGGAGCCACAACCTCAGGAGCATCCGGAGGTCGCTCCCGAGGAGCCGCAGGCCCCGTCGTCCCCGCCAAGGGCGAACTCTCCGGCGAGGGAGAGCACTCCACCAAGGGCGGGTACTCCGCCAAGGGCGAGTACCCCGCCAAAGGCGAGTAGCCCGGCGAGGGCGGTCACTCCGCCAAGGCAGAGCTCCCCGACGAGGGAGCCCGCCGCTGACGACGTCCGTCAAGGTAAGTTCCGTAACTTTGTCTTCTTGGATTCGTCTCTTTTTGGATATTTGCTTGAACTTCTTTCACTTTTTCTTCTTCTTCTAGGTCCTCCTCCCCCCGAGCAGATGGAGACGGAAGTCATCGTCGTCGAGGAGGAGGGCGCGCAGGGCGACGGCAGCAACGGCCCCGCCGCTGAGGACACGGCGGGAGCCGCCGAGCCGGCTGCTGAGGAGACCGCTCCGGCCGCAGACGCGGCGGTCGGGGAGGGGGACGGCGGCCATACTTCCGGCCCGGAGGCGGCAGGAGCGTCGAGCGCTACGCCGGCCGCCGACCCCTCCACCGAGAAGGAGCCGTCGGCCTATTATCTTGAGGCCCCCAATGGCGTTTACATCCAGGTGCCGTGGGGTTCTTCATCGCGAGCCCCCGCGGAGGGCGAGGCCTTTGATGGAGAGGTCCTCGCCTCCGCGGGTCTGAAGATCGTCGAGGCACCCGGCGGAAGCGACGGGCCCGAGGAGAAGAAGCTGCTTCATCAGCTCCTGGCCCTTTACCGGGCCAGGCAGGCGAAGCTTGCGTCTCGGAAGGCGCTCGCCGCCAAGGCCGCCGTCGAGATGGAGAAGCGCGCGGCAGAGCTCCGCGCCGCCAACCAGGCTGCCCTCCGTGACGTGGCGGAGGAGCGCGAGAGGCTCGCCGGGGAGTACCAGGAGTGGCTCCTGGAGAAGGCCGAAGCCGAAGAGCAGCAACGACTCGCCGGGGAGGAGCTGTCCCGGCGAGAAGGAGAGCTCGCCCAACGGAAGGTCAACCTCGACTCCCACGAGGAAGACCTTGCCGCTCGGGAGCAGGCCCTTGGCGGAGAGCTGAAGGAGGCGAAAGCCGCCGCGGCTGCCGCGGAGACCGCCAAGGAGGAGCTCGCGGCCAAGGTTGCGCAACTGGAGGAGTCACTGAAGGCGAGCGTGGAGAGGGTCACCGCGCTCAACACAGAGCGCGAGAAGGACGCCCACACCAACTCCGAACTCCAGGTGCGCCTCTCCAAGCAGGGCGACGAGCTGAAGGCCGCCAAGGATTCAATTGAGGATCTGGAGCTGAAGGTCTCCACATTGAAGGACTCGCTCGACGCCGTCCGGGACCGGGAAACCAAGCTGAAGGAAGAGCTCCGCAGGGAGCGAGGCTTGGTGGAGAGCGCTAATACTGCAGCCGAGAACTTCCGCCGGACCGTCGAGGTGTGGACCGACGACTTGGTGTCCTCTGCATCCAACATCGACCAGGAGCTGCTGGCGCTGAAGGTTGAGCATCTCATCTACTCTCCGGACCCAAACCTCCCTCACAGCGCCAAGCTCAGTCTTTTCTTCAGAGGGATCGCGCCGGCTCTTGCAGATCTTCGGAAGAAGCTCCCCGCGCAACTGGCCGAGGAGTCACGCCAGCTTTGCGCGGGAACCTTGGAGCGCGTCCTGACGAAGATTGTATACCGCAATCCCGGTATAAACCTCACCAACGTTCTCCGCAGCTTGCCGGCCGACGCGAATACGGAGGCGCTGAAGGCGCAGGTCGCCCACATCATCGCCAAAGTGAACAAGATTTCCAGGATCGAGGGCGGCCGCGTAGATTAGGCCTCTTTTTCCTTTATCCCTTTTGTTGCTGCATAGGGTATTACGAACTCATTAATCATTGCGACAAGTTATCTTTTGTAAGATATTTATCTTATTTTAATCAATCAGTGCAATGTTATCTTCCTTGTCTTGGTCATCTACTTTGTACTTTTTTCACCCTACGCTTCCAGGGAGCTTGCCGGCAAGGGTCCTTTGCCGCGAGCGCTGAGTGCTGGACTCTGAGCAGCCTGCTGGCCAAGGTCTTACCGGCAAGCAACCTTGCCGCAGCTAGTCGCAACGCACTCGGCTTGTTGAGTGAACTCGAAAACGAACCAAGGGCGCGACACTTGTCGCAGCTCACTCAAGTCGTTGAGTGTACTCGAAAACAAGACAAGGGTGCGGCTTGCCACGGGTAGGTTCCTCCGCGCACAGGTTTTCCATACAAAGTGTGATTGTTCAAGGAAGACAACTAAAAATTAAAAATTCGAACTGCTCAAATTCTAATAACTTAGCTTTCATATCTTGCTTCTCGGTAAGACTTCTCTTTCTTGAACAGCACTTGGTTCCTCTTCCATCTCCTTCCCCCCCGGCAAACTTGTGCGCGAGGAACATTCCTTCTGTTTAAGAGGCAAGGAAAAAGAAGAGGGAAACAAGTATATGGCCTCTCGGCGTGCTAATGCTTACCGGATGTGTATGTTGCACAAGATGCCAAATAATTCATGCAAATGGCAAAGGAAAGCATGTAAAGGGCAAATAGCGCAAAACATAAAAGCTTTACTGATGCACGGGATCTGCGCCCGGCTTTGTACAAAGGGTTACATGCAACAGCGACAAAGCTTGTACAAAAGGTGGTTGCCGGAGCGGATCACGGCAACCGCGCCTTATGGATGAAACTTGCGAAGATGCTCTATGTTCCAGGAGTTGCTCACCGGTAAGCCTTCTTCGGTCTCAAGGCGGACAGCGCCGGGCCTTGTGACTTGCCTCACCCGATAAGGGCCTTCCCACTTTGGCGTCAACTTGTTGGAATTCTTGGCGGACTGAACACGCCGAAGAACAAGGTCGCCTTCCTCGAGACTCCTGGCTTTGACCTTGCGGCTATGATAGCGGCGCAAGGCTTGCTGGTATCGAGCAGCTCGTACAGCAGCCTGGAGACGTTCCTCCTCGAGGAGCAATGCATCATCTCGCCGCAGTTGCTCTTGCTCGAGCTCATCATAAGCGAGCACTCGAGGAGATCCGTATACGAGTTCCGTGGGGAGAACTGCCTCTGCTCCATAGACTAGAGCAAAGGGTGTCTGTCCGGTGGCTCGACTTGGTGTCATTCTGATTGACCAAAGAGCCGCCGGTAGCTCCTCTATCCAGTTTCTTCCGCACTTGCGCAGCCTGTCAAAGGTCCTTGTCTTGAGTCCGCGCAGCACTTCAGCATTGGCCCTCTCCGCTTGACCGTTGCTCCTCGGGTGAGCAACAGAAGCGAAACAGACCTTGGCGCCAAGGTCTTGGACGTACTGCATGAAGGTGCGACTAGTAAATTGTGTACCGTTGTCGGTGATGATCCTGTTAGGGATTCCGAAATGGCAAACAATCGACCTGAAGAACCTGACTGCTGACTGTGCTGTCACCTTTCTCACTGGTTCCACTTCCGGCCACTTTGTGAACTTGTCGATTGCAACGTACAAGTACTCAAAGCCCCTGACGGCTCGGGGGAAGGGGCCGAGGATATCGAGCCCCCAGACCGAGAAGGGCCAGGACAAAGGAATTGTTTGGAGAGCTTGAGCTGGCTGATGAATTTGTTTTGCATGGAACTGGCACGCTTCACACTTGGTTACTAGTGCAGTTGCATCTTGGAGGGCTTCTTGCCAAAAGAACCCTTGCCGGAAAGCTTTCCCGGCAAGCGCCCTTGCGCCAATGTGGTGGCCGCATATGCCTCCGTGTATTTCTGCCAACAGCTTCTGTCCATCTTCCCTGGAGATGCACTTCAACCTGACACCATTGAGCCTTCTTCTGTACAGCTCGTTATCCACGAACTGGTACATACTCGACTGCCTGGTTATCTTCTCTATTTCTTCTGGGTCGTCGGGAAGTTCTCTAGTTTGCAGAAAACGGACGATCTGCTGCGCCCATGCCGGAGCCCGAGGCTCAACGGCAAGGACTAAAGGCATGAGGGCCGCTGCGGGGACCTCAGCTTCTACGGCAAGAACCCCTGGCTTCGCCGGAGCTGATGGTCCCCCGGCAAGCTCGCCGGTGCGAGGCTTGTCGGGAACGCCTGCTTTGACTGCACAGATCCTCGGATCTGCAGGAGCAGACTGTTCCTCAGCGTTCTGATCGTTGATCTTGGGGACCTTAGCGGCGGTTTCAGGAAGATCCGCCGGTAAGTAGTCGCCGGAGACCAACTTTCTCTTCTTAGACTGCCCAATTGATGGTGTAACGGATGGTTGAGTTAGCTTGAGCAAGAAGGTCCCTGGTTCCACAGGTAACTTCATCGAAGCACACTTTGAAAGGCCATCTGCAATGTCATTGTGAGCTCTCGGGATGTGCTCCATTTGCAGTCCTTCAAAGTGCTCTTCAAGCTTCCTCACCTTCTGCTTGACGGGCCGCGCGTGAGGACAAACAGCAAGCTTGTGCTCAATTACCTTCCTGGGAACACCGGGGATGTCAGATGGTTGCCAGGCAAACACATCGACATTCGCCCGCAGGAAGGCAACGAGCGCGCTTTCCTATTTGCTGTCAAGTGTGGCACTGATGGTGAAGGTACCACCAGTGCCGTCCTCCTTGGCGGACACCTTCTTGGTTGCCGGAGGAGCGGCCATCCCCTTCTTACACTTGCCGGTGGAGCTCGATGGAACGTCCTCGACGGCAGCGCAGCACTCCGAAGAGGTGCGGTTGCCGGAGTGGGCCCCAGAGCACTTGTCGGACTTGGTCTTGGTCTTCTTCCCCCCGGGAGCTTCAGCGGCAAGTGTGTCCTTCTCTGCCGCAGCTGCTGCATCCCGGTAGATCTTGTCGGCGCAGACAAGCGCATCCTTCTTGTCGCCATGGACGGTGATGACGCTTATCGACCCGGCATCTTGAGTACGTTGTAGGCGTGGTGGGAAGCTGCCATGAACTTGGCGAGGGCGGGACGGCCGAGTATCCCATTGTATGGCAATGGGATATCGGCGACGTCAAACGTGATGCGCTCAGTTCTGAAGTTGAGCTCCCCGCCAAAGGTCACCGGCAGAGTTATCTTCCCCTTGGGCTTGCTCCTTCCCGGGTTGATTCCTTGGAAAGAACCGGTCTCTTCGAGCTCGCCATCTGGGATTTGGAGTTTCTTGATCACAGCAGAGGAGATCAAGTTCAGCCCGGCCCCGCCGTCAACCAACATTTTAGTGACCTTGAGGTTGCGGATGGTGGGCGAGACCAGCATCGGCAAGCACCCGACCGCAGTGGTGCGGTCAGGGTGATCCTCAAGATCAAAAACGATGGGCGTGCTGGACCATTTGAGGAGCCTGCGCGACTCCACGGGCGGCTCTGCTGCATTCACCTCGCGCACCCACTGCTTGAGCTGGCGGTGGGAGGTGTGCAGAGAGGCGCCACCGTCGACGCACAGGACCTCCGTGGCCTTCTGGAACTCCTGCTCGCTGTTATCCTCATCCTCCATGTCTTCGTCGTCGTCTTCTTCATCCTTGTCGCGGCCCCGGGGAGGTCGGTCACCTTGCCGCTGCTTTGCCTTGCCGCGGCGTCCTCCCCGGCCATTGAATGGCCGCTTCTTGCTCGGTTCTCCTCCGCCACCTTGGGCCTTCTCCTTGTCGCGCCTCTCGTACTCAGCTTTCTGCTGCTCGACGAGGTACTCGACGCGTTTGCAGTTGGAGAGGTCGTGGCCCTTGGTGCGGTGGATCTTGCAGTATTGCTTGTCGGAGCCGTCCTGCTTGTCGGCTGCCGCCACAGGGGCAGGCTCCTTGCCGGAGCCGCCAGCCTGTGTTTGCTTGGCGGGAGCCTCCTTGCCGGACTTCTCGACGGCAAGCACTTCCTTCTTGTTCTTCCTCCTGTTGTTCCGCCGCCGGCTCTTCTTTGCCGGGGCGGCGTCGTCGCTGTCGCTTCCCCCCACGCCGGTGTCCTCTCCGGGGAGTCTCCTCCCCTCTTCGGCGCGTGCGCACTTATCAGCTAGAGCATAGAGCTCGCTGACATCCCGTATCTTGGTCATGGCCATTTCTTCACGCATGCGGCGGTTACGCACGTTCTGGTGGAACGCGCTGATAACCGCGGCAGGGTGGACGTCGGGGATGTTGTGCTGCACACGACTGAAGCGTTGGATGTACTTGCGCAGGGGTTCTCCTTCCTTCTGGGCCAGAATGTGGAGATCGCTCTCCTGGCCGTGGGGTTTGTGGCCGCCCGTGAAGGCGCCAACAAACTGGGGGCAAAGATCTGCCCAAGAAGAAATGGAGCCTTCCGGCAAGTGCATAAGCCACGAACGAACGTTCGGCTTAAGCACGAGCGGGAAGTAGTTCGCCAAAATCTATTCGTCGCGCCCCCCGGCAGCCTGCACCGCGATGGTGTAAATGCTGAGGAATTCCGAGGGGTGCGTCTTGCCGTCGTACTTCTCCGGTACGTCGGGCTTGAAGTTCTTCATGCTGGGCCACTGGACACGCCGCAGCTCGCGGGTAAACGCAGGGCAACCCGCCGCATACGGCAAGTCGCCTGGTTCACCGGGCGCGCGCGTGTCGACAGCGGCTCCAGCTTGCTGATCTGATTGTCGCCGAGCTTCTCGGCGGCGCTCGATTGTCGTTCGAGCGTCTTCTTGTCACCGGTCGTCAAGGACTTGGCGCTGGTCCCGACGAGCCCGCGGATCCGACGACGCCGTGGAGCCGTCGTCGGCGTTGTTCCGGCGGGGCGGCGTCTTCTGCTTCTGCGGCGGGGAGTGCATGGTGGTTGCACCCCCGGCGGTCTTGTCGCCGTCGGCCTTCGTCTTCTCGACTTGCCGCGGCCGCGAGGTCGCCGGCTGCTGCGGCGTATCGTTGTTGGCGAAGGTGATCAGGCTCTGGATGGTTGCCCTCCAGTCTTCGGCCTTGTCTGCCGCTGGAGGGAAGTCGAGGAGCAGTTGCGCCCTTGCGAGCGCTTCTGCTGGAGTGGAGGGGAGCGGGGGCGAGCGGTGCGAGGAGCGGGATATGCTCGGACTCCTAACAGCGTTAGAAGGAGCAGGGTCCCGCCCCGGCGACCGCGCCTTGCTCGTGCCAGGACGATGGCCCGGAGCGTCCCGTGAGCCTCCGGTTTGCCCTTGGCCCAGCAAGCGGATGCCACCTCCTGTGGCATGGCGCTGCTGGGTTGTCGTTTGCTGAGATGGACGTGGCGCGTCCACGGAGACCGAGGCTCGGTCGTCCGTCTTGTCCTTGGACTTGGTGGCGCCGCGCGTGTCCTCGCCGGCGACCACCCTTCCGACGGCGTCTCCCCCGCCCACCGTTGGTTCCGGTGGCGGCGGATGAGACGCAGACGGGCCCGCGACCTCCGAAGCCTTCTTCTTCGGGGCCATGTCGCTGTTGCTGATGAGGTTGCTGATGAAACTGGAGAGGTTGATGAAGAATGCGCCCGCGTGAACGCCGGATCAGGTTCGCACAACCCCGACGCCTCCTACCTGGCGCGCCAAAGATGTCGGGGGAAACTGTCCACCACGAGCACCTATGGGACCGGAGCCCCTTGTCGTTGCGGTAAGGGAGCGGAGGGAGCACAAAGAGCAGATCGTGGAGATCACGCATGCAGTTTACCCAGGTTCGGGCCGCGATGGACGCGTAAAACCCTACTCCTGCTTAGTTTGTATTGAGTTGGAGAGCTCGGGAGCTTGAAGAACTAGCTACACCGAGCGTATGAGCGATCTAGGTTCCGAACCCCCTCTACGTTGTGCATGGGCCTCCTTTTATAGTGCAAGGGGTCACCGACAGGTGTCAACGTAGGAGAAAGGGTAAAAATGTAAAAGAGGTGGTAGTTGTAACAGTGCGGGAATAGTGGAGCTACAGTGTATGAACAGTGGTCGCTACCTACTTTGACAGTGGGGGACAAGAGCATTTAATGCCCGTCGCCGTCGACCCCAAAAGCGCCCGCCCTTGCGTCTCCGTTTGCCACGGCGATGGCTTTACCACCGTGGAATGCCACCGTGTCCCCCAGGCTGCACAGCCATCCACCACGCGTCCCTGGCGTCGCCCCAGGGCGACGCGTGGTTCGATGAGCTGGAGCGCGGGCACACAGCGTAACTCTCCCCGGCAAGCACCTTGCCGGGGTCTTGACCTTGCCGGGCCCGGGAGCTTGTCGGGCTCTGAAGCTTGTCGCTCCCCGGGCCCTGCCGGGGCGCACGTTGCGCCGAGGCATGTTTTCCGTAACGTAATCTTCTAGTCTTCCTGGCAAGCTCCTCTTGCCAGGGCCTTGCGCGAGTAAGGTAATCTTGAGCCTGGAACGGCCTTCCCGGCAAGCTCCACTCGCCGGGGTCTTGATCTTCTCTCTTGTATACTTTGTTTTTGAATGGTTTTATATGGAGTAGGAAGGTCTCCGGCAAGCGAGTGGTAGGCCCTGCCGCGGGAAGCTGCTACCGCCCGTGCACAAGTTGGGGTAATGAGGTACCCCTACCTTAGTACGCCGACACGATGATTCTCCACTTCATTCTGAAATTCTCTGAACTTTTCAAATGTTTCTTACTTAATAACGATACCCGCCGCGTGCTTCAATACTCATAGGAAAGCATACATCGGTATGTATTATTTCCAATAAGTCATTAGCTCGCTCCATTATTCCGGAGAATGGAGTTTTAGTCATCTTACCCATGTGGCATGATTCGCAAGTATCGAATGATTCATAATCAAGTGGTTCCAAAATTCCATCCAGTTGACATCAGATTTTGGCACGGTCAAGAACTTAATTAAGATGGCCTCAAGTGAAGAAGTGATCTAAATGAAAAGGTTTTGTATTGTTGATGTTCATCCTCGAAGTTTTGGCCATCGTCGTCTGATCTCATCTCAAGGGCCGAAACTATGCTCAAAGTACTAATGTTTTGTATTCAGAGTATTGTTCGGCCAATTAAGCCTCCAAGATGGCCTCATATCAGAAAAGTTTCTACACAGATTGTATTCCTCGTCGGAATGATCAATTTGGATATAAAGAACATCTTAATCAGAGGTCATATGCAAAAATTACAGCTAGTACAAGATGCTGCTACAATAGATGGCCGAACACTCTAGGGACAACCATCCGGGTTTCAGATTTCTCTGTTGCATACTTCTGAAATCAGCCAAAAACTGCCTCAAGACGGCCTCTGATAAAAAAACATTCAACGCTAAAGTAGTTCGTATCGTCGAAACGGTCAAAATTACTTTTGGGTTCATTTCCATCTGAGGTCGTTTACCACCTCAAAAAGGACCCGCAAGGTGCAGCCAGTTTTAAACCGAACAGTTTTGGAAAGTTCAGACAAAACCATCTGAATTTGACTAGTGTTTGCTACTTCTTGAGCTTGCGTTGTTTTTTCTCTTGAAAATAAAATGGGATGCAACAAAGAAGAGATACGTATTTCCCTCGATTAAGAACCAATGTATCAATCCAGTCGGAGGCACACGCAAGTCCCCAATAGAAGCACCTGCATAAACTAACAAACACGTGCACACACCGCGAAAAAGGGGTTGTCAATCCCTTCACGGTTACTTGCAAGGATGAGATCTGACAGTGAGAGATGTAAAACAAATAAAAGTAAATAAAACTCAGCGAGGTATTCTTGTGTTTTTGAATTTTTAGATGTGAAAATAATAAGATAAAAGTAGACCCGGGGCCATAGGTTTCACTCGAGACTTCTCTATCGAAGAAAGCATACGATGCGTAAACAAATTATTGTTGATCAGTTGATAGAAAAGCACAAAGTTATGATGATATCTAAGTAAATGATCACGAATATAGGCATCATGTCTGTGACAAGTAGACCGACTCCTGCCTGCATCTACTACTATTACTCCACACATCGACCGACTCTTGCTTGCATCTAGAGTATTAAGTGCATAAGAACAGAGTAATGCCTTAAGCAATATGAGATGATGTAGATGGATAAACTCAAGCAATATGATATAAAATACCATCATTTTATCCTTAATGACAACAATACAATACGTGCCTCGCTGCCCCTTCTGTCCCTGGATGAGGACACCGTAAGATTGAACTCATCACAAAGCACCTCTCCCGTTGCAAGAAAACCAATCTAGTTGGCCAAACCAAATCGATGGATCAGAGAGAAATACAAAGTTATCTTAATCATGCATATAAGAATTCAGAGAAGAGTCAAATAATATTCATAGGTAATATGATCATAAATCCACAATTCTCGACTCTCGACAAACACACCGCAAAAGAAGAATTAATACATCGAATAGATCTCCAAGAACATCGAGGAGAACATTGTATTGAAAATTAAAGATAGAGAGAGAAGAAGCCATCTAACTACTAGCTATGGAGCCATAGGTCTGTGGTAAACTACGCACACATCATCGGAAGGGCAGTAATGTTGATGTAAAGGCCCTCCGTGATCGATTCCCTCTCCGGCAGAGTACCGGAAAAGGCCCCAAGATGGGATCTCACGAGGTTAGAGGCTTGCGGTGGCAGAAAAGTATTTTTGATGTGCCCCCTAGTTCAGAGGGAATATTTGGGTATTTATGGAGCCAGAATTAGAGTTAGAAGAGTTATGAGGGGCCCACAAGCCTATGGGGCGCGCATCCCTGGGCGCTCCCCTAGGGCTTGTGGCCTCCTCGTGGGTCTTATGGCCTCCCCCCGAAGCTTCCTGGGTGTGTTGTGGTCCAAGAAAAATCTTCAAAAAGTTTCGTTCCATTTGGAATATGTTTGATATTAATTTTTTGTAAAATACAAAAACAAGGAAAAAAAATAGCAACTCGCACTTGGCACTTGGCACTAATAGCATAATAACGCATATAAAAAATCCAAGATGGATAATATAATAGCATGGAAAAAATAAAAATTATAGATACATTCAAGACGTATCAGCGGCTCATGCACCCCCAACCCCCGCCGCATATCGGATGCAAAAACATGAGTTGGCTAGCAGCGGAGGTGAGGCCTGCCGGATGTGGCGTGATGGCTCAATCTCGTGGAGAGCATGTGCGACGCACGACACTTGTATCCCTCACCACTGTTTGTGAACGCCAACGAGGTCGGATCTGGCTCGACAATGGGCTAGATCAAGTTCCTTGCAGGGTGGCATATGTGCAACGACGACTATTAGGTGATGCCAAGGCACACAGGGTAACCATCGATGAGGGTGCGAAGTCAGCAGAAGCGATTCGAAGACGTCTTCCTTCAAGTGATTTCTCCTTGGTGAACGGTGAATATGGCATGTAACATCATGGTCGTGTTTTTTTGGGTGAAACCCCCATTTGCTAGCCTTATGGCTTGATCATGTAGTGGCGACGACTGCATGTCGTTGCTTTCGGGAGCATGGAATGCGCGAGTGGCAGTTTCTTCTTGGCGGTGTTCTATTGGGCTATTCCTGTAAGTGTCACAAACAACCCTAGAGTTCGTACTAAAATAACACGTTAAGACACACATCAACCAAAACCCTAATGTCACCTAGATACTCCAATGTCAACACAAGTATCCGCGGGTTTGATTATACGATATGCATCTCACAATCTCAGATTCATCTATTCAAACCAACACAAAGAACTTCAAAGAGTACCCCAAAGTTTCTACCAGAGAGTCAAGACAAAAACGTGTGCCAACCCCTATGCATAAGTTCACAAGGTCACTGAACCCGCAAGTTGATTACCAAAATATACATCACGTGGATCACGTGAATATCCCATTGTCACCACAGATAAGCACATGCAAGACATACATCAAGTGTTCTCAAATCCTTAAATAATTAATCCGATAGGATAACTTCAAAGGGAAAACTCAATCCATTACAAGAAGGTAGAGGGGGAGAAACATCATAAGATCCAACTATAATAGCACATCTTGCGGTACATAAAGATCGTGCCAAATCAAGAACACGAGAGAGAGAGAGAGAGAGAGAGAGAGAGAGAGAGAGAGAGAGAGAGAGAGAGATCAAACACATAGCTACTGGTATATACCCACAGCCCCGAGGGTGAACTACTCCCTCCTCGTCATGAAGACCGCCCCGCAGGGGCATTTGGTGAGGAGCTACGGTCCGGTGGTTGACAAGCCACTGATCGGAGGCGACTATTAGCTCAGTGGTAGAGCGCGCCCCTGATAATTGCGTCGTTGTGCCTGGGCTGTGAGGGCTCTCAGCCACATGGATAGTTCAATGTGCTCATCAGCGCAGTAAAAGCCAAAATAGACTAAATATATATAGCCTGAACGATCCTAAAAATCCCTCGAAGGAGATAATAAAGAACCCAAAGCAGATGGTATCCTACTGCAAGGATGCGCATGGCACGTGGAGCTAGCGACTTCGCGTATTACTTATTGATCGAAAGTAGGGCTTACAGCAACCTATCTTACTTACTAATAATAATAAAGGGGCAGGTTTTTTCTATGTCTATGAAAGCTCCTTTGACTCCAGCCCCATAAGCTATTCTTTCACCTGCACCGGTCGGGCTGTGTTTCCCCTGCGGCGACCCAGTGGCGGCAGAAAACGAAAAAGGGTGGGCTCCACGCGGTTCGCGTTTTATGTTGAGGCAATCAAGAAAGCTGCATAAGTGAATATATAACCCATGGAAAAGTGAGGTGAACTGATGACAGGGAAGCCGGCGACCGAAGCCCCGGTGAACGGCGGCCGTAACTATAACGGTCCTAAGGTAGCGAAATTCCTTGTCCCAGGGGTACAAATGAAATGAAAATGAATTGATAAAACATTCCTACAAAAAAAAATCTGCCACTTATACTTTATGTTATGATATTCTAATCAGATTGGATGGCAAAGATTTCTCATTTTATCTGGATGATGAAGACGGCCACCGGTGATGGTTTCCCCCTCCGGCAGGGTGCCAGAACGGGCTCCCGATTGATCTTTCGTGGCTACAGAGGCTTGCGGTGGCGGAACTTCCGATATAGGTTTATTTCTGGGGGTTTCGGCATTTATAAGAATTTTTGGCGTCGAGAACAAGTCAGGGGGGTCCACGAGTCAACCACAAGGTAGAGGGGCGCGCCCTGGGGGGTTGGCGCGCCCCCCATCCTTGTGGATGACTCGTGGATCTTCTATCCCAACTCTTTTGCTTCGGGGGGCTTCTTCTGGTCCATAAAAAATCACTGTAAATTTTTAGGTCAATTGGACTCCGTTTGATATTCCTTTTCTGCGAGACTCAAAAACAAGGAAAAAATAGAAACTGGCACTAGGCTCTAGGTTAATAGGTTAGTCCCCCAAAATCATATAAAATAGCATATAAATGCATATAAAACATCCAAAATAGATAATATAATAGCATGGAACAATAAAAAATTATAGATACGTTGGAGACGTATCAAGCATCCCCAAGCTTAATTCCTGCTCATCCTCGAGTAGGTAAACGGATTTTTTTGATGTGGAATGCTACCCAACATAATATTCAATGTAACATTCTTTATTGTGGCATGCATGTTCAGATCCATATAAGACTCAAAATAAAAATTTATCGATATCAAAACAGTAATACTTCAAGCATACCAAAAGTAATCTTACAAAGCTTCAAAAATAACATGGCTAAAGAAAGTTATCCCTACAAATCATATAATCTTTATTCTCCCTTTTCTTAACACAAAATACCCCTCATGCCCATCCCGGAGTCAGCTAAGAAATTGCTTTCATACTCTACTTTTTCAAGCCTTTTTTCAACTCTTCACGCAATATATGAGCGCGAGCCATGGACATAGCACTATGGGTGGAATGGAAGGTGGTGATAGGCAAAAGGAGGGCGAAAGTCCCACATCGACTAGGCAAATCAACGGACTATGGGGATGTCCATCAATTGATATCAATGTGAGTGAGTAGGGATTGCCATGTAATTGGTGCACTAGAGTTATAAGTATATGAAGGCTCAAAAAGACAGCTAGTGGGTGTGCATCAACTTGCTTGCTCATGAAGACATATGGCATTTGAGGAAGCCCATCGTTGGAATATACAAGCCATGTTCTATAAGGAAATTTTCCCACTAGTAATATATGAAAGTGACAACATAGGAGACTCTCTATCATGAAGAACATGGTGCTACTTTGAAGCACAAGTGTGGAAAAGGATAGTAACATTGTCCCTTCTCTTTTTTTTTTGAAGACTCCTCTTTTTTTAGTCTATTTTTCTCTTTTTTCTTTCTTTTTTTGGAGAATCTTTTGGCCTTTTTTAATAACCTCACATGGGATAATGTTCTAATAATGATGATTATCACACTTTTATTTACTTACAACTTGATATTACAACTCGATACTAGAACAAGGATATGACTCTATATGAATGCCTCCGGCGGTGTACCGGGATGTGCAATGACCAAGAGTGGCATGTATAAAAAATATGAACGGTGGCTTTGCCACAAATACTACGTCAACTACATGATCATGCAAAGCAATATGACAATGATGAAGCGTGTCATAATAAACGGAACGGTGGAGTTACATGGCCATATATCTTGGAATGGCTATGGAAATGCCATAATAGGTAGGTATGGCGGCTGTTTTGAGGAAGGTATAAGGAGGTTTTTTTTTACACCGGTGAAAGTTGCGCGGCACTAGAGTGGCTAGGAAGGTGGAAGGGTGAGAGTGCGTATAATCCATGGACTCACATTAGTCATAAAGAACTCACATACTTATTGTGAAAAATCTACTTAGCCCTCAAGGCAAATCACTACGACGCATTCCCCTAGGGGGGGGGGGGTTGGTAGGAGTTAACCATCGCACGCCCCCGACCTTCCCGCAAAGAAAAAACAATCAAGATACAATGCGCGCCAATTTGGTTACATAAACCATATGTGCATGCTTCGGGAATCACAAACCTTAACACTATTATTTCTTTAACCTCACAAACTAACACTAGCATGACTCTAATATTACCATCTTAACACCTCAAAACAATTACATGGAGTCAAACTTCACATAATATTCAATGCTCTATATATGAAAGTTTTTATTATATCTCCTTTGGATGTCTATCATATTAGGACTAATTTCATAACCCAAGCAAATTACCATGCTGTTTAGAGACTCTCAAAATAATATAATTGAAACATGAGAGTTCATCAATTTCTTCAAAATATAACCACCGCCGTGCTCTAAAAAGATATAAGTGAAGCACTAGAGCAACTGACAAACTACTCCAAAAAGATATAAGTGAAGATCAATGAGTAGTCAAATAATTAAGTAGCTATGAGAAGACCCTCTCTCATTTAAGAATTTCAGATCTTAAATACTTTATTCAAACAGTAAGAAAAACAAAATAAAATGACATTGCAAGGATAGCACATATCATGTGAAGAAGCAAAAACTTAGGCTAAACCGATACTAACTGATGGCTTCTCGCCCCTCGTTGGTTACCCCAAGTGGAAGGTTGAGATGTAGCGTAGCGGCAAATTTCCCTTGGCAAAGGTACCAAGGATAGAATCCCGTGAGACTCCGAGGGTCGACAAGTAGGTGTCAACGGTGCCAGAAACTTGGCGGTTGACGGGACCTGCACACAGATACAGATAACTTTGCTCCCAACGAGTACAGAGAGGTTGCCAATCCCTTCGGCCTTGTTTTTTACAAAGGATCAAACACAAGAGATAATAATGATAGCTATGACTGCAACTAGGAAATAAAAACAGGAAGTAAATAGAAGGTGTGATCAGCGGTGGTAATATGGACCGGGGTCCCATGATGTTCACTAGTGATGTCTCTCTCCCAAAAGAATATAAAACAACAAAGCGAGGTAAACAAATTACAGCTGGGCAATTGACAGGATTATGTGCGAAAACCAATGCTAACTATGCTGCAAAGAAAGGTAGAGGCTCAAAAGCATGGGCGGTACGCCAAGGAAAGTAGACCGAAATCCATCTGCATCTACTACTAATCATCCACCTTGAGATATCTATCCAGAACATCTCGCTGGTATTAAGTTGCGAATCCCAACCAAAGTGTAAACTCAAAGCAACAGACAACTGCATTAAAAGAACTCTGCGTAAAGTAAACAATCCTTGCACCCGCAAGTACAAGCACCGTTGTTTTCTCCCTTGTGGCAACAACACATCCCCTAGACTCATGTTTCTGTCACTCAAGCTAGTCATCAGGGGGCATGAACCCACAATCAAGCATAACGCTCCCTCTTGGAGTTACTACCTACTACTTGGCCAAAGCAATAAACAGCAACGGAGAACATGCAAGAATTACTCAAGAACAAAGATATAAAAGAGGTGAATCAAATATATTACTCAAACACAATCTGAACATAGTCTCATAATCCATCAGATCCCAGCAAACTCAGCAAAGCAACAGCAGAAAGATTACATATGTGCCTCGATCATGTAGGGCAGCTCACGAGGTCTAAACCATGAAGAGAAAAGAGGGGAGGATAACATCACATAGCTACTGATCATGGACCCATGGTACAAGGTGGACTACTCATGACTCATCCGGGAAGCGTCCATGGTGGTGGAGAAGCTCCCGGTGGTGGTTCTCCCCTCCGGCAGGGTGCCGGGAAGAGTTCTCCTGATGCTCCCGATCTTGGAAGCGCTGCGGCGGCAGAACAGAGGCGAGATCGCGAAAAAGGGTTCTGTCCTCGAGGGTTTCGGGACGAGAGGGATATATATGCGAAGGGGGGGCAGCCAGAGGCGGAGCAGGGGCCCCAGGCGCCCCCCTGGCACGGCCAGGGGTGGGGCCGCGCCAGGTGGCCGCTTGGGCCTCCCCTGGCTCCCCTCTGGCCCATCTTTGGTTCTTCGCGAAGCTTCCTGTACGCTGATTTTTCCTATATTTTTCCTGGAATTTTTGGAGCACTTTTAATATGGGGGAAACCTGAAATAGAAAAACAGCAGAAAACAGGAACTGGCACTGTGGTGCACTGAGTTAATAGGTTAGTCCAAATATGATCAAAAGTGTATGGAAGTGCATCAATATCATAGCAATATCACACAAAAGAAGCATGGAGCAAGCACAAATTATAGATACGTTTTGGACGTATCAACATCCCCAAGATTAATTTCTGCTCGTCCTCGAGTAGGTAAATGATAACAAGCATAATTTCTGTGGTGACATGCTACCAACCATATAAGAACTTTTTAAGTAAAGCAATCAAGGCATGTAATTCAATTCAAGTCATAACAAGCAAGAGTCTATATTAGCATTGTAACAAGCAACATAAGAACATAAAGGTGCAAGAGCTCTCGTTGTCCGTGACTCGAATGTCTCCAAATGGTGTTTGCGTGCAAGAAAGGGGATAGGGATATACGAGAGAGTAAAACATAGTTTTTGTATTGTTGAGAACTTAATCTACTAAAGTTTCACACTTGGTCTTCTTTGGAATCTTATCTTGACTCATCCCCAGACCACTAGCCAGGCACAAGTCAAAATGATCCACTCCCTTTCGATATTTTGAGCACTCATGCAATGGATGAGCGTAAGCAAGAAAGTTGACACTTAGGATGGCAAAGAGAGAGAAATGATGAAGGGGGAAGACAAAAAAGGTGTGAAAGGCTCACATCAATGAGGACAATCATAGGCGAGAGAAAGCCAAATGATAGATATGATGTGAGGAGTAGGGATTGCCATGCAACGGATTCACATATGAGCTAAGGTAAGCTCTCCAATGGAACTAGTGGGGGTGCATCCAACTTGCTCGCTCAAGAATACCTAGAGCTCTTTTGAGGAGGCTCATCATTGGAATATACAAGCCAAGTTCTATAGTGTGAAGGTCCCCACATAGCTATATGCATGAATGATAATCTCTATGGAGTACAAGGTATAAGATGGAGTACGAGTGTGGATCTCTCAAAAGGAATAGTAGTGTGCCCCCTTCTCTCTTTTTATTTCTTTTTCTCCTTTTTCTATTTTTTATATTTCTTTGTGGCCTCAATGGCTCTTTCTATTTAACTCTCATTTGTCCTCTTTGGGATCTTTTGATTTTGTCCTCTTTGGGATCTTTTCCTCACTTTAGGGGCAACACTCTATGTATTACAAGAAGTATAGAAAATTGTTCACACTTTACAAAAGTACTCAACATAAAGAAAATGAAACTATCATGATGTATGCAAATGTATGCCTCTGCCGGTGTAGCAGGATATGCAATGATACTAGCGCGTCATGTAGCAATGATTAGGGCAAGGCCCAACTAGCATGCGGCTCATCGATCAAGCAAAAAGCATGTATGACATGAAGATCAAGTCATGAGAAGATGGATGTTGCATGGCAATGTATCTTGGAAAGCTATGGAAATGCCTTGATAGGTAGGTATGGTGGCTGTTTTGAGGAAGGATATAATGAGGCTTATGATGACAGAGCGTATCGTGCCCAGGATTTGGATGCATCGGCGAAGTATGCGCCAACTCTCGAGGTGAGAAAGGGCAATGCACGGTACCGAAGAGGCTAGAAAAATATGGCTAGGTGGAAGTGTCTACTTTCGAATACTCACATTAGTCCGAAGAACTCATGCACTTATTATCGGTAACTCTCAATCTAATTAGGAGGTTCACAAAGAGACAAGTACCCCGAGGAGGAGTGTATGGGGGTTTGGTTATCCTTGCGCATCCTCGACTCATGGTACGTGAGTGTACTCTAATATTCGATCCCTCCAAAGATTAGTGATCCATCTAGTAGCTAAAGTTCTCAACTATTTTGTAGGTTTTCGAAAATAAACACGGATTTCCCAAAATACGACATCTATCACTAATAGGCTAAAGCTCTTGACACCAAAAGTTCAGACATTACTCATGGCAATACCTCAAAACTATTGCAAGTTACTACTAAAATTAAATAGCAACCTCAATTACCTACTTTAAGTTAAGACACACAACTCAGTGCAACAGGCAAACTCTCCTAACAAGATAAACATGAAAACTCAAGAGGGTTCAGCAACCAACTAAACAAAAGCTCTTTAAAAAGAAAAGCATGAAAACTAAGAGCTAAACATGACAGCAGCTATGGAAAGACAAAGAACACACACAACAAAGATAAGCATGAAAATCCTATGTTGTGTTCTAGGTTGAAGTGGAGCGTGTTTCTCTCCCACACAAAGAAAGTTGGGTTCTAACTTGTTATGAACAGCAAGCAAAGCTAAAGAAAACTAAAAAAAGGAAACTAAAAGCAAGACGCTCCAAGCATAGCACATAATGCATGAAGTGATATATAGTGGAACGAAAGACGAACTGATAATTGTTGACGGAGAAGGGGATGCATGGGGGCATCCCCAAGCTTAGACGCTTGAGTCTTCTTGAATATTTCTTGGGGGTGCACGGGGGCATCCCCAAGCTTGAGCGTTTGACCCTCCTGAATCTTCTTTTATCATCTTCCCTCGCACACTTGAAAACTCCCTTCATACATAACTCATCATAATCTGATTAGCGAGGTTAGTACCCACAATAAAATATTTTTTCCCTACTGGAAATAAAAATAATCTTGAAGAGCTACTGTTTCTCAAGATTGACAAAAGGTTTTTGCAAAGAAAAAGCAAGCTCAAGGTTTGCAAAACGAAGAAAAGGCAAAACAGGACAGAATCTGTGAAAAACAGACCAGCAGGTAGTAAATAATTTTTTCGGGGCACTTCTGCAACTCAAATCAAAAAACTCATAACAGATGCTCGAAAGCCAATTGTATAGAGCACGTTGTCAAAAACATTCAGATCAAAAAGATGATCTGGTGATTTTATTCGAATTTTTCTCTCCAAGGACAGAATCTGTTTTCTGGACAACACGTCACAACTTTTGAACTTTCTTGCAATCGGAGGCTAAACTTGGCACAAAGCTGAAAAGAAAAGATACAATGATGATGCTACTGTAGTAACAAACATCAAGACACAAAAAAAGCAAAATAAAACCTAATTCGTTGTGGGCTGCCTCCCAAGTGCGCTTTCTTTTATGCCTTTAAGCTAGGCATGATGCAAAAAGAGAAGATCAAGTTTTATCAAGAGTAAGAGAATAGCTAGCCCGTGTAACGGACTCAAAAGGCAACTTAATCTTCTTTCTAGGGAAGTGTTCCATCCCTTTCTTGAGAGGGAATTGGAATTTTATATTCCCCTCTTTCATGTCAATGATAGCACCAACGGTGCGAAGAAAAGGACGTCCCAAAATAATTGGACATGAAGGTTCACATTCAATATCCATAATAGTAAAATCAACTAGAACATAATTGTCATTGATAATGATAAGAACATCGTCGATCTTCCCCAAAGGTTTATTTAAGGAAGAATCAACAAGACGAACACCAAAAGAACAAGGATCAAAAGGTTTTAATTCAAACATATCGTACATTCTTTTGGGCATAACGGAGGTACTAGCTCCAACATCACATAAAGCATAGCAAGAGAAGTTATTCAACTTAATTTTAATCATAGGATCCCAACTATCTTCTAGCTTTCTAGGTACGGAGGCTTCTATGGTTGAGGTCATAGCATCACCATTAATAGGTCCAATGGGACTAGGAGTGCATTGGGTGCTAAGAGTTTAGATATCCTCAACAACTTGGATAGTAGCAACAGTGTGGTGGGTAGGAAGGCTCTTAATTCTATCTTCTTCCTCCTTTTCTCTAGCCCATCTCTCTTTAAGTTTAGCCATCATCCTAATGTTTTCATTAATTTGCACTTGAATAGCATTCATAGGAGTGGTCTTCCTCTCCTCAAGAGGAGAAGTTCTAATTTTAAGCAACTCTACCTTATGGGCTAAATTGTCTACCTTCGAAGAGAGATTATCTAGTTTGTCTAGTTTTTCTTCTACACTCTTATTGAAGGCCTTTTGGGTAGTGATGAAGTCTTTAAGCATAATCTCTAGTACAGAAGTGGAGTTCTTGGTGCTAGGATAAGTATTGTTGTTCCCATAGGAATTAGAGGGGAACGGTCTAGGGTTGCTACCAAAATTACTCCTATAAGCATTGTTATTGAAATTTTTTCTAGAGATAAAGTTCACATCTACTTGATCTTGAGCAATCAAAGAATTTAAAGGAACATCATGAGGATCAATATAAGATTGCTTGGAAAGTAGAGACATGATCAAGTCAACTTTTTCATTTAGGGAGGAAATCTCCTCGACAGAGTTTACCTTCCTACCTGTTGGAGCGCGTTCGGTGTGCCATTGGGAATAGTTGGTCATCATCTCGTCGAGAAGCTTCCTGGCAGCACCAAGTGTAGTTGACATAAAGGTTCCTCCCGCGGCCGAATCTAACAAGTTCCGCGAGGTAAAGTTCAAGCCTGCATAAAAAGTTTGGATAACCATCCAAGTAGTCAAACCATGAGTAGGGCAGTTCTTGACAAGAGATTTCATGCGTTCCCAAGCTTGGGCAACGTGTTCATTATCCAATTGTTTAAAATTCATTATGTTACTCCTTAATTGGATAATTTTAGCAGGGGGATAGTACTTCCCAATAAAGGCATCCTTGCACTTGTCCCAAGAATCTATACGATTGAAACCAGATTTTAGCTCCTCCTCTCAAAGAGAAAGGAAAAAGTTTAAGCTTAACAATATCACCATCTACTTCTTTGTACCTTTGCATATCACAGAGCTCAACAAAATTATTTAAGTGCAAAGCAGCATCATCTCCAGCACCGGAGAATTAATGTTTCATAACTAGGTTCAGCAGAGCAGGTTTAATCTCATAAGAAGGTGCTGAAGTGGCAGGTGTAGCAATAAGCGTGCAGATAAAGTCACTGTTGTTATGACTAGTGAAGTCACACAACTTGGTGTTCTCGGTGGAACCCATTGCAGCAGCAAGCAAGATAACTATTTTTGTGATTTTTGGTAAGGGACACTAAAGCAAAAACTGAAAGGTAAACTAACAAGACTAAAAAGCAAAGATAAAAGATAGCGTGCAACTCCCCTATCTTGAAGAGTGGAGTCCCCGACAACGGCGCCAGAAACTTGCTTGATGGCTTCTCGCCCCTCGTTGGTTACCCCAAGTGGAAGGTTGAGATGTAGCGTAGCGGCAAATTTCCCTTGGCAAAGGTACCAAGGATCGAATCCCGTGAGACTCCGAGGGTCAACAAGTAGGTGTCAACGGCGCCAGAAACTTAGCGGTTGACGGGACCTGCACACAGATACAGATAACTTTGCTCCCAACGAGTACAGAGAGGTTGTCAATCCCTCCGGCCTTGTTGTTTACAAAGGATCAAACACAAGAGATAATAATGATAGCTATGACTGCAACTAGGAAATAAAAACAGGAAGTAAATAGAAGGTGTGATCAGCGGTGGTAATATGGACCGGGGTCCCATGATGTTCACTAGTGATGTCTCTCTCCCAAAAGACGATAAAACAACAAAGCGAGGTAAACAAATTACAGCTGGGCAATTGACAGGATTATGTGCGCAAACCAATGCTAACTATGCTGCGAAGAAAGGTAGAGGCTCAAAAGCATGGGCGGTACGCCAAGGCAAGTAGACCGAAATCCATCTGCATCTACTACTAATCATCCACCTTGAGATATCTATCCAGAACATCTCGCTGGTATTAAGTTGCGAATCCCACCCAAAGTGTAAACTCAAAGCAACAGACAACTGCATTAAAAGAACTCTACGTAAAGTAAACAATCCTTGCACCCGCAAGTACAAGCACCGTTGTTTTCTCCCTTGTGGCAACAGCACATCCCCTAGACTCATGTTTCTGTCACTCAAGCTAGTCATCAGGGGGCATGAACCCACAATCAAGCATAACGCTCCCTCTTGGAGTTACTACCTACTACTTGGCCAAAGCAATAAACAGCAACGGAGAACATGCAAGAATTACTCAAGAACAAAGATATAAAAGAGGTGAATCAAATATATTACTCAAACACAATCTGAACATAGTCTCATAATCCATCAGATCCCAGCAAACTCAGCAAAGCAACAGCAGAAAGATTACATATGTGCCTCGATCATGTAGGGCAGCTCACGAGGTCTAAACCATGAAGAGCAAAGAGGGGAGGAGAACATTACATAGATACTGATCATGGACCCATGGTCCAAGGTGGACTACTCACGACTCATCCGAGAAGCGTCCATGGTGGTGGAGAAGCTCCCGGTGGTGGTTCTCCCCTCCGGCAGGGTGCCGGGAAGAGTTCTCCTGATGCTCCCGATCTTGGAAGCGCTGCGGTGGCGGAACAGAGGCGAGATCGCGAAAAAGGGTTCTGTCCTCGAGGGTTTCGGGACGAGAGGGATATATATGCGAAGGGGGGCAGCCAGAGGCGGAGCAGGGGCCCCAGGCGCCCCCCTGGCGCGGCCAGGGGTGGGGCCGCGCCAGGTGGCCGCCTGGGCCTCCCCTGGCTCCCCTTTGGCTCATCTTTGGTTCTTCGCGAAGCTTCCTGTACGCTGATTTTTCCTATATTTTTCCTGGAATTTTTGGAGCACTTTTAATATGGGGGAAACCTGAAATAGAAAAACAGCAGAAAACAGGAACTGGCACTGTGGTGCACTGAGTTAATAGGTTAGTCCAGATATGATCAAAAGTGTATGGAAGTGCATCAATATCATAGCAATATCACACAAAAGAAGCATGGAGCAAGCACAAATTATAGATACGTTTTGGACGTATCACTAACCGATAATTGTTGACGAAGAAAGGTGGGATGCTTACCAGGGCATCCTCAAGCTTAGATGCTTGAGACTTCTTGAGATATTAATTAGGGATGCCTTTACCATGGAACAATAAAAAATATAGATACGACGGAGACGTATCAGTCACCACAAGTATCCGCGGGTTTGATTATACGATATGCATCACACAATCTAAGATTCATCTATTCAAACCAACACAAAGAACTTCAAAGAGTGCCCCAAAGTTTCTACCGGAGAGTCAAGACGAAAACATGTGCCAACCCCTATGCATAAGTTGACAAGGTCACTGAATCCGCAAGTTGATCACCAAAACATACATCAAGTGGATCACGTGAATATCCCATTGTCACCACAGATAAGCACATGCAAGGCATACATCAAGTGTTCTCAGATCCTTAAAGACTCAATCCGATAGGATAACTTCAAAGGGAAAACTCAATCCATTACAAGAAGGTAGAGGGGGAGAAACATCATAAGATCCAACTATAATAGCAAAGCTCGGGGTACATAAAGATCGTGCCAAATCAAGAACACGTGAGAGAGAGAGAGAGAGAGATCAAACACATAGCTGCTGGTACATACCCTCAGCCCCGAGGGTGAACTACTCCCACCTCATCTTGGAGACCGATGGGATGATGAAGATGGCCACCGGTGATGGTTTCCCCCTCCGGCCGGGTGCCGAAACGGGTTCTCGATTGGTTTTTCATGGCTACAGAGACTTGCGGCGACAGAACTCCCGATCTAGGTTTATTTGTGGGGGTTTCGGTATTTATAAGAATTTTTGGCGTCGAGAACAAGTCGGGGGGGTCCATGAGTCAACCACAAGGTAGGGGGGAGCGCCCCCCACCCTTGTGGATGACTCGTGTATCTTCTGGCCCAACTCTTTTGCTTCGGGGGCTTCTTCTGGTCCTTAAAAAATCACCGTAAATTTCCAGGTCAATTAGACTCCGTTTGATATTCCTTTTCTGCGAAACTCAAAAACGAGGAAAAAACAGAAACTTGCACTGGGCTCTAGGTTAATAGGTTAGTCCCAAAAATCATATAAAATAGCATATAAATGCATATAAAACATCCAAGATATATAATATAATAGCATGGGACAATAAAAAATTATAGATACGTTGGAGACGTATCAGTGTCGTGTCATTTCTCGGTTCACATGCCATTTTACTAGTGGATTGGTTCATGACCATATGATTTCTGGTGCGATTTGCGTTGCTTTCGGGGACCATGCCTTAAGTTGATGGCCTCAACTTTTCTATTTGGACCCCAATATTGTGATGATGTTCTCTCAGGGAGGTCACATAAGCGAAGTATCAATCCCTACGGGAGATCATTCGACCGAACGCCGCAATCTGAGGGTTGCCTCAAACACCACTCTCAGGGAAATTGCCATGGTAAAACAAACATTTTCCATGCTATTGTACAAAGATTTGCCAGATGTTATTTTTTTTGTCATGCTAGCAGAAAGATTGTCAGGAATTTGCAGTGCTGCAATGGAGTGATTGCCATGTGTTTTCAAAAAATTGCTACGAGGCAACATGGAGTGATTGCCATGTAGTTTTTTTTTGCCATGCTACGTAAAATGGAACTTGCGAAAATAGTTATGCTCTAGAAACAAAATTTTCCATCCATGAATGCGTTCTCTCAAATTGTCACCATGAGGAAACTATTTAGCATCGTCAGCTCAAGCGAACCGCCCTACCTGACTTGGGATAAAGATAGAAGGGAGCTCATAGTCAGCTCAGAGTGGTGCGTGAGAGCGTACATTGATTGCCACATGTCTTGCTTTGAGACTTGTACACGGGAATTAAACACGTCACAACTTATTCTCTAATAAAACCTACGAGCTAACGTCAGATTGTTTTATTTGCGATTATTGGTTTTATTGATCTGTTATAGTATTACAATCAGCTAATACAAAGTTAGAAACACTGTCTAGAACGGGATGCAACCAACAAGCTGTACCTCCTCGACTAATATTAGTTAGATTATGAGCAACATTATTTTTATGACCTTCAATTTTCTGCGGAATAAAACCACATGGTTTCAGGAGCTTCTTGATTTCCATCGTAAGATATTCTTAGGCAGATCTATCCAATGAATCATTCGTCAATGCAACAACCACAAGGAACTGTCAGATTGAATCACGATGGGTAGGTCTGATTGTTGCATGTTGTATGACACACTTTCCAAAACAACACTGATTTTAGACTCCAATGCATATTTGCAGATAGCGGTAAGCTGGAAAAAATAACTTCTGCATCTGTGTTTCTCAACGTCATACCCGAGCCTGCTAAGTTGGTATCTATCTATGACAAAAGAACCATCAACCGATAGCGCCACCCGTATAGGAGGAGTTTTTTTTGTGAATACATACGGGAGGAGGTTTAGGCCACGACTTCCTTTGCTTCACAACGGGAACTTCTTCTGCATTTTTTTTTGCGAGGAACTTCTTCTGCATTGATGATTAGCTTTGTTTGCCACTATTTTCAATAATAAAATAATATTCAAATTGATGCATCAAATCGCGGAATATTTATTCTCAATTGAACATATAAAGCTCGAAGAAGTCCTAGGCAGAACGACGCTACCCACGTCAGCTATGAATAGTCCCTACGAATAGTGCATCGAGAGAAAAGCCGCCGCACGCTTCCTCCTCCATCCCCTTCCGCATGAAAATATCTGCTGCTCTCTCCACACCGCCTCCTCTCCTCCGGATTCGCGTCCTCCCCCAATCCCTGCCTCCTCACCTCCTCCCCAATCCGACGCCTCTCGCCGCCCTCTCTCCTTCCCCTGCGCCTTCGACCCCGCCCTTGCCAGCTCCCAACGATCCGCCGACTGGAGAACCAAGGAGGAGGAGGTATGCGAAGGGGAGAAGAGGAGATGCAGCCGAGGAGACCTAGGCGACGGCTCGAGCAGAGGAGCGGGGCCTCGAGACGCCGCGTCCGCCACTCCCCCGCCTCGAACGAGCCGCCGCCATGGAGAAGGACAGACAATATGTGGAGGGAGGTGCGGCGAGGACAGAGGCACCGGCCATCGGGGACCTCCCAGCTTTCTTCTTCTCCTCGTTGGGTGGAGCTCGAGCCGTCGAGCGCGACCTCGATCTGGAGTAGGGGAGCAGCAGCCGCAGGGGGCTCCAGGATATTGTGTTCGGGCGACGCGGTTGGTCGAGGCGGAGGTGCCAGCGTGCAGGGTCGCAGTCGAGTTGGGCGTGAGGAGAGGGAGGAGAGGGATGTGAAGAGTGGGAGGCGCAAGGATGGCGGCGCTCGCCATCTCATTCCCCATCTCTTCTTGTTGCACGTCCTTCGTGAGTTCCTCTTTCTAATCCCTTCCTCTCCGCAAGTTATCTTTTTATTTTCTGAAATTTGTATGTTCGCTCATTGGCCGGCCATGTATGCTAGAGATGGAGGCCTCAACAAGAGGAGCTCGAGCTGAGGAGCGCGCCCTTGATCCAGACTCGGCAGTGGGAGGGGAGCAGCAACCGCGCCGGCCTCGTTGCAATGTGTGCAGCAAGCTGAATTTGGGCATTGAACAACTTATAAATTTCAATATCTAGAACGTGTGTTCCTTGTGTATGCACACTATTAATCTTGAATCTCTACCAACAGAATTTAGGACTTAGTATCTAATATAGGAAGGGTAATTTGTCCCCAATCTAGGCCTTGGATGCACAAGTTCTCCATCTTTCTCATTTTCTTATGTTCTGGTTTGTGTTATGTTGCCATATGTGCAGGTCGAGGAGGACCAATCCTAGACAGCGACGTGGCTGCATTTCTCCCAAGCAAAGGAAATGGTCAGTTACATTTTGTTTCCTTCCTACCCCCCATTTTGTCTGGGCTGAAGTTTAGTTGTTTCTTTATGAGTTGGGGTTGAAGCCCACTATGTCTGAATCTTTAGGGAAGTTCGTTAAGAAATTTATTGGCCCTGTTAATGTGTGGGTGGCAAGGAAGGAGGATAAGCTGAAAGTGAAGGACGAGTACAACAATTATAGGGTAATAATCTTATGTTTTTCTTTTAGGTATTGTGTGTGTATTTTGTTCTCTGGCATGGCATCACAAACTGAATAAATTAAAATTATCTGCGTATATTCTTCACGACCTCTGATATGATGATTAATGCATTCTGAACTCTAATGATTTTTGTGGTGAAACATAAACTTCTCATGGTTGTTCCTATTTGTGCTGCATAAATTCTGGTTTATGTTAGGCATTTATAAAAGCGATATGGCCTAGGTCACTCTTGCCCTCATGACGCTGCTGACAAGTATGTAAGCTAAATTTGAACTATCAAGATTATACGTCTGTATGTTCAAGCTCAGAGTCATGCAAGATTATACGTATGTATGTCCAAGCTCAGAGTCATGCAGATTGAAAATCTCCTGCTTGTTTTGCATGTGATAAAGTTGGCTTAGTTGATACAGACAAATACAATGTTGGACTGTACGCTGGTAATTATGTTTCAATGTTCTGTAAGGTTACTATCCATGTTCAGTTCAAATTGTATTGTGTTAGTGAAGTATTGCAAGCTTGCTAACATTTTTTATCTTCCAGATCTTTAAACCATGCCATGCCTGATGATCTAGATGGTTTAACCTTTTCTATTGGCAGGATAGGTCTGCATGTATGTTCCTGTTTTTTCCATCCACTCTCCACTTACTGAGATGGTGGGTGTGGGATGGGTACCTTCCAGCATTGACAGTTCAGGTGTACCAGGTATTCGTTGAGTACTTTCACATACCCTGAGTATATTTCCTCTTCCCATCACTTCATTGTCCGACAGAATTGATCAAAAGACTATGTTTCCACATTGCATGCTTGGTTATTATTCCTCTACACAAATTTTGCTTTGCAGGAGAATGTGTTGCTTGTAAATGGAAGAGATATCCGTCCTTGGTAAGGATCAAAACTTTCATCACTTGATATATACAATTTTAGACTGCAACATTCAAGCAATTCATTTTTTGAAACTTTTCCAGTCAATGTGCTCAAATTTTAATAAATGTCTTTAGTTGGCTCTCAAATCTGGAATCGACACATCTGTTTGTTTTGTTCCGGCAAGGCCGTGTTTAGTTTGTTCTCTAAATCTTGCAAAATCAATTTCTTCTCCAAAGCATGCCCATCTGATCATAATGTGTTGCTATATTTTCAGGTGGATATACCATCACTATTTAGCAATGCTAATGGCTCTTGTTTGCCTTACTTGGGAGATAAAGGGATAGCCTGATTGCTCGAGTAAGCAGGTATATGATATTTTTATAGAAGTTGGTATGTTGCTTTGCTGTTAATCCCAAATTTTAAAGACTATACACTCACGGTCTGGCCTTTTTGCAGAGTGGGGTACAACTTCTCTTGAGTTGGGCAATCTTGCAAGGAATTGCAATGCATCTACGTAATAGGTACCAGCATCAAAGATTACGCACCCAAATTGCTCTGGGAAAGGTGAGGACTTCCTTTGATTTAACAAAGAGATCGATATGTGCCCTTTACTCATATAATATTAGAAAGGGTAATTTGTCCCCAATCTAGGCCTCAGATGCACAGCTTCTCCATCTTCCTCCTCCAGCCCCTTTCTTGTTCTTAAGATATCTATATCTTTTTTTGCTTGAATAATAAAAGCCATCTAGCTTGTACTTTTGTGAATAGGTCTGATACTTTTGTAGTCCGCTTTGCAGTCTAATAAATATCAAGATTAGCTATACAACTATACTCCAATATGCTGCTGTTGTAGCTACCCAAAGCATGATGCAGTGTTCCAATTGAAAAATGAAAGCACGACATCATGTATTTGCACAATAAATTACTAATCATATAGAACAAACTAGGGGGCCTCCTAGCCCTCAACGAGCACTGGTGAGCGACACGGAGCCCACCATCTCTCGTCATACCCTCCCAGATTCTCGATCTGGAGCGGGGGACAGACGACGCCACAGGCTGCTGGGGACGCCTCTGCATTGTCGTCGACTGGATGAGGGAAGCAGCAAGATGCTGGTGTATGCATAGAATAACCAATACCCTTACTGGTCATTTAATTATGTGCACTATGGATGATCACAAATTATTATGGGTTCTATATGTTGGAGAACGTAGTATTTTAAAATTTTCCTACGATCACGCAAGATCTATCTACCAGATGCATAGCAACGAGAGGGGAGAGTGTGTCTACGTACCATCGTAGACCGGGAGCGGAAGCGTCAAGTGACGCGGTTGATGTTGTCGAACTTCTTCGCGATCACACCGATCAAGCACCGAACGTACGGCACCTCCGCGTTCAGCACACGTTCAGCTTGATGACGTCCCACGAGCTCTTGACAGTTGAGCTTCATGGGAGAGTTTCGTCAGCACGACGGCGTGGTGACGGATATGATGTGTTCACCGGCGCAGGGCTTCGCCTAAGCTCCGCGACGGTACGACCGAGGTGTCATTCTGTGGAGGGGGGCACCGCACACGGCTAAAACAATTCAACTTGTGTGTCTTTGGGTGCCCCCCTGCCCCCGTATATAAAGGAGCAAGGGAGGAGGGGCCGGCCACCTCCTATGGTGCGGCTAGGGAGGGGACTCCTACTAGGAATAGGATTGCAATCCTATTCCTAGTAGGATTCACCGGAAGGAAGAAGGGGGAAAGGAATAGGAGAGGTGGCGCCCCCCCAATCCTAGTCCAACTAGGATTGCTAGGTGGGGGCGCCGGCCAGCCCTATGGGCTGCCTCTCTCTCACCCTTTAGGCCCACTATGGACCATCCCCTCTCGTAGGGGGTTCCGGTAACCCCCTCCGGCATTCCCGATAAATCCGAAACTTTTCCGGTATACTTCCGGTGTCCGAATATAGCCGTCCAATATATCAATCTTTATGTCTCGGACATTCCGAGACTCCTCGTCATGTCCGAGATCTCATCCGGGACTCCGAACTACCTTCGGTACATCAATACTCAAAAACTCATAATACCGATCGTCATCAAACGTTAAGCGTGCGGACCCTACGGGTTCGAGAACTATGTAGACATGACCGAGACTCATCTCTGGTCAATAACCAATAGCGGAACCTGGATGTTCATATTGGCTCCTACATATTCTACGAAGATCTTTTATCGGTCAGAACCGCATAACAACATACGTTGTTCCTTTTGTCAAACGGTATGTTACTTGCCCGAGATTCGATCATCGGTATCTTTATACCTAGTTCAATCTCGTTTACCGGCAAGTCTCTTTACTCGTTCCGTAACACATCATCTCGTGACTAACTCATTAGTCTTTTGCTTGCAAGGCTTATTGTGATGTGTGTTACCGAGAGGGCCCAGAGATACCTCTCCGACACTCGGAGTGACAAATCCCAATCTTGATCTATGCCAACACCACGAATACTTTCGGAGACACCTGTAGAGCATCTTTATGATCACCCAGTTACGTCGTGACGTTTGATAGCACACAAGGTGTTCCTACGGTATTCGAGAGTTGCATAATCTCATAGTCATAGGAACATGTATAAGTCATGAAGAAAGCAATAGCAGTTAAACTAAACGATCATAGTGCTATGCTAACGGATGGGTCTTGTCCATCACATCATTCTCCTAATGATGTGATCCCGTTGATCAAATGACAACTCATGTCTATGGCTAGGAAACACAACCATCTTTGATCAATGAGCTAGTCTAGTAGAGGCATACTAGGGACATACTGTTTTGTCTATGTATTCACACATGTATTAAGTTTCCGGTTAATACAATTCTAGCATGAATAAAAGACATTTATCATGATATAAGGAAATAAATAATAACTTTATTATTGCCTCTAGGGCATATTTCCTTCAGTCTCCCACTTGCACTAGAGTCAATAATCTAGCTCACATCGCCATGTGATTTAATACCGATAGTTCACATCGTTATGTGAATAACACCCATAGTTCACATCGCCATGTGACTAACACCCGAAGGGTTTACTAGAGTCAATAATCTAGTTCACATTGTTATGTGATTAATACCCAAGAGTAATAAGGTGTGATCATGTTTTGCTTGTGAGAGAAGTTTAGTCAACGGGTCTGTCACATTCAGATCCGTATGTATTTCGCAAATTTCTATGTCTACAATGCTCTGCATGGAGCTACTCTAGCTAATTGCTCCCACTTTCAATATGCATCCAGATTGATACTTAGAGTCATCTGGTTTTAGTGTCAAAGTTTGCATCGGCGTAACCCTTTACGACGAACTCTTTATCACCTCCATAATCGAGAAATATTTCCTTAGTCATCCAGTTACTAAGGATAATTTTGACCGCTGTACAGTGATCTACTCCTGGATCACTATTGTACCCTCTTGACAAACTCATGGCACGGTACACAACATGTTTGGTACACAGCATGGCATACTTTATAGAACCTATGGCTGAGGCATAGGGAATGACTTTCATTTTCTCTATATTTTTCTGCAGTGGTCGGGCATTGAGTCTTACTCAACTTCATACCTTGTAGTACAGGCAAGAACCTTTTCTTTGACTGATCCATTTTGAAATTCTTCAAAATCTTATCAAGGTATGTACTCATCGAAAGTCTTATCAAGCGTCTAGATCTATCTATATAGATCTTGATGCTCAATATGTAAGCAGCTTCACCGAGGTTTTTCATTGAAAAACTTTTATTCAAATATCCTTTTATGCTTTCCAGAAAATTCTACATCATTTCCGATCGACAATATGTCATTCACATATACTTATCAGAAAGGTTATAGTGCTCCCACTCACTTCTTGTAAATACAGGCTTCTCCAAAAGTCTGTATAAAACCATATGCTTTGATCATCTCATCAAAGCGTATATTCCAACTCCGAGATGCTTGCACCAGTCCATAGATGGATCGCTGGAGCTTGCATACTTTGTTAGCACCTTTAGGATTGACAAAACCTTCGGGTTGCATCATATGCAATTTTTCTTTAATAAATTCATTAAAGAATGCAGTTTTGTTATCCATTTGCCAGATTTCATAAAATGTGGCAATTGCTAACATGATTCAGACAGACTTAAGCATCACTGTAATGCCCAGGATGGGACTATATCTCCTACGTGTCGAGGCACGACTTAAAGATATAAGCCCATCCTAGAATGATCTCAAGTTTGGTATCTTTGCACGACTCATGTAAAAGAGGGATTAAATTGCAAAAGGAGATAGTTGGCTTACACTCGCCACTTCACACAATACATTACATAAACAATACATCATTCAAAACATCACAACCCGACTACGGGTGAAGAACCAAAAGAAAGATACCAAAAACAACAGAAAGCCACAGGTCAGGATCGAATCCTAGTAGAAACCACTACTGAACATCGAAACGTCACAAGCAAACAGCCAAACTCTTCATCGAGCTCCTGGTGAAGAACTGAACCAACTCCTGCATCAAACTCGGCTGAACCTGCAACTGGTGTGGTGGAGTAACTGTGAGTCACAGAGGACTCAGCAATCCCGTTCCCGGGTAACAAGACTATTTAAGCCTTGGGTGAGGACAAGGCTGAAGAAAGAACGAGAGGTGAAGGAACAAACAAGAGTCTGCAGCAGCAACTAGCACTAACTTACGTAAAAGAGAGCGAGAAGAGAAGGCATCGGCGAGAGGTGATCACGAAGTGATCCTAGCTACAAGCTCACAAACATAACCCCTCCGTGTTCAACTCCCGAATCCCGATTCGGAAATTGACAGTCACGGAACACACGCTGGTAGTGTATTAGTATCATTGTGTCAAGTTATCTACAACCGGAATTAACAAGCTCCCATCTGCCACATAACCGCGGGCACGGCTTTCGAAAGTTCAAACCCTGCAGGGGTGTTCCAACTTGACCCATTACAAGCCCACGATCCGCGGAGTCGCAACTCCATAGTTGGGAAGACCCGAGTATTCTCGGAATCCCGTGCTCAAGTTAAACCGAACTAAGGTAAGGCTAATCCAGCAAATCCTCCCGGCGTGTCGTCACCCTGATAGTAGCCGCGCGTATCTAGGTCTCAGGACACGACCGGATGAGTCATCCTACAGGTTTTTACCAAACCTCAAGTTTCCTTGAGGTGGCCCCGCAGTCTGCTCGTTTCGGACCAACACTCATGTGGAGCACTGGCCCGGGGGGTTGAATTAAAATAAAAGGGATAGCTAGTCCCATGCAAGTTTTATTAGTTTGTTATTAGGCAAATAGTACCAATGTTGGGACTTGCTGGAAAAGACTTAGCACTTAGCGGTTTATCAAGGGGGTCCCATACACCCCAACCGTGTTAGGAACGCATAATCAAGGAACATAACACCGGCTTATACGGATCCTAACGGCATGAGTGGAACAAAACACCAAGCAAAAGGCTTAGCCTTCCACCCTTGCCAATATATAGATGATTTCATTTAAAGCATTTATATAGTGTGATATAACCCAACCAAACTTCAACATGAAGCAAGCATCTTCGGTCTTCACCTGCAACTAACAATGCTATAAGAGGGGCTGAGCAAGCCTACGTATAGCCAAGCAACGGTTTGCGTAGGTAGGGTGGTTAAGCATGGCAATGGTTACAAGTAGGAGGCTGACAAGAAAGACATGGGCATCGAGGCAAAACTATAGATCGAGACTACTAGCAAGAGGCAAAAATAGTAATGGTATCCGGGTTCGGTCATCTTGCCTGGGATTCCACAAGGGAGAAGAACGGATCCAAGAAGAAGACGGAGCAACAGTCGAGCGGAACCTCACAACTCCGGAACGGAACCGAAGCTAACAAGAGAGCAACCGGAAAGAAGAAACAACACGGTAAACACACAAGCATAGACATGGCATAAGATGCACAAACAAGTATGATGCATGTCCGGTTTAATTATGCATGGCATGGCAAGTGCACAAACAAATACTACAAGTTAAGTGGAGATCAATATGCAACGAGTTGCATATTGACGAAACACCACATATTAATTATTTAGTTGACTCTCGTTATTAACAAGACAAGATTAAGAGTTTGTTAACATGGCAAGAGGTGAAGCATAAAGAAACTACACTATTAAGACATTTTAAATGAGGCCGGAGAATAACAACAACATATCCGGAAAATCCTCATGAGCATGTTTAATAATTATAAGCAAACAACAATTCACTCATATTAATGTTGTTAAAATGATGCGGTTGACATGAACAAGTATATGCAATTTTTATTAAAAGGTTGACAATTAACAAGAAGAGATAAGAAGCATTTGTCACCGTGGTGGAAGGAAAAGGTGACACGGCAACGATCCGAAAATGATGCCACAGCAACATATCGGTTCCGGCAACTCGTTGAGAGACCGGTGCAAAAGGTGACGAAGCGAGTCAAACGAGATGATGGGGTGATCCCGTTGCCGGGTTCCCACGGGTCGGTGACGAGGCAACCGAGGAACAAGTCAAACGGACGAAACGGACACGAGCACACAAGGGAGACATTTCATACAACACAAGCAAGCACAAGCGTTCATCCACGGGGTCGCGTCTCGGGGTTATACCTTCGAAGCGTTCTCTCTCGAAGCGGTTCGAGAGCGTCGAGGAAGTAGCCGTAGTAGAGGAAGTAGTGGTACATGGGCGACGGTAGAGGTACTCGCGGCGTCGTGTAGTGGTACTTGGCGAAACCTTCGTTTCCGGGCGACGGTAGAGGTACTCGTGTCGTGGTACTTGTTCCGTAGCCGTTCGTGTCGTGGTACACGGGTCGTCGAGCGTAGGGGTACTTGGCGTTTTCCGGGCGTCGGTAGACGAACTCGGGCGTTTTGTAGATGCTCACGGATCCTCGGACTCGTCCACGGTCATCTGTCCAAAATGTTACAGCACATGGCAGCACACAAACAAAGCAAAAAAAAAAACAGCAAGGCGACGAGGCCACCGGAGGCGGCAGCAACAGCAAGGAGGAGGAGGGCCTCGGAGCTGCTGGTGCGTGATTCGAACGGGGCCGGAAGGGATCCGCGCCGGAGGGTCGCGGGGGCCGGCGCTGCTGCTGCGTCGGGGAGCCGCGGGGCTCGGTCTGTAGAGGAGCCGACGGGACAGAGTCAGCACGGCGAGCTGGCGCCCTGGAAGAGCGACGGAAGGGCGGCGACCTGCTGCTGGGGCGAGGGAGGAGCTCGCGCAGGAGAGGAGGCCGGGCGCACGGCGAGGCAGGCTGGAGGGAGGCGGCCTGGCCGCGGCAGAACGGGCCGGGACGGGGCTGCTGCGCCTGCGCGAGGGGAGGGAGCCGCGCCGGCTCTGGCTCAGGCCAGGCGAGGCTGACAGGAGGCAGAGGGCGAGGAGCCTGGCTGGGCTCGAGGCCGGAGGGACTCCCTCGAGCGCAGAGGGCCTCGGGACCAGGCGCGGGGTCGAGGGGGTTTCGGTCGGGCGCTGCAGAGAACGAGGGAGAGGGAGACGAGATCGAAGGAGAGGATGGGGAAAAATCGACCCGGCGGCGCACAGGGGGAGCGATGGGAGTGCGGTGGGGAGGCTCCCGGTCGGGCTAGGGTTTGGTGGTGCGGTCAGTTGGGCCCAAAGAGAGGAGGCCCAGGAGGGAGGAGAAGGGAGTTGGGCCAGGAGGAGAGGTGAAAAACAAAAGGGCTGGGCTGCCCTCCTGTTTATCTAGTTTTTTAGCAGAAAACAAAAAGAGAAGAAAGAAAGAAGAGGGGGGTTAGGAGCCGAATTGCACAAGGGAATATATTTTTCCGGGCTCGTAAAAATGAGCACGACCGGAGAAAAATACAAAAGGCTAGGACGGAAATTAATTCAAACATATTTGAATATAATTCAAATAGGATTGAACTAAGACGAGATTATTGAAGTGTCCAAAAATGTCCGGAATTTTGGAGGAGCCTCGAAACAACGGAAAGAAAAATACCGGCAAGATTTTGAAGGTGGAACTCGAAGTGAAAAGACAATGGGGAATTATGCAAGTGTGTTGGGTGATTCCGAAGCAAGGAATATTTATTAATATAGCTCCATAAATATTGAGACTTTTATATGTTTTAAAGAGAAGACACCTTCCCTCGATTTAAATGGACCGAAGGTCCACACGATTTATTAGGTTGAGATGCAAAAATTAAAATGACATGATGGCATGATGACATGATGCGATGCAAAAATAAATAACACAAGCACAAAAGGACACACGGGCAACCCGGAACATCTGGAAGCTTCGGGAATCTTCTGGAATCTTCTGGGACGTCAGTCTCGGGCGTCACAATCACTACGGGTGAGAAAATCTCATCGTAGTCAACTCCTTGAACTTGTCGAAAACCTTTCGCAACAAGTCGAGCTTTGTAAACAGTAATATTACCGTCTGCGTCGGTCTTCCTCTTGAAGATCCATTTATTTTCGATGGCCTGCCGATCATCGGGCAAGTCAACCAAAGTCCATACTTTGTTCTTATACATGGATCCCATCTCAGATTTCATGGCTTCAAGCCATTTTGCGGAATCTGGGCTCATCATCGCTTCCTCATAGTTTGTAGGTTCATCATGGTCTAGTAACATGATTTCCAGAACTGGGTTGCCGTACCACTCTGGTGCGGAACGTACCCTGGTTGATCTACGACGTTCAGCAGAAACTTGATCCGAAGTTTCATGATCATTATCATTAACTTCCTCACTAATTGGTGTAGGAATCACTGGAACAATTTCCTGTGATGTACTACTTTCCAATCCGGGAGAAGGTACAATTACCTCATCAAGTTCTACTTTCCTCCCACTCACTTTTTCGAGAGAAACTCTTTTTCTAGAAAGGATCCGTTCTTAGCAACGAATATTTTGCCTTCGGATCTGTGATAGAAGGTGTACCCAACAGTCTCTTTTGGGTATCCTATGAAGACACATTTTTCCGACTTGGGATCGAGCTTATCAGGTTGAAGTGTTTTCACATAAGCATCGAAGCCCCAAATTTTAAGAAACAACAACTTTGGTTTCTTGCCAAACCATAGTTCATAAGGTGTCGTATCAACGGATTTAGATGGTGCCCTATTTAACGTGAATGCAGCTGTCTCTAATGCATGACCCAAAATGATAGCGGTAAATCGGTAAGAGACATCATAGATCACACCATATCGAATAAAGTACGGTTATGACGTTCGGACACACCATTATGCTGTGGTGTTCCGGGTGGCGTGAGCTGTGAAACTATTCCACATTGTTTCAAATGAAGACCAAACTCGTAACTCAAATATTCTCCTCCACGATCAGATCGTAGAAAACTTTATTTTCTTGTTACGATGATTCTCTACTTCACTCTGAAATTCTTTGAACTTTTCAAAAGTTTCAGACTTGTGTTTCATTAAGTAGATATACCCATATCTGCTCAAATCATCAGTGAAGGTCAGAAAATAACGATATCCACCGCGAGCATCAACACTCATTGGTCCACATACATCAGTATGTATGATTTCCAACAAATCTGTTGCTCGCTCCATAGTTCCGGAGAACGGAGTTTTAGTCATCTTGCCCATGAGGCATGGTTCGCAAGCACCAAGTGATTCATAATCAAGTGATTCCAAAAGTCCATCATTATGGAGTTTCTTCATGCGTTTTACACCAATATGACTTAAACGGCAATGCCACTAATAAGTTGCACTATCATTATTAACCTTGCATCTTTTGGCTTCAATATTATGAATATGTGTATCACACGATCGAGATCCAACAAACTATTTTATTGGGTGTATGACCATAGAAGGTTTTATTCATGTAAACAGAACAACAATTATTCTCTAACTTACATGAATAACCGTATTGCAATAAACATGATCAAATCACATTCATGCTCAATCACAAACACCAAATAACAGTTATTTAGGTTCAACACTAATCCCGAAAGTATAGGGAGTGTGCGATGATGATCATATCAATCTTGGAACTATTTCCAATACACATCGTCACTTCATCCTTTAACTAGTTTCTGTTCATTATGCAACTCCCATTTCGAGTTACTACTTTTTAGCAACTAAATCAGTATCAAATACCGAGGGGTTGCTATGAACACTAGTAAAATACACATCAATGATCTGTATATCAAATATACCTTTGTTCACTTTGCCATCCTTCTTATCCGCCAAGTATCTAGGGCAGTTTCACTTTTAGTGACCATTTCCTTTGCAGTATAAGCACTTGTTTCAGGCTTGAGTTTAGCTTTGGGTTTCTTCACGGGAGTGACAACTTGCTTGTCATTCTTCTTGAAGTTTCCCTTCTATCCCTTTGCCCTTTACTTGAAAACAAGTGGTCTTGTTAACCATCAACACTTGATGCTTTTTCATGATTTTTACCTTCGCCTACTTCAGTATCGCGAAGAGCTGGGAATTCCTTTCGTTATCCCTTGCATATTATAGTTCATCACGAAGTTCTACTAACTTGGTGACAGTGTCTAGAGAACTTTGTCAATTACTATCTTATCTAGAAGATAAACTCCCACTTGATTAAAGTAATTGTAGTACCCAGACAATCTGAGCACATGCTCACTGGTTGAGCTATTCTCCTCCATCTTGTAGGCAAAGTACTGTCAGAGGTCTTATACCTCTTGACATGGGCATGAGTATGAAATACTAATTTCAACTCTTGGAACATCTTATATGCCCCGTGGTGTTCAAAATGTTTTTGAAGTCCCGATTCTAAGCCGTAAAGTATGGTGCACTAAACTATCAAGTAGTCATCATATCGAGCTTTTGTCAAAACGTTCATAACGTCTGCATCTGCTCCTGCAATAGGTCTGTCACCTAGCGGTGCATCAAAGACATAATTCATCTGTGCATCAATGAGGATAATCCTCAGATCACGGAACAATTCCGCATCATTGCTACTAACATCTTTCAACTTGGTTTTCTCTAGGAACATATGAAAATAAACGGGGAGCAACATCGTGAGCTATTGATCTACAACATAGATATGCTAATACTACCAGGACTAAGTTCATGATAAATTAAAGTTCAATTAATCATATTACTTAAGAACTCCCACTTAGATAGACATCCCTCTGGTCATCTAAATGATTACGTGATCCAAATCAACTAAACCATGTCTGATCATCACGTGAGATGGAGTAGTTTTCAATGGTGAACATCTTATGTTGATCATATCTACTATATGATTCACGCTCGACCTTTCGGTCTCCAGTGTTCCGAGGCCATATCTGTATATGCTAGGCTCGTCAAGTTTAACCCGAGTATTCTGCGTGTGCAAAACTGGCTTACACCCGTTGTATTTGAACGTAGAGCTTATCACACCCGATCATCACGTGGTGTCTCGGCACGACGAACTTTCGCAACGGTGCATACTCAGGGAGAACACTTATACCTTGAAATTTAGTAAGGGATCATCTTATAATGCTACCGTCGTTCTAAGCAAAATAAGAAGCATAATAAGATAAACATCACATGCAATCAAAATATGTGACATGATATGGCCATCATCATCTTGTGCTTTTGATCTCCATCTCCAAAGCACCGTCATGATCACCTTCGTCACCGGCTTGACACCTTGATCTCCATCGTAGCATCGTTGTCGTCTCGCCAACTATTGCTTCTACGACTATCTCTACCGCTTAGTGATAAACTAAAGCAATTACATGGCGATTGTATTTCATACAATAAAGCGACAACCATATGGCTCCTGCCAGTTGCCGATAACTTTACAAAACATGATCATCTCATACAAAACCGTATAACTCATCATGTCTTGACCATATCACATCACAACATGCCCTGCAAAAACAAGTTAGACGTCCTCTACTATGTTTGTTGCAAGTTTTACGTGGCTGCTACGGGCTTAGCAAGAACCGTTCTTACCTACGCATACAAAACCACAACGATGTTTCGTCAAGTATGTGCTGTTTTAACCTTCACAAGGACCGGGCGTAGCCACACTTGATTCAGCTAAAGTGAGAGAGACAGACACCCGCCGGTCACCTTTAAGCAACGAGTGCTCGTAACGGTGAAACCAGTCTCGCGTAAGCGTACGCGTAATGTCGGTCCGGGCCACTTCATCTCACAATACCGCCGAAGCAAAGTATGACATGCTGGTAAGCAGTATGACTAGTATCGTCCACAATCTCATTGTGTTCTACTCGTGCATATCATCTACGCATAGACCTGGCTCATGATGCCACTGTTGGAGAACGTAGTATTTTAAAATTTTCCTACGATCACGCAAGATCTATCTACCAAATGCATAGCAACGAGAGGGGAGAGTGTGTCTACGTACCCTCGTAGACCGGGAGCGGAAGCGTCAAGTGACGCGGTTGATGTTGTCGAACTTCTTCGCGATCCAACCGATCAAGCACCGAACGTACGGCACCTCCGCGTTCAGCACACGTTCAGCTTGATGACGTCCCACGAGCTCTTGATCCAGTTGAGCTTCATGGGAGAGTTTCGTCAGCACGACAGCGTGGTGACGGATATGATGTGTTCACCGGCGCAGGGCTTCGCCTAAGCTCCGCGACGGTACGACCGAGGTGTCATTCTGTGGAGGGGGCACCGCACACGGCTAAAACAATTCAACTTGTGTGTCTTTGGGTGCCCCCCTGCCCCCGTATATAAAGGAGCAAGGGAGGAGGGGCCGGCCACCTCCTATGGTGCGGCTAGGGAGGGGACTCTACTAGGAATAGGATTGCAATCCTATTCCTAGTAGGATTCACCGGAAGGAAGAAGGGGGAAAGGAATAGGAGAGGTGGCGCCCCCCCAATCCTAGTCCAACTAGGATTGCTAGGTGGGGGCACCGGCCAGCCCTATGGGCTGCCTCTCTCTCACCCTTTAGGCCCACTATGGACCATCCCCTCTCGTAGGGGGTTCCGGTAACCCCCTCCGGCATTCCCGATAAATCCGAAACTTTTCCGGTATACTTCCGGTGTCCGAATATAGCCGTCCAATATATCAATCTTTATGTCTCGGACATTCCGAGACTCCTCGTCATGTCCGTGATCTCATCCGGGACTCCGAACTACCTTCGGTACATCAATACTCAAAAACTCATAATACCGATCGTCATCAAACGTTAAGCGTGCGGACCCTACGGGTTCGAGAACTATGTAGACATGACCGAGACTCATCTCTGGTCAATAACCAATAGCGGAACCTGGATGTTCATATTGGCTCCTACATATTCTACGAAGATCTTTTATCGGTCAGAACCACATAACAACATACGTTGTTCCTTTTGTCAAACGGTATGTTACTTGCCCGAGATTCGATCGTCGGTATCTCTATACCTAGTTCAATCTCGTTACCGGCAAGTCTCTTTACTCGTTCCGTAACACATCATCTCGTGACTAACTCATTAGTCTTTTGCTTGCAAGGCTTATTGTGATGTGTGTTACCGAGAGGGCCCAGAGATACCTCTCCGACACTTGGAGTGACAAATCCTAATCTTGATCTATGCCAACACCACGAATACTTTCGGAGACACCTATAGAGCATCTTTATGATCACCCAGTTACGTTGTGACGTTTGATAGCACACAAGGTGTTCCTACGGTATTCGGGAGTTGCATAATCTCATAGTCATAGGAACATGTATAAGTCATGAAGAAAGCAATAGCAGTTAAACTAAACGATCATAGTGCTATGCTAACGGATGGGTCTTGTCCATCACATCATTCTCCTAATGATGTGATCCCGTTGATCAAATGACAACTCATGTCTATGGCTAGGAAACATAACCATCTTTGATCAATGAGCTAGTCTAGTAGAGGCATACTAGGGACATACTGTTTTGTCTATGTATCCACACATGTACTAAGTTTCCGGTTAATACAATTCTAGCATGAATAAAAGACATTTATCATGATATAAGGAAATACAAATAACATCTTTATTATTGCCTCTAGGGCATATTTCCTTCACCAAAAGGAGGCCGCGGCTGGAAAAATAAAATAAAAAGGGGTCTTCGCTGTTGGGGAACGTAGTATTTTAAAATTTTCCTACGATCACGCAAGATCTATCTACCAGATGCATAGCAACGAGAGGGGAGAGTGTGTCTACGTACCCTCGTAGACCGGGAGCGGAAGCGTCAAGTGACGCGGTTGATGTTGTCGAACTTCTTCGCGATCCAACCGATCAAGCACCGAACGTACGGCACCTCCGCATTCAGCACACGTTCAGCTTGATGACGTCCCACGAGCTCTTGATCCAGTTGAGCTTCACGGGAGAGTTTTGTCAGCATGACGGCGTGGTGACGGATATGATGTGTTCACCGGCGCAGGGCTTCTCCTAAGCTTCGCGACGGTACAACCGAGGTGTGATTCTGTGGAGGGGGGCACCGCACACGGCTAAAACAATTCAACTTGTGTGTCTTTGGGTGCCCCCCTGCCCCCCGTATATAAAGGAGCAAGGGAGGAGGGGCCGGCCAACCTCTATGGTGCGGCTAGGGAGGGGACTCCTACTAGGAATAGGATTGCAATCCTATTCCTAGTAGGATTCACCGAAAGGAAGAAGGGGGAAAGGATTAGGAGAGGTGGCGCCCCCCCCCCCCCAATCCTAGTCCAACTAGGATTCCTAGGTGGGGGCGCCGGCCAGCCCTATGGGCTGCCTCTCTCTCACCCTTAAGGCCCACTATGGACCATCCCCTCTCGTAGGGGGTTCCGGTAACCCCCTCCGGCATTCCCGATAAATCCGAAACTTTTCCGGTATACTTCCGGTGTCCGAATATAGCCGTCCAATATATCAATCTTTATGTCTCGGACATTCCGAGACTCCTCGTCATGTCCGTGATCTCATCCGGGACTCCGAACTACCTTCGGTACATCAATACTCAAAAACTCATAATACCGATCGTCATCAAACGTTAAGCGTGCGGACCCTACGGGTTCGAGAACTATGTAGACATGACCGAGACTCATCTCTGGTCAATAACTAATAGCGGAACCTGGATGTTCATATTGGCTCCTACATATTCTACGAAGATCTTTTATCGGTCAGAACCGCATAACAACATACGTTGTTCCTTTTGTCAAACGGTATGTTACTTGCCCGAGATTCGATCGTCGGTATCTTTATACCTAGTTCAATCTCGTTTACCGGCAAGTCTCTTTACTCGTTCCGTAACACATCATCTCGTGACTAACTCATTAGTCTTTTGCTTGCAAGGCTTATTGTGATGTGTGTTACCGAGAGGGCCCAGAGATACCTCTCCGACACTCGGAGTGACAAATCCCAATCTTGATCTATGCCAACACCACGAATACTTTCGGAGACACCTGTAGAGCATCTTTATGATCACCCAGTTACGTCGTGACGTTTGATAGCACACAAGGTGTTCCTACGGTATTCGGTAGTTGCATAATCTCATAGTCATAGGAACATGTATAAGTCATGAAGAAAGCAATAGCAGTTAAACTAAACGATCATAGTGCTATGCTAACGGATGGGTCTTGCCCATCACATCATTCTCCTAATGATGTGATCCCGTTGATCAAATGACAACTCATGTCTATGGCTAGGAAACATAACCATCTTTGATCAATGAGCTAGTCTAGTAGAGGCATACTAGGGACATACTGTTTTGTCTATGTATTCACACATGTATTAAGTTTCCGGTTAATACAATTCTAGCATGAATAAAAGACATTTATCATGATATAAGGAAATAAATAATAACTTTATTATTGCCTCTAGGGCATATTTCCTTCACTATACACCAAGTAATGCTTTCACTTTTCCGTTTAATGTAAAAAATAGTTTTTCTATTGTTATTGCTTGATGTTCTGCAAGGTGCGGGTTCCTCTTAATTTTCTGGCACTATTGGTTTTGCTTGACAGTTATTTTGGTGCTTTACATCTAAGTTTAAATGTAGGCAGTCTGACTATTACAAGTTCTGGGTTGGCCATTGAGAGGGAGGCCGAAGCAAACTCCGTCAGGTTTCAGGTGCACGCCCTCTGTCCTTGTTTTCGTCTCTGTAGCTAAACTTGAGAATTGTACACTTTGGTATATAAAGTTAGTTGCTAAGTTTACATGCATCTATGAAAGTTAGAGCACATGCATGCTTGATTTTACTTCCTATAATGGAGGGCATTCTATAATTACTAAGAACTGATTTGTTGAAGTGTGCCTCTCTATTTTGTCCAGATAACTACTTCTGGTTAGGAGGGAGAAACAAAAAGGGTAACCATAGATATATGGTCTAGCATCACGAGGTTCAGGTTCCTGCTGTTGATCAACCGTTGCTTCGGTCGAGGTGGGTTATGCTTGATTATGTTCTTCTTTGTATTTTTGTTCATGGCCTACACTAGTGTTATCATCTATTCTGTTACAAAAATTTCAATGGCTTAGTTTCATGTCCCAGTACCACTTGAAGTACAACTAAGTAGCTTATGATAGGACAATAATGTATGTATTTACCTATGGTTATTGTTTCCTATAAGAAACATGATCACCTCACATTGGTTCCCCCTGTATCTGACTTGGGACAGTTTTATGTGAGATTTGTTTTGCATTTTCTGTGTGTGTGGATGCTTAAGCTTAAACTTTTGATATTTGGTTCAGTTAGAGATTAAAGAAGACTGAAATTATGGGCTCGCAGCGAGGATTGTTGTGTCCAACCTGCTCAAGAATGCCAAGAAGTCCTTCTCGGTAAGCCACGACACATGTTTCTGCCATGATTTCCTTCGGTTGGATTTCGTGGATTTAGGTGTTGAAAAATTATGGGCTGTGGATGCAGGATTAAGGACATGTACCTGCACTACAACGAGAGATCTGGACTTCTTCTTTGTGGCTTCCAAACTTGAACTGTTTGTTTGGAAGTTAGTTTAGTTTTTTGTTATGGATTCACAGCTTCTCACATGTACCATCCTCTTAGACCTTTAGATTTCCAAAGAAACTAAATGAAGATATCATGGTATGGTCTTAATAGTACAACTTAAAGCTTTCCATGCTTTATATTTTCTCAGAAATTTGCTCTTGAAGAATCATGTATATATGTTAGATCCGGTGAGAAAAGGCAGCTTCCAAGCAGAGGATGCGGGAGTGTTGGCCACATTTGGTTTTCGACTTAGGTGTCTAAATATTCTCACCATACTTGGCTCCCTCTTGGCCTTTGCGCCATTGGCGCAACGAGTCATCTAATTTCAGTAAAGGATATGCATAAACAGAGGGCGTGCATATTCTTTTGCAAATCAAACGGCGACTCGAGTTAAAGCTAATACTCCACTCCGCACTCACTTAAGGGCATTTCTAACCAACCCCCTAAAAATAGTGGAGTATCCGTTGGAGTAAACCATCAGTGGAGTAAATTCACTCCACTAAGTTTTTGCCGGACCTAATCGATCCCCTAAATATAACAGAGTAAAGCTTATGTATGGCTCAAACATTTCGTCAAACACTTGCTATGCGTCTCCGCGGCTAGCGGCGTCGATGGTGACCACGCCGGCAACATTGTGGCTAGCAACCTCAATCCCCATATAACAAGCCCGGGCCGCAACCCAACAGCAAATGAAGCATCAGAATACATACTGCTCGCACATATTCATAGACACGTGTATGTGTGCAGCTGGGGCGTATTCTTCTTCACCTGCTTCTAGAGAAAGAATGGCGGCCAGGCTCAGAGAGTGACCACTGGCGAGCACTCTCCTCGTGGTGGCGATGATATCCAGATGACGGTGGGGGTTAATGTTCAACGTCGGCATGCTCCATGAGATCAAGGACAGGTTTCAGACCGGCTTGGGTCTTCTGCTAGCCGTTGCCCTGCTCGTCTCCTCCACGGTCAGCAGCGACGACGACCAGCGCAGCCGGCGCAGTTGCTCGCCTTGTCGTGTCCTGGCCGCCGCAACAGTGCCACAGCCCAGCGCGAGGCATCTCAGTTTCTGCCGAGATGGCAAGATCGTAGGCGAGGTCGCCAGCGAGGCCCGAGGTCACCGACAAGGCCATGGGAGCTTCACGTGAGTCACCGGTCGACCAGAAGGAGGCCTTCACACGAAGATTTTTTTACTCGGCTGCTAAAAGACGCAGTAAATTAGTGCGGTTTTAGGGAGATGAGTAAAATTTCACTTCCCTGCGAGGAATAAGGGATACGCTAGGTGCCGATTAGAGGAGTAAAATCGTATTTTTGGGTCTCAATAAATATATCGTATTTTTACTCCTGTAACCGGTTATATCGGATCGTTAGAGATGCCCTAAGCGTTTCTCAAGAATCCACCACACGTCAGTCAACACCATCGTTATCGCTTATGAGTCCAACACCAGATCATCTCGATTTGTTGAACAATTCTGCAGCCCGGCCCCCATGTGTAACGACATGTGTATGCCCGCAAGACCACAACAGCCATGGCTCCTGACTGGGAAACTTAACGCAGATTGTACCAATCGCCCTTTTTTTCAATTCTTTTTAAGGATCAATCGTCCAATCTTGCTAGGAAACGGGACACTTGGACTTGAAACTTCCAACCGGCACTCATTGTCGTTGATCAGTACATGTCACGAGAGGATATTAGAGCCATAGCGTCAGCATCAGGGAGAAATTGGGGCGGGGTCGAGCTAGCGACACTGTCGACGACTTGGAAGGTAAACTATGGGCTAGCCGCTTGTCATGTTGATAAGTCGAGTTTTGACTTTAGTGGCAGCAAGAACTACTAGGACAAGCAAACCATGGGCTAGCTGTCTCCCAGCTGAACTAACGCATCCTGTTGAGTCGTCTAACTGGCCCGTGATTGCGGATATCGACCAGAGTCATCTTAGCGATTTTGATGCTTAGTAGAGGGGCACAACCATCAAGTGTCCACAATGTAATAAGAGCGTCTCTAGCCGACCACTTGTCCTATAATCTCAAATTGTATCTCTCATCTTAAATTTGTAAATTTTAAGGGATTAAACTTTTCTTCACCTAAAACTTATTTTCCCGGAAAAAAGATCAATCCTTTGCCATACAAATTTAATTTGAACATATATTTTCGTAACATATTTAATTCAAAACTTGATCTCGGATACATATCAAATATAGGATGTCAATAAGTCCCGAACGTTCGGGATTCAGGCATGATAATCCGAACTTTTTTCATGGCAACTTTAATTAAGGCGATGATGACAAAACATGGCAATTTTCTGATAAAAAATCGAACTGGAACAAAGTTGCCATGTGTTAATAACTGAAGTTACCACCTCGCAGCAACTAAAGTTGCCATCAAAGAACGTCCGGGATCCCATGTTTAAAATCCGAACGTTCGGGATTTATCTATTCCGCAAATATAATGTAGCATAGTAAGAACTGGAGTTGCCGATCCACGGTACATATTACTGAGAGCATATTCTCAAGCTAATTGACTGAACTAAGAACATAATCAGTCCAATGACTGCTATAAGAAAAAGTGTTGCTGCCGATCGAGGGAGTATGAACCAAATCATTACCACAACCAGGAGTGTAAGGTGAAACTTCTTAATTTTTCTTATATGGGTTTGCATCTTGTTGATTTGGGCTTGCTTCTTGTTGATTTGGACTTGCTTCTCGCGTGTGTCCATCAACGCATCATCTAATTTCTCTCCCAGTGATTGATAGAAGTAGTCGAACATTTGGTTTACGTAAAGTTTTAGAAGAACAACCTATGTCCATGTGCTGCAAGAGATTCTTTCTGGATGTGTGTAATGTAGTGAGCAGTGGGATTTGTATGCCAACTTGCATTTGTGTTATGCCTTGCTTCCCCGGTTTGTATAAGCGAAGAAGTCTCAATTGAAATTCTTGGTTGTGTGTGAGGTTCTTTAAACAACAAGAAATTTGCAGCCACAAAGGAGCACGGGTGAGCTCGCGGAATTTGGAGGGCTTGGTCACCGGTGATGAACAATTTGCGAACGGATCCGACGGAGGTGCTGTTGCAATTCGATAATTCGCTGAACCGCGCAGGTCATAATGGGGACATCATGGTCAAGCCGATGGGAGCAGCAGGGAGCTGGGCCATGGCAACCGTGAAGAAGGGACATTCCGGCATCGTCGGCCTGCATGGCTCGCTCGGTGCTCCTAGCGCTCCCCCAAGCTCACATGGCTTCATTTCCGGGAGGGCATCGCAAACTTATTCATGAGTCGGACGCTCTCCGGCCACGACGGGGGCAGTGCGGCGTGGCTTGGTGCCGAGAAGGGCTGCGTGGTCTGCCAATATTTGCTAAGAGTCACCCTTCTTGGAAAAAAAAAATAGGCTAGAGGGTGGCCTTTTTGGGGATCGTATTTTTTTTGTTTGCATGATAATGTCTCATCATTTATACAATAAGAGTATCATATACGTACCGATCTGGTAAAAAAACCCAGAAAGCTAGCCTTTGCACAAAGAAATAACTCACTCTGTGCGTTCGGTTCATTCGGTTTACAAGGTTCGGTTTATACGGTTTTTCAGTTTATACGGTATTAATACTTCTGTAAATACAATATGAAATGAAAATACGGTTCGGTTCCGGTATATAACAAATTATTTCGATATTGTTTCGGTATATACCATAAAACCAATGTTGACGCGAATTTAAAAATGGCGTAATAATAATTTACAAATGTATGACCTAAAGCCAATCAAAACACATACCATTTTACATAAATAGTATATAACTATATATATAAGTATATATGCATGCATGTATTCATCCCTTAATGATTATGGACGTGCTTAGCATCTTTTAAAGAAAAAAATAACTATGTTACAAGAAAAATGTACGTGCTTAGTAGTGAATTTGACTCACGTACAAGAAAAATGACAACTTGTATGGTTGTTTTTCTCAAGAAATATAAATTTACTTTTTACTTCGGTTTATTCGGTTAACCGTTTGGTTTTTTGGTACATATCATAAAAACCAAAGTTCAAAACGGTATGAAAGTTTCATACCATAAGCCATAAAAACTGTAAAAATTGGTCCGGTTTGGTTTATTTTCAGTATGGTTTTTCGGTTCGGTTTCAAAATGCACAGAGTGAAAAATAACAGTCGAAAAGTAAGGTTACACAAAAGACTCAAGATCCTTTGAGGTTGACACCGACATCAGTCACCTGACTCTGGCACCACAAAAATGACGGATCGCCTCCATACCCGAGCTCAACGCGGCTCCATCGTTGATATGCAGTGTTGCGGACCTTCAAGGTGGCTCGACAAAGACGAAACCATTATCGTTGAACGAATTAGACCAAAGTAACACCCCTGACACGCCATCGAACTCCAGGGCACCCCCACACGACTAAGACGTCCGAGAAGAAAGTAATACCTGGCATTCATGTACAACGAACCCAGCACACGATCCACCATCTTTCAGATGCCGCATATGCATACCACAATCTGCATCCGCTCGTGTATTACCTTTCAAGCTCCGCGTCGACGCTGGAGAAAACGGCGTCGCAACGGTGGAGCCCAAGATTACAGGTCCACCACGAGGATGCCGCCGCCGCCATGCCATCCTTGCTTGAAGGGACTAGTTTTCAAATTCATCCACAACCATAGGACCGATCGCCTTGTCACGCCGCCTAAGCCACGACAATGAACAACCTAAAAACCTAAACTACGAAAGTCTAAAAGCTATCCTATACATGGATCCGGCAACCCCCTCATCGTCAATGACCGAGGTCGCCGGCCGAGGGAAGCTGCCGGACGCCAGTGGTGGGAGACTCCTAGCGGCGGACAGTAGTCGCCTTTTCTTTCGTTGGAGGAAAGAAAAGCAAACACGTATTGCGCTTTTACTAATTCCTTTAGCTCACAAACTAAAAAGTACACACTTGCAGTATCCTACAGTATATCTTTACGCAGTTACATTACTAAAGCTAGTACACCGCTGGAGTAAATATATACAGTGATCTAAAAAAAAAGAGTAAATATATACTCCTACTACGTACAATAGTACTGGTCGAGTATGGGGATTCAGTGCCCATTTCTTTTGATTTGATTGAGTTTGTACTACTCCATTCCACAACAGTATCTTAGTCCGTAAGTAACAGCACACATGCAGGATGCATGCACGCGTAGGCGCCTTGCACATACGCAACCGAATGCTCACCCAGCCATGTGCGCGCGCCATGTTAGTCATGGACATCTCTTTGCATGTTGGATATGGGCGATATATTTGTCAAATATCACAGCCATGTCCACGAACATTGCTTCATCGACGACGCGAACATGATCAACACGCGTCCGGCCGGCCGGCCGACCGGCGGGACGGCTAAATCAGATTTCTTATATCGGAGGAAGGGAAACTCAACATGGACGTGGCATACTAGAAACGATCCTCCTACTAGGAAAATGTCTCGGTAATTTCGCAGGAAAGGATCAATTCCCGGGCACCCCAGATAAATATTACCCTCAATAATTTCCTTGGCGACGAACACGACCGGCACAACCAGTAGTAGATCCCGATCGAGTCCGTTAATGGTTTGCCCGGCCGTAACCTCGGACCAAGCCAAAGCCAGTTTCGGCATAGAATAACCGGGGGCGACGTGCCCCCACCCCGGAATAATGCTAATCTAGCATAGCCCGGCAGCCCGAGTCCGAAATCTGGCAGGCGCCGCAACAGACGTTCGCTCCGTCGTGTAGGTCGCGCCTACCATTTGGCCAAGGCATTCCCACGCGCGCGGCGACCGTGTCCTCATCGGCTCCGCTCGCCACGCACGCAGCCGCAGCTACTTAACCCTCGCACCATCGCCATCCCCACATCTAATTGCCCGCGGCTTAATAACTTCCGAGCAGCTAGCTAGCTAATCGAGGGGAGACCACCGGCGGCCCGTGGTATATAAGAAAGAAAGTTCGTGAGTTGTGACGACCACACCAACCATCCCAGCCTAGCCCGTACCAGCAACCGCGTCGACGGGCTGGTACTGCCGCTGCTGCTACTACTACTACGGGAAGGCCGGCGCCACCGCCGAGGACGCCCAGCTCGGCGAATCATTCCGTTCCGTGGCTTGATTGTCTGCGCGTATAACAGCAAAGCCTAGCCAGCTCCACGGTCGCGAGAAAGGTACCGGCAGGTCGTGCTGTTGATTCATTGCTAGGTGGGAGGGAGCGAAGCGAGGAGCATACCATCGGCCGATCGATGGTTGCGCACAAGGCGGCCTCGTGGCTGCCCGTGGACTTCCGGCTGCCGGCGGTGCCGCAGGCGGCGCTGGGGATTCTGGCGTTCGAGGCGGGCGCGGCCATGTCCAAGCTGCTCTCGCTGCACCGCTCGCTCTCGGAGCAGGAGGTCTCCCGGCTGCGCTCCGACGCCATGCGCTCGGCGGGGGTGGCCTACCTCAACTCCACCGACCAGGCGTTTCTGCTCAGGCTGGCGTGCGCCGAGCTGGTGCTGTCGCTCGACGCCGCGGCAGCCGCCGTCGCGCGCCTCGGCCTGCGCTGCGGCATCGACTTCGCCGGGGTGTACGCCAGCATCAAGGCCGGCGAGCACGACGCGCGCCTCGACCTGCTCGCCGCCAAGGGGCTCAAGGTCAAGGCCAAGAAGATGGAGCGCCTCGTGGCGGCCACGTCCAAGCTCTGCTCCGAGATGGAGGCGCTCGACGAGCTGGAGTCCGCCGAGCGGAAGCTCACCGTCCGCGGCTGGAGCCGCCTCAGCGGGCCGATACCGGCGAAGCTCGCGGACCCGCCGCAGGCCGGCGACTCGATGGGCGCCGAGTCGCTCAAGCAGGAGATCAAGACGCAGCTGCTCAAGGTGCGGCGGCTCAAGGAGGAGTCCCTGTGGAGCCAGAGCTACGAGAAGGCCGTGGGCCTCATGGCGCGCGCCGCCTGCGCCGTGTTCGTCCGCATCTGCACCGTTTTCGGCCAGTTCGTGCCGGGCCTTCCGCCGCCGATGCCGTCCACCTCCGCCGATAGCGTCCAGACCAGGCTGTCGAAGCTGCTGATGAGCCCGCGGACGGTGAAGGCGAAGGCGTCGTCGGGGCCGATCACGCGGCGGGAGCGGGAGGGGGCGGGGGCGCCGTCCCGTGTCCACCCGCCGATGCAGCAGCTGAGCAGCTCGTGTCCGATCATCGGCCAGAGGCCGCTCTCGGGGCAGAAGGGCGGCGTGGACTGGCGCAAGCTCCTGGACGCGCCGGCCAGCACGGTGGGCGGCGCGGGGCTGGACCAGCAGTACGCGAACGTGATCGTGTCGGCGGAGGAGCTGCTGCAGATGGAGGCGGAGGGGCGGCAGGAGGAGGCGAACGCGGAGCGGGCGGAGATGTACGAGATGCTGCCCGGGAAGCTCCGCGCGGCGGTGCGGTCGAAGCTGCGCGACTGGTGGCGGGACCCGGGGCCGCTGGACGCCGGGCTGGCGGAGGGGTGGAAGGAGGCGGTGGAGCGCATCATGGCGTGGCTGGGCCCGATGGCGCGCGACACCGTGCAGTGGCAGTCGGAGCGGAACATGGACCGGACGCGGCGGTTCGACGGCGGCACGCGCGTGTACGCGCTGCAGACGCTGCGGTGGGCGGACAAGGACAAGGCGGAGGCGGCCATCGTGGAGGTGCTCGTCGCGCTGAGCTGCGTCTGCTGGTACGAGGAGCGGCGGCGCGGCTCCGTCCGCGTCAGCTGATCGCCGTCGGCCCACCATCCATGGATCCGTTCAAGGTTCAACGACGGCGCCATGGCATGGCGAGCACACACCATGTCCAAAGCTCATTCTTTTCTGTTCTTCCTTCTTTGGTTCGTTTGTCAAAGCAATTGATTTGAAGAGTTGAATTTTTTGGAGGGGTGGTGGTTGTTAGATCGTCAGGTAGTAGCAGCTATAGTGGACTGTAGCAGCAGTATAATCGTTCTAGTTTGAAATTTGGAGGGAGAAAGAAAAGGCCAAGGTCCGGTGGGTGGTCACTTCACTGTCAATGGCCTGAGGCTGGCATGACAGGCCGGTCTCACGCCGGTGACAGCGAGCGTCCGGTGTATAAGTTTGTCTGATTTGTACGTACAATGAATACACGATTGATTCTTTGAAAGTTTGTGGGGAATTGTTCAAGCACGCAGGAAATCCTTGCCGGCACGGTTCTGCTGTCCTTTACAGGAGGATGGTGGCGAAGTCGTAGGCGCTCAGCTACCGCCGTTGAACACATTGATACCTATCTGACTTGTATTGTACTCCCGTGGATGACTCCACGCGGTGAATGGTTTATGAGTGCGCTACAAGTAAAATTTCTACACGATAGCTACCTATATGTTGGCTGACTAAATTTGATTTCTGGGTAAGTAGATTTTGTGGGAGGAGAAATAATCAGATGAGGAAGAAAGCTGGAGGGGCAAGAAGTAGGACGACGGCGGTTGGATCTTTAATCTAATGATCCAGAAAATCGACTTGCCCAAAATAAAATTTCATGCGACTTATGTATATAGCCGGTCAAATTTACATGGGAGTGGCTAGGATATAGTTGTGTTGAAACGTTTTTGTATCAATATCCAATGGATCCGCAATCGTCTTCCAACTCGAACCGACACATTGTTCATCTTCTTCTCTAACCGCCGCAGATGCAACCTAAGCCGAACCGCCTACTTCTGACCCTAGCGGCGACTGGCGGGGAATGTTGCCCCACTCTCCCTTCAGCGCCGCCCATTGATGTGTGACCCCCCTCCCCCCGGCCATCCCTTTAAATCGACGCACCATCAGATTTTCACGACGAGCATGTTCACCATGTAGCCCGAACCGTTAATCTTCAAACTTGCCTCGGTCGGCTCGCTGTCGGCTACGGCTCATTTTGGACCGAGGCCCTCGCCACTTGCTTCCTTCTCCCCTGAATCGACTGGCCCAAATTCTAAAACTAGACGACTTACCTCGAGCTAAACTGAATTTATATGGACAAGAAAAGTCAAAACACTGCAACCAGGATCACCAAGTATTCTCCATCTAACTGAGATTCATTCAATTGGAATCTTAAAAACGTGAGATTCAGAAACCAGGATCCTTTGACCAAGTGGCCCAATCCATTTACAGGCTTGACACGAGACAGTGTGAATCCACATGGCGCTTAGTCGCCGTTGATTTAGTTCGGTAGCCAGAGGCCATAAACAAATTGGTTAGCTCAACGATCGATCAGGGAAGCAAAGCCTAATCATTTTTCTAGTGCTATCTTAAAAGAACCTACTCAGCGATTAAGTGGTGCAATTCACATGGCTCGGAACCAATCTAACGCTTTGCGGGCCTTGTTTAGTGCCCAAGCCACACCTTCAGAGCAAAAAAGAAAAGTTGCCAGTCAAAGGAAGCAAGAGAGCCTTCCTGGCACTACGCTGTGAGGTCAGCCAGGAACATGCACGATCTCTTGTAAGAGCATCTTCAATAGATTTATATTTTGGTGTTTCAAACCGATGATGGTGTAAATTTGAAGCACCAAAAAGTGCTTTTTTACATGTATGAAAAAAACTTAACTTCAACAGATGGTTCAAATTTGGAGCATCAAAAAATGTTTTTTACATCTTCAAAAAAACCCAACTTTAACAAATGATCCAAAACGGAGATGTAAAGAAAAAAGCAACTCCAATAGATGGTCCAAATCAAAGATGCAAAACCGGCCGATGGCCGCGCGGCTGTTGTTCAGCCACTGTGCAGCCGCACATATTGCAAAAACATCTAAAAACAACATAAAAAAATTATACATGTCCACAATATCAAATTATTACATAGTTTTTTAAATCCACGAGATCGAATGCAACACAAATACAACATAGTTTTGCACAATACAACATAGTTTTTCACAAACAAATAATGAATCTATGCGGCTCTTTCGCCGTGCCATTTGCAATGCTCTTCCATCAAATCTTTCTGAGTTGATCATGCACATCGGTGTCTTTAATCTCACTGTACACCTTCATGAAACATATGATCTGCTGTTCTTTTCACATGGGGTTAACAAGAATGCCCATCAAGTGATAGAAGTTGTAATCTAAATATTTTCCACGCTCGTTCTCACCGATCATGCTATGCATAATCACGCAAGCAGTCATGATGTACCAAAGGATTTTTTGATCCCAGAATCTAGATAGTCCTCGCATAATAGCAAATTGAGATTGCAACTTGTGCATGGCTACTAGCATAGCAATGTCCTCTTCTTCATGCAAATCAAATTCCTCGTCTGGTGATGAATCATCCATAAATGAGGAGTCAACCAAGCTCATCTACAATGCAGATAACCACCGTCAAACATACTATCCATCCCAATTGAAATCATCAACTTTCGTCGTTTTTTTACCTTGGGGAATTTCGTCGAACACCTTGTGCGCGGGGTGGAAGAAGATGGCCACCGGTTGGATTGGTCGCAGCTAAGGACCGCGGCACAGAGGAAAAGGGAGCTCGACGGCCGGCGGAGAGGAGCTATACAGGCTGCCGGACCGCCGGACTCGGCGAATCCAGCCGCGACTGCTTCACGAAACGGCGGCGCGGGGCGGCTACGACACGCCCTCCGGCGGGGGAGGCGACGCGGGCTAGGGCGGCGGAGGATGGTGGCGGGGACGGCGACGGCGATTTCCGGCGGTTGGTGCCCGGGCGGAAGGCGAATGAATTGGCGGTTGGTAGTTTGGCGGGCGGGTGTGATTTTACATCACTTGTATCTCGCGATGTAAATTTGCATCACGAAATTTTGAATTTTACATCTCCAGAAGGTGGTGATGTTTTTTTTTT